>ML663010.1:8638538-9125274 GCA_007570785.1 Antilocapra americana
GTGTGTGTGTGTGTGTGTGTGTGTGTGTGTGTGTGTGTGTGTGTGTGCATTAAGTTGCTCAGTCTTATCCGACTCTTTGCAACCTCAGGGCCTGGCATGTGTGTGTATGAATGTGTGTGTGTGTGTGCATTAAGTTGCTCAGTCTTGTCCGACTCTTTGCAACCCCATGGACTGTAGTCCACCAAGCTCCTCTGTTCATGGGATTCTCCAGGCAAGAATACTGGAGTGGGTTGCCATTCCCTTTTCCAGGGGGTCTTCCTGACCCAAGGATCAAACCCAGGTCTCTCTCATTGCAGGCAGATTCTTTACTGTCTGAGCCATCAGGGAAGCCCCAAGGCACATGGATAGGAAAATAGAAGTCACTCATAAGTAGCTGGGTTTGTATTGGTTGCATATTGATAGAAGAGACTCCTGACTCCTACCTCGCCTTTGTCTTTTTTAGTTTTTCAGCTGTGCTAGATCTTAGTTGGGACACCAGGGGTCTGTTTGTGGCATGCAATATCTAGTTCCCTAACCAGGGATTGAACCCGGGCTCCCTGCATTGGGCACACAGAGTTTAAGCCACTGGACCACCAAGGAAGTCCCCTCACCTTCCTTTGTCTTCACTACAAGGCTCCCATGAGCAGCTCTCCAAACCTGGTCTCTTTGGTCCTGGGCTTTGGGGCCACATCAGGCTCTCCTTTCTTTGTGCCCCTCGTGAGCTCACCAGCTTCTGAAGTCCTGGTTTCCATGCTGTCGTTGTATCCCTGAAATGGCTGCTTCCCCACGAGAGCCTTGTCTGTCATCTGCCTCCCCAACCTTTGTCGTCTGTCTGCTGGGCCAGGCCCTACCCCAGGTTGACAGCTTCCTCCAAGTCTCTTCCGAGCATAAGCATCCCAGGCTGGTCCAAAGATAACCCTTTGTAGGTGATGGCACCTCCTACCATCCAATTAGGAGCTTGTCAATACCTGGGCCATCACTCTTCCTGCAGAGGCTGGCAACACTGGTGCCCACCAACGCTGCTCTGGGAGAGTGGAGTAAAATTGTTTTGGTGGTGGAGGTGGTACTGAGCACATGAGCTGGAATCTAGGTGAATCTGAATGTAATCCAGCCTTCTTGTTCTGTGAACAGGTGCCTCATCCTCTTTGGATCTGCAGCAATAAGCACAGCCCTCGGCATACAGTAGGCACTCAATAAATAAACACAGGGGAACTGAAAAGACCAAGGACACATTTTTTTTAAACTAGCAGGCTCCCTTTCTCAGTGCCTATTGATGTCCAATTCATTTCTTTTGCAAATAAAGTTAGCTCATGTCTAATCTCTCATAAGCTTTCCTTCCCTTTACTTCTGTGGTTGAAAATAAATTTATACCTGAAAAGAAAGAGATCTGATCCCTTCTTCTCTCCGCTTTCATCTTCTCTTAATCTTAGGATCATGGCCAGGCTCTCTGAAACTCAGGGCCATTTTCAGAAACTAGCGCTGATGAAGGAAATATGACACAATCGAACATCTTTCTTATCTGGCAGTGTGGTCTGGTGGTTTGAATAGAGGCTCTGCAAGTCGGAAGTCTGGCTTTCTATTTCTGGGGCCTAAGGGAAACCATGTAACAGCAGTGTTTGCGGCACTCACTCTTGCTTTCTCTTTCTCTTGTTCCCTGTAATGAGTCCAAAAGGGGATGGCGTTAGCCACAGCAGTTAGTATTTCAACCAAGAAAGGAAGCGGACCACCCTGCTGGCCCCCGCTTCAGCCTTGGCTGAGGCTGTGAGGGTTAGTGGTGAACAGATGAAAGATAATCCCGAGAAATGGAAAGTGAGGGTGATGTACCCCAGAGTGGTTTGGGGCTGAGAGTCTGAAGACACCGTCATGACGGGCTTAACCACATCAAACTAAACCTTTACTCTTGTTACAACTCAAAAGCCTGAAATTGCCAGGGCTCTTGGGGTGGGGGGTGGGGTGGGGACCTTTTTCGGCTAAGGAGCACCCTGTGTGCCTGGAAAAGGAGATGGGAAATCACTGGATTTGCCTTTCAGGGAGAACTTCAGAAATGAGGAAACTCCTTTGAACTGAAGTAGAAAAATGGGAAGAGAGAGGGAGAAAGATCCAAAAAAGAGGGGATATATGTGTGTGTATATATATATATATATATATATACATATATATATAGCTGATTCATATATGTGTATAGCTGATTCACTTTGCTGTACAGTAGAAACTAATGCAACACTGAAAGCAATCATAAGCCAATAAAAACAAAAAGAAAAGAGCCGAAGTGACAACAAATTTAATGAAACCAGAAAGGGACAAAAAGAGTCAGGAATTAAAATGAGATCCTCGGAGGGCAGAAAACTATGAGGACACACTTCATTCCTGGCCTTGAAGAATTTACACAGTGGCTTGTGAAGGGCCTCCTAAGAGGGTATTTGTGTCAAACTAGCCTAACAGAGATAGAGGCATGAATTTCCTAGGAATTCTACTATACTCCAGACCTCGAAGTACTTCAAGTTTTGAACAGCTTGAACGTTGGTAGAAAGCTTTCAGCCTTTGATCGATCAAATTCTCCCACTGTAACTATGCAAGTTCTGGGACTATATCTAGAAAGAATAGGGCCAGTTGGGGAAAAGTAGTCATTTAACATGCCATTTCCTTCCTCATTTCTACTCCGCTGATCTTTAGGTCTCGATTCCTGCTACTGTAGTTGTTGTTTTAACAACCAGGAAGCTATGAGACCTTTTGGGTTATCTTTAGAGCAACACCCTGCAGAAAGTTTTAGGCTGAGCCTTGGGCTGGGTGATCAGATGGCGTTTGCCATGGGCTTTTTGCTTTGAGGTTCTCTCTACTGGGATGGTTCAAACATTATATTTTCCCAGTTAGTTATATGTGCATTTTGCAAAGTCTCAGACTACGGTGAGAATATGTTGTTTTATGAGCTTCCAGTGGTAACACACAGAGAAGAAGGCTGTTTTGTGTGCTTTGGGGGTGCTTTAAGGAAAAAAATCTCTTTGGAGGGGCAACACTAAAAAAAGGACGCTGTAGTTAGAAAAACCTTAATTTGAATTCTGGCTCAGCCCTTTGTTCAGGCAAGCCATTCTACTCACTGAATCTCCACTGTTTGTCTATAAATGGGGATTATAAAGCCCTCTTCAGGCTGTTGTGAGGATTTAGTCTTAAGACATAGAGTTGGTGTAATTTCTGGCACATAGTAAGTGGTAATTTATTGCCCCTCTATGTAACCTGAGATTTAATTTTTAAAAATTATAAAAAGAGTTTTCACTGTGGAGATTTCTCTTTAGTGTATTGATGTATATGGAGAAAAAGCTTTTAGTTGGCAAAGGCTTTCAAATTGGTATAGGCTTGCCTGGTGGCTCAGATGGTAAGGAATCTCCCTGCAATGTGGGAGACTTGGGTTTGATCCTGGGTTGGGAATATCCCCTGGAGAAGAAACTGGAAACCCATTCAAGTACTCTTGCTGGGATAATGCTATGGACAGAGGAGTCTGGTGGACTACAGTCCATGGGTTCCCAAAGAGTTGGACTTGTATAACCTTATTTTTGTACAGTGATCAAATCAGCAATAACCCCCACGTGAAGTGGAGCTAAGCAAGGTCTCTGCACTACCCTAGAAGACAGCAGCAAAGAAAGAGCAAAGCATTCCAATGTGTTACCATCTTTATGTATCAGATAACATAGCTTAAGCTGGGTCCAAACATGTTGGAACCAGACTGGAGGACCAGTAGGGTACCATCCCTGCCCCAGGATCCAATTACCTGAAGGACTAAGCTGCTTCTCAGAAGATGACTTGTCTCAGGGGGAGGCAAAGTTGAGGGATATTTGTCCAATTCAAGGACAAGGGGTAACAGTGGAGAGAGTGCAGAATTGTTTCTGAGGATAACTAAGGCATCCACAGCAGATCCCCGGAACAAGAGAGCTATAATAAGAGTGAGTAAAAATTGAATCAAAGGTTTCTCACTTAAACATCTGGGGACTAGAAAGACGTAAGACATCAGGGCCAGCTCCTTGGCTGTGAGCAAAGATGGTACTGGTGGCTTCAAAAGATGACTGCCTTGGTTTGGGCAACAGCATGGTGCTTTTTGTTTGTTTTTAGTTTTGTTTTTTTTCTTCTTCCTGCTGATTTCCTACCTAGTGGTATAAAAATTTACTTAGTTTTCATTTGGGGGCAATTAAAATATTAATATTTTATGAGACTGCAAAATACATCCTCAAAAACATAACACCAGTGCTCTGAGTCTTTACTGCTCCAAATCAGAGCAATGTCACATCTGTTTAAAGAAGAACAGATTATAATTGACAGAGATATCAGGATCTTGTCAAGATTCATCAATATTAATTTGAGAAGATTACGTACTGAAAAAACTTGGCAACATGTATAAGGAAGCTACACCCAATTTTGACCCACAGATACATTCACTTGTTCAACAAATTTATTGAATGAAAGCCTGTTATGTGCCAAGTTGGACGTCAGTGTGTTTGGTGCAGACATCAGTGCTGTCAATACACAGAGTTCACAAGAAATATTCCTAGGAAATTTTTTTGCCAAAACTATCTTAGGGGGAAATGTGATAGATCTGGAGTCCCCCCCCTCCACAGCTGGAGCCAGGGGAACCTATTAAATCCTTCCTGGGTACAAGTCCCTGTGACCTTGTTTTATCTGCAGGCTTAGATGGATAGTGGTTTAGACACATAACGCTCATCTGTTAAAAAAAAAAAATCGGCTCAACCAGGTGATTTCTAAGGTCTCTATTTTGTTTGAACATCTACAGACTGAAACTCAAAGTAAGTAGTCACAAATTACTAACCTGGCATTTTCAAAGCAGCATATATTACTTTGGGATCAGTTTGATATGGCCTTAGCTGATCAGCTTCTGAAATGGTCTACATCTTGCCCCTCTTGCTTTTACCTCTCTTTTGGCAGGACCAGGCACTACTTCACTGTATGCTCTTGCTGCCATGTAGAATTACAGGCCCCCAGATGATAGCCAATAGGGATTTCAAAAGAAATTCATCTGATTTTTAAATATTGGCAAATGATTAAAAATTTTTTTAATATTTTTTATTAAAAATATTAATAAATTGCATGGGCCAACACTGTGTACAATCAAATAACAACAACAAAAACAGCAAGCTGACTTCAACCCATTGCCCCCGGCTTGCAATATGATTTTTATAATTAGGACTGGAATGAGTTAGGAGAACTGGAATCCAGTCATACCTTCTTCTCATCTCTGCATGACTTTGACCAAGTCATCAAACTTCCCTTGGACCCAAATTTCCTCATCTTATGATGAGATTTTAGAATTCAGTATTCCTTCCAACTCGGAAAGCTTGGCCTATGTTCTAGATCAGGGCATCATGGATAGACATGTTGGCTCATGAATATGTTCCTGTTTTGTGTTCAAGACGAGAAAGTGTAATCCATGTCCTTTTGGTTGGGAGGCAAGGAGGTTCTGGAGGAACTTAATGGCTTACCTTCCCTTCTCTTCCCTTTTGTATTAGAAACTACTGAAAACTAGACTAGGAAGCCAAGTGGGAATTAAACTGCAAAATATGTTTTATGGCAGGTAAAACTGAATAATGACCTTGCTTTTAACCTGTGGCCAGAGTCAGAGCCTCCCATTACCTCTTCCCAAGTTCAGGCCAAGAGAACTGCTTGCAGACAGTTAGGGCTTCAGATAGAACCTGACACTGACATTCTTAATGAGAACCTGGCCTCATCACCTCACGGGAGGGTTCCTGAGTAACAGCCAGCACCCAGCGTGCCCCACCTGAGTCATGCCCCAGGTATGCTCACCTGGCCAGGAGCTCCAGGAAGTAGGAGCAGAGAGGAAACCTGACTCTGCCTATAGAGAGGCCACCAAGGACAGAAACAGGCCTGCTGCTAGTCCACATGGCACCTTTGGAAGAATTTTTTTAAAGCTGCCATTTCCTTCAATCAGACACAACCACATCTTGGGTCACAGCTTGGCAAGAAGGAAACAAGCTGTGTTTCAGCCCAACTCAACCATTTGGCTGCACGATCACAGTGATGGCTGGCTTAGGAGCTCGAGTTGTAGGGGCTGAGGACAGAACAACAAGGTGGGGATCTTGAGGGCTCCCTCTATACACTAGAAGTTATTGTCATAAGTTTGATGGTAACACTGACCAGTATCATAGCCACTAGTCACATGGAGCTACATAAATTGACATTGAAGTTAATTGAAACTAAAAATTTCATATCTCAGTCATACTAGTTCCATGTTAAGTGCTCAATAGCCACACAAAGGCTTCCCTGGTGGCTCAGATAGTAAAGAATCCTCCTGCAATGTGGGAGACCTGGGTTCGATCCCTGGGTTGGGAAGATCCCCTGGAGGCGGAAATGGCAACCCACTCCAGTATTCTTGCCTGGAGAATCTCCATGGACAGAGGAGCCTGGTGGGGTCTATGGGATCGCAAAGAGTTGGACATAACTGAGTGACAAAGCACAGCCACACAAGAGAAGACTCTAGAGAGTCCCTTGGACTGCAAAGAGATCAAACCAGTCAATCCTAAAGGAAATCAACCCTGAATATTCATTGGAAAGACTGATACTAAAGCGGAAGTTTCAATACTTTGGCCACCTGATGTGAACAGCCAACTCATTGGAAAAGACCCTGATTCTGGGAAAGAACGAAGGCAAAAGGAGAAGAGGGTGACAGAGGATGAGATGGTTAGATAGCATTCCCAACCCAAAGGACATGAATTTAAGCAAACTCTGGGAGCTAGTGAAGGACAGAAATATGTGGTGAGCTACAAGTTCATGGGGTTGCAGAGAATCAGACATGACTGAACGATTGAACAACAAACCACACAAGGCCAATTGGCTACCATATTGGACAGTGCAAATATAGAACATTTCCATCACAGGAAGTCCTCTGGGATAGCATTCTTACTTTCATGGGATCATTCTTGGTTGTATTAACCACTTCCAAATCTTGACCAGCTTGCCTTTCTCACCTCCCTCTTGTCATTGCCCATTATGTACTATATTCTCCAGCCTTTTAGACCATTCATGTTGCTCCTAATACTCTGGGTCATATCAAATGGCTATACTTTTGTTCATGTAGCTCCTTCTTCTTAAAATTCCCTTCCTCTACTAATTACTTTGTGTCCAGTAAAATCCTGTTCACCCTTCAAAGCCCAGGTCTTATGCCGATTTGCTGTATCCCCTAGGTGGACACTCTTCACTCTCAAGAGCTCCCGGAGCTGCTCGCTCATCTCAGCACATTTTGTGTTCATTCTAATGGTGTCTGCCTGTCTTGTTTTCCCTGCTTACTGTGCGCCCTAGTGGGCAGGCCCCTGCTTTGTTCACCTCTGTCTCCAGGGCCTGTGTGACAAAGATCCTCGAAGCTGCCTCTCTGGAAGGGAACATACCATTAAGGCTTTGGGTGGGACAACTGTGTAATAATATCTTTAGATACAAAGCTGTGAGCTTCACCAGCAGTGTTTTGCCCTCTCTGGCTCTGAGCCTCAAACCACTGGGAGATGAGCGCTGTTTTCCCCAACTTCATGAGGGAACAGAGGCTCAGAGAGGGGCAGTCACCCAAGATGACTCAGCTAGAAATGACAGAGTGACATTTGGACAGAAGTTGCGCTGCCTCCAGAGCTCTGATGCTGGGGTACCCCTTGCCTGAGGGAGAGGTCTGTGATCGAAGCCTGGCAGACCTACACTGACTTACTTTAGGCGGTGCTAGGACAGTCATGTACGGATGTGAGAATTGGACCATAAAGAAGGATAAGCACCAAAGAATTGATGCCTTTGAACCCTGATGCTGGAGAAGATTCTTGAGAGTCCCTTAAACTTCAAGGAGATCAAACCTGTCAACCCTAGAGGTAATCAATCCTGAATATTCACTGGAAGGACTGATGCTGAAGCTGAAGCTCCAATACTCTGGCTACCTGATATGAGGAGCTGACCCATTAGAAAAGACTCTGATACTGGAGGAGACTGAAGGCAACAGAGAAGGGGCTGGCAGAGGATGAGATGGTTAGAAGGCACCGCCAACTCAATGGCCGTGAGTTTGAGCTAACCCTGGGAGATGGGGGAAGACAGAGGAGCTTGGCGTGCTACGGTCCATGGAGTTGCAGAGTTGGATGCAACTTAGCAATTGAACATGACAAGGCGTTCAAGTTAAGCAGAGAGTTAGGCAGCTATACAAAGACACCTGTCCCTACCCCCCCCCCCCCCCCGTACCTGCCCCTACCAGGGAGATGACTCATCCCTGGGAGATTCTACAGGCTTAATTCCTCTGGACAGGGCTAGGCCTAGTCCAGGGACTACCATTTGTCCTTTTATTTTCCTCTCTGACTGACTTGTATTGTTTTTTCCTGTTAACTTGGGATGCAGTAGAAAAACCAGTGTGACTCTGAGCTGGGAGGGGAACTGTGTCCCTAGCTTTCCCTTCTGCCTCAGCTTCAGGTCAGATGCTCTTATCTCCACTCTGTCCTCAGAGTCACCATTTCCACAGCAGGTTTAGAGGAGTTGAGCAGTTTTATGATGACATAAAAAAATATTTCCTTCCTGTGAGAGGCTTCAGTGTCATAACTAACTCCAGGCATCTTATTACTAGAACTCTTCCTGCCTAGGGAGAGATATTTTATACTCAAAATTTGTTCAAAAGCATGGACAAATGTGGGGGAAGGAAGCCCAGGTTGTTCAGTACATAGCCTGCCCTCCCATCTTGACCCCTGAACAGGTTTATGGGAGCAGTACTGTAGGATAGGCAGTAAATGACAAAGCTCAATCCTCTGACCTCCCATCACAATCACCTTGGTTTTGTCTTTCTCTGCTCTTGCCCTCCTGCAAATTCTCATTTTCTGTTTCCCATTTCTTTCTTCTGCACACACCTTAAATATCTCACAGAGTCCCCCTGGCATTGTGTGGCCTCGTGGTGGGACACTCAACCCAGAAAATCCTTTGATGTGGTCTCTCTGAGTTCTGGCTGACCACTTCTGCCCCTTCCCAGCCCTCCATGAACTATGCCTTGAGGTCCTGATTCAGCACAAAGGGGTTGAACTGTGAGCCAAGATACACACTGGAGGGGAGAAACACCCACACATTCAGAGCCAGGTCGGTTGGCTCCTGGCAGATCACCTTTCTCTCTGGCCCTGCCCCCCGCCCCAGCCTCGGGCCTCCTTGGCAACCTGATTTTCTGAGCACTGGGCTTCCTGTGTGTGGCATTGGCTGAGCTTAATCTCTAATTGAGGACCAGCCTGACAACCTGTTGTCTCTTCTGCTTTGATTTAGGATTTTCAACCTGGGACTGTCCCCAGCTCATGTAAGCCCTTTGTAAAGCCTGAACCTCTTCTAAAGCTAAGCACTTTGATGTAGCCCCTAGCGTGAGACTGGTTGTACTTGAATCTTAGTCCTTGTCACTTACTAGTTGTGTAGCTGTGGATACATTATTTTGCCTTCACAAACTTCCTACCTCTTACCTATAAAAGGTAGGGATTATAATACCATCTCATGGAAATGTTGTAAGGATTCATGGCAATGAGATATGTAAAGGGCTTCTAACATGCCTGAAACATATTAATATTATAGAAAAGACTCAATAAAATACCATTGTTATTATTATCTTTGTAAGTATTTTCATTAGTTTTCAAATAAGAAAAATTTTTCCCTTTTCTCTGAAACCTAAAGCTTTCAAGATGGTTTTCCTGGAAGCATCCTGAATTCCCCCAAGGTCATTGAAGAAGGTCCTGCCCCACATGGAATGGCATCTACCACAGATCTCTGAGGAACCCACAATATTTCCTCCACTTCCAACCAACTCAGGACTTAGGATATTTCCAGATCATGAGCTGTCTCCAGACCTGTATGCTGATGAGCGATAACACATCTGCATTAAAAGTGATTTTATTTTCAGGTCTACAAACAGCATCAGTCTTCCCACTCTATAATGCCAGAGAAGGGGTCACAAGGTCAGAGCTCTAGCCCAGCTGTAGAGAATATACCTCTGGCCCAGGGAGGTCCAGGAGACACTTGACTGTTCCTCTCAGAGCTGCTAGATGTCCAGGCCTCCCATCCTCCTAGGAGCCTATCAGACGGACAAAATATAGAGGTATCTGAAGTACAGAGCAGGGCTGGTTGTGGGAGCAGGTGGGATTGAGGTTGGGAGAAGAAGGAAGGCAGGAATCAGAAATACCACAAGACCAAACAGATAGAAGCTCATCTCTTGAGAACTTGACACTTATGTCCATAAGAGTATGAGCAAAACCCAAGTGCAATGTAGGCAGATGATGATGACCAAGGAGCCCAACCTGATGGAGCAGGCAGAGTGGTGTATGTGGACTGGATGACCCCAGAGATCAAAAAGAAGAGCAGGGAGAGAGGCCAACAGCAAGACGCACAGGCAGGAATTCTACTATAGAGCACAAAGCGGCCCATCCCTGCCCCTGGTCTCCCGCAGGATTAGGGAAACCTAGAAACGAGCGCTGAGCAAAGGATCAAGCAAGTGGGACAGGATTTGTAGCCTGCTGCTGGGGTTCAGAACTAGGGCTCTGGTCTCTCTTGTTAGGTTCTAGAAGAGGCAGGGAAGTGGGTTAGCACCACAGGGAGCAAGGAGGCAGAAAGGCATAGCACAGTGCTTATGACCTTAACCTCTCTGTACCCAGTAAGGTTTGCCTCTTTGGCACTCTTCCTCCCTTTCCTGGTAATAGCCCTTGCCATTTCCCTGTGAAGCCACCTCTTCCCTGCTTTCAGTCCCTGCCATCTGTGTAGAGTTCTCACGTCCAGCCACCAGAGTAGACCACATGACCAAACCTGGCCAATCAAAGCACTGTGCCTCTCTGGCCACTGGCATTGGTTCAGAGAAGAGCAGTTACCTTAGGGAGCTGATGTTGCTGCAACCATTTGTGACCAGGCAAAATGGAGACTGAAGGAAGAAAAAGAGTAGGACAAAGAGGAGACAGTTTCTAATGATGCTGTTGGAGCCCTTGAATCCAGCTGTTCCTGGAGCTAGTCCCTGGTCCTGGGTTTTCAGTTGCATATATTAATAAATTCCCTATTAGCAGAAATCAGCTTGGTTTGCATTTTCTATCACTTTCAACCAAAGCATCCTAACTGAAGGCTGAAGCAACTGAAGAGAGTCTATTTTTGGGCACAAGTTTGCTCACTGATAGATAGCTGGTTCCTGGTGTGGTATGAGGCCAGGCTCCCACTGGCCCAGGGCTTGGGTAAGACTCAGGCTACAGATGCCTGACATCACTGTGGATACCCTGGCAGGGCTGGGTTGGTGGGGAAATGATCAGAGATAGAGAAAGCCAGGTTCTTTCTGATGCCTTGTGCTCTGCTTTCATATCTGCATCCATATACCCTTGAAAGAGTTTATGTTTATACTATACCTTCAAAAATATCTTTATATTTGTATAACTATATCCATCTATATATCTACTCTCTTTCCATGGCAACACCAAGGCAGAGGAAAGTGTAGATGATTCTCCTAGAAGGCCAGTCCCTGGAACAATCAGACTAAGAATCCAATTAAAAATTGAAATTGTTAATGACAGCAAAAGCATCCATTGCTGATATCTGTTACAGTTCCTGATTTCTTCCTTCTTACAGGCCCAAAATGTGAACATTCGGTTGCCATTTGAATTATTTTAATTAGTATAACTGCTGAACCAACACACCCCAAAAGCCTAATGACACGACATAATTGAGATTGACTTCATGTTCTCATAATGGCACTGGCTTGGTGAACAGCTCACAGGGCAGGCTTCTTCTGTGCAGTCATTCAGGGATCCAGACTGATGGACATTCTGCCATCTTCAACATGTGAGGTCCCCTGGATTTTAGCCAGCTGGACAAGGAAAGAGCATTGTCGGAGAGGATTTTATGGGCCAGACTTGAAGTGATGAGCAACTTCTTATTCCTTGACTAGAATACAGTCCTGTGGCTATTGTTACATGCAAGGGAAACTGGGGATTGTAGTCCCTCTGTGTGTCCAGGAAAGAGCAGAAAATAAGTGTCATCAGTCCCTGCAACCACATTTGATGTTTCTTTTCTGAATTCGGAACGGTGCTTTGATCTTGCAATTTCTCTATCAGTTTCTTTTTGGGAAACTTTGCAATGCCCAGTAGGTTTGGGACTATAAGAACTGCCCCAGAGAAGCAAATTATTTCTCCCGTGTACAATCAACTGGATACTCAATTCCTTTTTGTTGAATGGATAAGTGAATTCAATAAGCCTGTTTGAAGGTAATATATTGTTTAACAGATCCAACAGTTTCAGTTATTAACAACTGGGGAAAATAAGACAAAATTTACTATTTAACCCTAGAAATCTAATTTTCTTAGAATTTCTGCTTAAATGGACATTTCTTCCCATGTTCATTTTACAAATAACATCAAGATCATAGAAAGGAAAAATCAGAGAAGTAGAAACAAATACACATGTTCTTTCCCATTTAACTCAACCGTTATCAAGTCTGGGCTACTGTCCATAGTGTCGCAGAGTCAGACACTGAAGTTGCTTAGCACGCACACACAGCTGGTTACTACTGAAATTTTTCTCTTTCTTTGGGCTTCCCAGGTGGTGCTAGTGGTAAAGAGCCTGCATCCTAATGCTGGATAGACCTGGGTTTGATCCCTGGGTCCAGAAGATCCCCCGGAGGAGGGCACAGCAACCCACTCTAGTATTCTTGCCTGGAGAATCCCCATGGACAGAGGAGCTTGGTAGGCTACAGTCCATAGGGTTGCAAAGAGTCAGACATGAATGAAGTGACTTAAAACGCAAGGGCAATCCTTTGAAGGCTTGAGAAAACTGCTCTCTCTCTCTCTCTCTCTCTCTCCTTCTGTGCCTCCAATATAAAAAGGTCCCAAGTTCTCAGCTGGTCTCAGTTTCTTTCCTTTATGGATGCGGGAGCTTGAATATCAAAGTTCCTCATCAGGGCTTTTCAATAGTATGGCTTCCTCCTGCAACGTTGAGCCTTACCACTCATTTCAAAACCATTTAACTACGTGTTTTCAAAGTGCTTCCACTGCCAGGGTTTTATTTGATCCTCCAAACAACTCTGAAGGTGAGATGAGGTCACTGTCATCCCCAGCTCCCAGAAGGGTGACAGGTTCACACACTAAGGTGGTCAGAGAGCTAGAAACCAGCACCCAGTTCATCTGTGTTTCCACTAAATCAGGGGTCCCCAGCCTCTGGGATCTACTGCCTGATCATCTGAGGTGTAGCTGATGTAACAATAATAGAAATAAAGTGCACAATAAATGTAAGGCACTTGAATCTCTCCAAAACCATCTTCCCACCCCATCCATGGAAAAACTGTCTTTCACAGGGCTTCCCTGGTGGCTCAAATTTTCCAGGCAAGAATAGTGGAGTGGGTTGTTGTTCCCTTCTCCAGGGGATCTTCCTATCCTAGGGATCGAACCCAAGTCTCCTGCAATGCAGACAGATTCTTTACCATCTGAGTCACAGTGGGCTCTAATGAAGATCCAACAAAGCCAAAAATAAAAATTATTTTTTAAAAGACTGACTTCCATGAAACCAGTCCCTGGTGCCAGAAATGTTGGGGACCGCTGCACTGAACCATCTTCTGAAAGAGCATTGTTTTATTCATCTCAAATAAATCCACTCCCTTCACCATTCACTCCTGTTTGCTATTGCCGATAAGGAACAGAAAAGAAGACAAAAGATCCAGATCAAGATAAATCTCTTATCCTCCAGTCAACACAGTCTATATCCAAGTCCCCCTAACAAAAGATAATTTGTTCACTCAACTTCCCGTCTACCTTATTTATCAATAAGGAATTTGCATGAATTTTCCTCATTGTAACCTAAGAGGCTTTCTACTGTTATGGGCTTCATCTTACAGGGAGTAGACCCTTTTTCCTCTAAACATTCAGAAAGGTATTTTGAAAATAACAGAGCAGGGTGTGGGTTTGTTTTGTTATTAAAGTATACAGTGGTTTCCTCACTTCTATAAATACAGTCAGAGTCACTTGTTGGCACTGTATCACTAGGGGCTTAAAGATAGAAACTGGGTTGATTTCTACATAATGATCCAAATAAAAAAGCCTGAGAAATGAGCCCTGAGCCACTAAGCCCACTGCGGTGTATATAACCGGTTTATGTTTAGCAGTGGCCACGGCAAGTTTCCCTGATTTGTGAGCATAAAAATAAAGCATTTTTTCCTGTGGATTAGTTCTAACCTGCAATTTTTTTCCATAGCCAGATTTGCCTTGACCCTAGGGGTAAACCTTTAGTGAGCAATGCTTCTTGCTGGCTGTTCCCATGATGCTATCAATCCCATTGTAGGACCAACAATTAATTATAACAATAAGAGAGACATTATTCATCCAGTCCTCCCTTCCTGTTCTTAAATTCATAAAAATCCCTGCCACCTGGACAGCTGTTGATGTGCGTGTGTGTGTGCACGCGTGTGAGCCTAAAGTGATCTGATTAAAATTTTGTGTAGAACACACAGTGGAAAAACCCTGAAAGGAAAAACGTCAAAATAATTAAAGTAGCTGCTTAAGAGTGGTGGGAGATATGTCTTTTACCTTACTCTCTTTTTCTAAAAATAACTGTGATACCATTTGTTACATGAATAAAATTATTATCATTAATTCAATATAAAAATTTTAAATACTTTATTATTCTTCAGTGTTTATTGAGCACCTACTATGTGCTAGGTTCTCATCTGGGTCCTAAGAATACAGGATGAATAAGATAAACACAGTTCCTTCTTTCATAGAGGTTCTGTCATAAGTAGGGGAGACAGGACATAAACAAGTAATTTTATATAACTGATTTATTAATTCATGTATTTAACGAGTGTTTACTGAGTACCTACCACATGGCACAAGTGTTTCTAAGCACTGCGGTTCAGCAGTGAACAAAGTATGTAGATAGCTTTACCTTCAGGAAGATTACATTCTAATAATGTAAATACTGATTTATGTCTAGTTAAAATAAGTAGCACGAAGTAAAAGTACAAGGGACCTGCCTCATCTGATAACCCAGAGGAAATGACATCATTTTAAGTGCCTCAAATAAGATGAGGCTTTGTTTTGCTCTCCAGGATTGAGAGGGCTTTCTTGGACAGGACAGGAGTTTCCCTGGGTGACTAAATTCTGGCTGAGGCTGCCTGAGTTCCATCTGCTTTAGAGAGTAGTCTGACGTGAGAGATGCTCCCGGTGATAGGCAGATAGTGGGTAGGGATTTGAAACTGCATCTCCATTAGCAGTCACCATCCATTTTTGCCCCAGTGCATGATGTCTGGGATGTCCTGATACAGAAAAAAGCAAGGCCATCCTTCCCCTGTAGCACAGACAGTAACTAATGGACCCTCCTTTCCCAGACGGGAAAAACAGAGCAAGAAAAGACAGACCCAGCCTGAGCCTGAGGGGCCTGTGCTTTGCTGGTCAGGAGGAAGCAACTGCTCGATTTCTGGTCTGCCCTTCAGACTGCAGAGCTGTGGGTAGCCCTCCTAAACTGCTTTAATGCACATCATGCCTGGGTCTACATGGAAATGGCGGAAGGCATATAAATGGAACAGCCAACCTTTGTCCTCACTTTGAAACCGCAGGCAAGTATGTAGGTCTGTGTTGTATCGATCATGCCTCCCACTGGCACCAGGAAAAACGCTGCGAAGCAAGTCAACTTCCCAGTGACAAGGAAGTCACTCTCTAATCCACTCTCACTGGACAATCAGGTTGACAAAAACCATTAAGTTTTCTAAGATTAGAAATTCACTGTCAGAGGGAGCCATGTATAGAGTTTTCCACTCCATTACACTCAGGACAATAACCAGAGACCAAGTGACAGGAAAAGGTTGGGGCTTCTTAAAGTTTCCTGTGTCCTTGGGTGGAAGGAAATAAATTAACAAGTGCCTCCCTTTTGAAGGACACGAGTTATATATTATCTCATTAGTCAATGCAACCACTTCCGAGGTGGCCTGCGTCGTTGCATTTGACAGAGACTAAGCTGGGGCTCAGCAGGATTCGGGCCCCATCTAAAATTACCTGGCTCGTTCACATGAGACATTAAGAATCAGAGGCACCGGGCCAGGGGAGTCTAAAAGCTAATGACCTCCTTTCTTCGGGTAGAACTGCACTTTAACCATTCTTAACCTCACTTCCCTCTGAAAGATGCCATGGTTCTCTAGTACAGGGGTCACCAACCTCCGGGATTGAATTCTTGATGATCTGAAGTGGAGCTGATGTAAAAATAATAGAAATAAAGTACACAATAAATGTAATGCACTTGAATCATCCTAAAACTATCCCCCATCCAACTGGTCTGTGGAAAAACTGTCTTCCATGGAGCTGGTCCCAGGTGTCACTTTGGGGACTACTGCTCTAGCAAGTGGAAGTAGGCTGGTATAGTGCTGAAGACCAGAGGGTGTGGTAGGTCCACATTTGTACATCAGCTCTGCTCTCACTGTGTAACTAGGGGGAAGTACCTGCCCTTCTAAGCCTCCTTCTCCTCTTATTCACAAGGAGACAATAATCTAAAAACACTCCTCCCACAAGGGCTTTGGAGGTTAAGCGAGATCACACACATAAGGCATTTAGCATCTTGCCAGATACATGGCAGGTACTGAAAATAGGAGTCAGTTACTAACAGGAAGTGGCTCTTTAACTTATTTAACTCAATTTGACTATAAATTTATAGAATGACATTACCAAAGGTTTAGAAAATAGAAAAAAGGAAATACCACTCATATTCATAACTACTCTTATCATCATTGCAATTCCTTCCAGTATTTTTCCAATGCATCTTTCTTCTCTTACAGATATATTTATTTTTGTCTTTGTATTTCAGCGTCCATAAATAAAGTTTTACTGGCACAAGGTTATGCCAATTTCTATATGTATTATCTACGACCAAGCTAGTACTCAGTGGAGTTGAGAGTAGTTGTGAAAGAGAATTTGGCCCTGAAAGCCTATAATAGTTACTATTTTGTTTTTGACAGAAAAAGTTTGCTGATATCTGATCTAGAATGTATGTTCTTGAGTGGAATTTCTATGTTATAGGGTATGCATTTATAATATCTTTACTGGACAATGTCAGTTTCTAACGTGGTTGTACCACTTTTATATTCCCATCAACTACATTCTTACCAACACTTGGCTTTATCTGAATTAAATGTTAACCAGTCTATTGAGTGTGCAGTGGTATCTCATTGTGGTTTAACTTGCATTTTCATGATTATCAATAAACATTAGGCACATTTTCAAGTGTTTATGTTTATTAGCTATTTGGACATCTACTTCAGGAAATGCCTGTTCAAATCTCTTGCCCCCTTTTCTATTATGTTATCTGTCCTTTATCTATTCTGAATACAGTTCGTTTGTCATTCATATGTGTGGAAATATCGTCTCCTTGCTGAGACGTGTCTTTTAACCTCATTAAAGATGGTGTCTTTTAATTAACAGAAATCATTGTCTTTTTTCAATTAGCATCATACTAATTCACTAATTAATTTCAATTCACTTATTCATGTTGCTTCTGTCTTTATTTGAATAATTTTGCAATATTCTATGGTTGACTTACCCATTCCTTCATTGTTGTTCAGCCGCTGAGTTGCATCTGACTCTTTGCAACCCATAGACTGCAGCGCACCAGGTTCCTATGTCCTCCACTATCTTCCTGGACTGTGCTCAGATTCATGTCCATTGAACAGGTGAGGCTATCTAACCATCTCATCTTCTGCCATCCGCTTCTTTTGCCGTCAGTGTTTCCCAGCATCAGGGTCTTTTCCAATGAACAGGCTCTTCACATCAGGTGGTCAAAATATTGGAGCTTTAGCATCATTCCTTCCAATGAATATTCAGGGTTGGTTTCCTTTAGGATTGACTGGTTTGACCTCCTTGCAGTCCATGGAACTCTCAAGAGTCTCCTCCAGCATGACTGCTTGAAAGCATCAATTCTTCCACATTCAGGCTTCTTTATGGACCAACTCTCAGTTCCATATATGACTACTGGAAAGACCATAGTTTTGATTAGACAGACCCTTGTTGGCAAAATGATATCTCTTCTTCCATTACCTGACATTTAAGTCGCTTTCAACTTCTCCCTGTTATCACCCAACAATATGTTGGAAATGAAATTGTGTGGGCACTACTCTAGACTTAACTGAATGAGAATCTTTAGAGAGAAGGACCAGGAATTTGAATTTTAAGAGGCTCTTGACTATTTTCATATATAATTAAGTTTGAGAATCACAGCTGTGGAGAAACTCACACATAGGTGCATAAGGATATATGAGCAAGAATGTTCACAGCAGCTTTGTCTGTCATGGCTTCAAACTGAAAACCACCCAAACGTCTAGGATCCAGAAAATGTTCCAAAGCAGTAAAAGAGGTAAGTAGAATAAAATTCAGGAATGAAAATGAAGAAATCAGAGTCTTACTTGATGCTGTGCTGTGCTTAGTCACTCAGTTGTGTCCAACTCTAGCCCACCAGGCTCCTCTGTCCATGGGGAATATGGATCAGTATTAAAAAATTAATGTTGAGCACTCACACACAGACAGACAAGTCTAGACACAAAAGAATATGAACTTCATGATTCTGTACAACAGGAGATTCAAAAATAGACAAACTGAGTTATACCATTTTGGGGTGAATACTCCAGAAAAACATCTATTTCTGCTTTATTGACTACGCCAAAGCCTTTGACTGTGTGGATCACAATACACTGTGGAAAATTCTGAAAGAGATGGGAAGACCAGACCATCTGACCTGTCTCTTGAGAAACCTGTATGCAGATCAGAAAGCAACAGTTAGAACTGGACATGGAACAACAGACTGATTCCAAATAGGAAAAGGAGTACGTCAAGGCTGTATATTGTCACCCTGCTTATTTAACTTCTATGCAGAGTACATCATGAGAAATGCTGAGCTGGAAGAAGCACAAGCTGGAATCAAGATTGCTGGGAGAAATATCAATAACTTCAGATAGGCAGACGAATGGCAGAAAGTGAAGAGGAACTAAAAAGCCTCTTCATGAAAGTGAAAGAGGAGAGTGAAAAAATTGGCTTAAAGCTCAACATTCAGAAAACTAAGATCATGGCAGCTGGTCCCATCACTTCATGGGAAATAGGTGGGGAAACAGTGGAAACAGTGTCAGACTTTATTTTTCTGGGGTTCAAAATCACTGCAGATGGTGATTGCAGCCATGAAATTAAAAGACGCTTACTCCTTGGAAGGAAAGTTATGACCAACATAGATAGCATATTGAAAAGCAGAGACATCACTTTGCCAACAAGGGTCCATCTAGTCAAGGATATGGGTTTTCCAGTGGTCATGTATGGATGTGAGAATTGGATGGTGAAGAAAGCTGAGCATGGAAGAATTGATGCTTTTGAACTGTGATGTTCGAGAAGACTCTTGAGAGTCCCTTGGACTGCAAGGAGATCGAACCAGTCCATCCTAAAGGAGATCAGTCCTGGGTGTTCAGTGGAAGGACTGATGTTGAAGCTGAAACTCCAATACTTTGGCCAACTCATGCGAAGAGTTGACTCATTGGAAAAGACCCTAATGCTGGGAAGGATTGGGGGCAGGAGGAGAAGGGGACGATAGAGGATGAGATGGCTGGATGGCATCACCGACTTGATGGACATGGGTTTGGGTAGACTCCGGGAGTTGGTGATGGACAGGGAGGCCTGGCATGCTGCAATTCATGGGGTCACAAAGAATTGGACACAACTGAGCGACTGAACTGACTGAACTGACTGACTTCAGTGACAACAGTAAAGTGAGGCAAGGAAGGTATACTCATTAAAGTCAAGGTTATTATATTTGAGGGGAAAGACAGCACTGTGTTTAGGAAATAGCACATGGAAGTTTTGGGGGGCTGGCAATGTCCTATTTCTTGACCAAAGTGATGCTTACCTATGCATTCACTTTATAATAATTTGTTAAAGTGTACATTTATGTTTTGTTCACTTTTCTATATGTGTGATTTGGGGCTTGCCTGGTGGCTCAGTGGTAAAGCATCCGTCTGCCAATGCAGGGGATGCATGTTCGATCCTTGAGTCGGGAAGATACCCTGGAGAAGGAAATGGCAACTCACTTCAGTATTCTTGCCTGGGAAATCCCATGGACAGAGGAGCCTGACAAGCCACAGTCCATGGGGTTCGAAGAGTCAGACATGACTTAGCAACTGAACCACGGAAACTTGTGTGATATATTTCACAATAAAAATATTTAAAAGAAGAGTAGCTGCCAGAAATGGTGACTCTGAGCTAGCCCTGTGTGTGGAACCTGCCAGATCCACTTCACACCTTGCCTTCCCACTTGGCCAAGTCCCCGTAGCCCACCCAACTGCAAGTTGAAAATTTATAGGCCAACCAAGCCCAGATGGTTTCCTGTGATAGCTGCTAGGGGCACAATAATGAATACATGTCTCCCCACATGTTCCTGAATGTGTTTTGGCAGGATTTTTACTGCAGGCAGTAAAACCTTGTTACAAAGTCCCTCACTGTCTCAGGAGCTCGTAGCATTGTGATGGAGCCACATCACCTTTTGTTGTAGGCAGCCGGTCCTCCTTGCCCCACATAGAATCCTTGAGAGCTGGCTTTCTCTCCATTGTCCTCAGAGGCCATTTGACTGATTGTTACTAATAATCACTGTGTTTCAGGACAGAACCCAATTCCTGTCCTCACAGCTGGAACTTCCTCTTCGCATTAATTGGAAAAACATCCTCCGGGAAACAGGGCAGCTTTATTGAGTCAATCTTTGGCGA
This sequence comes from Antilocapra americana, assembly GCA_007570785.1. Classification (NCBI taxonomy): domain Eukaryota; kingdom Metazoa; phylum Chordata; class Mammalia; order Artiodactyla; family Antilocapridae; genus Antilocapra; species Antilocapra americana. Next base: position 8,659,249 of record ML663010.1, read on the forward strand.
TGGCTATGTCAACTGGCAAGATGAAGTTTGCAGCAGGGAGATGAAAGCTCTGAAACCTTCCTGGTGCACTGGCCCCAGGACTGAGTCCAAGAAGCCAGGCTGACTGGATCAATATCCAGATCCGCATTTGGAATTGTTAAGGGCCACATAAAGGACGGGCTATCTTGACAGGTTGGGGTCAATGCAGAAGTCCAATAGCCATCCCAATTAATGATTCCCTAGTTTCCTTCCCCTTCTTTCTCATTAACAGTAGCCCTGAATGTTAGCTGCATAATTAAGACCATTTCCCAGGTTCCCTTGCAGTTAGACAGGCTCATGTGACCAATTCTGACTAATGAGAATGCAAGCAGAAGCCATATATGGAACTTCCAGGAAGGGTCCTTAAAGAAGGAGTATATGTCCTTCTCTTCCCTTCCTTTCCTTGCTTATGGCTGGAAAGTAGTTGAACAGGGTTCAAGCCATCTTGAACAATGGGGTAACTTTGCAAATGGAGTTCATGCCAGTGGATAGCAAAGCACTGGACCAGCCCTGGATGCACTTCCTGAACTTTTTCAAAAGAGAAGAAAACTTTTATCTTGTTTAAGTCACCGCTTTGAGGGATTTTCTGTCACTTGTAGTTGAATCCAATATTAACTGATACAACAGCATTTTTATAATGGAAAAGAAATGAAAGCAACCTCAGTAACCCATAAAAAGTGACTGGTTACATTTGCTTACCCATTTGCTGAATCATTCATCACATGTTTAGTGAGTACCTACCCCATGCCTGGCTCTCATCTAGGCCTTAGGAATATAGTGATTTTAAAAAGAGAGAGAGTAATTGTCTATGTCCTCAAGAATTTTGTTGGAAGAGGAAGAAGAAGGCATAAATAAATGGGCAGCTGAATGTAGCTTAATTAGTGGAACCATAAAGGCTGAGTTGTTTAAAAGTATACTTTAACAAGGTGGGGAAAATGTTCATGACATATTGTTTAAAACAGTAGGTTATTAAAGCTCATGCAGAGTGAGTCCAGTTTGTAAAAGAGCATATCTATTTGCGTGGAGAAAAAGCAAAACTGATGTATACTTTGAACACCTTGAACAGTCCTGGCATTTAGCAGGTGAACAATAAATGGTTAACGAATAAAAGAATCTATCTCAAGGTGGAGGGATATTTCTATCCTCTCTTATATACTTTCCAAATGTTCCCCCTAGAATGTATATTACTTTGAGAATAAGGTAAAAAATATCACCATTAGGAAACAATGAGAATTATAAAGTTGAGAATCCAGACCAAAGCTGTCACATAGTGATTTTAGTTAGAAGGTAAACTAGGCTGTGCTTAATAGGCTCAGAAAGAAACTCAAGTCTGAGGTCTGAGTTTGGTCTCCCCCTGGGGGGGGGGGGGGGCGCGGGGAGGACTCTGGAAGGGTCTGGTTCTCTGCCCCAGGCACTGTCTGCAAGCAAAGTTTGCCCAGGGCTTTGTTCTCCATTTTTAGTGGAGCAGGGCTCACTGCAGCCAAGTTATTAAGCACTAACCCTCTCACTTCTCTTCCCATGGCTCCTCTGCTGGGCCTCCTGCCCCACCATTAAAGCAGCTGTTGTTGTTTTGTAGAGGCTAATTAACTCCACACTGCATGAAGCCAGACGCTAATTGGCCCCTTCACTTAATCAACTTTAATGTCTCTCTTCTGGTAGACCCGGCTGCTGCTTTTTGTTCTCTATCCCCAACAAATGCAGAGCAAGGGACCTGGCAATAACAGCCTCTAGTGGGCACATGCAGCCCCTACCTGTCACCTACCATGGGGGGCAAAGAGGCTCATTCTGACCCTCAGCTCAGTGGGCAGACTGTTAGGTTCACAATCGCTGGAGCATCTTGGGACCTGGGCTTATTGCTTCTCTTCCAAACACTGCATGATGGTATGAGTCATCAGATGGTTGGTTTCTCAAGAGAATCAGCCTCATCTCTGCCTGTTGCTGACACATATTTAAGGCTCTAAAACCTAACTAACTTACACAACTACTGTAACTACATCTTACTGTTTTTTTCTGTGGCAGATGCATGTCAAGTCCTTTCCAAACCAACATGACCACCCCGTAGCTCAGGGCAAGTAAGCAGTACATAGTTTTAACTGAAAAAAGAGAAATACCACTCTTACACCCATTTGCCAGATGAGGAAACTGAGGCAGTAATAATATTTACATCTGTGACTGAAATGACATACCCACTCATTACAATCATAGACCTATAAGATTAGGACTGAGAATTATGATGGTCCCCATTTTTGGAGAGAACTGGAGGCTTTCAAAAAGAAAAATGCCTTTCCTAAGGTCACAAAGTGAGGTAGACAGAATAATGCCTCTGCAAAGACATTCACATCCTAATTCCCAGAATCTTTGAATATGTTATCTTAAAATGTAAAAGGATTTTGCTGATGTGATTAAGTTAGGATATGAAGATGAGATTATTCCAGATTATCAAGGTGGTCCTGATATAATCACCATGGTCTTTATAAGAGGAACAAAGGAGGCTCAGAGTCAGTTGGAGATTAAGAATGGCAGCAGAGAAAATGGAGGAGAGGACCAAAAGCCAAGGGATACAAGCAGCCTCCAAAAACTGGGAAAATAGAGATATGGATTCACCCATGAAGCCTCCAGAAGGAACACAGCCTACCAACACCTTGATTTTCATTCTAATCCCAAAGAATGTTCAAACTACCACACAATTGCACTCATCTCACACGTTAGCAAAGTAATGCTCAAAATTCTCTAAGCCAGGCTTCAACAGTACATGAACCAAGGAATTCCAGATGTTCAGACTGGATTTAAAAAGGCAAAGGAACCAGAGATCAAGTTGCCAACATCCACTGGATCATAGAAAAAGCAAGAGAATTCCAGAAAAACATCCACTTCTGCTTCATTGACTATGCTAAACCCTTTGACTGTGTGGATCACAAGAAAATGTAGAAAATTCTTAGAGTGGGAATACTAGATTACCTTACCTGCCTCCTATGAAATCTGGATGCAGGTCAAGAAGCAACAGTTAGAACTGGACATGGAACAATGGATAGGTTCCAAATTGGGAAAGGAATACGTCAAAGCTGTATATTGTCACCCTGCTTATTTAACTTATATGCAGAGTACATCTTGCGAAACGCCAGCCTAGATAACTCACAGGCTCGAATCAAGATTACTGGAAGAAATATCAATAACCTCAAATATGCAGATGACATCTCCCTTCTGGAAGAAAGCAAAGAGGAACTAAAGAGCCTCTTGATGAAGGTCAAAGAGGAGAGTGAAAAAGCTGGCTTAAAACTCAACATTCAGAAAACTAAGATCATGGCATCCAGTCCCATCACTTCATGGCAAATAGATTGGGAAACAATGGAAACAGTGACAGAGTTTATTTTGGGGGGCTCTAAAAATCACTGGAGATGGTGATGGCAGCCATCAAATTAAAAGATTCTTGCTCCTTGGAAGAAAAGCTATGACAAACCTAGGCAGCATATTAAAAAGCAGAGACATTACTTTGCCAACAAAGGTCTGTCCAGTCAAAGCTATGGTTTTTCCAGTAGTTATGTATGGATGTGAGAGTTGGGCCATAAAAAAAGCTGAGCACTGAAGAATTGATGCTTTTCAACTGTGGAGTTGGAGAAGACTCTTGAGAGTCCTTTGGACTGCTAAAAGATCCAACCAGTCAATCCTAAAGGAAATCAGTCCTGAATATTCATTGGAAGGACTGATGCTGAAGCTGAAGCTCCAATACTCTGGCCACCTGATGTGAAGAGCTGACTCATTGGAATAGACCCTGATGCTGGGAAAGATTGAAGGTGGGAGGAGAAGGGAACGACAGAGGGTGAGATGGTTGGATGGCATCGCTGACTTGATAGACATGAGTTTGAGCAAGCTCCGGGAGTTGGTGATAGACAGGGAAGCCTGGTGGGCTGCAGTCCATGAGTTGTCAAAGAGTTGGACAAGACTGAGCAACAGAACTGACCTCAAAAACCGTAAGATATAAATTTGGGTTAAGCCACTCAACTTGTGGTAATTTCCTTCAGCGGTTGCGTGAAGCGAATACTGACTTTGTCACAGCAGCAGTGGGGCAACCAATACACACTAACAGTGGAAAAGTTAAAGACCTTGGGTTTAGGTATCATAATATGAAGTCTCATTTTGACTGAATTGACAAGATTTCCCTATACTCAATCAATATATGGTGATTGTGGATTCTACCTTCCCATAAGAGAGGCAGAACTGTACATGTGGGACTGTTAACTAGCTTCTCCATGGGGCCCATTATGCCCTCTGCCACCTTCCCAAGTCCATTAAACACTTTTTTTTTGACTGGAGTATAATTGCTTTACAATGCTGTGTTAGTATCTAATATACAACGAAGTGAATCGGCTATATGTGTCCATTTATGAACCTCCCTCCCCCCCCCATCCCAAACCCCTAGGTGATCACCGAGCACATTGCTAAGCTCTCTGTTCTATATGATAACTTCCCATTAGCTATTTTACACATGGTAGTGTATATATGTCAATGCTACTCTCCCAGTTCCTCCCACATTTCATACTTCTTACTCCTCTTTTACTTCCTAAGCATCTAAAACCCAACTCTGCCACATAGTTCATCTGGAGAAAACCAGGGTTCTGTGTCTATCTGAAGATTGGCTTTAACCAGGACAGGATGAATCAGAGAGCTTGTATTTGGTGTTGGGGAGACAGTAGGGTAGGGTGATTAATTCTTGCATTTGAATTCTATCAATCCCACTTAATTCCAGTGTACCTCCATTTCATCCTTTAAAAAAAAGGTTGTCATGAGTGTGAAATGAAACCTATATGTCATGCTTAGCACAAAACCTGGCAATGATAAATACTCAACAGATGTTGGCCATAAAAAAAAATCAATGCAAACTGAGCTCCACGCCTCAGAGCCCTAAGGGTCTAGAGCAGTGGTTCTCAAGCCTTAGCACGCACCAGATTCACCTGGAAGGGACTGGGCCCCATGTCCGTAGTTTCTGATTCAGTAGGTTTGAGGTGTGTGCTAATTTGCTTCGGTTGTATCTGACTCTGTGCGACCCTATGGATTGTAGCCCGCCAGACTCCTCTGTCCATGGGATTCTCCAGGCAAGAATACTGCAGTGCGTTGCCATTCCCTTCTCCATGGGATCTTCCCCACCCAGGGATCAAACCCAGGCCTCTCATTGTCTCCTGCATTGGCAGGCATGTTCTTTACTATTACCGCCACCTGGGAAGCCCTAGGTTTGAGGTGGGACTTGAGAATTTGCACTCCTAACACATTCCCAGGCAATGGGGATGTTGCCCCACCAGGAACCACACTTTCAGAAGCACTGATTTTAAGCACAGGGCAAAGATCATACCTTTCACACCATTTGTCCCTGATGCCCAGCACAATGCCTGGCATATAATAAGCTCAAATGCAACAAATATTTGTGGAGTGAATACATTTTTCTCACTGTCTCCCTGAGGCTTTAAATGTCCAGGAAGCTACCCTTCTCCATAAAAGAATTCCATTCTCTATCTTTTTTATCGCCATCATATTTACTACAACTTGGCACTGACAATCTCCTCTTCATAGACTCTCTGTTTTCCCCTTGAATACCCTCCATTTCCCCAGCGAGTGTCTCTCCCCAGGATCTCAACCTTTTCCATTAACTCCATACACTGCACAGCCTGTTCCAGGACATCAAACTTTAATTTAAACAGAAAATAATCAATAAGCTTAGCAAATTGCCCATGGCAACCTCTGCTGAGTGAATCAAAGGGTTTTATAGGTAATTTAAAGGGTGTCCTCACTCATCCCTCAAGGTAAAGCTTAGCACATTGACAGGAGCACTTTTCTACCCTGACCCGGGAAGCTCTGGAAGGAAATGGAAGGACCTGGGTTCTGGGGATGGGGGAGGCTGAACCAGGGAGGAAGGGTCTATCTTTCAGGATTAAAAACTTTTAAGTAAAAAGCCCTGACATTCATTTGATATCGACCCCTATGTGAATAAGGGGTTTTAGGTTTGTTTGGCTTTTTTTGTTGTTGCTTTTGTTATAGCATCAGAGACAGACTCTGGATAACTTCAGAAAATACAGCTATTGAAGAAAAAGGCTAAATAGCTGGGTCTCAAAAACATCTGAAACCAGGATGGCTCTCTTGAAGGCACTGTTTGGGGTACACCTGTGCTGTTTTCCGTCATTGTGTCTTGATTCAGGATTCATATTCCAAGTGAGCATCTGAGCAGCCTCCATGGGTCATATGGTCCTCCCTTGGCCTGGGAGGATGGAGCACCCTGATGAACAGTCCCACCAACAGTAAGTGGGGAGGGAGAGCTAGTTCCCCAAAGGAAAACCAGGATAGGGTAACTGAACAAGGGAATGGCAAAGCTGAATTGGCAAAAATATATTTCCACTATAGAACTCTTCTGGTGGTTTTGACTTATCACTTTCTCCAAATCAGCAACTGATCTAGCAGTATTTGTGAGTATTTATGAGATCCTGGAGCCTCTGCAGAACTTTGAAGGGCCAGGAAGCACGTTGCTTGGTTATCTACCCAAGCCAGGGAGCTGGCTATCATTTTCTAAGAATATTCCCCAAATTCCTTTGAGGAGATTGTCCAACTACTAAATATTACTATTTGCAAATAAGACATTCTTCTATCAGGGCAATAGTAAATAATCGGCAACTGGAGTGACCTGGGCATCCAACTAATCAAAACTATCCCAAATATAATGAACCCCTAAGATCAAACCAGCCCACGCAATCTGACCATCTGTCAGGTGTCTCCTAAGTGGGGCATTGGAAACCTGTTCCCTTTGATCTTCACAATGTAGGCTGAGAACATTTCCTCATCCCTTGGGAGAAGTACTGGGGTCTTCTTTCCTGAGTTTCACAGACCCTGGCTTTGTCTGGGACCTCAGGATTTAGTGTGGCAACTCTAAGTTGGATGCAGCCTGCTTAACAGAGCTCAATGGCGTGACATTTAATCTTCAGCTTTCTCTTGCCTATTGAACTCTGGGGCCTGGATTCAATACCCAGTTTTGCTACTTACCAGCTTGGTGACCTTGAGCAAGTGATTTACCCTTTCTGAATGTACCTTTTCATTTATAAAAGGGTGATAATAATATACCCTGCCTCATAAAGACTGTTGGAAGCATTACAGGAATTAAAGCTTATAAGGTGCTTAGCATTATGCCTGGTTCATACTTGGCACTCAACAAAGGCTATCTGTTGTCATTATTATATTATTGACATTTATCTTCTGAAAACATCAGGGGCAGAGAATCCTTGGAAACAAGTGTGTTCAGCTGCTCCCTTGGACAGAGGGGATTCTGAGACCCCGGGAGGGAGTCTTTCGCGCCAGGCCGCATGGCCAGTTGGTGGAGTACCTTGACTGTGACCCAGCCTGGGGCAGTAAAATGGGAGACAGTGGTTGTATTGACCTCATGTATAGATCAAGAAGGTGGGTACCTACAGGAGTGGTATTGGGAGCCTGGGAGACCTTATCATAGAACCTGCCTCACCCTTGGCTATGAAATGAGCTGAGCTGTGCCAGCACCTCTTGCCACTCCCTGGGGAGCTTAAGGAGTGCTTCAGTTTCTTCATCCATCAAATGGGAATTTTAGTGGCGCTTGCCTTCTAGGGTTGCTGTGAATCAATAATGCCCCTGATCAGCTTAGAACTTGCCTAACACTTAATTCTCATTAGCTAGTGTTAGTATCAAGGCAAAGTGTCGGGGGAGGTGAAAGAAAGACCCCAGGGATAAAGATTGGAGAACTTTATCTTTTGTCTCTAACTTGGCTTTTTGCCAGCCCCATCCTTACAAGAGTAATTAGCATTTCTGACAGCCTTTACTCATGTCCAAGTATTTTTATATACCCTCTCATTTCATTTAATCTCCATGCCACCCTGCAAGCTAATTACTATTATTAGTCCATTTGAGAAATGAGACAGGTTAAATGACTTATACTTTATCCTTAAATTTGTTTATTATGGAAAATTTCAGACATGCATAAAAGAATAGGATCACAAACCTCCATTTATCTATTCATAGCTTCAACAATTATCAACATATAGCCACTCTTGTTTTATCTATATTCCCCCACCAACTTTTTATCCTCCTTCACTTATGAAGCATATTCCAGCCATCATATTATTTCATCCATAAATATATCACCAGATGATAAGGACCCTTTTAATAGACAAGTACAGTACCAGAATTCTTTTATATCATCAAGTAGCTTTTCCTCTTTTATGGTTCTTATGTATCTTAATTGTTTTCTTAGAACAATAGTAATTTTTTTCACTCAACGTAGTCTCATAAACATTTTACCATGTCATTAAATATTCTTCAAAACACTGTAACAAGTAAGCACAAATGATATTAATGAATCTGTTAATTTGCTGAGCCAATCACCATTTATAGATATTTACATTAATTTTACTATTAAAAGGTGCTTCAGATAAAAAGGCCTTCCCTGGTGACTCAGACAGTTAAGAATGCACCTGCAATGCAGGAGACCTAGGTTCAATTCCTGGGAAGATCCCCTGGAGAAGGGAAATCACTCCAATATTCTGGCCTGGAGAATTCCACAGAGTATTCCATGGGGTTGCAAAGAGCTGGACACAACTGAGCAACTTTCACTTTCACTTTTCGATAGAAGGTTTTGATAAGCTCCATTCTCCTCTTATTCTTTAGAATAGTATCCTTATTTTACTTCGGTGTGATAAAAAAAGATAAACTAAAAATCATCATTTCCTGGCTCCCCAGCAATTAACAGAGGTCAAGAGAACATGTGTCAGTTAGTGAGATAAACAGAAACGGTAACCGGGGCTCTGGGAAGGTTGCCTGGAGGAAACTGAACTCGCTGGGAAATGCTGTATTTTACCCTCCTTCTTTTCCTCCTGTCTACTGCCTGGACTCAAGTAGACTGGCTGGCGGTCCAGCATCATCTTGAATTATGAATATGGAAGTCACGCTCTAGGATGGTAGAGAAGGGTAGGAGGAGCCTGGGTCTCTGAGGGTCCCAGAGTCAGAGGTCTGTTAACCTCCAGACCTCCTTTAGGTGACAGAGCAATAACTGTTTTATTTATGCCACTGTTATTATGGGATTTGGCTTTGTATGCAGGTGAACCTAGCTCTAACGGAATCTTTGCATGTGGGCATTCTTGTGTATAGCAGTTTGAATCCTTAGCTTGTGTTCGTGTTTCCATTTCACTTCTCCTACTAATCTGTAAACTCCTCCAGAGTAAGTATTTCTTTCTATTTTACCTTTTTATCCCATATAATGGGATATCCACAGTGCCTGGCACAAAATAGAGATTTTAAAACATTTTTTAAAATAATGAACAAACATGAATGTGGACATGTGCATGACCTTGGACAACTGATTTTACTTAATTTCCTTAATTTTAAAAGGAGGTATCAGTGCCTACTTGGAGAAGGAAATGGCAACCCACTCCAGTTTCTTGCCTGGAGAATCCCATGGACAGAGGAGCCTGGCGAGCTGCAGTCCATGGGGTCACACAGAGTCAGACATGATTGAGTGATTAACACACACATCGATACCTACTACACGAGCTTTGGAGAAAACCCAATGATCTGTCATTGAAAGTTCTACAAAAACTATCTATAATATAAGAGTTTATCATGAAAGAGGACAAACGAGGAAGGTGGAGGAGGCCTTGAGGTCAGAACATGCTTGCTTTCACACGGAGCAACAGGAATGACGCATGGCTGGAGCAGAGCTATGAAGGGGAAGAGGGGCAGATATGAGGGTTGGAGGGGGATCTTGCAACCTGTGGTGAAGATATGTTGGCGTGAACCTCACAGAATTATTAAGAGACACGACAGTGCTTACCAGAGCGCCTCTCAGGTGCTAAGTATTTCCTATTGGTGATTATCATTATTATTCTTGTTATTAAGGGTAGAGTGGTATAGTCATAAGACTGGTGACTTCCCTGATGGCCCAGTGGTTAAGAATCTGCCTTGCAATGCAGGGGACATGGATTCAAAACCTAATTGGGGAACTAAGATCCCACATGCCTTGGAGCGACTAAGCCCACCCCACAATTACTGAGCCCGCAGTGCTCCGGAGCCCACATGCCATACTAGAGAGCACGCGTGCCACCCTACCGAAGCCCCCACCCTCTGGGGCCCAAGTGCCACAACATTTGAAGCCCGCGCGTTACAACTAGAGAACCCATGTGCCACAACTGAGATCTGATGCAGACAAATATTTTTTAAAAAAAGACAATGGGCCCAGGAGTCAGAAAAAGAGGGCTCTACTACTGGTTTTGGAAGTTACCAATTCCAAGACATTAGCTAAATATCTTTTACTTCTTGTGATTTCAGTTTCATCATATGCAAAAGGAAGATGTGGAAAATGTAGGACCAGGTAAATGATTGTCAACTTTACATTAGCTTTCGAGCCCTGTGCTCGATGAAATATTCACTGCAAAGTGGATGTCAAATAGACACAAAGGGGATGACTGTGGGAGGCAAAGGCGTGGGGGCCTTGGGTGCCGCTGCTGTGTGCTTGGCCTTCTCTTCCTCACCGTGGCAGCCCTTCCGGGGTCTCATGGAGGCACTGCTTGAAAACCACTAGACTACTGCTTAGCATCATTCATCGTTAGGGAAATGCAAATTGAAACCACAATGAGGGGGAACACAAAAGAGTTTTAGGGCACTAAAGCTATTCTGTACGATTCTATGGTGGTGGATACACATCACTGTACATGTGTCAAATTCCAAAGAATGTACAGCATGAAGAGAGAACCCTAATACAAACTCTGGACTTTGGTGATAATGATATCAATGCAATTCTACTAATTGTAACAAGTGGTCCCCTGTAGTGTGGGATATTCATAGTGGGGAAGGTTGTGCCTGTGTGGAAACAGGATAAATGGGAACTGTGGATTTTTTCTGCTCAGTTTTGCTGTTTCCTTTGAAGTGATGGGAATGTTTTAGAACTGGATAGAGGTGATGGTTACGCAACATTGTGAACATACTAAATGTCCTGAACTGTATACTTTAAAAGATTAATTTTATATTATACAAATTTTACCTCAATTCAAAAACAAAACATCATACTAGAAGCTCTCTGAATTTTTTCCAGTTCCAGTGCTCTGCCATCAAGGCCCACTGACACTCACCATCTGCAGGAGGATCGTAATTTTGAAGTGGGTTCGTGTGTACCCAGAAAGTACCCAGAAGGAGTCCCACAGTGTATTTTGACTGTTAGTCCTTATTTCCATCATCCCCTAAACCCTTCATAGGATTCTGAGGGAAAAGGAACCCAGGAAAGGGTAAGTTTTGAAAGGATAAAGAAAGTATGGAAAGTGCCAGAGCATGAAACAAAGACAAGGTATGAATGTAGCATAAATAGGGGTGAGGGGTGAGGGGTACCTTAATGGAAGGCCCCTGAAATGTACCAGACTCCATCTCGGAGAGCAACAGAGACAATTATACAGCTGAAGGGCAAACTAGCGAGCTATTCCTAGTGTAGGCAAAAATAAAAAAGTTTATTTCCTACAAAGAAAAGACCCTCCAGGGCTTCAAGGAGTCTGTGGAAGAACTCTGGACCAGTGCTGTCCAATATGGTATCCACTAGCCATGTAGCTGTTGAGCATTTGAAATGTGATAGTCTAAATTGAGGTGTGCTAAAGTGTAAAATACACATGAGGCTCTGAAGATTGAGTATGAATAAAAAAGAATGAAAATATCTCAATCATTTTCCTATTGATTATATGTTGAAATCTTAATATCTTTTGATATATTGGGTCAAATAAATATAATTAAACTCACCTATTTCATTTTAGTTTTTTATATAGATACTAGAAAATTCTAAATTACATACCTGGGGACTTCCTTGGTGGCCTAATGGCTAAGACCCTGTGTTCCCAAAGCAGGGGGGCCTGGGTTGATCCCTGGTTGGGGAACTAGCTCCCACATGCCACAGCTAAAGATCTCATAAGCCACAATGAAGACTGAAGACCCTACAACTAAGACTCAGCACAGCAAATAAATAAATAAATATTTTTTTAAAAATAGTAAATTCTTCCTTATAAAAGAAAATCACATGCATGATTCACATTGTATTTCCCTGGGACAGCGTGGCTCTGCAGACCATTGTGTTACTCCTTCAGGGCAGAAGTGGTGCTGTTCAGGGTCTCTGTCCAGGGCAGAGACTATTCAGGCTTAAGCACCTTCTGGAAATACAGAATTCCTAAATGGTTGCCTGGAAATATGGGTGTGTCTCAACTTGAGAAAGCACAACATACAGAAGCCAGTAAGCAAAGCAAATTTTGCTTGCAGCCTGGGTACAAATACAGGTGTATCCAAAGCTTAAAGTCTTCCTCCCACCCCTCACTTTTTTCTGTTTTAAAAAATAATAATAATTAATTAATTTTAATTGGAGGCTTGTTACTTTACAATATTGTGGTGATTTTTGCCGGACATCGACAAGAACCACCCACAGGTACACGTGTCTCCCCATCCTGAACCCCCCCTCCCACCACCCTCGCCACCCCATCCCTCTGGGCCGTCCCAGAGCACTGGCTTTGAGTGCCCTGAGGCGACCCCATTTTCTCAAAAAGACCAGATGGCCATAAGCACAGTGTCAGTGGAGGTGGGAGGCCCCACCATGCTCTTCCCCAACATCCCAATAAATCTCCCAGAGTCCCAGGGGTCAAGGTCATAGAATTTCCAAAATCACTTGAAATCAACCAAGAAAATTGTAAAATGTTTATTCTGTGGCAGAGTAAAAATTGCATGTTTTCTATCAATGTAGAATATAAGAACAAAGATCCAAATAGCCAGTCCCTCACACCACCATTTTAGTCACAGTCTGCCGGTGCTTTTGGCTGTGTTACAAAATGAAATAAATCCCTTTATAATCCTTCATACTGGCTCCAAAAAAGTATTTTCACAAGCACCAGAGCAGACCCTTTGGGCATTATTTTTTCCTGTAAAAATGCTCATCTCCACTCAAAACCTTTTTCTTTTTTAATCATATCCTCTTACAAAATGGTAAGCTGAAATGATTTTGGTGCAGGTTTTGTTGGATGGAGCTGGGGAGGAAGGAAATGTGGGCGGTGGTCCAAACAGAAATCCCCCTCCCAAGCTCAATATCCTCCCCAAACTCTCCATAATCCTCCCCAGATCACTCACCTTCGATGGTCTCTGCTTCCATGCAACACAGCAAATTTCCCTTTTTCTGCCTGGAAGCGTTCTCTTGCATTGTTGCTACTTTAAACCTCATAGTTTGTAGGGTCTTTGAGCAGCAGGAGGCTCCCCTTGACCCCCCACCCCTATACCTAGCTCAGTATGACTTCACACAGCACTCAATAAATAGTTGTTGAGTGACTGAATGAAGTCAAATCTGATATTTGCCAACTCTGATAAAATAGAGGAAATCAATGTCAGTATTTCCAGCTAGATAGAGAAACAGGACAGCTATATAAAATGATCTGAAGGAAAAATTGCATCCAACACTTTACTTTCAGGTCTCTGAAGGAGGCTGTTATAACAATGGACTATAAATACAGGATGAATGCTATATCTGTAAAGAAGCAATTCCAACAGTGGTCTGCAAGAGCCAAGAAAATCCAGCTTCTTTTCCCTGAGTATATACACAGGTGCACTGTGTGGAATGAAATCCACTTAACTTGATTTTATGGACAGTGATTCATGCAAACTCAGTTCCAAACTGCTCGGCACGGCTCAGTTAAATAAATTACAGCAAGAGTAAGCCAGCCAGCAGTAAAGGCAAAAGACAGAAAATAAAAACTCGAGGTTGAGGACTGAAATTTTAGGAGAGCCTGGTGCGCCAGAATCATCTTTCTTCTGTGGGTTCTGTAGGGGTTTTAGCAGTCTTCAAGGTCAAGGCTCTGATTGGACTGATGGGGAAACTGAGGCCCAGTGAAGACTGAGTATATGTCCAAAGTCACTTAGTGAATAAGTGGCAGAATCAGGGCTCCTGGGTCCCAAGTCAAAGCATTTTTCATCTTATCAGGCTCCTGAATGTCGTGTCCACTGTCAGAGTGCCAGGCACAACCAAGGGAATCAACCTACATCTGTGGAATGGATGAATTACCGCATCTGCTGGGCTGGGGCTAGCCAGAGTCAGCCTGAGGGATGGGGGGGAGAAAGAGCTCTGAACCTTGAGACTAGATTCTCATGTGTTTAGGGACGGGAGAGACTGCTCCTAGCAGCTGCCCTACATCCTCAGTGTTCTAGCTCTCACCAGGGGAGACACAACTATCTCCACCCTTTGGCCTCCTATTTATTATGTGGGATGAAACTGCCACAGTGCTCTGCTTCCCCTCCAATGGTGCTCCCTAAGGGCCTTCAGGGATAAGGCATCACTGCCCAGCTGCAGAGATAGGTCAGTGGGGATATTTGCCTCATTAACCCGTTAGCATCTGCAGGCACTGAGCGCACAACAGGACAACGGTGACGTCTTTGGGGTGTTCTGGGAGATAAAACTGCACCCTTATAATAATTTAACTAATGTCTTTTTTCTAAGCTAGCTTGGTAACTTTTTGTTCCTTGCTACCTAAAGATTCTTACATAAAATAAAGGATCTTCATAACTGGCACAATAGACAAAGAAATTTAAGGTATGATGGTTTTACAAATTTAGGGTATAATGGACTCTACACATGGACATCACCAGATGGTCAATATCGAAATCAGATTGATTATATTCTTTGCAGCCCAAGATGGAGAAGCTCTATTCAGTCAGCAAAAACAAGACCAGGAGCTGACTGTGGCTCAGATCATGAACTCCTTATTGCCAAATTCAGACTTAAATTGAAGAAAGTAGGGAAAAGCACCAGACCATTCAGGTATGACCTAAATCAAATCCCTTATGATTATACAGTAAAAGTGAGAAATAGATTCAAGGGATTAGATCTGATAGACAGAGTGCCTGAAGAACTATGGACGGAGGTTCATGACATTGTACAGGAGACAGTGATCAAGACAATCCCCAAGAAAAAGAAATGAAAAAAGGCAAAATGGTTGTCTGAGGAGACCTTACAAATAGCTGAGAAAATAAGAAAAGCTAAAGGCAAAGGAGAAAAGGAAAGATATACCCATTTGAATGCAGAGTTCCAAAGAATAGCAAGGAGAGATTAGAAAGCCTTCCTCAGTGATCAGTGCAAAGAAATAGAGGAAAACAATAGAATGGAAAAGACTAGAGATCACTTCAAGAAAATTAGAGATACCAAGGGAACATTTCATGTAAAGCTGGGCCCAGTAAAGAACCTAACAGAATCAGAAGATATTAAGAAGAGGTAGCAAGAATACACAGAAAACTATAAAAAAAAAAAAAAAAAAGATCTTCATGACCCAGATAATCACGATGGTGTGATCACTCGCGTAGAGTCAGACATCCTGGAATGCGGCAAAGTCAAGTGGGCCTTAGGAATCATCACTACAAACAAAGCTAGTGGAGGGAATGGAATTCCAGTTGAGCTATTTCAAATCCTAAAAGATGATGCAGTGAAAGTGCTACACTCAATATGGCAGCAAATTTGGAAAACTCAGCAGTGGCCACAGAACTGGAAAAGGGCAGTTTTCATTCCAATCCCAAAGAAAGGCAATGCCAAAGAATGTTCAAACTACCACACAATTGCACTCATCTCACATGCTAGTAAAGTAATACTCAAAATTCTCCAAGCCAGGCTTCAACAGTAAGTGAAGCATGAACATCCAGATGTTCAAGCTGGTTTTAGAAAAGGCAGAGGAACCAGAGATCAAATTGCCAACATTAGCTGGATCATGGAAAAAGCAAGAGAGTCCCAGAAAAACATCTATTTCTGCTTTATTGGCTACACCAAAGCTTTTGACCGTGTGGATCACAACAAACTGTGGAAAATTCTTAAAGAGATGGGAATATCAGACCACCTGACTTGCCTTCTGAGAAATCTATATGCAGGTCAAGAAGCAGCAGTTAGAACTGGACATGGAACAGACTGGTTCCAAATCGGGAAAGGAGTACATCAAGGCTGTATATTTTCACCCTGTGTATTTAACTTATATGCAGAGTACATCATGCGAAATGCTGGGCTGGATGAAGCACAAGCTGGAATCAAGATTGCCAGGAGAAATATCAGTATCCTCAGATATGCAGATGACACCACCCTTATGGCAGAAATAGAAGAACTAAAGAGCCTCTTGATGCAAGTGAAAGAGGAGAGTGAAAATGTTGACTTAAAGCTCAACATTCAGAAAACTAAGATCATGGCATCTGGTCCCAATACCTCATGGCAAATAAATGTGGAAACATGGAAACAGTGGCTGACTTTATTTTGGGGGGCTTCAAAATCACTGCAGATGGTGACTGCAAACATGAAATTAAAAGGCACTTGTTTCAGGATTTCCCTGTAGCTCCAACGGTAAAGGATCTGCCTGCAAGGCAGGAGACCAGGGTTTGATCCCTGGATTGGGAAGTTCCTCTGGAGAAGGTAAAGGCAATCCACTCCAGTATTCTTGCCTGGAGAATTCCATGGACAGAGAAGCCTGGCAGACTACAGTCCATGTGGTTGCAGAGTTGGACACGACTGAGCGACTAACACAGTACACATAGTAGCTCCTTGGAATGAAAGCTGTGGTCAACCTAGACAGCCTATTACAAAGTAGAGACATTACTTTGCCAACAAAGGTCCATCTAGTCAAAGCTATGGTTTGCCTAGTAGTCATGTATGGATGTGAGAGTTTGACTATAAAGCTGAGCACTAAAGAATTGATGCTTTTGAACTGTGGTGTTGGAGAAGACTCTTGAGAATCCCTTGGACTGCAAGGAGATCCAACCAGTCCATCCTAATGGAAATCAGTCCTGAATATTCATTGGAAGGACTGATGCTGAAGGTGAAATTCCAATACTTTGGCCACCTGATTGGAAGAACTGACTCATTGGAAAAGACCCTGATGCTGGGAAAGATTGAAAGCGGGAGGAGAAGGGGACGACAGAGGATGAGATGGTTGGATGGTATCCCTGACTCGATGGACATGAGTTTGAGTAAACTCCGGGAGTTGGTGATGGACAGGGAAGCCTGGTGTGCTGTAGTCCATGGGTCACAAACAGCTGGACACGACTGAGTGACTGAACTGAACTGAACTGAAGAGTTTTAGGACATGGCTGCATATTCTTTGTACAGGATGATTATCCCATCAAGCAATGAGGTCTATGTCCCCTCCTCTTGCATCTGGGAAAGCTTGTGACTGTCTTAGCCAATAGAGTATGAGAGATGTGAAGACATGTCTGAGTTCCAAGGATAATTCATCAATGGCCATGGAGATTTCACGTCATTCTTGGAGCATTGTGCTGCTCTAGTGAAAGTCTTCCAGGACTTCCCCGGTGGTCCACTGGCTAAGAATTCACCTTCCAATGCAGGGGATATGGGATTGATCCTTGGTCTGGGAACTGAGATCACACATGGGCCCAAACACAGCAATTAGAGAAAGCCCACGTGCTGCAACTACATGAGCTCTAGAGCCCTGCTCCACAAAGAGAGGAGCCTTCTCGTACTGTGACATAGACTCAGCACAGTCAAAACGAAGAAAAAGGTCTGCCGACCACGAAACCATCATACTGTGGAGAGGTTACCCGTTGGTGTCAGCAGTTTCAGCTAAGCCAAAGCCAGCCCAGGCAACAGGTATATGTAAATCAAGAAGCTTCCAGATGACCCCAGCCCCAGCCATTTTGACTTCCCAGCTGAAGCTCATATATGCAGGAGCAGTGACCAGCTGTCCCACCATACCTTCTGTAAATTCCTAACCTGCGGAACACACGACCAGGAAAAAAATATGGTGACTGTTTTATGTCATTAAGTTTGGGATAGTTTGTTACATGACAGTATATAACTGAAAGAGACGCGTAGAAAGGACTAATACAGAGGCCAAGAGTATGGAGCACTGGTTTAACCGGTGTATACAGAGAGGGGACCATGGAATACCTGTATCTGAAGATACTAGATGCTGGGAACCTTAGGGCAGGGACAGGTGTTGATACTGAGCAACAAAATACATTTTATATGTAAAATTTAGCAACGTGTCCAGGAAAGGGTTGCAGTAGACCAGAATGCCAAAATATACAGGTGAGAACTAATGGCACGATGGTGAAGAATTGGGACTGTGGGTCAGACAGCTGGATTCTAATTCCTCCTGTACTGCTTATTATGTGACCTTTGGCAAGGTTCTTAACGTTTCTGAGTCTGTTTCTTCACCCGGAAAATGAGGACAATAATAGCATCCACGTTGTAAAGTTTTAAATTACAAAAGTACTGTTAGGTACTATTACAAAGTACCTAACACAGCGCTTGCCATATAATAAGTGCTCAATTAATAATAATAATAAGGAGCCAAAGCAGGAGATAAAGTGCCTGGATCCACCTGACATCAATGTCACTTTCACTCCACTTACCTCATCCTCAAGAAGGCCCTGCGTTTTGGTAAAAGCAGAGGCAGACACATAAAAGAAAAAAAGAAATATGAAGAATCAGTGCTCATATTAGACAATTCCACCAGTTGATAAGGAATTGGTGCGGTGGCAACTCACACCCACTACTTTGATGACAATTTGCGTGCAGTCAAACCAATCAAAAAGGCACACTCTGTGTATGACCCCGCAGTGCACCCCTAGCTGATGCTCAACAGAAATGTGTGCACAAACAGCTAAAGGACACGCAGAGGAATGTTCACAGCAGCATTTTCCACAACAGTCACAGAACAGAAACATATGTCCACTAGTAGGAGAATGACAACTTGTGATACATTCATACGGTGGAATACCCTATAGTAATGAAAGTGAGTGTGCCACAGCTACAAGCAACAAAACCTAGCAGAACAAAAGAAACCAGATATAAAAACATCCACACATGGCCCCATTCATATACATACAGCTCCATTTCTGTAAAACTAAAACTGAACTATTGTATGAGAAGTCAGGATAGTGGTTACCTTTGGGGAGGACCTAGTAATTATTGGGAGAGAGTGTGAAGGGGGCTTCTGGGGTGCTGGTAATAATCTATTCACATGGTATTTACTTTATACGAACTCACTGACCTGTATATTTAACAATTCGTGCACTTTCTACACATATGTGATATACTTTGCAATAAATTTAAAAAAATAAAATACATTTAATTAACCACCGCCCTTCCCAGGTGGTTCAAGTGGTAAAGAATCTGCCTGGCTATGCAGGAGACTCAGGCAGGAGATGTGGGTTTGAATCCTGGGTCGGGAAGATACCCTGGAGAAGGAAACGGCAACCCACCCCAGTATTCTTGCTGGGGAAATCCCATGAACAGAGGAACCCGGTGGGTTACAGTCTATGGAGTCACAGAAGAGTTGGGCAGTACTTAGCGACTGACCACACACACATACATGCACACACACATACATGCACACACATACATGCACACACATGCACACACATACACGCCCACACACATACATGCACACACACAATGAGACATGGTTTTATAGCACTTTCTAGGAGTTACTGCCTAGCAAACTGAGGTTGGCTATATTTTGTGATTCCCAGGGGACAGCAGGGCATCCACCTGAGTGTGGCCAGAACACACAGGAGCACCAGCATGATTCATAAACAGGCACAGCCCAGCCCCTGATAGGAGAGACCAATCTAGCAGCAAACTTAGGCCAGAAGAAACCACAATGAGGCAAGTCTGCAAGGAGCCTAACTGAGATGGGAGTGACCCACCCTCTGGGCAGGGATAGGCAGGCATTGCCGCTTTGAAGATAGGCAAGCATTTAAACTTAACAAAGCCCCTTCCAGCCCCCGCTGAAGGAACTGTTTGTTTCCGAAGGCCTGGTGGAACAACTAACTGTAAGCTAGGGAGAGGAAATTACACAATGGATGTTGAAATGTGGGCTTGTTGAAAAGTTGTCACTCGAGTAATGAATGCCCTATTTCCTGTTTTTTGCTGAAAGTTAAATGTTGGGCATAATTAGCTAGTAAAAAAGCAAGCTTGGCAGCAGAACAAAAATAGCACATTTTGGGAGCCCAGGCCAATTAAAATTGTTTATGCAGCCATTTAGCAATATTTTTCTCCAAACTATTATGACCAGGAAATATGCAGTGTGAGACTGGGAGGCAAGTTCCTCAGAAGAAAAATGGCCCCCACACTGATCCTTTGAACAGCCTGCTATTCTCAGGGGATTTTATAATAAGAATGAGTACTCCCATCCTCCTGAGCTCCCTGGGCCTCCTCGGGATCTTGAGAACAGCATCACTCACCCCGTGAGCGGGCTGCAACCTGCTAATGTTAAGATTAGCCAAGCTCCCCTATGTGTCAGAGCAGCCAACGACTGCGGATTTAGCTGCCTAATGCAGTCGTTTAAATCATCTGGCTGGTGCCGTAATCAGATTGAGTGTATGAAACGTTTTTGTTAATAACTGGACTGTCTGGCTGGTGTCAGGATTAGCTGCTAGAACTCAGCAAAATTCCGTTAAGCAAAGTCAGTCACCATGCCAGCTCCTTCCTGCACTCTCTCTAGCACTTTCTAGGTCTCTGAGGATCTTCCATCTCAAGGATTCAGGTTCCATCTTCCTCTTCTTCTCCAACCTCCCTGTCAAAACATGCTTTCACATCCTTCCTTCACCGTAAGATATCATGAGCTGATAACTGCTTTAGAAGTCATCGATCACAGCTTTTAGCTGAGAGGTGAAGTTTTGATTATGGAATTTTAGGCAGCATCCAGCTGAATTAAGGGATCTGGTAGACAGTTTGGAGGCAGGGAGCTTTCTCAGCATCCCTAAAATTTCACCCAAGGGAAATAGCCAATCTTACTTAACTTACTAGGTTAACCCGCTTGACTGAACTGCTCTACTGGCTGACAGGAGAGAGAAAATCACTGGAGAATCTCACTCTGCTGTAGGCATTGTTCCAGAATTCCCGTGCATTTTATATCTTCGCCTAACCACCTCCTCCACTGGCCTTCTCCAAGGCCCTGTCTGATAGTAATTAAGTCCTGGACTTCCACTTGAGCTCTCATTGTGAAGTGGGTGGTAGACTGTGTAAGGGCTGCAGAAGCAGAGGAGACCCAGATTCTCTTCTTCATGAGCTTCCAAGTCCTTGAGCCCTGGAGAAGGAAATGGCAACACTCCAGTTTTCTTGCCTAGAGAATTCCATGGACAGAGGAGTCTGGCAGGCTACAGCGCATACAGTCCATGGGGTGGCAAAGAGTCAGACACGACAGAGCGATTAACACACACTGGAAATGAAATGACATCTGAATTTGCTTTAAAAGAATGAAGCAAGGGAACAGAACAAGTGGAGATGAAAAAGACTGACCATAAATCGGTAACTGTTGAATCTGGATAGGGGTTCATAGGAATTCATTATACTATTCTGTCAACTTTCTAATGTTTGAAATTTCTGTAATAAATCTTTAATGTTTAAACAAACAAAAAAAAATCCAGGCTCTTGCAAATGAATGGTTAAAGAAGATGTGGTACAAATATACAATGGAATATTACTGAGCCATTAAGAAGAATTGAATAATGCCTTTTGTAGCAATATGGATGGACCTAGAGACTGTCATACTTAGTGAAGTAAGCCAGACAGATAAGGAGAATATCATATGACATCTTTTATATGCAGAATCTAAAAAGAAACGATACAAATGAACTTATTTACAAAACAGAAAAACAGATTCACAGACTTAGAGAATGAACTTATGGTTGTGGTGGGAGAAGGATGAGAGGAACAGATCGTTGGGGAGTTTGGGATGGACATGTACACACTGCTATATTTAAAATGGATAACCAACAAGGTCCTACTGTATAGCACAGGGACCTCTGCTCAATGTTATGCGGTGGCCTGGATGGGAGGGGAGTTTGGGGGAGAAAGGATACATGTGTATGTATGGCTGAGTCCCTTCCTGTTCACTTGAACTACCACAACGTTGTTAATGAGCTCTACTCCAATATGAAATTAAAAGCTTTAAAAAAAAAAAGTGAGAACACAGAAGCATTTGGGGAAATGGAAACTATGTGTACAATCCTGGCTGTTTCACTTATTTAATACTCATTCTATCAACTGAAAAACTTAGTGAGTTGCCAAGACCGTGTGAAGCCAGAACTTTGACCAGGGAGGAGGATGGCTGCTTCCCGAGCCTGAGGTATGGAGGTGAGCGCTGTACCTCTGAAAGGCTGCCATTCTAAAGCTTCTGTCGTCACTGGATGGGACCTGGGGTTTCAACAGCAGAAGAGTTGGCTCCTTCCCTCCTGTTTATGTTCTACTCATTTTCACATTCATTCGTTCATATGTAGATAGCAGTTATAAAATATGCATCTATGAACTAAAGATAATTTAATTTGGTATTAAAACTTCTCCTTGGTAAAAATAAAAAGTAAATTACGTTAAATTAAAATTTTAAAAGAAATGAGAAAAAAAAAAAAAAAAAAGAACTCTCATTGGCTTGACCCAGGCTCCCTGTGTCACCATTTCTCTGACTCATCATTTTCCTGAGTTGGCCAGGACCTTCTTGCCTCAGAAGCACACTCTGTGCTTTTCTACTTTTGTGCTTTTTTCAGGCTCTGTTCCTGCCTGTGCTCCTTTTTCTCACGTATCCAAATCTCCCCCATCATATAAGACCAGCCCGAACCCCACTTCTTACCCACGAAGCCTCCTTCGACCACCTTCGGCATGATGGTCTCCTACACATCTGAACCCCTGAGGCATATATTCCCTCCACTTGCACCTGGCCTTCAGTCAAGAATTGCCTCCGACATGTCCTGTATCGCCACCAAACGTTTCTTTTGGGGGATAACTTATAGCCTCTCGCTCATGGGCATTTGGGTCAGGAGGCGACCTCTGGTCAACAGTGTCCAGGTCAGAACTAAACAAAGTTTCTGACCATGAACCCACCCCTGGGTCCCCACAGGAATTTCCTGTCAAACTCCCTCCCCCACCCCTCTGTGTTCCATTTCCTCTCCTCCCAGCCTCACCTCTGAATCACAGATTTCCCTGCTAGCCTTTCCGTGCTCTCTCTCCCCTCCATTCACTAAGCATCACAAGGTTTCAGATAAGAACGCTTTAAGAGAATCAGCTCTGCAGCCTCCGAAATAGCTCCAGGAGACTTGATTCCATTTCCACAAGCTGATGGGGTACAGCAGCTCTAACACTTTGCAGTTAGCCAACCAGGGACCCTGAAAGGTCATCAGTCCCCCTGTCATCCATTCATTCATTCAACAAATATACTTTGAGTATATGCTATATGCTAGAAGGGGATCCAGGCAAGCAAATAAGCAGTTACAGTGCAAATTCTGTCTGATGGTGCTGGTAAGGTATCCCACATGGATGAAATTCTATTCTGTTTAACAATATGTTAAGAAGCAGGGACCTCCACATTCTTCTGCAGCCCTTTCCAGAGACTGAAATTTTTTTATGATTCACCCAAGTCTTCAAATATCTCAACTGTTTTCATTGTGTTCAGTCCCGAAGTTGTGCCCAACTCTTTGTGATCCCATGGACTGCAGCCTGTCAAGTTCCTCCATCCATGGGATTCTCCAGGCAAGAGTACTGGAGTGAGTGTCCATTTCCTTCTCCAGGGGATCTTCCTGGCCCAGGAATCAAACCCACATCTCTTGCGTAAGTCTAGTTAACAGGTAGATTCCTTACCACTGAGCCACCTGGGAAGCTCTGTTTCCAAGACTTATTCTTTAAAATATTCATTTATTTGGCTGTACTGAGTCTTAGTCGTGGCATGTGGGATCTAGTTCCCTGACCAGGGATCAAACCTGGGCCCTCCTCCATTGGGAGCATGGGGTCTTAGCCTCTAGACCACAGGAGGAATCTCTGTTTCTATGACCTGTTAAACTTAGCAAGAATCTTTAAGAAAGAATTGGTCAAAACACTTAGGAGTCCTCGTGTAATTCAAGATGGTAATTAGGGCACGCCTCCAGCATTTCACCAGGCGCTTCAACTTTGCCTAATGTTTAAAGTTACGCTTTAAAGGCAAAAATTTAAGCACTGAATGATTCTAGTTGTCATTTACGGAATACATGTTCAGTGCCAGGCAATTTTCAAAGGCCTAGTAGAGAGACCTGAAGGCCCAAGGGAGTCTGAGTTACCATACACTAGGTCAGTAGACCCTTTCTTGGTCCTGTATCCCTGGATGTCTGTCCACCTAGTAGACTTCCACTGTGTCGCTGGACCCACATCCATTCTCTTCTCCTCTGGTATCATCACGCACCTTTGTTCGATTCAGACCATCTAGTCACCGCACCCACCTTTGGTCAAAAGGTAGGTAAGTGACCTATACTATACCAAACTGCCATTCTCTTCTTAAGAAGCTTGGCCTGTGCTATCTAGCCTCACTGATGAGTTCTGAAGTGGCTCCCCGTTAGGCCCTACTCTGCTTGGAGTCACTGCCGTTGATTTCTGCTTGCAACCAAAGAACTGTAACCAAGACAGTGGTTCACCAATTACCATGAAAGCTGGAATTCTTTTGTTCTGAAGAAAGCAAGCTGATAACGTCTGGAGCTTGCACACTCTGCTCAGCGTTCTGTAAAAGGAGGAGGGACTCAGGCACCAGGGCCATGGACCGCGGGACATTAGAGAAAGGAACTGCCTGACAAACAGCAAGCGTGCCAAATGAACACTTCCAGGGAAACCAGGGTTGCCTGAACACGACTGATTCTGGGTCCACTAATGGTTAGGCTGGGGGGCCGGGCATGACAGCTCTGCCTCACTCAGTGCAGGGCCGCCAAGTCAGGCCCATTTTCCGGTGTCAGCAGGGAAATGGGAGACTATTAAGGAAGCCCCTTATCAGGAACTGAGCTCAGTGTCACTGGGGAGACAGTGGCAATTAGCCTGATGGAGGCCGTGAAGCAGCCCCAGCTCCCAGGCAGGTATGGAAGAAATTAGCCGGAAGCGTCTTAACTGACAAGTCAGGTTAGGCCCCAGCAGAAAGAGGGCCCTGAGCAAATGCTGATGTGCCCTTTCCTCTGGTTGGAAAGGTCCCCGGCCCTTTCAATTTCCTTCTGATCTGCTCTCTCTAAACACACACACACACACACACACACACTTGCTGCTGGACATCTGTGCATTTTACCATCCCCATTTACAAAAGCAAAAATGACCCCTCTCAGTTGAACGGTATGTTCATATTTATTAGGTCAGGCAAGCAATGTGGTTAAGGGCTCAAGCTTTAGAGAGTGGACTAGAAGGAGTCACAAGTATATGAGGGGTCTTATTTTGAAGAAACTCTCAGACAAGCCTCATCACTTCCCTCCCACTCCAAAGACACATGAGGCAAAGTCAACAGATATGACCTGAGGGCTGGAGGAACACTTTCCTGCTCTGTGAGAATTTACTGTGTGACCTCAGAAAAATCCCTTTGTCTCTCTGAGCTTCAATTTTCTCCTCTATAAAATGAGGCAATTACTAGGGGATCTCTGAGTTAGCCCAGGTTCTCTGAGAAGCAGATGGCAAGAAGGGGTTGTTCAACAATGCAAGGACTTCAGAGGAGAAATTCCTGTGAGAAAAAAATGAAGGGCGAGCTGAGAAAGGCTGAGAGAGTCCTCAGACCACAATGCAAGAAGAGAAGAGGAAGGGTAAGTAGAAGCATCTCAGATGGGCCCTAAATCTAAAGAAGGTTCCGTGAGGCCATCAAGCAGTCCTTAAGCGAGGGACAGCTGTCAGCGGAGTTCGGTGTCTCCCAGGAAGAGGTCTGCCTTAGCATCTGTGCTGTTTTCTGTCATCTGGGAAGTGTGACCTCCGAGTAGACAATCCAAGAAGCTCCTTCAGAGCAGGCAGCTGGGGCCTCCCAAGCTTGGAGGTCTGTGAGGTGCATTCTTTGGGCCATAATCCTCTCTAAGCACCCTGTGTGTGCTCCTGTCCGTTGTTCTAAGAACCCTGGAGCTTTGCCAGCAGACCCAGAGCCACGGTGACATGCAGGGTCTGGCTGGGCACTGCCCCGCAGGCTGGCCCCCTGACTGGCCTGCGTGCAGCAGCTGTTCTCTGGCACTCCCTGATGGCAAAGCTGGCAGGATGTTTGCGCTCATTTAACACATTGGGATCAAATGTTTCCTGTCATTCCTATTTTTGGCTGTGCTTTGGTCTTCAGAGAAGGGAAGTGGGGGCTTCGGTTTCCCTGCTGTCGTCTTTGTTTGAAGCGAAGCCAAACAAGAGAGGCCCTACCCTGATTACATCTGTCCTGTCTTTCCTGGTTCCCCCCTCCCCAAGCTGGAGACCCTGCATGCACACGTCCACACACCCACATACAGGGATTCGTACGCCTTTCAGTTCTGGATGGGTCTGGGCTTAGGAAAATCTAGGTTAGGGTTTCCTGGATGTATAACCCTGGACACACAACCATCTCCACAAGCCTTGACATTCTTATCTAGAAAGGTGGGATAATAAAACTTACCTTTTAGGGTCATTGTGAGGATTTCATAAGACAAGGCACACAAAGTCTTTAGCACGCAGCTTGGAGCATAGTATGTGTGTGTGTGTGCAAAAGCACTTAGTTGCACAAGCACACTCACTTAGTTGCTCAGTCACATCCAACTCTTTGCAACCTCATGGGCTGTAGCCCACCAGACTCCTCTGTCCATGGAATTTTCCAGGCAAGAATACTGGAGTCGGTTTCCTACTCCAGGGGGATCTTCCCAACCCTGGGATTGAACCCGCATCTCTTGCATCTCCTGCATTGGCACGTGGATTCTTTACCACTGTGCCACCTGGGAAGCTCCTTGGAGCATAGTACGTGCTCCATAAATGATACTAATTAGTGGTGTCACCTAGTAAACAGCTACTATCAGTTTCATCATTCCTGCCTTCCACTGAATCTTCTTGTGAGAAGAACAAAGGTATCAGGAATTTCTCCTGTTCTCAAGAAGCATACAGACTAGGATAAGAACATAGAGGAAAACAGAAACAGGCTTAGAGAACGAAAACTTGCCTGGGGGAGGAATAGGAGGACGAGATAGTCAGGGAGTTTGGGATGGACATGTACATGCTGTTATATTTAAAATGAATAAGCAACAAGGACCTATTGTATAGCACAGGGAACTCTGCTCAATGTTATATGGCAGCCTGGATGGGAGGGAAGTTTGAGGGGGAATGGATGCCTGTTTCTGTATCTCTGAGTCCCTTTGCTGTCTACCTGAGACTGTTACAATATTGTTAATTGGCTATCCTCCAATACAAAATAAAAAGTTAAGAAAAAGAGAACACACAGAAAGTTGCTAGATGGTGGGGCTTGCTTGGGAAATTTTGTCACAATCGGGACTGTCTCATTCATTTTGTGACTTCTATTGGAGCTCCCTTGTATGTCTGTATATTCGGTCTCCTGAGCTCACGGGTAATGTCTTAGACCCAACACACCATAATGTGTAGAGATGGTGCTCCTGGCATGGTGAGTGTACTATCCACACCCTGAGTAAAGTAGAAAAGAGAGTACCGGTTGGGAGTGCTGATAAAGCCAGAGGAAGCACTGGACCACCAAAGCCAGGTGATGAAGGGCCTCGTAAGCCATATCAAGGAACTGGTCTTGAATCTAAAGGTAACAGGGGTGCCCTTGATGCGTTTTGAGTAGGAGAGTGATGTAATCAGATTTGTCTGATGGCTTCAGAACAGTTTACCCCATTAGTGCCTTTGCCTGGGGAAGGCCTGTCCCCTGGAGAGGAAAGTATGAAGAGAAAGGATTGGAACTGCACCCGCCCCTTCAAAGCACTGTCTGCTCAAACTTTCCCTGACCTGTCCACCATCTGAACAAAGGCCCCACGGCCAGCTGGACAGGGGCCTTGTCGATTACTCACAATTCCCTTCCCAAGAGGACAGGCGTTGATATGTTTTCTCTTGATAACACTGGCTCCTTTCGAGCAATAGGACTTCCTGTCTGATCAGAGAGCAATTACTGCACCTCCAAAGAGAAAACACTTTAAATAAATCCAGTTTTAGCCCTCCGTCCCTGATAATGGAGACGTTTGCTCACTAATCAACCACTGGCTGTGAGTTTAAGAAAGAGTGGGCATTTAGGACACCCGGTAAACCAGATCGATGTTTCCAGACTTATTTGGTACTAGAGTCCAAAGGCCAAAGGAGCTCTTTCCCCAGGGAATCTGGGCCCTTCTATGCCAGCCTGGGCATGGAGCTTCTGGTTTTCCTGCCCCCAATCCTTTCAGTATTTGGGGCCAGCAACCTGTGAAGATCAAGGCCACGGTTTGGTCCACTTGGGGCAAGTCCAGGCTTATTCAGGTCAAACTCTGTGCTCCTTGAACTGTTTCCATTAGAGGGTCACAAAGAAATTTGCATGAAGAAAGACTGTCACCCAATAGGCATCATTAAATACTGCATTTTTTTCCCACCTTGGGAGAATTTAAAAACTGAAAATTCTACCCCGAAACGAGCATTCCTACTAGAGAACGTTAGTTGGCTTAACTGTCTCCTTTCCAGTATCTGTTGGGCTATCCCTTACTCCTTGCTTGCTCTTTTAAGACCATCAGAAGGATAAGAAGTGGATAGTAATGTTAGTTAACATTTACATAGCACTTGCAGTATGCCAGATACTGCGCCAAGCACGATTCACATGCTTAGTTGTGTGGTTTTCCCAAACACCTCTATGACATAGGTACTATTATTGTTTCCTTTTTTTTTTAACAAGGAAATTTTTTTTGTTAGGCCATGCTCTGTAGCATGAGGGATCCTAGTTTCCCTACCAGAGATTGAACCCATGCCCCCTGCAATGGGAGCACAGAGTCTTAATCAATGGACCACAAAGGAAGTCCCAATTCCTATTTTTTAATGAGATAACTGGGGTACAAAGGAGTTCAGAAACTTCATCATTTTTTTTTTGGCTGTACCACACAGCTTGTGGGTCTTAGTTCCTCCAATCAGGGATTGAACCTGGGTCCTTGGCAGTGAAAGCCTAGATCCCTAACCACTGAACCACCGGAGAATTTCCAAGAAACTTTCTAAAGGTTGAATAGCTGATACCCGGCAAGGCCGGATTCTGAACCCAGGAAATCTTGGCTGTGGATTCTGTGCTTGTAACCTATGCAGGCTACCTTTCCAAACCATCATCCCCTCTCCAAACTCGTGGCCTTCTCCTGTCTAACCCTGGCTCCATCCTTACCTCTTCCAGGGGATTTTCCTGAGCTCTTAGATTCCTGAAGGACAGGAATAGTAATCTTGTTCATCATTGCCTTCTGAGCACTTCGCACCTAACTGATGCTCAATATAGTTATTGAATAAATGTTGTGAGTCATTGAGCACCGACCCGGGGCACTTCATCTCCTAAGGGCCGCCACCACTCTAAGTTGTAATCACTTTTAATGTGCTCGCGACTGTTTTCACACGTGAATATCTTGCATCTTGGGATGGATGGCAAGATCTTCTGTCCTTCCTTTTTAGAAAGCTCAGCCCTAAAGAGGTGCCCACTCAGCGTTATTATCTGGCTCTTGTCCACTTTCCTTCCTACTAGGTGTGGTAGGCAAAGTAATGGCTCCTCAAAGTATGCATGTTCGAATTCTTAGATGGATGCAGATGCTATATAACAAATGTGGGGATTAAGTTCACAGATGGAGTTAATCACTGCCCTTGGGCTGGGGAGAGCAGCCTAATCCAGGTGAGCTCAGCATGATCACGAGTCCTGGTAAGTGGGAATCAGACTCAAGTTTGAAGACGCTACGCTGCTGGTTTTTAAGATGGAGGAAGGGGCCAGGAGCCTGGAAGTTCAGACATCCTCTAGACACCCTCCCAGAGCCTCCAGAAGGAAGGTCGCCCTTTCACACTTCTATTTTCACCTCATGAGACCGACTTCAGGCTTCTGATCTGCATAACGGTAAGGTAGTAGATGGGTGGTGTTACCTTGGGAGTGTTTTTTATTTGTCTTTTTGGATGCTCTGGGTCTTTATGGCTTTTGTGCAGGCTTTCTCTAGTTGCAGCAAGTGGGGGTTACTCTTGGTTGCAGTTCTTATTTGGAGGCTTTTCTTGTTGTGGAGCACAGGCTTTGGGTGCGTGGGCTCAGTAGTTACTCTGTGGCACGTGGAAGTTTCTCAGACCAGGGATCGTCCCCAGTATTGCCAGGTGGATTTTTATCCACTGCACCACCAGGGAAGTCCAGTTGGTGATGTTTCAAGCCATTAAGTCTGTAGTAATTTGCTATAGCAGCCACAGGAAACAAGTGCATCGGTACTGAGGGTAGAGAGGTGAACAAGACCAACATGATGTCTGCCCTTGACAGCTTACTGGATATTACCACTGTCTTGGGGACTCTGGGTCTGGCCAGCAGTTCCTAAAACACATTAGGTTCCAGAAGCATCTCTGGGACAGTGGGAACTCTGCCCTTTCTGGAGCCTGGAGCTTGTCGGTGGTGTTCAGAGCTCTCCTTGGCTCATCTGGGTCACCTTTTTTGGCTGCCATATATTATTTTCTACGTGTTTGGGACTATACTAAGTGTTTGGCATATGTACCTAATTTCATCCTGACCACAGCACTCTGAGAGAGGTATTTTTATCCCCATTTACCAGATAAAGAAACTGAGGCACCGAGAGGAAAAGTGGCTTTCCTAAGAGCATACAACTAGTAAGTGGCAGATGTGAGCCCAAGACATCTGACTCTGAAACCCACCCATACCGTCAGCCACTCAGTTTTTGCCCCATCTTCGGCCTGCCAGCTTCACCGCACCTCTCTCCACCCCCATGCGTGTCTGAGGGCAGTTGCAGGGCCCACTCTGGGTTCTAGTAATAGGGCGGAGTCTCCTGTTAGGGCAAACACTGCTCCCACCCGGGTGCACAAAGGGTGCTTTTCTCCCGGAAGCCTGATGAAGGTCGAGATGAGCAGGATGCTGAATGGCTCTTGAGAAGATGTCCTGGAGACAAGCCCTTGGCAGAGTGGGTAGACCAGGACAGCACCGGTGGCAAAGAAGACCACATCTCAAGTGCAGGGTGAGGGCGATGGGCTGTGTCTCTGGGGGAGCCCTGGGCCCAGAAGTGGCCCCTGAGGAAGCCAAGACTCAGATCTACCCTACCCAGGCCTTCACTCTAGGCAGCCTCATCTTTCTCCAGCCTTCCCCTCGGAGGCAGCTACATTTCTCTCAAGTCAAGGCGATGTGACCTGCCCTCAGTAGACTCTGGGGGAAGAGAGGGTGGATGTGGGGACAGGGAGGGAAGGTGTTCTTAACAGCACTGACAGCAGTAATAATAAACTATTTACTCAACATTAAAGGAATCCGTTTAATCCTCAAAACATCCTTTGGGGTAGATTCTCTTATCACCACCACTTTGCCAATGGGGAAAGTGAGGCTCAAAGAGAGGACTTCTCCAGCTCACACAGCCAGAAAACACAGAACCTGATCTCCCCATTTCCAAAGTCCATGCTGTCACAGAAGTCAGGGATACACAATTGAAATCATTAACTAGGTTGCCTGTCACCTTGAACTAAAAGAGAACTGGGGAAAGGGTGGTCTCCGGCCTGCTCCCACTTCTCCCACGATCGTGGCCCTGATGAGGCTCCCAGCTGCCTGGCTTGGGAACCTTGCCATGGGGCGTGGGACCGTCTGGCCAGCAAAGGGTGTGTGTCTGTGGGGCGAGTTGCCCTATCGCACTGGAGGGAGTGGGGAGGAAGTGACTCAATCATCAAAGGCCTGGTCTTCCTCCGGGAACTGTCCCTAATCACCATTATCCCACTACAATAATACCATTTCAGAGAGACTGTGAGCCGGGGCACTGTGTAGCCATGTAAACTGCTTCCTGTATCTGCCAAACCCAACAGCATTCGGCAATTAATAGAATCCAGTGAGGCCTCCCGCCCTGATAAGGCCGGGCAGTGCTGCTGCTGCTGGTCTTGTTGTTCTAATGACGCATCGCCCTTGAGCTGCTAAGTCATTCTCTCTCCTCCCCGGCAGCATGGGGCCACAGTGGCTCAGGGTTCCTGGGAGGCTGGAAAGAGTCACACACACTCTGCTTGGTTTTGCCATTTTGTGGGGATGAAAATTATTTTTATTCTCCTGCTAAACAAAAGTCAATCCAGGCCACTCCAGGGTGCTGGAGGAGAATGGGATTATTTGGGATTGGGCACAACCCCAGCACCCTAGATCAGGGACCTACAGATAAGTAGATGCTTCATGAGGTGGTGCAAGGGAAGAAGTTAGGAAAAGTTAATACAACATGACCTCTAGACCATACCAGGGTTTTGGGATTTTAAGAGCCTTGTGCATGACTGCTAAGTTGCTTCAGTTGTGTCTGACTCTTTGCAAACCTAAATACTATAGCCTGCCAGGCTCCTCTGTTCATGGGATTCTCCAGGCAAGGATACTGGATAGTGTTGCCATGCTCTTCTCCAGGGAATCTTCCCGACCCAAGGATCAAACCCACATCTCTTACATCTCCTGCATTGGCAAGCAGGTTCTTTGCCACTAGTGACACCTGGGAAACCCATTAAGAACCTCAGATCCTTGTAAGAAACTGCCTTTAGGATGTAGAGAAATGCTTTAGAAAAGGACCTAACCCTACATAAATTATCTGTGGTTCTATGGATGCAGTTGGGAGGTGACATTTCACAGTCCCAGGGCTCCCTGAATCTTGGAGGGAGCACGGTTTGACAGGTGATGGCAGCTCAGAGACCCCTCCTGTCTGTGGCCCACAACTGCAGTCCAATGTGGGTGGAAGCACATTAAAATGCCGGGATGTAAAATGTGCAGCCACAATGGAAAGGTATGGAGGTTCCTCAAAAAATTAAGGAAATTACCATATGATCCAAGCAATCCCACTACCAGGCATATATCCAGACAAAACTATAAGTCGAAAAGATACATGCAGCCCTCTGCTCATAGCAGCACTATTCACAATAACCAAGACGTGGAAGCAGCCTACACGTCCATGATGAATGGATAAAGAAGATGTGGCACATATACACAATGGAATATTATTAGCCATAAAAAGAAGGAAATCTTACCATTTGCGACAGCATAGATGGACCTAGAGGGTATTACGCTGAGTGAAATAAGTCAGACAGAGAAAGGCAAATACTGTGTCATCTCACATGTGGAATCCTAAAGCAAAAATCCAAAAAAACTCCCAGACTCAGAGATACAGAAAACAGATTGGTGGTGGTTGCCAGAGGCTAGTGGGGGTTAGCGGGTGGTGTGGAGTGGGCGAAATGTGTGAAAGGAGTCAAAAGGTACAAACTTCCAGTTAAAAAATAAAGTCCCAGTGATGTAATATACAGCCTGATGACTATAGTGTATGATACTGGGTTGTACATTTGAAAGTTACTAAGAGAGCGAACCTTAAAAGTTCTTATCACAAGAAAAAAGAATGTGTAACTGTGTGTGGTGACGCATGTTAACTAGGCTTATTCTGGTGATCATTCCACAGTACATACAAACATCAAATCATTATGTTGTATACCTGAAACGAACTATGTCAATTAGCTCTCAATTAAAAAAGAAACAACACGAAGAAACACCATTCTTCCCAGTTTTCTCTTTGGTGACCTGCGATGCGCCCTCCTTCCTTGTAAGTGGGTGGGATGCACTCATGTTCTTTGCGGAGGATCAAGTGCTACAGTCTTTGGGGGAAACATTGACTATTTAGTTGACTGGCTTTGGACCTTTTAGCCAGATTCCCACAAAGTCACGGCTGGTCAAGTTGAGGGTGTGATTCTGACTCTTCTCGGAGAGGGACTTCACACTTGCTCACTTTCCTCCTCTCAAGAACGATGCAAATGAAGGCAAAGGGATTTTTGCCCCCAAGCCAGGCCAGAACCTTTGGGGAGTGAGGCTAGAGGATGTGGGCGTTTTAAAACTAAACTCTCACTTTGTAGGAAGACTCTCTCTTTTGGTGATTTGCAAATTGTACTCAAGTGTAGTAACTTCCCCGATTTGGGTGTTTTGTGTTGTTAGCGTTGCTGTTCTGGGTTAGGGCCCATTCCAATGAACCTCCCTCTGGGACATCGCGTCATCATACTCTTGTAGTTATTATTCCCGAATAGAAGGGAGCAGGGAGGTAGAGAGCAGGGGAGCAGAGGTGAGGATGGGACCATAGCAGAATGGGGAATAGTTTAAGATTTGAGTTCTAGATCTGCACTTCCTAGCTGTGCAATCTTGGGCAAGTTACTCCCCATTCTTTTGTCTCCTGTCTCAAACAGGAGAGTGATTAAAGGACTCCATGCCTCAGACTGCTGTGAGGACTAAATGATATCACGCATGCAAAGTAACTAATACAGCACTTGGTGGATGTAAGCACTCAATACTCGCATACTGAACTGCTAATGGCTTTTATCCTGTAGTTATATTATCTCTGTCCCCCTCCTCCCAGCATCCAGACCTTCCTCAGGAGCAGCAAGCCGATGTAACATCCCTTGTTATATATATGGTAGAAGGAAATAGAGGACCACATACCTTGGCCAGTTTTGAATACCTCCAAGGACAGAGGACTCACTACCTGACTAAGTGGGCCCATTTAATTTTCAGAAAGTTCTGGCTGATGGATATTTCTTCTTTTCAGTGTGTCAAAGGCTGTCTCTCTGAGGTCATTGCTTGTTTCTTGCTGTGCTCTTCAGAACCACAGGACATTTAAATCTGATCTTTGTTCTATGTGGAAAGTTCACATATTTGAAGAGAGTTCACACCCCTTCTGAGATGTCTCCATCCGAAATGTTTGAGAGTCCTTCATGAGGTTGGCCACTGTTTTGGAGTTTTTTGTTTTGTTTTTGGAGGTTTTCAGTTTTTTTCTTTTGGGAAGTTGTTCTCCCCTCATCACTTTCTCTCCGGTGAGAGGGTAAGAGTAAAGAAAAACAACAATAGCAACAACAAACCAGAAGACTCATTCACTTAGCAGGAAACACAGGGCAAGTTTCACATCATTTGTTGTAGACATGCATCTCCAGAACAGTTGGAGGTGGATGACTGATGGGAAGTGGTTCTGGGTACCACGTATACTCCAATGTCCTGTGGCTGGGGAGCAGTTCCTTCACCAGAAATACTAGAGGTAGCTTTACTGGAAAGGTAGGAGGGCCCCTCTGAAGTAGGGCTGTGGCTTGGCCTCCCCAAGGCTCCAGAGCAGGTTGGGGTAGATAACAACTGGACAGTGGTATCAGGGGGCCCCAGAAAGGCCAGCAATAATCTCTCAGGCCATACTGGATGAGCACTGAGGATCTGGGAAAGGGACACTACCAGCTTTGTTGTACTTGATTTGGGCCCAGGTGCTTACCTTCTCCCTCCTCTGCATTCAAGTTACCTGCTTGGAAGATAATACTAGTCTGAATTCTGTCACAACTACTTCAAAGGGAATGACTCAGTTTGACTTTTAGTTGCTCCCTGATAAGGACTTCAATCCAAATCTCTTGGTCCGATGTCATGTTGAACAATTATTACTATCACATACATTTGAGCCTTAAGTTGCTTTGCCCAGGCTTCTCTTTCATGTCTTAATAGAAGTACAGTTGATTTACAATGTTGTGTTAGTTTCAGGAACACAGCAAAGTGATTCAGTTTGAATATGTATGTTCTTTCTCAGATTCTTTTTCATTATATGTTATTACAATATGCTGACTATAGTTCCCTGTGCTATATAATCAACCCTTGTTGTTTATTTTATATATAAAAGTGTGAATCTGTTGATCTCAACCTCCTGGTTCTAGTTTAGTGAAAAATGTCATGGGTAATTTGATGGGGATCGCATTAAATCTGTAGATTGCTTTGGGTAGGATGGCCACTTTTTCTTTTAATTAATTAACTTACTTATTTATTTTTGGTTGCACTGGGTCTTTGTTGCTGTGTCCTGGCTTTCTCTAGTTACAGAGAGCAGGGGCTACTCTTCGCTGTGCCGTGCAGGCTTCTCATTTGGTGGCTACTCTTGCTGTGGAGCACAGGCTTTAGGTGCGTGGGAATCGGGAGCCGGAGCACGGAGCACACAGGCTCAGTAGCTGTGGCGTGTGGGACCCAGAGCCCAGGCTCAGAAGTTGTGGTGCACAGGCTTAGTTGCTCCACAGCATGTGGAGTCCTCCCAGACCAGGGACTGAACCCACATCCCCTGCATTGGCAGGTGGATTCTTATCCACTGAGCCATCAGGGAAGTTCAGTACGGCCATTTTAGCAATGTTAACTCTTGTAATCCAAGTCCATAGGCTCTCTTTCCATTTCTTTCAATCATCTTCAACTTCCTTTGTTAATGTTTTATAATTTTCAGAGTATAAGTCTTTCAGCTCTTTGGTCAGGTTTATCCCTAGGTATTTTTTTAACATGATTTTAAAAGGAGTTTTGTTTTTTTGTTTTTTGCTTTCTCTTCTGGTCTTTCATTGTGCATGTAAAGAAATGCAACAGATTTCTGCATATTAATCTTCTATCCTGCTACCTTGTTGAATTTTCTTATCAATTCTAATAGCTTTTGTGTAGAGTCCTTAGGGTTTTCTATATAGAGTATCATGTCATCTGCATATAACGACAGTTTTACCTCTTTCTTTCCAGTCTGGACAGCTTTTATCTCTTTCACATGGCTGTGACTAGGACCGCCAAGACAGTACTATGTTGAATAGAAGTGGTGGTGCTGCTTTGCCCAGTGTTTTGCATTACCTCAGAGAAATACCCATTTCCTTTACTCTTACACAAATACCACACTCACAACACTTCTTTTTTTTTTTAAATTTTCTTTACTTTATTGTGTTGGTTTTGCCATACAATGACATGAAACCACCATGGGTTTACATATGCTCCCCCTCCAGAACCCCCCTCCCTCCTCCCTCCCGATTCCCTCCCCCTGGGAAATCTCGGTGCACCAGCCCCGAGCATCAACCCTGGGCTGGCGATTGATTTCACATATGATAATTAACATGTTTCAATGCCATTCTCCCATATCATCCCACCCTTGCCCTCATCCACAGAGTTCATGAGTCTGTTCTATACATCTGCTCACAACACTTCTGATATGAGATGTATGAATTATTCCCACACCAACCAGTTCTCTGACCAGCTGGATATTCTACAGTTCAATTCAGTCCTGATCTCATGGACTGTAGCCCACCAGGCTCCTCTGTCTATGGCATTCTCCAGGCAAGATTACTAGAACAGGTTGCCATTTCCTCCTCCAGGGGATCTTCCCCACCCAGGGATTGAACTTGGGTCTGCTGCATTGCAGGCAGATTCTTTACTGTCTGAGCCACCAGGGAAGCCCATCTATGTGGAATTATCATCAAATCCCACAAGTTAAGGGCTCAGTCCCACAGACTGACTCTACTTCAGATCCCAATTGCAAGTTCCGGTTTGTCTTTGGTATTTCTGACCAACTGGCTGTAAAGTAGGGTTTAATAATTTGCTAGGACAGTTCACAGAACTCAGAGAAACACTTATGTTTACCAGTTTGCTATGTAATAAAACAATAGACGATACAGATGAATAACCAGATGAAGAGCTTCACAGGGTAAGGTCTAGCAAGGTCCCGAGCACAGGAACTTCTGTTCCTGGGTACTTGGGCTGCTCCACCCTCTCTGCAAAGAATGTGTTCATGGCCCTGAAGCTCTTCCAACCCTGTACTTTGAGGACTTTTATGGAGGCTTCATTACAGAGGCACAGTGGATCATTAGCTCAGTGTCCAGCTCTTACCCGCTTTCTGGAGGGTGGGAGATGGGTCTGAAAGTTTCAAGCTTCTAATCAGGGCTTGGTCTCCCTGGTGACCAGCCCCCATCTAGGAGCCCATCGAGAGTTGCCTTATTAGAAAACCCATCACCCCAGAAATTCCTAGAGATTTGGGAACTCTGTGTCTGTCAACAGAAGCAAACCAAAACCTAAGTCTGTAAATGCCTCATGGTTAAGAAATCAAAACACAAGGACCACAAATCATAAACAGCCAACTGGGCTTTCCCAAATCAGGCAATTGCTTTAGACAATCCAATAATACTCTTGCTTTATTCCACTTCAGTTCAATGGCCTCCTTGTTTAATCAATTTAACAAATGTATTTGTGACCAAATAATTTCAGAAGTGATAATTATCAAAACCTTGAATCTTGTTTGCATCTTCTACATTTATATATGTGTATATATATATACACATATTTGTTTAGTGTGGGATGGATATGCCTCAATCTGATAAAGCCCTTAAAATTCTCCTCTTCATCTTGAGACTTTCCTGTTTCATTACATTCAGTCATCACTCTCTCTACCCTCAACCACCTGCCCTTCTTTATTCACCTCTGGTATTCAGTGCCCTTCATAACCCAGTCCATCCTGAACCTTGTCTCATTCATTCACTCATTCATTCAGTAAATTCAACTGAACCATGTTTATTCAGTTGAATCAACTGTTATCCATAGTCTGTTAAGCATGGTTCTAAGGGGACTATAGCTCTAAGCAAGACAAATTTTGTCCCTATCCAGAAATTTAAACTAGACTGGTAGGACTAGGAGGGTAATGAGTGGATTGGAGACAGCCAGTAGGCAAATAAACAAATGGATGATAATAATAAACTATCAGTTTTATTTGAAGAAAAATAAGTGAGGGTAAGGAACTTGTGTGTGGCTGGAGGACAGGTGCTCTTTTTAGATAGAGTGGCTAGAGAAGGCCTCTCCTAGGAGGCCACCTTAAAGCAGAGACATGAAATATATCAGGGAATCAGCCAGGTCTGATGGCAGAGAGTTCCAGACAGAGGGACTGGCCAGTGCAAAGGCTCTGAGGTAGGCTAGGTTGAGTAGGTTGGAAGCAAAGTGAACAAGGAAACTGTGTTAGATGTTAAGATCAAAGAGATGGGGTGGAGAGGGCAGGATATGGAAGACTTGGTCACGACTCAACTCCTGCTTTCCAGAAAGTTCCTTCAGCTGCTCATTTGCAAATGCTACCATAGTGTAGGAGGCACTTACTATCTGACTGACTCATTAAGCAGCAGGAGCAGTTTGCAGAACACCAAGGGGCATCACTGATCTGCCAACACCTCCCTCGGACACATATCTCTGTTGGCAGGGCCAGGGCCAGCCAGGCACAAATTACCTTGCTAACCAGCCACTGCCTCCCAATTTCGGCAAAGGCCTTCTTGGCCCCCCTCGGCTTTGTTTCTCCAAGAGTCCACTTGCTGCCCACAAGGTTCCTCTGAAATGCCCTTACCCCTGTCTTTGTCTGACCACACAACTGTGAGCCTCATGTATTCTGTCTTGACCACTATTGCAGGGTACAAACCAAACTTGTTGCTTTCCCTTCTTGGTACTATTTTGACTCTTAAAGTATTCTGACTCTTAAATCTTGTAGTCAGCAGGTGTTCAGTGAATATAACTCGATTCAGAATGCTCCTAGTTTAGAAGTCCGGGGTGAATTATAATCATTTTTCCCATGAATGGAACTTCTTTGACTTTTGTGAAAAGTGTTGGGGGGTTGTGGGCTTGTAGTTAAATGTGACCAATGATCTTTTTACTGAGCACCTCTCAATATCTGGCTTCTCTGACGCACTGGTAAAACTGTGAAAAGGTACACCAGATCCCCAGGGGAGGAGAACGGGCAACAAACAAACAATAAATGATGAAGGCGTGTCTGGATTGTGACAACTAATGCTGGGGAAACAAAATAAGGTGAGAGAGTGGCTGGGGCAGACAGCTTCTTAGAGCGGGTGGTCTAGGGTGGCCTCTGTGAAGATGGCTTCTGAGACAAGACCTCAGTAAAAATGAGGAGCCAGCCTTGAATTTCCAGCAAATGTAACAAAGTTCAAAGGCACCGAGGTAGGAATGGCTTAGTCTTTGGAGAAACAAAGGAGAGTGGATGCCCCGGGCAGGTGTACAAAGTCCAGTGAGCCATTGTTAAGAGGCTTGGATTTTAAGTGCTATAGGGAAGCACTGCAGTCTTTATCAAAGGAATGATGAACAGTCCACTGTGGCTACCAGGTGAAAAAGCCATCAACAATCAGCTCTGACATTTGTACAATGCTTTCCCATTTACAAAGCCCTTCCTTATTGCCTGGAAAATTCCATGGACGGAGGAAACCTGGCAGGCTACAATCCATGAGGTTGCAAAGACGGACACGGCTGAGCAACTTCACTTTCTTTCTCTTTCCTTATTAGCAATTTCAAAATCTTCACAATACCAAATGAAATTCACAGAATAATTCTTGTTTTATGGACAAAAACTGAGGTTTAGGCTCATTCAAATGACTAAAGACAACTAAAATAACCAACAAATGACAGAATTCAGCTGAAAGTACAGCCAGCTCTCTGTTACCATGGGTTCTGCATCTGCAGTTTCAAACAACCCTGGATTGAACACCTGCAGAAAAATTCCAGAAAGTTCCAAAAAGCAAAACTTGAATTTGCCTCACACCAGCAACTATTTACACAGTATTTATATTGTATTTACAACTATTTATTGTTGTTGTTGTTGTTCAGTTGTATCTGACTCTTTGTGACCCCATGGACTGCAGCACACCAGGCTTCTCTGTCCTTCACCATCTCCTGGAGCGTGCTCAAACTTATGTCCATTGAGTTAGTGGTGCCATCCAAATATCTCGTCCTCTGTCATCCCCTTCTCCTCCTGCCTTCTATCTTTCCCAACTTCAGGGTCTTTCCCAATGAGTTGGCTCTTCTTATCAGGTGGCCAAAGTATTGGAGCTAGCATTTATAATATATTAGGTATTATGAGTAATCCAGAGATGATTTAAAAGGAGTATATGCATAAGTTATAAGGGTTTCCCAGGTGGCGTTAGTGGGAAAGAACCTGCCTGCCAATGCAGGAGATAAAAGAGATGCGAGTTTGAACCCTGAGTCAGAAAGATCCCCTGGAGGAGGGCATGGCGACCCACTCCAATATTCTTGCCTAGAAAATTCCATGGACAGAGGAACCTGGTGGGCTATGTCCATAGGGTAACAAAGAGTTGGACATGACTGAAGTGACTTAGCATGCAAACATAGGTTATATACAAATATTATGTCATTTTTATGTAGGATACTTAAGCATCTTCAGATTTGAGTATCTGGGGAGAGTCCTGCACTAATTCCCCATGGATACCAAGGGACAGTTGTACTTATTTCAGAATCTGCTTCTTAGGAGAAGTCCCCTGATTTTGGTTACAAGGAAATTGACTGGAGCTACAGTTCTATCCATGTCTCCTTTCTCACTATGGTCAGCAAACTGTTGTTCTTTTGGAGTGGGGCTTTCCTTACCAGGAATTCCTCCCCAACTCCTTTTTCCTTCTACCTATGCATTCCCTTGTCAACAGCTCCTGCCAGAGGAATGTTCTCTCCTTCTAACCACCCACAAGAATATACATGAGGATGCTCAGTTACAGATCTATCAGTCTGTCCTTGTACTTTCTGTTATAACTGTACTCTACAGATAACACTCGCAGTTTTGTTAGTGCCCACAACACACACCTAATTACTGAGACAGAACTAAATGTGTAAGCAGTGCTCAGTTGAAAACAATTCTCTCAAATGAATTAGGGTCATCGTATTCCAAGTGTTTCCTATCTGCCAGGCACTGAGTTATTGGTATTTTCCAAAAATTATTTAATTCTAACTGTCACCACCTTTGAGAACTTATACATGAAGACACTAAGGCTCAGAGATGTTACTAAGGAGCAAATGACTCCAACATCCTTGCTTAATCTCCGCTGTACTTCCTTCTCTTGAGAGACAGAGTATCTTTGCTTTTTCAGCCTTGATATTTGACCCTTAAGTGTCAAATCAAAATGTTTTCTGTTACAAACACATGGAAGAGCCTTACAAAATTCCATGAAAGGAATAATCGATCCATTGGTCTATCCATCCATCCATCATGGCAACCATCTTTCCCTCTGGTTTATGACAAGTTATTAAGAAAGAATGGGTGGGCAGGGTAAGAGCAGGAATGTTTGAATGAGCTACTGCCCTGCTCTTCCCTGAGTTAACCTCTTTGCACCTCTAGAAGAGACCAAAATGTTTCAGGATGACTATGAAAACAGGCTCTTGCCTCCCTTCTCTTCCTTGTCACTGCTTCTCTTCACCCTTGGCTGGCCTTGGAAAAGCAACTGTGAATCTCCTTGGGCTGGAGCTTCTGTCTAACTTGTCATCCTAGGAAGGCAACGTGTATTTCAGAAACATACACTCAGATATGCAATTTGTTGCTCATCTGGATCAGTGGTGCCCACTGGATCAGTGAAGCAGAAATGACCGCAGCTGTGGTGCAGTGGAGGAGATGTCAAAGGACCATATGGATGTCTTTCTTCTGCAACGCACCTTGACGAGTTCCTTAACCTCTGAGCCTTGGTTTCTTTTTTTGTTTACTAGGACAGAATTTTCCTTTTTCCTTGCCTCCTTTTTCTTCTCCAACACAAAACTTCTGGTATGGAAGAGGTCTTTAGTGAGACAGAACAGAAAGACTGAGACTTGGTTAAGCTAATAACAAATCAAAATGAAACTGATCAGTTGAGCTGCACAACATCAGCTAGAGCCACATAAGTCCTGTAGATACTCCACTCTAGACTCATGCAGGTAACCAAATAAAACGCCCAGAAGGACCAGGCAGGAAATACAAATGAATGCCATTGGAGAGAGCAGCATCTACACAACAGGGAATGGGGGTCCTTGATGACCCAAGGCACACAGACCTGCCTAAAGGGGCAGGTGGGATTCAGTTCTGGGCCATTGTTGCCACGTAGCAACACAGGTTCATTGCTGACGAACCATTCCATTTTTCAAAGAACACCTGAAATTCTGATTTTTATGCAACATCCCTTATTATAAACATTACCTACTCTGTCTACTTTTCTTGTCTTTTAAAATAATTTTATTTATTTAATGTAGTTGTTTTGGCTGCATGTAGGCTTTCTCTAGTTGCAGCAAGCAGACGCTATTCTCCGGTTGCAGTGTGAGGGCGTTTCACTGCAGTGGCTTCTCTTGTTGTGGAGCATGGGCGCTAGGACTCATGGGCTTCTGGAGCTGCAGCACAGGAGCTCAGTAACTGTGGCACATGGGCTTGGTTGCTATGTGGGATCCTCTTGGACCAGGGATCGAACTGGTGTTCCCTGCAAAGCAAGGCTGACTCCCAACCACTGGACTACCAGGGAAGCCTTCTGTCCACTCTTTGAAAACAGTGTGGGGCAGTAGAACATGCTGTGTTAAGGGGAAACACTTCCCTTCTTGATGATTCCTCCCAAAAAGAGACATCTATAAAAAACAAACTTACAGTTAGCAAAGGGGAAGTGGGGGGAGAAGTAAATTAAGAGTTTGGGATTAACAGATACACATGACTAAATATAAAATAGATAAACAATAGGGTCCTACGGTACAGCACAGGGAACTATACTCAATATCTTGCAATAAACCAAAATGGAAAAGAATTTGAAAAAAGAATATATACGACTGAATCACTTTGCTGTATAGTAGAAATTAACACAACATTGTAAATCAACTATACTTCAATAAAAAAATAAAAATGTCCCTGGCCTCTGCCCAACCCTTAATTCATTCTTACTCAGGTAGGACAAAATAACTTACCTGATTGATGGGTTTGGAAGAAGGCACTGGGTTAA
This sequence comes from Antilocapra americana, assembly GCA_007570785.1. Lineage (NCBI taxonomy): Eukaryota > Metazoa > Chordata > Mammalia > Artiodactyla > Antilocapridae > Antilocapra > Antilocapra americana. Next base: position 8,702,696 of record ML663010.1, read on the forward strand.
AAGAAAGAACTGGGCATTTATAACCCAATGCCTTTCCTCTCCCTTTCCCTTGGGATCTACCCACCCAGGGATTCTGCCCTGATGAAGGCCAGCCTACCCCAGTCCAGCATGGGCAAGTCTCTAATCTGGGATTCTGTAATAGGAACCCTATCTGCCTACCACTATAAGCCGTATTCCCCCAACATCCACTTTCTTGTTAAGGTGATACATCATCTCCATCAGCATACTCTTTGGTCTTACTTCTCAATGGGTTCATAGTTCAAGCAGGAAAAAAGAAACCCTAATTACTGGATCTACCTCAAGGCTCTAGGAGTCAGCTCTGGTCCCAGGTCATACAACTGCTTCCTCTAACAACAAACTAAATCTTTGAATGCAGGATTTTAAATGCTATATCCCATGAGAATGAAGGCAGGAGCGTGCTTAGAAACTCAAAGACTGGGCTTCCCTGAAGGCTCAGTGATAAAGAGTCTGCCTACCAATGCTGGAGACGTGGGTTTTATCCCTGCTCTGGGCAGATCCCACATGATGCTAAGCCCATGTGCCACGACCACTGAGCCTGTGCTGTAGAGCCCAGGAGCTGCAACTGCTGAGCCAGAATGACTGAAGCCCGCGTGTCCTCCAGCCTATGCTCTGCAGCAAGAGAAGCCACCGCAGTGAGAAGCCCGAGCATCTCAACTAGAGTGTCGCCCCCACTCGCTATTAGAGAAAAGCCTATACAGCAGCAAAGACCCAGCATAGCCAAAACTAAATCTAAATAAATAAAATTATCTTTAAAGTATTCCTTTCTTTAAAAAGAAAAAGAAACTTGAAGATCTTCTGGTGATTCTTTGGGATGGAGCTTGGAGAGATGGGTAGAGAAGATTGAAGGGATCTGGGGAAGTAAGAGATGATGGAAAGAAGATTCAAAAAGAGAGTCACTGGACACCTGTCAGAGGAGGACACTACATGGACCAGAGGTGAACCAGTGAGAAAAATACAGAATATTTTGCACCATCTTCTGAACATCATTTATGTTCAGGATCCCCTAATAATAAGGTTATTTTCTTTCAGATAAAGGTCTGTACTTACACACCCTTCCTAGGGGTAACATGAAAATAATAACATCTCTCATGCCTCCTTCAGAAGGTTGAAAGGCTCAAATGAGTTATCTTTGGAGAACCTGACCGTAAGACCCTGTTATCTGTATCATCAATAATGTAATTCAAGATGCCACAAAGAGGCAAACTTACTTATTCTGAAACTCACTTTCCAAAACCCTAGAGAACTAAAATCAGATGTTCTTTTCTTGAGAATGATTTAACAGCTATTGGGAACAAGAAAAACTAATACCTAGAAAAAAGGTTAAAGAGCAAAGTAAACCATTTTGAGACTCATTCATTAAACATGTATTGAGCATTTACTATGCCCCTGTCACTGATATGGGAACTGGGCATGCAAAATTGAATAAGTACCCTGAACAAAGAGAGTTTTTAGTGGTGGCAATTTCCAGCAATTCAATGTGCTATATTTTTGTTTTGTCTGATTTTAACTGAAAGTACATTTTTAAAGAATGTTTGGGAATTATAGTCCTACAATAAAATATGTTTTGTTTCACTTCCTTTAGCTGTTGTTTTACTACAGCACTGACCTTCTGACCAGAAGCAAAATTCTGGCCTTTCTAAATATCCCATATTGGCTAGGCTTAATGGGTTTTCAAAATAAATGGATTGGATTTCTCAACCTGTCAAAACATAGAGCATGAAGGCTTTTTCGAACTCTGAGAGGCCTGCTCTGAGCATGGATTCAGAGTCCACTGTCGGAGCCAAAGAGCCAAGAGCCAGCTTATCAGCAACCTGTTATTTTTGATGGAAGCAGAGGTGACCGGGACAAAGAAATGAGCTCAGGGAGGTCAGACTAACTTAAACATGATGTCACCCAGGGCAATCAACACATCAGAGGCCTTGGATTCTCTCTGAAGGGAATTTTAGAGGATTTTAGCTGAAGCAGAAACCTAAGCCCCACCTGGCAGCTCCTGTAAGATGGTCTTCAGGAGGAGTTCAGAGAAGGGATAGCCCTACTAGGAAGGTCAGCCCGGGTGCTGATGAGTGAGTCCAGGGCTAACTACAAAACGGTGGGCTGTGTTATTATGAACAATGCAAGCATGGGAAGATGCTTCAGTGATAGACCAGCCCAGCTCCACTCCATTTTTTTTAAGTATCTTTACTTTTTTAGAAAAAGATTTACTTATTTGGCTGTGTCCAGTCTTACTTGTGGCACACAGGGTCTTCGTTGCATCACGTGGGATCGGAGATGGGTATGAGGCTCTGTGACTGAGGCCATTGCAAAACCACTCCGTCCCACTTTACCCCCACGAAGACCCTGTTCTCGGTGTGTAACTGAGAGGCCTTCTGGAGTGTTGGAGCTTGTCCCTCAGGCCTTCTCCCCACTATCTTATAAGCTGTGTAACTTTTAAGTATCTGATCCCAAAGTATGAGGAAAGGGGAAAGAGAGGCTTGCAGAGACCATCACTCTGAGAAGAGACACGAAAGCCCTCACCAAGAGGGGCCTCCTCTGCAGGAAGTGTTTTATTTCACAATTAACAAAGGCAAAGAGAACCTTTCTAGGGTACATTTTTCCCCCAAGGCCACAGGGTTTAAACCTCTCTGCCCGCCAGCCATTGCTCTGAATGAATTAGAGGAGCCAGTGCTTGGGGCAGTATGTGCCAGCTCTGTTGAAACAGACTTCATGGAGTTCATCTGCATCTTTCTCCAAAGGGATGGGGGCTCTTGTCAAGGTCAGCAAGAAGCATCATTTATGATTCAGCGCAGATCCAGAGACTTCAAAAGGAAGTGTGTAGGGAGGGGTGGGGTGAGCAGGGAGCCAAGGAGAAGAAAGGAAAGGGGAAGGAGGCAGGCAGTTAATTACTAACTCTGCCTGACCACAACCAACAGCTCATCCAAGACACTTGCAGAGTGGGTTTGGGGATCACAGGAGGCACATGAGAATCCAGCTCAGACCATGCTGTATTAGTGGTGCAGGAACCCACTGGGGTAATTCCACATATCCATCTTACTGGCTCTGGGTCCCAGCAGATCACGGAATGGACATCAAGAGCTGTCCCTGGTGTTGGCCATTACGAGATAGAAGGGTCTCCAAGCCAGGATGTGAAATAAACCATGAACAAATGCCCACAGACAAAGCCCTGACCAATGAACAACCTGGTAGCTACAATGGCATAAACCAAAGGGGGTGGATGTGGCCGGTTTATATGCTTCTAACTCTTTGGTACTGTGATTGTGAGCCAGGGAGCAATGTTTGTAGCACATTGAACTAGAAAAGGGCAGTCTACATTGTTCCCAAGTTTGCCTTCTTATTATTCATGATCACCATCACCTTGACCTTTAGCACTACCATTGTTATGGTTATTATTGGTCATTTTCATCATTATTTCTTGCCTATATACAGTCTCTCACAATTGACAGAGAATTCCTGCATCTGCTCTGATAATTTGAGCATCACAGTACCTCTCTGAAGTGGGCAGGGTACCCTATTCTCCCAATGTGTAAACCAAGGTTTATTGAAGGTAAACTGCTGGCCCTAAGTCATACTCAACTCTGGTTTCTTGTAAGTTCTGTCAACTTACAACACTACAACTTTCCTCTGAGAATGATACTGAAATATTTAACAACTGATAAGACATAGGTACTGACTAGGCAGGACAGACATAAACAATAAATGGATGTGGCCATTCTCATTCACACAGTTGAATATCTCCAGGATGATCGACTCAACGACATTGAAGACAACATTGCATCTCTGGGTCCAGCCTTCTCTGACATTCACAGAAGTCCTACTGTTCCCAAATAAGACTGCAAGATGAGACACGAGAGGTGAGATGGTGGGGTCATTATTATAGAGGGCTTTCAATCTCGTCTTCCTCCACCATCTTGAGACAAGGTGGTGGGAAAAGGAGGTAGGGTGGGATGGGAAGTATAGCAGCTATTACATGGGTGTCTGGGCTGAAGAAAAAGACCATGCTTCAAGCTGGAAGACTGAGTTCAGACCAAGTCTTTAAGGTGTCCTGAGGAAATCCCATGGCTTTAGAAAGAAGAAGAAGTCAGGAATTTAGAGCTAGGTGGAAAAAGGATTGGGGTGAGAACCAGTTGGCAATCAAACAAGAAGCTTATTTTCCCACTGAGACATAGGATGGTCTGCTGCTTGCTTTTTCCTGGCATGTGGTAGGTAGGCATAGTGACCTGCCTTAGATACAAGGATGAGGCTGGCCAACAGGTAGTCAGTGTTTTCATCACATTAAAGAAGTGTGCACAATATGAACTCAGAAATTAATAGAAGATAAATCAGATTTTTTACTTTCTCAGAATCTGCTCTGTTTTCCATGAAAGAATGATACTAATTCTATTTTTATACTCAGTTTTATCAACTCTTCCTATGTACCATTCTTTGAAAAGGATCTCTTTTTATTTCAACAGTAATATACATTCACAGTTAGAAAAAAATTAATATAGATAAGCCAAAAAAGAGAAAAAGAAAATTAAAATAGCCTCTGATTTCTCTATCCAGAAATTACATGGCTTAATAAGTTGATATATATCCTTCCAGACATTGTCCCATGCATAAAACTATCATTGTTATTATGATGATTTACAAATATTTAGTTATTTTATGCCTAATGTTTTCTCTACCTATGGTTCAAGTTTGGGAATATTATCTTTGTTTGACAATGTAGACTTAACACTAGGAATCTGGATGTATTTTATTGCATGAGTATCTTGTTGATATCATAAAATCAGAGGAAGAATAATATTTATTAGAAATATCCAAGCATAGGGCTCAGAAACAAATCGCTTGTGCCTGAGCAGCATTCTGTGTTTTCAAAGTGGCCATGTAAAACACAAAGCCCAGTGGAGTCATATATCACCACTACATAAGCAATAATAACAATTCTTGATTTATATCTTCATATTTTCTGCCTTGTTCTTGCAGAAAAGTTGCTAAAGCCTGATTAGACTGCTACACCTACTTTTTTTTCAGAAGATGGAAGATAGGAGAAAATATTACCACCATGAAAGGAGGGGGAAACCCAAAGGAAAATCTGTTTTTTAAAAATCTGGGGCTTGTCAGCAAAATACACAGCTCTGAAGATTAGAGCAAAGAAAACAAATGTGTGAGTTATTTCTCGGATCAAAAGTTTCAATCATCTTTTGGGTTCATGTCTTAGGTATTTGGATATCTGTAAATGATAAGCAAGATGGCAAACTCAAAATAAAATCTAAAATGTGAGGCTTTCAGGTGAAATGGTCCTTAACCACATTTCTGGCTGCAGTCTTCTTCATCAAAAGAATTTTTATCAGTGGGGGGAGCAAAGCTTAACATTAAGATGAAGGTGTGTTCCTTTTTTATGAGTATAATCCTTCTGAATTGATATGGAGCAGAAGTGTGTGCAGAGATATGTCACCAAACAAAGGACCCCAGTTCCCCCATTTCAACAGGGAGTCATCTGTAAGAAATTATTCTGCAGGATTCTAGGCAATACATAATAATAATATTATATGATTACCTCTAATAGAATTTCTACATGAAAGGTGCTTGGTTAATTAAATTTTATATGCTGTAGGGTGGTAACAGTTTCAGAACCCACTGATTTGGATTTTTTTTCTCTTTTTTTTTTAACATTTTGAGCACAGCATATCCTAGTTTTATTTGGTTTTCTAAAGTGCTGCTGATCAAGGCCCTAGTGTTTATTGAGATTCACTTGCCCAGAACTCAGTCCAGCACTCTGAGCTAGAAAAAATTCTCTTCTTAGCTTTCATCTTCATGGAGGGGAAACATCTTATTCATATGAAAACATAAGAAAAGACCGAGAGAGTTCAATGGTCAAAACTGAGTTTCTGTTGAGAAAGTTTCAGAAAAGAAAAAAGTAATTTGTTGAGGACTAAAAGATGAATTCCAACATATGTTTATGCTAAAAGCAATAGGAAAAGAAAAAGAAAACTGAAAAAGAAAAAACTGGATGTTCTACTCCATGATATATTTTGTGAAAACAGAGAGTAGAAGAAAATCCAGGCAAAAAGTGACAAAAAATAAAGTTGGTAGAATTGGCAAAAGTGAGAAAGCATGCTGGGAAGGGAAGAAATCTTAATAATGCTCATTCTTTCTCTTTCTTTCCTAAAATAAGTAATTATGGGGTACCTGTTAACGTGCAGGGCATTGTACTAAGTGCGGGGATAGAGGTAAATCAGACACACATGGTCCAGGCCCTCACAGACCTTAAATAAGGGGAGGGGCAACACATAAGTAAGCAAATAAAGTGAATCTTTTCTTTGTTAATTACTGTCAAAAGGGAGGGGGGTTCTGGAGGGGGAGCATATGTAAACCCATGGCGATATCATGTCATTGTGTGGCAAAACTAATAAAAAAAAAAAAAGAATTTTGGCAAGACACTTTACAGTAAAAATCACAGGAATAAAACATTGTTATCTTAAAAAAAAAAAAACAAGACAACAGGCCCAACAGGGAGTCACTTAGGCTGAAAGTCACACGTCACCAAATCAAGAGCCTGAATGAAGACTCCAGAAATGGAATCTTAAACCAGGCAGTCAGGACTCTCTTCACCATCACTAGTTAGGTAATGTGCCTCATAAGCCCCTGCCATCCCCTAAAGCAAAGTCACTTGCAATAACCACCATGCTTTTTGCCCCGTGCAACTTCCTCATTCCCACTCCCTTCTGCCGACAAAAGTCTTCCATTTTCTACAGCTACTTGGAGCTCCTTTCTGTCTGCTAGACTCGATGCTGCCTGATTCATGAATGGTTGAATAAAGCCAGTAAGATTTGAAATTTTGCTCAGTTTTGTTAACATCACTGTGAAGGAAACTAAGGAGTAAAGTGTGGTGTGGGGAACCTACTTTACATAGAGCTGTCAGCAAAGATTTTCCTGAAGAAGGCACATTTTTAAAATGAGACCTGAGGAGTGAGAGAAAGGCCACCAGATAGGCTGTGTTTAGGTATAGGGAATAGCAGGGCAGAAACACTGAGGCAGGAAGGAGTTTGCGTATAAGAACTGTTGGAAGGTGCCTATGGCTGCAGCAGACTGGAGGGGCTGGAGGGGGTGGGGGGATGAGAAAACAAAAGACCCCTTGGTGAGGAATGTGAATCTGTCCTAAGAGCAGTGAGAAGTCAGTGCAGGGGGAGTCCTGGAGTCTGGTTTGTACTTCTAAAAGACCGCCTTGATTCTGCCTCACACCATATACTTACTACAAGGAATTCAAAACAGATCAGACACCTAAATGTCAGAGCTAAAATCTATAAAACAGGTAGAAGAAAACGTAGGACTAAATCTTTCTAACTTTGGATGAGGCAATAGCTTCTTAGCAGTGACACCAAAGTGCAAGCAGTGAAAGAAACAGATAAAGTGGAGTTCTCAAAATGAGAAATTTTTATGTTTCAAAGTATATCATAAGAAGTGATAAGGGACTTGTATCTAAGATATATAAAGAACACTTACAACTCAATAATATGAAGAAAAATAATTCAGTTTTAAAACGGGCAAAGAACATAGATATTTCTCCAGAGAAGACATACAGATGGCCAACAGGTACATAAAAAGATGCTCTACCCCACTAAGTATTAGAGAATGCAAATCAAAACCACAATGACATACCACTTCTCATCCATTAGGATGGCTTTTTTTAAAACCAGAAATAATTAAAATTAAAAAGCAGAAAGGAAAATAGTTGTTATCAAGGCCTGGGATGGCAAAGACAGAGTTTCAGTTTGGGATGATGAAAACTTTCTGGAGATGGATGGTGACAATGGTTGTACAATAATGTGAATCTACTTAATGCCACTGAGCAGTAATAGCTAAAATGGTAACTTTGATATTATGTATTCAGTTCGGTTGCTCAGTCATGTCCGACTCTTTGCGACCACATGGACAGCAGCGCGCCAGTCTTCCCTGTCCATTACCAACTCCCGGAGCCTACTCAAACTCATGTCAATCATGTCAGTGATGTTATGTATAGTTTACCATAATAAAGAAACGTTTTTAAAAGGTGGAGGTGGGGGCAGGAGGTAGGAAAGCCCAGTATCTGAATAGACATTTTTCAAAATAAGATATATAAATGGCCATGAAATACATTTAAAAATGTTCAACATCATTGGTCCTTAGGGAAAGGCAAACCAAAACCAACTGGAGACGCCAGTTCATACTCATGTAGACGACTATATTAAAAAAAAAAAAGACAATGACCAGAGTAGTAAGAATATGAAGAAATTGGCACCCTTGTACATTGCCAGTGGGATTAATAAATGGGCAGTCACTTTGGTAAACACTTTGGCAGACCCTCAAAAATGTCATTTTAAAACATTTTTTAAAGGACTGTAGTTGATTTACAATGTTATGTGAGTTTCAGGTGTACAGCAAAGTGATTCAGTTATATGTACACAGATATCTACTCTTTTTTAAAGATTTTTTCCCCATATAGGCCATTACACAGTATTAAGCAGAGTTCCCTCTTCTATACAGCAAATTCTTATCAGTTATCTATTTTATAAATAATTGTGTATATGTCAGTCCCAATCTCCAAATTTATCCCTCCCTCCCTCTTATCCCCTGGTTTGTTTTCAATATCTGTGATTCTACTTCTCTTTTGTAAATAAGTCCGCTTGTGTCCTTTTTTTAGATTTCACATAGAAGCGCTATCATATGACATTCACCCTTCTGTGTCTGACTTACTTCATTGCATATGACATGAGAGTTATCACAATGACCCAGTCCTAGACAATTCCAGTCCTAGACACACACCCAAGAGACGTGAAAACACACATCCATGTAAAAACTTGTACAAAAATGTTCATAGCAGCAGCATTATTCAGGAGAGCCAAAAAGCAGAAAGAACTCAAATGTCTATCAACTAATGAACGGCAAATAAAATGTGGTATAGGGATTTCTCTGGTGGTCCAGTGGCTAAGACTCCTTGCTCCCAATGCAGGGGGCGAACTGATCAGGGAACTAGATCCCACACACTGCAGCTAAAACATTCTACATGCCGCAACTAAGATCTGGTGCCATCAAACATTTTTTAAAATGTGGTATATCCATACAATGCAAGCTTATTCTGCCCTATAAGGGAATGAAACACTAATCTACTGCAATATGGGTAAACCTTGAAAACTATGTTGAGTGAATGAAGCCAGAAGCAAAAGATCACTTATTATTTGAGTCCATTAATACAAAATATCCAGAACAGGCAAATCCATAGAGAGACAAAGTACTGATGATCGCCAAAGTCTGGGGGAGGAGGTATTAGAGAACACCTGCTAACAGATGTGGGGCTTCCTTTGGGGGTGATTGAAGTGAAGTGAGTGGTGGCTCAGTCCTGTCCGACTCTTTGCGACCCCATGGACTATACAGCCCGTGGAATTCTCCAGGCCAGAATACTGGAGGGGGTAGTCTTTACCTTCTCCAGGGGATCTTCCCAACCCAGGGATTGGACCCAGGTCTCCCGCATTGCAGGTGGATTCTTTACCAACTGAACCACTTGGGTAATTAAAATGCTCTAAAATTAGATAGTGGTGATGATGGTGCTCTAAATTAGATTGTCTGAATATACTGAAACTCACTGAATTGTACAGTTTAAATGGGTGAATCTTAGGGTATGTGACATATCTGAATAAAGTTGTCATAAAGATAAGGTATCAACAATTAAAAAGACCACCCTGGCTTCTTTACAGAGAAAACAAGAGAAAGGATCCTTGAAGGAGGGAAGTGGAAGCAGGTGATCAGTTAAGAAGTTACTGCAGCCGTCAAGACAACCGGTGAGGGTGATTTGCATAGGGGCAGGGTGGGAGGAGGTGGCCCTAAATGAAAGGCGGAAGCGTAGGTTTCGGTGTGGGTAAATGGGTCACAGGGTGGTTCCATTTACCATCCTCCGCCAGGGAACTGAGTTTGGGTCCAAATGAGAAAATCTGCACTGAATCATGATCCCAGCCCTGTGAGGTAGGTGCAGTTATCCCCATTTATAATTGAATGAATGAGGCACAAAGAAAATAAATACCTTAAATAAATAAAATAAATACCCAATTAGTTCTGTGATTAACATCAGCCTGACTGACACCCCCACTCTTTAGGATATACTATATAAGGAGAGATTTTAAAAAGAAAAAAAAATAGGAAGAGAAAGCAGGAGGGCAATAAGAGAAGAAAGGTAAAGAGGGAAGTGTCAGGCACTCCCGATGGACCACTTTTGCTGCCTGGTTTTGGCCTGATACCTGTATTTTGTTGTTCAGTCACTAAGTCTTGTCTCTTTGCAGCCCCATGGACTACAGCACACCAGGCTTCCCTGTTCTTCACTATCTCCCAGAGTTTGCTCAAACTCAAGTCCCTTGAGTCAGGGATGTCATTCAACCATCTCTTCCTCTGTTGTCCCCTTCTCTTTTTACCTTCAATCTTTCTCAGCATCGGGTCTTTTCTAATGAGTCGACTCTTCACATCAGGTGGCCAAAGTGTTGGAGCTTCAGCATCAGTCCTTCCATGAATAGTCATTGATTTAAAGTCGATTTCCTTTAGGGTTGACTGGTTTGATCCAAGGGATTGTACAAGGGACTCTCAAGAGTCTTCTCCAGTACCACAGTTTGAAAACATCAATACACTGTCACTTAGAACCAGAGAAGCCAAAAGGTATCACCCTCAGTTCCCAGTCAGTAGCAAGCAGCTGTTAATTGCCCTCAAATTTGCTTACCATTGCTCTCTGGTAGCTCGCTGATAAAGAATCCACCTGTAATGCAGGAGACCCCAGTTTGATTCCTGGATCAGAAAGATACCCTGGAGAAGGGAATGGCAACACACTCCTGTATTCTTGGGTTTCCCTGGTGGCTCAGATGGTAAAGAATCCACTGCAGTGCTGGTTACCTGGGTTTGATCCCTGGGTTGGGAAGATCCCCTGGAAAAGGGAACAGCTACCCACTCCAGTATTCTGGCCTGGAGAACTCCATGGACTATACAGTCCATGGGGTCCCAAAGTGTTGGTCACAACTGAGAAACTTTCACTTTCACTTTCTCCTGTCACAATGTTGGAGTTTCAGTAGCTCAGCGCTCCCTGTCTCTCCCAAGAAGTACTGCAACACCGTCCTAACTTCCTGCTTCTGGTTCCCCCCATAGGACCATCCCCATCCCAGCAATGGTGCTCTTTCTAAACTGCAGACCTCTTCATTGCACCGCCTTCCTTCAAACCCTTCTTAGGTTCCCTGTGATGCTCCGGATGGAGTGTAAGCTCCTGAACACAACTTACAGGGCCCTTCCTACTTCTCCAGCCTCTTCTTCATTCTCTCTCCCCACATCACACCCCCTGTAACCTGTGAGCCAGCCACACTAAACCATTTTCAAACCCCTAACACACTTCAGTCCCTCTCACTAACCTCAGGCCTTTGCATGTGCTGTTCCCTCTGTCCAGAAGAGCCAACCTTACCACTTAATTGCATTACTAGCACCTACATATTCTGCAGTCCTCCCTTACCCTCCAAGTCAGGGCTAGGTTCCTTTGGAGGTGTCCTCATGGCACTCTGCTCAGACCCCATCAGCAAAGAGGGATTAGGGGTGGTCAGCTAATCAATCACCTGGGGCAGAAACCTACCGGGGGAATAAAAAATCATAGGAAGTGTAATGAGATCAGAAAAATTCTGTCTTACAGTTTCCTTAGATAGTATGCTATATGGCTGGAATGAGTATTCTGCTAAGTTCCTTGGGGCAGGGGTAACATCCCCAAGGGACTTGCTTGGAAATGCTAAGTGAGCTTTTAATTAGTGGGATGGGGGGAGGGGAGCTTTCTGTTTAGGTCTTCCCAGGTGGTGCTAGTAGTAAAGAACCCATCTGCCAATGCAGGAGACCCAAGAGATGCAGGTTCGATCCCTGGGTTGGGAAGATCCCCTGGAGAAGGGCATGGCAACCCACTTCAGTATTCTTGCCTGGAGAATCCCATGGACGGAAGAGCCTGGCAGGCTACAGTCCATAGGGTCACAAAGAGTCTGACACAATTGAAGCAACTTGGCAAGCGCCCACACAATTTTCTGTTTAACTTTGAAGGGTTCGTTAGGCTCAGTGGGGACTGCAAGTTTGGAGCTGAGTGGAACTGCTCAGGACTTTGGTGTAAGGATCAGGGTTGGTACCAGCAGGTCTCCTTTCTCTGCCCTTCCCTGCTGACTGGGTCCCAACAACCCTTTCTAGTTGCACTGGACAACTCTGAGGGGAGAGAGAGGTGCCATCACAAAAGCCCTGTTGGGTGAGCCATAATCCTGCCTCACAAAGCACTTAGCCTTTCCTCTAGTGAAAACTGAATAGAGATTTAGAGCGTATTGATTTGATGGGGTGTCTAATTATTGGGCTGTCCGGATACTCACATATTTCAGTTCATACTCCTCAGAGCATCCTTCACATAACAGTAACTTCTCTGTAGCCCTTGCTGGAAGATATGCACCATGATAATCACTAATACTTGAATCAATAAGATGTGTCAAGTATTGATTCATTTAATTGTCAAAATAATCCCTTAAGGTGGCTGCTATTTTATCCCCATTTTACAGCTGAGGAGACTGAGGCACACAGACATATAGGAATTGGCAGAGCTGGGTTTTGAACTCAGGCAGTGTGGCTGAATCTTGGGCTCCCAATCTATATAGTACACTCCCCTTTGTTGATGGGGGCTGAGTCATCCTTTTCACTGATGCAACCTCTTCAGTTGAGTAGAGACCTAATGCATAGAAAATTTTAATAGATATTTACAGGATGAGGCTTTAATTAGTTGAAGACTGTTATTTATTTGTTCAACAAATACTGAGTCCCTTCTGTATCCCTGCCCCACATCAGTAACCTCCTCCTTCTGCCTCAAACTAATGAAGGGACCCTTTCTCTCCCATTCCTGCTAGATGTTCATGCTGCCTCTGGCTGAGACATTGGAAGGTGTTTGCCATCAGTGCCTAAGACTCCTCACTCCCACCTCAGAGGGCTCAGTTTCGATCCCTTGTCAGGGAAATAGATTCCATACACAGCCACTGAAGTTCCCACTGAAGTTCTCACATACTGCAACGGAAGATCCCGTGTGCAGCAACTAAGACCCAGCGCAGCCAAATAAATAAATACTTTTTAAAAAGTAACTCCTTTTATGTTTAGACAGCTCTGAGATTCTTCTTTGTTAAGGAAACTGGCCTCTCAAGACTTGAAGAGGCACAATTTTGTTCTGCAATCTCCTCTGCATGACACCTCTCACGTGTGTGAAGATAGTTCTCGCAGCTTTCTCAGGTCCTCTTTCTGCTCATCTAAGCTAAGCTCCCTGAGAGCCTTCCTCATTTCAGGCTAAGATATCACTTCTGCAGGAGACACCCTTTATTCATGAGATCATTCATTCTTTCAGACTTTACTAACAACTCATTGTGTACCATGTACTTGGCTAGAATCTAGAAATACAGAAATGAAGGCATAGTTCCTACCTTCAAGAAATACAGCATCCACCAGGAGAGGGGGACATTTAAAGAAATAATTGCAACACCACTGGCAAGCGCTATAACAGAGATATGGTGGGACAGAAGGACCACTCAGCCCAACACTGACTTTTAAACTGGCTGTGGTAGGGCATTCATTTTGACCATATTTATCTTGCATGATGATCACCAGAACTAAAAAGACTAGAAGAATTCTAAAAAGAGTACTTCCACCATTCTGATCTAAATGTGGTAATTCTAAGAATGCAGCCCAGAACTGTAATTAATTTATTTAGCAGATGACTAACTTAAAAATAAATACCAAAAAACTCTGGTATTAATTTCATGAATTGCAAATAAGTCCATCCTGTGAAAATGAAAAAAATGGATGGAGTGACAGTAGATAGACAGACGTAGGACGTATTTTATATTTATTCATCCTTGATAAATACCTTCTTGTTTCAGTCTAGCAAAGCACTCAGATATAGCACCAGGCCTAGAAAGCAGGGTTGAATTTCCAGTTCTGCTTCTTCTAGCTGCAGAAACTACTTCTTTGGTCTATTTAAGGGATTAAAAGGAATAATAAATGAAATTATCTAACATATCTCCAGCCCCAAGCTTGGTGCTCAATAAATACTAGCGATATTTATTCTTGGCTCACTGGTTCATCAAGATTTTTTTTACACCTGTGTCCAACACCCAATCTATAAGGCTACCCCTCAGCTTCATGCCAACTGCAAACCTGACAGCGTGTCTTCTGGTTTTCAGTAATCCCCCCACTCCTGACTCTGTTCCTCACCTGCCTCTGCTTCCCCTCAATTTCAAGCTTTTCTCCGCCCAAGGGTCAGGCTCTCAGAAACTTGACAAACCAGCATCGCCATCTGCAGGACAGCATGAGAATCTGGGTAAGCGAATAATTTCAGGGCACCAGACAAACTAACTCAGCTGTTTTGTGCTGGCGTTAACAAGGCCAAGTTTACAGGTTCATCCCCAAAGGGGCCAATTAGCTTTACACCGAGAAACACTTTGGAGCACAGACTCAGCCTCTAACCTTGGCCCCCAGTTCGCATGTGTATGGCTGTCGGTTAGAAAGCAGAGTCATCAATCCAATCTCATCTTGTATAATTTGTTAAAAACACAACTGTAAGGCCATGTGGAAACAATGAAGATGAACAAGACCTGCTCCCTGTTCTCAAGGAATCTTGAGCCTGCAGCTGTGTCTCCCCCAATAATTCCTGAGACACTAATCGGAATTATGAGAATAAATGACTCCACAGCGTTAAATTAGTTTGGGAAACACTGATCTAATCAAAGTCAAGCAGGTTCTTTGTGGAAGGGCTTCTCAGAGCCTTTAACATGCTAATATGCACTGTTAATTTTCCAAGAAGGAAATATAAGATGCAGTGTCTCTCAAATTTGGACAACCATGAGGCATCCCCCTCTTTCAAAAAAAAAAAAAAAAGCAATGAATTCGCTGTCCCAGGGTATGACTGATTCCACTGAAATATCTATTTTAAGAAACAACTCATCCATGGAGAAAAGTTCACAGTCTATTGCTAGGTTTTTAAAAAAAAAAAGCAGACTACAGAACAGTATCCTATTTTGAACAGACAGAACAAAGATGTATGTATACTTGCAAGGAAAAAGAAAAAGATGAACCAAAATGTTACCACTGGTGATCTTTTTGTTGAAAGAGCTGTTGTTTTCTGTGTTCTTCATGTTTTTCAAGTTTTTAAAATTCAATAGACATGTAAATTTTTAAAATAAAACCCACAAAGCACATGTTCTAGGATCATATGCATGCTGAGTTGCTTTGGTCGTGTCTGACTATTTGCGATCCTATGGAGCAGAGCCCGCCAGGCTTTTCTGTCCTTGGGATTCACCAGGCAGGAATACTGGAGTGGGCTGCCATGCCTTCCTCCAGGGAATCTTTCTGACCCAGGGATCAAACCTGCATCTCTTAAGTCTCTTATATTGGCTGCAGGTTCTTTACAACTAGCGCCACCTGGGAAGCCCAGGATGGTATATCATCATCATAAGACTATAATTGTAGAATACTAGCAAGAGCTAACATTTACTGAAGGTGAAGTGCCTGGATCTTGGATTATCTAGATAATCTCATTTAAACCTTACATATAAATTGTATGATATGAGGAATGTTTTTTTCATTTTTTTGTATATTTATTTTTTATTGAAGTATAGTTGATTTACAATGTCGCATCAGTTTCAGGTATAAAGCAAGTGATTCTGTTATATATATATATATCATAGGTTATTAGAAAATATTGAGGATAGTTTCCTGAGCTATACACTAGATCCTTGTTGGCTATCTATATTACATATAGGAGTGTGTATATGTTAATCCCAAACTCCTAATTTATCCCTCCCCTCTCCTTTCCTCGTGCCTCAGCTGATAAAGAATCCGCCTGCTGTGTGGGAGACCTGGGTTCAATCCCTGGTTTGGGAAGATCCCCTGGAGAAGGGAAAGGCTACCCACTCCAGTATTCTGGCCTGGAGAATTCCATGGACTGTATAGTCCATGGGGCTGCAAAGAGTTGGACACGACTGAGCAACTTTTACTTTCACTTTTTCTCCTTTCCCATTTAGTAACCATAAATTTGTTTTCTGTATATGAGTCTATTTCTATTTTGTAAATAAGTTCATTTATATCATTTTTTTACAGTTCACATGTTAGTGATATATGGTATTTGTCTTTCACCATCTGACTTAGTATGATAATCTCTAGATCCATTCACGTTGCTGCAAATGGCATGATTTCATTCTTTTTAATGGCTGAATAATATTCCATTATATATATACACACAATACAAACAGATTAACGGACATTTAGGTTGCTTCCATGTTTTGGCTATTGTTAATAGTGCTGCTATGAACACTGGGGTGCATATATCTTTTGAAATTATGGTTTTCTCTGGATACATGCCCAGGAGTAGGATTGTCAGATCATATGGTACTTATATTTTTATTTTTTAAAGGAAGCTCCATACTGTTCTCCATAGTGGTTGTACCAATTTACATTCCTACCAACAGTATAGGAATACCCTCTCCATCATTTATTATTTGTAGTGAGGTATCATCTTCACCTTAATTTAAAGATGGAAAATTAAAGGAACAGATAAGTAAACCCTGTGAAATCAGAATTTGAACCCACTGCATTCCACATTTGCTGCCTATTCCAATTTCCCCAAGACAAACACATCCAATGAAAGAGAGAGAATGGCACTTCTCTGGAGAGACCACGGTGAGATAGCTTTGTTACACAGCTCCTGGCTGCCCCTTATTAAATGCTTACTGATGCCAACAATTATTCTAAGTGCTTTCTTGTATATAAACATCTAAACTGAACAACAGCCGGGCTCTACTAGCCCTTTAAGATCCACCTTCTGCAGTATTGTTTGGGCCATCTCTCTCTCTCTCTTTTTTCTCTCATTGGCCTGGAAGCCCCCAGAGCTATTAACCCTCCCAAAACTATTTACTGGGCAAAGCAATTCAGCCCTCTCCAACTTCTATGGCGTATTCAGCTCCAATTTTACTGTGGATCATCCCAACACTATTAATGAGAAAGCACAAAGGAAAAATCTATCTCCTCACTGACATGAAGCATGCCTACCTCCTTTAAAAAAACAGAAGTGTTAATGGTCAGTTTGGGTTTATAATGCTACCTTTATTTTCTATTATATATATATATCATCATTGACTCAGTGGACATGAATTTGAGCAAACTCCAGAAGGCAGTGAAGGACAGGTAAGCCTGATATGCTGCAGTCCATGGGGTCACAAAAAGTTGGACACAACTTAGTGACTGAACAACAGCGAATCACTTAGTGACTGAACAACAGCGAATCTATATATTGGCTGTGCCAGGTCTTAGTCGTGGCATGCAGGATCTCCGATCTTCGTTGTGGCACATGAACTTTTAGTTGCAGCATATGGGATCTAGTTCCCTGACCAGGGCTCAAACCAGGACCCCTTACATTGAGAGTGTGGAGTCGTAGCCAGTGACTACCAGGGAAGTCCCTATATATATTGCTGAAGTTCTTTTGTTAATTCCATTCTACAGATGAAGATGCTAAGGTCACGTGACTTTAGTTCGTGGTTGCAGCGCTCTTTGAATCAGGCCTGTTCAACTCCACATAACACCAAGATTTAGAGGTGAGTGGGGACACTCGAGACTGCAAGACACAGAAACTGCCCCCAAAAGGGCTCTTACACCCCATCAGGCTGACTGTTTCTTCAGTGTAAGTGAAACAGACTGAGTAGAGAAGACCCCCAACAGCAGAAAGCACCCAATTCCTCACCTTCAGATTGAGAAATCTGGTCCCACAAAGCAGTCAAAAATGATTTATTGAGCAGCTTACCTCACTGACTATGGTAGCCCTCTGATAGAAAATCCCCTTTTCTCTGCTCCCCGACCACTCCTGTTTCCTCTAGAGGAGTCGGGCAACCATCTCCATTCAAAATTTACTGCATTAAGGTTAATTTTTTAAATTATAAGATATATCTTCCTTGGCCCTCCTTGGATCTGGAGAGAGAGGATTATTAGACCCTTTTCCTTATTGGGGCATCTTGTACTTCAGCCTGAGGTCCCAGGCTCCTGCAAAGCGGAATAAACCAGGTTTTTGTCCTTCCTCTGCCTTCCAGCTGTGCTTGCATCTGAATTTTCCCACCAACTGAGCTTTAAAGGGCAAGCAGGGCTCAGGGCAGAAGGCATCACAAAGCAATTTTGGACAATATGGGTTCTTCATTCCATCCGTGAAACGCCACGAGCACCTTTGACCAAACGTTAATACTGCACAATTTCGACATCTTATAGAGTTTGAGAAATGGGGCTGAAGGTTGATTGGGGTACAAAATATAAATCTTTTCTATTGCCACGAAGCAGTTACAGTTGCACAACTGAAATACCAGCCCTTTGGAAAAGCTATCAAACCCACTCATGCAGCTGAGTAATATCATCATCCAAAGCACTCCTTAGATGTCTGGTGTTTGCAGCACAGCTCGAAGTGACTTAAGCGGACACAGTCTATTATGTGGGATGTTTCCAGGGCTGGATGTATGTTTCTGATGCTGGCAGTGAAACTGGTTCAGACAGATGCCAAAGAACCCCTCGCAGAGGCCAGCATGGTATATGATCATCATAACTAACATTTATTGGACTCCTTCATTTGCCAGGTCCATGAGACAGGTCTCACCTAATCTTTAGAGCAAGCTTTGCAGGAGGGGCTATTGTTACCCCTGATTTACAGAGAAGGAAACACAGATGTTAGTAGATCTAAGATGTTCAGTAACATCTCCTAGATATTAAGTAACCAGACCAAGATGATAGAGCTAGTAAACAATGGTTGTTTTTGTTGCTGTCTAGTCGCTAAGTCGTATCCAACATTTTTGTGACTCCATGGACTGTAGCCCACCAGGCTCCTCCGTCCACAGGATTTCCCAAGCAAGAATACTGGCGTGGGTTGCCATTTCCTACTCTAGGGGATCTTCCCGGACCCGAAATTAAGCCCATGTCTCCTGCATTGCAGGTAAATTCTTTACCACTGAGCTATCAGGGAAGTTACTAAACAATGGAGCAGAATTCAAATCCAAGACCCCCTGATGCCATGATTCACACACTCAATCAGTACACCACACCTGTGTGATTCATGTAGAATGGCTCCAACATGAGTCCTGGAGTTGCATACCCCTAGATGCAAATTCTGGCTTTAATATTCAATTTTACCAGGTATACAACCTCTATAAATTTTTTTCACTTCACCTGCCAAACATGGGGACTCTAATGGCTAGCTTGCCAAGAAGTAAATAAGTATTTTTATGACCAGTTGCATCCAGAGACCCACAAGGATCAGCCAGTCCCAGAATCAGAACCCTCTTCAAATGCACAGCAGGAGGAAAAAGCCTCCTATGTCAATAATTATTGTTTTGTTTCATTTGTGAAGCCTCTTAGCCCATGGTAGACACTCAATAAATTGCAGCTATTGAAATTCTATATTCTATATGCTATACTATATTGTAACTTTATATGCGTGTTGTGCTGTGCTTAGTTGCTCAGTCATGTCTGACTCTTTTCAACCCCATAGAGTGTAGCCCACCAGGCTCCTCTGTCCATTGAGATTCTCTAGGCAAGAATACTGGAGTGGGTAGCCTACCCCTTCTCCAGGTGATCTTCCCAACCCAGGAATCAAACCAGGGTCTCCTGCACTGCAGGCAGATTCTTTACCAGCTGAGCTACCAGGGAAGCCCGTAATTTTATAAATTTTCAACTTACCTTTAAAGACTAATCCAACCCATCTATTTGAAATGCTACTTAAATGCACACACCCTCTTACGTTTTAAAAACTATAAACTGTAGTTCTCCTCATCCGTATTAAAACAGAATGAGGTGTGTAGCAGGAGCCCCATTTTAGCAGCTTCAAGCTGTGTTTCTCAGAATTTAAGGTTCATCTGCACAGGTTTGGAAATCTGAATAAACACATTCCCAGGACCAAGCTGCTCCTGGCAAACAAATTAGAGGTGAGACCTACCTGCCAGCCTGGTTTAAGTACAAGGACAACTTCAGGGTTGGAGGGGAGACATAGACATTGCACACAATTTTCCACTGGCCCAGCTCCTCGGACTATTTATATGATTTGACCCAGAAGTTCCTATCTCTTGACCTGAGACTTTCCTGTAAGACTCCTGTCTTACTGTAATTTATCCATCCCATAGCAGCCAGAGGGGTCTTTCTAAAGTGTATATTAGGAACTTCCCTGGTGGTCCAGTGGTTAAGAATCTGCCTGCCAATGCAGGAGACCAGGTTTGACCTTTGGTTCAGGAAGATTCCACATGCCTCGGGGCAACTAAACCTGCATGCCACAACTACTGAGCCCTGGAGCCCTTGCTCTGAAACAAGAGGTCCAGGCAGTGAGAAGCCTGCAGCGCAACTAGAGAAAGCCCAGGCACAGCAAGGAAGACCCACTGCAGCCACAAATAGACAGACACTTAGTTTAAAAGTAAGTATAAATTAGATTGTGCCACCCCACCTGCCCTATTTAAAACTGAGTAGCTTCTCACTGCATCGATACAATCCAAACTCTGTATCACGGCTCACAAGACACAGTATGGTATGGCCCTTGCCTCCCTCTCTAAACTCATTTCCCTCCTCTTCTCCTTTTATTTGCTGCACTCCAGCTATGATGGCCTTCTTCTGCCGTTCCTGCCTCAGGGACTGGCCCTTGCTGTTCTTCCCACCTGGAACACCACCTTCGCTAAGACTGCCTCGTCTGGAACTCTCTCCCTGACCCTATCCTATGCTACTTTTCTTTGTAGCACTTACAAGCATGGGAACTTGGCTTATTGTAATATAAGCTCCTGGTATCAAGAACAGTAGTTGGTGAAATACTCTCTGTCCTCTGCACTCACTCGCCCTGGTTTCCAATCCCTGCTTTGGTGGTGGTTTAGTCGCTAAGTCAAGTCCAACTCTTTGCAAGCCCATAGACTGTAGGCTCCTCTGTCCATGGGATATCTCAGGCAAGAGTACTGGAGTGGGTTGCCATTTCCTTCTCCAGGGGATCTTCCCCACACAGGGATCAAACTCCTGCATTGCAGGCAGGTTCTTTACCAACTAAGCCACCAGGGAAGCCAGTAATCCCTGCTCTACACCCTGGATTTCAGCACAGTGTCTGTCTGTCTTTGCTTGGCCACCCATTTGAATCTCATCGCCTGGCTTTCTGACCTCGGCTCATAGGCCTCTTTTGACCTCATTGAGTCTTGGTTGGGCAGATTCAAGCATCACTCACAGCTTTACTTGAGAAATGCTTCCTCTGCCATCCTGGATCCCAAGCCCATTTCCAAGGTGGGAGCAGCAGTCTACGCAGGCTCTCAGGACTACAGTAAGGCCTCACCTGAAAAGGCCCACTTGGGCCATTGGACCTTGAAGCAGCTAAAGCAGAACAGAAATGCAGACCATTCCAAGGGAGGTGAGATCCCTTCTTAGTAACTTTCTCCATAAAAAAAGCAGCCAGATCCACTGTCTGCCAGAAATTTGGACGGTCAGGGTGTGACTGAAGCTTCCTGGACTAGAGCCGTTGTCCAGCCCTGGAGCAGTGCTTCCATCTCCTCCTAGGGCTGGGCAGCTGAGAAAGTCCATTACACATGAGATCACATGAAAGATGTCCTGCTACATGCAGAAAGCAACAGTGATAAAATCCATAACTATTACTATCATTTAATGGACTCCATAATCAGGACTAGGTACCAGGTACTTTATGTTCATGAGCCCACTTAATTTTTAGAATAAAATTAAGGTAAGTGACTATCTCCATTTAAGAGATAAAAAAACCAAGCCCCAGAGACAGATAAAATTATTTGTTCAAGATCATATAACAAATGAGTGGGAGAACTCCAGAGCTCATGCTTCCAATCCCTACCCTCTAAGTATTCAATGGACAGCAAGGAGATCAAACCAGTCAATCCTAAAGGAAAAAAAACCCTAAATATTCATTGGAAGGACTGATGCTGAAGCTGAAGCTCCAATACTCTGGCCACCTGATATGAAGAGCCAACTCATTGGGAAAGACCCTGATTCTGGGAAAAACTGAAGGGAAGAGGAGAAGGAGATGGCAGAGGATGAAATGGTTGGATGGCATCACCGACTCAGTGGACATGAGTTTGCAAACTCTGGGAGATTGTGAAGGACAGGGAAGTCTGGCGTGCTGCAGTCCATGGGGTTGCAAAGAGTCGGACACAACTGAGCAACTGAACTCAGCAAAGTACTCAGTTATGGGTCTCTTCACACCTACACACACCCATACCAAATTATTTATTCCTCCAGAGCTAGAATTCATTTCTTGCTCAATACCCACATAGCATAGGGACTAATCCTTAGTGGCTGGTCAGCACATTTTTATAAATGCATTTCTAATGCTATTGGATTAGTATTATAATTTACGTACACTATAATTAATAGATCAATATAAATATTCATTGCTATAACACTCCACTGTTGACTTTCCTATTCTGTACTATTGGCCATTTGGACCATTTCCAATTTTTAGTTTTAATGTGCAATACAGTAATTGCTTTTACTGGAACATAGAATGGGAGTGAGAAGCAGAAGATGGATCTAATAAAGAAAAAATTACATTCTGCATCTTTCATGAGACCATTCAGGATGAATCCAATTAAGTAATATAATAATTACATAAAACAGAGAAACAATTCTGGAGTTATGATAATAAAATTACAAGCTTTTTCCAGCAACTTAACTGGAAAACTTAAATACCACAATTTTCACTAAAGAAGCATTTAATATATTGCCAGATACACAGTACCCTCTTATCTAGGCAAGATCCAAAATTTCTTTCAAAAGTATTAGTCTACAGATAGAAGTGTTAAAACCTTATAATTAAGAAAATGTATAGCTATATTTTAGCTAACTGAATTTATTTAATAATGTGCCAGAAGTGTTTATATATATGTGTGTGTCTGTGTAGTACTTTAGGTCTGTAGTTTTCAGTTCAGATTTTTAAATTTGGTTTTGTATCTGATTTTGTCAAGCGACTCTCAGGTGCCCTCTAGTGGATGAACTGAAGAACAGTTTGTGCCGAGAGGCATTAAAAGTGATCACGATTCACTTTTAGGTTTCCATGAACTGTGGTGTTGGAGAAGACTCTTGAGAGTCCCTTGGACTTCATGGAGACCCAACCAGTCCATCCTAAAAGAAATCAGTCCTGGGTGTTCACTGGAAGGACTGATGTTGAAGCTGAAACTCCAATACTTTGGCTACCTCATGTGAAGAGCTGACTCATTTGAAAAGACCCTTATTCTGGGGAAGATTGAAGGCAGAAGGAGAAGGGGACGACAGAGGATGAGATGGTTAGATGGCATCACTGACTCAATGGCCATGGGTTTGGGTAGACTCCAGGAGTTGGTGATGGACAGGGAGGCCTGGCGTTCATGGGGTCGCAAAGAGTTGGACTCGACTGAGCAACTGAACTGAACTGAACCGAAGGATACAAAATTAACGATTATTTTTAAAGAAATGTTTCATATATTTATAGTCATGCCTAATGATAGAGTTTAATATTTATTAATATTAATAGGTTTTTGGCCTCAGTTTATTTTTTAATTTCAGTTGGAGGATAATCACTTTACAATGTTGTGCCAGCTCCTACCAAACATCAACATGAATCAGTCACAGGCATCCACATGTCCCCTCTCTTGTGATCCTCCCTCCTGTCTCCCTTGCCATCCCACCCCTCTAGGTTGCCACAGAGCACTGGATTGAGCTCCGTGTGTCACACAGCAAATTCCCACTGGCCTACTGCACAGAGTGAGGTAAGTCAGAAAGGAAAGACAAATACTGTATATTGTGGTGGTGGTAGTTCAGTCCCTAAGTTGTGTCCAACTCTTGCAACCCCATGGACTGTAGTCCGCCAGGCGCCTCTGTCCATGGGATTTTCCGGGCAAAAATACTGGAGTGGGTTGCCATTTCCTTCTCCATGGGATCTTCCAGACCCAGGAACTGAACCCGGGTCTCCTGCATCACAAGTGGATTCCTGCATTGCAGATGGATTCTTTACCGATTGAGCTAGGAGGGAATCCCCTTGTAAGTTGGCTTCAGTTTACTTTACATAACTTCTACTGGAAATTTAATTTTTTCTCACTCTCTTTTGAAACATGAGCTAAAAATTAATATGATGGTTTTAATCATCATAAATAAAGCACTAAATATATTTTCAAAGGACCCATAGGTAGGTTACAGAAAATTATTAATTTTCTCCCAAATACAAAAAATTTACAAAGCAAGAATATAACCCAGCCATAATGTGTTGCTTTAAGGAGATATTGAAATGACACAGGCAGAGAGATCAACATTTTCCAAAATATACTCTATGAGATACTAGCTCCCTCCCTGGTGTGCTAGTGAGGGAAAGCAGGAGCTACCCGTTGAGAGACATTTCAGAAGATTAACTGACTCCCCTTATTTTGTTGCCACACTCAGTTCATAAATTTCTTTGATATGCTTTTCTTTGTACTTGCTCATGGGAAGAGAATGCAGTAGATAACACGACACAAGCTTTTCAGTTGGCTTTACAGTTCAGGTCATCACTGTGAATTTAATTGTCTGCATTCATATTCATGTAGAAACACATATGCACGTATATATATGTGTGTGTGTATGTATATATATATATATATATATATATATACTTAGCTAGCTAGCTAGCTATTTAATGACTATGGGCATAGCAAACATTCCAAACTCTTAATAGTGCTTTATTTCTTGGAGGTGCAGTAGGTGGAAGTGAGTAGCAGAAAGTTATACTTTCTCTAATATTTGAAATTTTTACAATAGGCATGTTTAACTTTTTGTTTGCTATTTCATTGTTTAACTTTTATAATCAGATCTATATATGTGTGTGTGACACACATTATCATATTCAACTGTAGAATCTGAAAGATAAACATTTCCCCGAACAATGTCCCCAAACGCACCTCTCAAGCTCCCACATGCCCAGACTAATCCAGTCTCTCTTAAGGACCGCCCACCCACCAACCCACCTCTTCTGTCCAAAAATCCCCTGAATTTGCTTATATCCGACAGGCAGACCCTGGCGGGACTCCTGCTTGGTTCCTAGAGCGGAAGCTTAGAGCGCCCGGGTTAGGCTTAAGGCTCCTCAGCACTAACCCTGTCTGTTTCAGAAGATGCAAGCCCCAAAGGTGACTTGGTGACAGAGCTGAAACCTGCCAGCCCCTGGAGACTGTCTTCTCACTGCTGGTGGTGGCTTTCCCCCAGAAACCTTCAAACTCTTTGTAGAAATAGTTTCTCTCCCTGAAAAATATAGAAGTCATCCTCACAAGACTCTACACTTTCATTCGCTCTGTTTAATAACTCCCCCCCTCCCCCGTTTCTCCCTTTCTCTACTAGGGCATATGCACACATCCACACCACCACCACCACCAAGTCCGGTTGTGTAAGTACACCCCCCAATTACAGCTGCACTCTCAGGGTGCTTACAAAATTCGGTTTCTTAGACTCACAGAGAACAAACTTATGGTTACCGGGGAAAAGGGTAGGGTAAGGGATAGAT
This sequence comes from Antilocapra americana, assembly GCA_007570785.1. NCBI lineage: Eukaryota > Metazoa > Chordata > Mammalia > Artiodactyla > Antilocapridae > Antilocapra > Antilocapra americana. Next base: position 8,728,260 of record ML663010.1, read on the forward strand.
AGGGCTTTCGGGAGTGACATGTACACACTACCATATTTTAAATGGATAATCAACAAGGACTCGCTGTATAGCACAGGAAACTCTGCTCGATATTTTGGAACAACTTAAACTGGAAAAAAAATTTTTAAATAGATATACATATATGTATAACTGAATCACTTTGCTGTTATGCTGAAACTAGCATAACATTATTTATCACCTCTACTCCAATTGAAAAATCAGGTTTCTGCATCAATAGAATGACAACCAGACCCCAGGTCAAGATGAACTCATTAGAATAAATGCTATTCCATGTCTGGGAGCTGGGCAAATTCACCTTGAAACACATTCTCTCATTGCCTGCCTTCCTCAGAGTGAAGCAAGAATCTAATCTCCAGGCTGTAATAAGTTAACATCTATTGAACATTTAACATACAGAGGAGGGGCCTTCCCTGGTGGTCCAGTGGTTAGGTTGTGGTACTTTTCACTGCCAAGGGCCCAGGTTCAATCCCTGGTCTGGGAACTAAGAGCTATACAGCAAAACAAACAAAACAAAAAACGGTCTCTATGTTTTGTTTTTATGCATTATCTCACTTCAACCTCACAACAACCCTCCGAAAGAGGTGCTATTCTTCTCCCTCATTTTATAAAAGACTGAGATTCAGAGAGCTTAAATAATCGATTGGTCCAGAGGGATACTACATAAATGCTCAGCTTCTTGCAAGCAGGGGACATGAACTTGTGTGGGGTGATTCTTTTGAAAACATTGACTCAAGGTCTCTGCAGTCCACGACTAGGATGGGCTAGCCCCAGGATTTTACCACAATGTGCATACTTCCTGGAATGCGCAGGGTGCCACAGGCTGTCAACACTATACGAACACAAGATGCATCATCCAGGAATGCCTGTTTTCCTTCCAGATTTTTTGGGGGGAAAATATTATTTTATAGTGAGAAGAAAAGACACATCAAAGAGTATAATGTAAAACTTTTGTGTATTTAGGATAAAATGCAAAAAGATAAAATCCAGCCAAAACCATCTCTCAGGGGAAAGGTTTCATCACACCACTGTGATGCTTCTCCAGCTTTAGAGCGCGTGCCTGTCACCTGTGGGCAGGGCCAGCACAGGCGTGAGACATCTCAGTATATACACAGTTGGCTTCATGCCCTGCTGCCAAAGTCTTGACATTCTTACTAATTTTTAAATGAGGGATTCTCATTTTCATTTTGTACCAGACCCTACCAATTATCCAGCTGGTCCTGCCTGAGGATTTTGTTAAAACAACAGATCCTGGTTCATTGTACCTGAGGTCCTGTGGTTCTAACAAACTGCGACCCCATAGACGTCAGCCCACCAGGCTCCCCCATCCCTGGGACTCTCCAGGCAAGAACACTGGAGTGGGTTTGCCATTTCCTTCTCCAATGCAGGAGAGGGAAAAGGGACAGTGACAGGTAATGCTTGCTATTGGTCTAGGACCGCGCTTTGAGCGGCAAGACCCAGTCTTTCAATTTCATCCACAGTTTCTAGAACTTCCTCTTCTTATAAGAACACAAGTCATGTTGGATTCGGACCCTCCGATAGGACCTCATTTTATCTTAATCACTTCTTTAAAGGGCCTACCTCCAATGCAATCACGTTCTGAGGTCCTAGGGTCAGGACTTCAACATATGAGTTTAGAGGGTGTGGGGAACACAACTCAGGCCATATCAGATACAGAGGACAAAACCAAACAGAAATAACGTGTCAGGGGGTCCATAGGCAGCCTTTTTTTTTTTTTTTTGGCTGCTGTTGTTCTTCATTATTTTTTAAAAGTTTTACTGGAGTTTAGTTGATTTGCAGTCTTAGTTTCAGGTGCATAACAAAATGAAGCAGTTATACATCCACATATATCTACTCTTTTATGAGATCAGCTTCCCATTTGGCTCCCTGGAGAGTATTGAGTAGAGTTGCCGGTGCTATACAGTGGGTCTTCATTACCTAGTTTATAGATAGTGGGGTATATATGTCAACCGCAATCTCCCAATTTATCCCTCCCCCCACCCTCTGGCAACCATGGTGATTGTACTGTTTGTAAATAAGTTCATATGCTCAGTCCACCAATTGACCAATTTTATATATACAATTCAATGAATTTTGATAAGTGTGCACAGTAATGTGATAGAACACTTTTGCTTTCCCGAAAAGTCACCTCATTACATGTGCGTGTTGCTCAGTCGTGTCTGACTCTGCAACCCCACGGACTGTAGCCCGCCAGGCTCCTCTGTTCATGGAATTCCCCAGGCCAGAACCCAGCAGCAATGGGTTGCTATTCCTTTACTCCAGGGCATTTTCCTGACCCAGGGATCAAACCCGGATCTCCCACACTGTGGGCAGATTCTTTACTGTCTGAGTCACCAGCGAAGCCCAACCTCATGTATCCTTATGGTCAATTGGCTACCATAGCTAGCCCTCAGCACCCACGGATCCGATGTCAGCGCACGTGCAGCCCATTCTTAATTTCTTCACTCTCTGTAATGCATGCTTTCTCCTCAGGTGACTGTTCACGGAGCACGAGGAATTCTTCCAAGGCAGGCCAGCAGTGTGTGCAAGAGCTTTGGAATCTCTGCTCTGTTACTGACCACGGAGAACTTGGGCAAGTTCCTTCACGCTGTAGGCCTTAGCATTCTTTCTTCTGACACGAGGATAACAATAACGCCTGTCTCAGAGGATTACCGTGAAGAAGATTAAGTGAGGTAACCTCAGATCTCCTCTTCTCTGTTGGGGGAAAGACACTGCCAGCATTTTTGTATAGAGTGCCCTTGAAGACGTCTTTGTAGCCCTCCTTCCCCAAGAATAGGTCTAGTGGGTCTGATGTCTAGCTGAGTGAAGGGGCCCCTCCTTGCTTGTAGGGCTCCAGGGACGGTGAGGGGCTGGTTTGCAGAGTGAGCCCACAAATCTTCTGGGAGGGAAAAGGCTGACCCTGTCTCCATTCCCCAACCTTCTGCCTGAGAGCTGGAGTTAGAGAGATACATGGAGATGCTTGAGGGCAATTCAGAAAAGGATTCAGAAGTCAGAAAAGACAGGTGCGACTTGTTACCACATCCAAGCTTGTACCCCTTGCCGCATGACAGGTCAGTAACCCAAGGGATGAGCTGCGACTTCATTTGGAAAGCCAGTAGCCCTAGAAGATGGTAGACTGCTGTCCCAAAGCACTGTCTTGACTGATTTGGAAGCTAGTTTCTTTTATGGAACAAAGAGGAAGAGGAAAGGAGGTAAAGAAAAAGAGGCAATAAGTTGTTGCAAATATTTCCTGGTTCTGGCCAGACTCCAGAGGCGCTGTTCTTATTCCTTCTTGCCTGGATCCACTCACAGGTGGGCTGGGTCAGGAGGTTTCCTGAGAGTGAAACCAAAGTATTTTAGCTTAACACTCAGGCATGGGAGGCAGGGTTCTTAGAGATAGGCTTTTACGTATGTTAGTCTGCTCAGTCGTGTCTGACTCATCTGCAACCCCGTGAACTGTAGCCCACCAGGCTCCTCTGTCCATGGAATTCGCCAGACAAGAATACTGGAATGGGTAGCCATTCCCTTCTCCTGGGGATCTTCCCAACCCAGGGATGGAACCCGGGTCTCCTGCGTTACTGGCAGATTGTTTACTGTCTGAGCCACCAGGGAAATATATACTTTAAGCTATAGGCAACATCACTTTAGTGATTAACTTGTAGCAAAAGCATTAGAAGACAAAGGTTAAAGTGAAAGAAACAGATCCGGTATAGAGTCAGATTTGTTCTTCCCTAATACAAACTGAATCCAGAGATGCGGGACTTGTCATCAGGCTTGGCAATCTGAACTCAGAAGGGAGAGTGCAAGATGGGGATTCTGGGGCCTTTAATGCTTGATGCTGTCATTGGTTCTGCCTATCCCTCAAGGCCAGTATATTTTAAAAATTTTATTTATGTATTTATGTTTGGTTGTGTTGGGTCTTCCTTGCTGCTTAGGGGCTTCTCTCTAGTTGCTGTGTTGAGGCTTCTCATTGCGATGGCTTCTCTCATTGCAGAGCACAGGCTCGAGGGCGTGTGGGCTTCAGTGGCTGCAGCTCATGGGCTCAGGAGCTGTGGCTCCCGGGCCCTAGAGCACAGGCTCAATAGCTGTGGTTTAGTTGCTCTGTGACTCGTGGGATCTTCCCGGATCAGGGATAGAACCCTTGTCTCCTTCATTGGCAGGCAGATTCTTTACCACTGAGCCATCAGGGAAGCCTAAGGCCAGTGTATTTTAAGAACAATGACCCTAGAGGCTCAGGTCTATTAGGAATGACAAGGAGACTCTCCAGTGAGCACAATCTAGAGGCGTCTCCTTCCCTTGAATAACTGTTAGTGAAGAGCTGGGTTAGTGGCTGAGGCCCCGCCTCTGTAGCATCTCACACAGGAATTGGGCTTCACCTGCGCCCTGCTGCCGCCATCTTGCAAAGTGATGGAGACGTTGCGTCCCATCCCCGCCATCCTGGAGTAGCTTCGTTTCCGGTGGGCGTGGCTATTTATTGGGAAATCAAAGAGAACTGTGGACAGCTTGTCTGTGAGCCCCCTCAGGGAGCGTAGACCTGGGGACATACCGCTTGTCCTTAAAGAATTCCCCTGTCCCCCCTGCCACAGATTCCACTCTAGCAAATGGGGCGATAGCAGAGGCAGAGAACTGAGGCCTAGCCCAGTGCTTTGGCCACTGCGCACCGTGACCGGCTCCCGCCACACTCAGTGCCCTTCACCGCACTTCATCCACTGAAATGGGACCGAACACGTGCGAATTTCTTGCCACAGGACACATGTCGCAGCTCCCGGGTTCAGGACACCCGAAGGAAAGGGCGGTGGAGCGCTGGGGGCCGGGTGATGGGACTGCTGACCTTCCGGCTCTTACCAGCAGGTGGGGCCTCAAACAATGTAATCTGAGAAGTAACAGAGAACCTTCTACCCAGCAAGAGGGAATCCTCTAGAAGCTAGTACAAATAGTCTCTAACACACAGTAACTGCCTGGGGAGGCGGGGGGGAATGGTAGTTATTATTATGGGAAAAATAATTACTCGCAAAATCCCACCCCTCTCCCACTACCATTTTGTTTTGACAAAATGGAAAAAAAAAAGAGAAGGTACTTCTCCCTACCAGCAGAAGAATGACACCAGTTGGGACTATAATTTTCCCTCAACCTTAAAGGGTTGAATAGAGGATATGGAAAGTCCTGAAGGTCCCTCCTCACCTCTCTCACCTGTCCTTCCACCCTTACTCTTCCAGGTTGCATCGCCGACTACAGCTTTAACCATAGCAACCCGGCTGGTAGGAAAGGATGGAATCGCCTCCTCCTCCTTCCAGAGCCAGGTAAGTCTTCACGTTCTCTGTGAAGCCTGTTTGCTCCTCTTTTCCCTTTAGCCTCAGAGGAGAGGACCTCACCGTGATCCGGAGTGGATGTCCCAGATCGCAGGACTACCGCACGGCACGCGTTGTATTGCTTCAGAACCCTGTTTATCTGTTTCTCTCTGTCCCAACCCCGCCATCTCCTTGGGCGCATCTGTACCCCTCCAGGTTTGGATTAGTGCCTGGTACAAAGAGCTGCTCAGGGCATTTCCACTCGTGAATGTTGGAAACTTAACAGAGGGGAGGAGACTGCACTGAATAGGATGAGAGGGGGTGGGAAGCAAGTTGTCCCAGGAATGGAGCTGAACCAGAGCAGCCTCAGAGGACAGAAGTCATGTCCTCAGCCTCCAGGAAAGCTATGCCCGGTATTCAGGCTGTTGCAGGCAGGGAAGGGAGGTAAGAAACTGCAGAAAAGCTATGGGGTCGGAAGCAAAGTAGATGGGATGAGGAGGGAGAAACTGACATTCAGATCAGTGTGCAGCCCTGGAGGGTCAGGACTAGAGGTTCAAGGCTGAGACTTGGTGAGATTTCAAGGCCTGTTTTTTAAGGGTGATGACTATAGAGGCAGGGGTGGCTTGCAGGACTGCTGAGTTTAGACAGAGAAAAACATCTGTGCAGAATTCTTCATTGGCTCAAGGAAGTAGTAAAGGAATCCATCCAGAATGAATACCTTACCATCACACTTTTACCTTTTAAACTGCTAACTTACAGACATCATCTCACTTCAAAACAATATACGGAGAAGGCAATGGCACCCCACTCCAGTACTCTTGCCTGGAAAATCTCATGGATGGAGGAGCCTGGTAGGCTGCAGTCCATGGGGTCACGAAGAGTCGGACACGAGTGAGCGACTTCACTTTCACTTTTCACTTTCATGCATTGGAGAAGGAAATGGCAATCCACTCCAGTGTTCTTGCCTGGAGAATCCCAGGGATGGCGGAGCCTGGTGGGCTGCCGTCTCTGGCTCGCACAGAGTTGGACACCACTGAAGTGACTTAGCAACAGCAGCAGCTCTGTGAATTTAGAGAAGTCACTTCAAGTCTCCGACCTTCGATATATTCTGTCAATAAAGAATATTAAAACCTTCCGCAAAGGACTAATGAGGAAAATTTTAAATAATGGATGGAAAGTGTTTAGCACACTTTCCTGTCTGACCTGACACAGTTAGACATTTCATACTAATTCCATACTTCTCCGTGCCAACCAGGGATGTTTCTCAGATGTTTCTTTCTGAATCCATCGAAACTGCACCAAATCTTATCGCAATTTGTCTTTTAAATGGGGCGTGAGTGCTCAATGCAATTGCACAATCCAAAATTGGCGCAGAGGTCCCCTTGCAGGGTCTGCAGAGGAGAGCGTGGGTGCTTGCCAGCCTTTGAACTATATTCTTCTCCTGCCTCTCATCTGTTACCTGGGGGATGCAATCTGTGCCATTTTATTTTCCTGTTCTTTCACCTTTGAGTGATGAGGCAATAATCGTTGCTGCAGGAGCATTTACTCAGCCGAGCTATTTCACCAGCCTTTCACCTCAAATATACTCTTTGTTCCCAAACTGAAAATTGGGCTGTCTTTCATGAGCAGAGATGACACCGTGACACTCTTCACCTTCAATGGACTTTGTTCGTTTTCTTAAAATAACAATAGGTGGTGGTGAGCTATCCACAAACATGTTTCACTGGGATCTCATCCTTATTAGTAAGAAACATGGTTGGAAGACTGAAGCATGAGGCTGGAAATTTGTGCAATTACAATTCCAACCTTAGCCATAAAACTGTCCCGTATCACAGGATGGATGGGTGGACATAGAGACTGAAATTTCAAGTAAGGAGTCTGGAGGATGGCTCTGTTTGTATGATAATCGGCTTCCATGGGGAAGGAGGAAGTGGCCTTTTCTGTTATATCATTAATCTACTCTCAGCACATCACCTGTCATTTATCAAGCTTTTATAATAACAATGAGATTCTGTAAACACAATAGGAAACACTAGGTACATAAAGAGTCTGTTTTCAATTTAAGGCCAAACCAAGGGCAAAACATCCATTTTATCTGGTTTACTAACCCTGGAGAAAGGAAAGGCTACCCACTCCAGTATTCTGGCCTAGAGGATTCCATGGACTGTGTAGTGCATGGGGTAGCAAAGAGTCGAACACGACTGAGCGACTTTCACACTCACACCCACTCAGTAAGAGATATTTGGAGATAACCAATAGCACTTGTCATGCCTTAGAAAAATTAGCCATACAGTGAAATGGCCAGCACATCCCAAAGAATTCAAGTCTATAGATGTTTCATTTCCAAATGAAGGTGGGTTCTGGATGGATTTTGCCACTTGTTATATGTATGACCGTAGGTAATAACCTGACCTTCCTAAACCTCAGTTTTCTTGTCTATAGAACAGGAAAAATAATAATAATTAGAAAGAGAGTAGCTTACAAAAAATGTAGAGCTATAATGCTGAACAACAAACACTTGGAAAATAGACAGGTGATTGGAATTAAAGTGTTTTAAGATCCTTATTTTTTTCTGAAGGGAGCTAAAGCTATTAAGTAACTTTAAACTATGTTAAAATAGTTATACCTTTTACTGAGTAATCAATTTAAGAATAAAAATAGAATACATTAATATAACTTTCAAACTAGTAGAAAAATGGGAGATTCCAGAAAATTCAATCAAGTAAATAGAAACTGAGTTAAAAAGAAATAAACACACACAAAAAGACATAATGCATGGTAGGAAAAGTCAAAATAAGATAGAAATAACCCAATGTGCATCAATAAAAATAAATGAAAAGGAATTTAATTTACCAGTTGGAAGGCAAAGATTCTCAGATTTTAAAGGAAACACTTTGGTTTTTACAAGTGATATCATTTTAAAAGGATGAAAATCACCTAACTAAACCAAAATTACCTAATCCTCAGATAAAAGCTAAGTAAAAGAAATCTGATGTAGCTATGTTATTATCACACAAAATAAACTTAAGGGGAAAAAAATAAAAGCATCACTAGAAAGAGAGAGTCATTATAAAATGATAAAAAGAGTAATTTCAAGACAGTCATAAACATCTCTGGACTTGTGTGTACCTACTAACACATCCTTAAAATATTTATAGCAAAAGTGGATGGAATTCCAAAAAAGAAATTGACAGTTCTCAATCATAGTTGGGAAATTTTAACATACCACTTTCAGAATAGACAGATAAAGCAGACAAAAGTAGACAAAAGAAAATAAGAGAGCTTCCCTAGTGGCTCAGACAGTAAAGAATCTGCCTACAATGCAAGAGACACAGTTTCCATCCCTGGGTTGGGAAGATCCCCTGGAGAAGGGAATGGCTACCCACTCCAGTATTGTTGCCTGGAGAATCCCATGGACAGAGGAACCTGGCAGGCTACAGTCTATGGCGTTGCAAAGAGTCACACCCAACTGAGTGACTCAACACCTTCACTTTCAAAGAAAATAAATCTGAACAAATTTAATTAAATGACATATAGAATTCTGTGCTCAATAATTCAATATTATACATTTTTTCAAGTACACAAGGAACCTTACAAAAAGAGACTCCAAAAATGGGTCACAGAGAAGTCTCGATAAACACAAAATAATTTAAACTCTGTTATCTGTCTAACACACAATGAAATTAAAAATACTTCAGAAAAAACATAACTAATCACCCCATCATACTGTACTCTAACAAAGTTAGAAAATTTTAAGTACTTTTCTAAATAAATACATTGATCAATTAAGAAATCTAATAAAAATTATTAAATATTTAGGAAAAAAATAACAACAAAAGAACTATATGTCAAAGAGCTAAGGCAGTTTTTTAAAGGAAATCTATATCCTTTAAATTATTAGAAAATAAAAGATAACTTATTATGCAATGAAAGCAATTAGAAAAGAGCCACAGAGTATATACGAAAGAAACGAGAGGAGAGAGACTAAAGTAAGGCATGGAAATTAATAAATAGAAAATAAGAAACCAAAATATCAACAACACCAAAATCTTGTGTTTCAAAAAGATTAATATAAAGACAACCCTCTGCCGAGATCTATTAAAAGGAGACATAAGCTGTATAAGAAATGAAAAGAAGTACACAATTACAGTGAATTTTAAAATAATAAGAAAATATCATAATTAACTTTATGCCAAGATATTTAAAATATAGATGAGATAAGCAGTTTTTTAAAATAACTGTATATCATTGAGTCAAGAAGAAATGAAAAAACTCCATTGGACTTTGTAATAAAGAAATTGAGCCATTAACTCAAAATTTATCCATGATAAAGCACTGACAAACTAGTTAGTGAACAGACGGATAAAAATCAAAATGTCTGATAATGCCAATAATTGTCAAGGACCAAGGGCCATATGAATTCTCAGACTCAGATGATGGGAATATAAGTTGGTTCAACCACTTGGGAGAATCTAAAATTGTAGCTCTGTACTTACCCTATGACCCAGCAATTCTACTTCCAGTAATTCACTCTAGAAAAAGGCTGACATATGTCTATAAGAACAGATGTACAACATGGGTCATTTCAGTGTCTTTTGAAATAGTACAAAACAAAAAATTATATAAATTTCTATCAGTAGGAGGTTAGATAAATAAAATATGCTATCTATATGCATGTAGAAAGCCAGGAAGACTATTAGGTGAAATGAATGAACATAAATGTATGTTTCAACAAAAAATAAATCTTAGGAACAAAACTTTGAAAAAGCAAATGGCTAAACAATACATATAGTATGATATTATATAAAAGTTTTAAGAACACAAAATAATATCCATTGTGGATTCAGACAGATAATAATAGATACCTATAATTTTAAAACTTGGTTGGTATGATCCAAATCAATTTCAAGACAGTGGGTTCTGTGGGGAAGGAGGGAGGGAAATGGAGTGGAAAAGGATTCAATCATATCTACACCATTTTATTTCTTTAAGGAAAAATGTGACAAGTCTAGACAGTGTTTACAGATGTTCCTGTCATTCAGTGTATTTCTTTGGTACACTTGAAATGTTTGTGACATTTTAAAAAAAATAGAAAAATTAATACCAGCTCTGTCTTCTTGTATAAACATTACAGGAGATTTTTCCAGTGTTCTGTAAACCACAAAGCTCTACACGAGTGTGAATGGGTGCGTTCTCCCACTGTCCTGATGGCGGATGTCTCGGCTTCTGTGCACCAGAGCCCAGGGCAGAAGTGAACACGGAGCCAAGCTGAGCCTCTCTCACCTGCAGCTCCTACAAGGTCAATGTTAAGATCAGATCCAAGAGGGAATGCTGGCTCTAGTTTAAGTGACATGTCAAAAAGCGTGGAGTCAGAAGTGTGGAGAGCCAGAATCGGGAGATAAGAAAGGCAAGCTGAAGGAGGGAAAGTGTACTAGGGGATGAAAACCAGGGCCCAGGGATCTACCCCAGCTGAGAGGGAAATGGCATGAACAAATTCTGCAAGTAAGGACCGAGGTCCACAGAGGTTTCCGCGTGGCTTCATAAGTCAGCTCTTTGAGAAGAACGAAGCAGACGGGGGCAGAGCCGTGATGACTTCTGTTAGATGTGGTACCTTGCAGTTTCATCAGGTTGGTTTTCCTTGTTCAGGCTGCCTCTTTGATGATGCCTCTTGCTCTTGAGGCTCAGGCTGCATTTCTCACATGAAGGTTGTGCTCGGCCTTGTATTGTGGAGTGAGACGGTTGCATTCACCGTGAGCTAAATGCCTAGGTTTTAGGGTCGATAAGCCTGGAGTTTGAAGCTTGGCTTACAACTTACTAGATGTGTGCTCTTCTCTGAGGCTTCATTTTCTCATCTGCAAAGTGGGGCTAGTGAACGGGCCTCCTCCACAGAGATGTCAAGGAGTCGATTAACAGCATGGTGCCTGGCACATAAAACAGTTCATGAGGGTGACCATTTTTTGTAAATAATGATATCGTTTTATGAATACTGTCAGACATCTAAAAACAACAGTGTAGACTTTGGTCTTATTCCAGAGATGTGTCAGGAGGGAGAATACTAATTACCCAATCAACAAAAGGTAGTTGATTCTCTCTATGACCAGTCCCTTTGCAAACAGCCCACAAGGTTTCCAGGTAGGAAGGCCTATGTTCTCTGCTGACAGTCACAGCAGATTCCTCAGCTTCATCAAACCAGTCTGATTGGGGTTCATGGCTTCTAGTAATTGCTCTTCCCTGGTGGCTCAGATGCTAAAGGGTCTGCCTGCAATGTGGGAGACCTGGATTCGATCCCTGGGCCAGAAAGATCCCCTGGAGAAGGAAATGGCAACCCACTCCGGTTCTCTTACCTAGAAAATCCCATGCACAGAGGAGTCTGATAGGCTACAGTTCGTGGGGTTGCAAAGAGTCGGACACAACTGAGCAACTGAACAACAGGTAATTACTCTAGTACCTGCTTCAGCCAAATCCTGTAAACTGAGGTAACCAAGGAAGTTCATTCTAATATTTGGTTAAAAGAGAGAGAGAATTAAGAGGAAATGTATTCTGGAACTAGATATGATGATTATACAACATTATGAGTAGACTGAATATCACTAATGACAAATTTATGTTATGTATATTTTATCAAAAAGGAGATGCAAAGGTAACTTCTGAGATTCACAGATTAATCCATCTGATGCAAAATTAGACAACTCCAATAAAGAACAGAGGAGGCAAGCAGTCACTTTTGAACTGACAGAGATGTATAAAAGATGTAAATACACTGTACATAATAGATGAAAGTATTCCATGTCATACTAGTGACCTTTAGCTTGTCAAGGTGAACTGAAACCCACATCTGTCCAACCTCGAAGAAGCAACTGCCTATGATTTGAATTCAGCTTTATGGGAAAACACAAAATGTGACAGGTTCCACTGATGCCCCTCTCTTGGTGTGGGAATGGCAGAGCGGTTCTTCATTTCTCCAAGTTGTTTGGCATAGGACATACATTTCCTAAGAAGGACACAAGACTTAACATCAGTTCTTGTCTTTTCCCCAAATTAAAGTCAGGCATTTGTTAGCTTCATGTGTTTTAAGAGAAAATAAGAACGTGTTGCTTAGGAGACTTCTGACATAGAGGATCTTTTGCTACATGTTAAAGGATTTCCAATCCAAGGGAAGATTGGAACCTCACTTATGACCTTCAAGGTCCCAGCAGAGTGGGGAGCACCTCTGGGGGGGAGAGGTTCTAGGTGCATCTCAGCATACACAGCATGCATCCCGCCAGCACTTTGCCAAACTCATCACAAACGTCATCACAGCTAACTGTCACAACAACGCTATGAAGGCAGAGACTATTATTATGCACATTTTATAGACGATGAATATGATGCTTGGATATATTAACTTTCCCAAAGTTACATGGCTAGTAGGCAGCCGAGCCAGTTTAGATCTCAGAGTGGTATGACTCCACGTCCTGAGCTGTTTAACCACTTAGCTCTTCGACCTCTCTTCCACCTCAGTAGAGAACTGAGTTTCCCTACTTTTTTTTCTCCACCTCTTGCTCTGCTTTCGTTTAGGCTAACTTTGTCCTCAAATGGACTTTTTCAATTTTATTGGATTATAGTTGATTTACAATGTTGTGTTAGTTTCAGGTGTATGTATATATGTGCATATTTTTTTTTTCATTCTATGAAAAAGCAGGCTTTTTCTACACGGTGGCAAAGATGATTCCAGAAGCTCTAGGTTTCCATGATCCGTGGCATCTGTGCTTTCCTGAAGGAGACTAGATATAATTGTCCTGGGGAGGGCTCTGCGGCAGATTCCCTGAATATGCTCACCACGACAACTCTTCCCCTTCCTATGTAAGCGCACCAGTCCTCCATTAAGATGTGGAGTCTGTGTCCTTTCCCACTGAATCTGAGATGGTTTTCTTTGGGCTAATACAATGTGACAAAAATGACCTCTGGGAACCTCAGAGTCCAGGCCTTTATAATCCCAGCAGCCTTTGTTTTCATTCTCATGCCATAAAGAATCCCAGGCTACCATACTGGAGAAAGACCACACGGCGGCGCAACCCTGCAGGATGAGATGTCATGTGGAAGGAGCCCCCTGGGGGAAAATCAAGGCCCCACAGCTGGAGGTCATCAATCACCATGGCCCAGACCTTCCAGCTCAGCCCAGCTGCCAGCTAAACCAGTTGCATGAGTAAACTCAACCCACACCATGGGGCAGAAGAATGCCCACTCAACCCACAGAATCATGAGAAATAACTAATCATGGTTGTTTAAAGGTGCCAAGTTGGGATGCATGGTTATGCAGTGATTGGCTTGGCATGGGTGACATCAGATGTCCAGGGCACATACCCTCTGATCAGTTCAGCTCAGTTGCCCAGTCATGTCCGACTCTTTGCAACCCCATGAACCGCAGCATGCGACGCCTCCCTGTCCATGACCAACTCCCAGAGTCCACCCAAACCAATGTGCATCGAGTTGGTGATGCCATCCAACCATCTCATCCTCTGTCATCCCCTGCTTCTCCTGCCCTCCATCTTTCCCAGCATCACAGTCTTTTCTAATGAGTCAGCTCTTCGCATGAGGTGGCCAAAGTATTGGAGTTTCAGCTTCAACATCAGTCCTTCCACTGAACACCCAGGACTGATATCCTTTAGGATGGACTGGTTGGATCTCCTTGCAGTCCAAGGGACTTTCAAGAGCCTTCTCCAACACCACAGTTCAAAAGCATCAATTCTTTGGCGCTCAGCTTTCTTTATAGTCCAACTCTCACATCCATACATGACCACTGAAAAAACCACAGCCTTGACTAAACAGACCTTTGTTGGCAAAGTAATGTCTCTGCTTTTTAATATGCTGTCTAGGTTGGTCATAACTTCCCTTCCAAGGAGTAAGTATCTTTTAATTTCATGGCTGCAATCACCACCTGCAGTGATTTTGGAGCCCAGAAAAATAAAGTCTGACACTGTTTCCTCGTCTATTTGCCATGAAGTGATGGGACCGGATGCCATGATCTTAGTTTTCTGAATATTGAGCTTATTTAAGCCAATTTTTTCGCTCTCTTCTTTCATTTTCATCAAGAGGCTCTTTAGTTCTTCTTCACTTTCTGATTAGAAAGGTGTGCTTTTCCTGTGTCCTCCCTTGAAACCTCAGTGGCTACTCACAGAAATGCTAAGCAGCTGGGAAAAAAAATCCTAGCTTGTCAAGGTGAACTGAAACCTTGGGTTTATATTAATGTGGCCTTCAGAAAAAGTAAGGACACTGGGGTCCAAATATTAATACTTGGATTTGAATATTTGGCTCTCTCTCTTTCCAGTGAGTTACCATGAATAAGACATATTGTCTCTCTGTCTCTCTAAAAACTAGAAATAATCTTAATTTTTGCATTCAAGCTTCTTTTGTGGAGCTGAAGTGAGAGTTATCCCACAAACATTTACTGAGCTCCCCCAACAGACTTGACAGTACCCATCACATTGTCAGCTCGTAGATAACAAGCTCTTTGTACTATTGTGTTTTCTAAAGTTCCAAAATTACTTATTGAGTGGATGAATGGTGACAGATCCTAGCGACACAAAAATGAATGGAGAAATGATGTCTGAAGATTTCAAAGTTAATGGTAAAGAATGTGTACAAAACTACAAAGTGGTATACAAGATTTTGTTTTTATTACTTTATCTTTTAAATACAATGATTCGCTAACTCATTAGTTAGATTTGCTGGGTCTTCCCACCTCATTCCCAGGGAGATTTGCAGAAGCTTAAAAAAAAATCAAATATGAAAGGATAAAATATAAGAAAATTAGGGCAAAGGGAAAATAAAGGTCAGAACAGTGATTTGTTAATCTATAACTTAAATTACAACATACCTTGGCTTTTTTTTTAGGCTGGTATCTTCACTTAAGGTAATTAATTTATCACTGGTGCCAAGATTTCTAGAAGCAATAAAATCTGTTAAGTTAGCCGCCTGTAGTTCTGCCATAAACTGGTCCACTCAAATTTCACTGTACAGATCGACTGGTAAGAAAGGTCCTAAGAACTGCCCCTCCTCCGGTTGGGTTAAGTTGACCAGTTCAGCCTAGGAATGTAACCATTGTGTATACGGTGACCAGGAAGGAAGCAGTGGAGAGTAGTAGGTAAAAACTAGAAAGCAGCTTAATAGCTAAAAACCAAGCTTCAGGCTCGTGACTCTATGACTTACCAGATCCATGACCTTGAGCAGTCGTCTTTCTGATCTTCAGCTTCCTTATCAGTAAGATGGCTCAATTATAGTACTAAGGGAAGTGAGTCAAAGTTGTTCAGTCGTGTCCAACTCTTTGTGACTCCATGGACTGTATAGTCCATGGAATTCTCCAGGCCAGAATACTGGAGTGAATAGCCTTTCCCTTCTCCAGGAGATGTTTCCAACCCAGGGATCGAACCCAGATCTCTCACATTGCAGGCAGATTCTTTACCAGCTGAGCCACAAGGGAAGCCCCAAAATACTGGAATGAGTAGCTTATCTCTTCTCCAGGGGATCTTCCTGACCCAGGAATTAAACCAGGGTCTCTTGCATTGCAGGCAGGTTCTTTACCAACTGAGCTATGAGGGAAGCAACACATAAAAGATGGTCAGCATTGCTGATAGAGAGATGCAAATAAAAACTACAGTGAGGTACCACCTCACACTGGTCAGAATGACCATCATTAAAAAGTCTACTACTAAAAAATGCTGGAGAGGGTGTGGAGAAAAGAGAGACCTCTTATGCTGTTGATAGGAATATAAACTGGTGCAGCCACTATAGAAAACTGTATGGAGGTCCTGCAAAAAACTAAAAATAAAGTTGCCATATGATCCAGTAATCCTACTTTGGGGCATATACCCAGATAAAACTATAATTCAAAGAGATAGTGCACTCCTATGTTCATAGCACTATTTGCAATAGCCAAGACATGGAAAAAACCTAAATGTCCATTGACAGATGAATGTATAAGGAAGATTATATATATATGTGTGTGTGTGTGTATATATATGTAATGAAATATTGTTCAACCATTAAAAAGGATGAAATAATACATCCATTTGCAGCAACATGGATGAACCTAGAGATTATCATTGTTGTTGTTCATTCATTCACCAAGTCGTATCCAAATCTGTGACCCCATGGACTGCAGCACACTAGGCTTCCCTGTCCTTCACTATCTCCCAGAATTTGCTCCATTGAGTTGGTGATGCCTTCCAACCATCTCATCCTCTGTTGGCCCCTTCTTCTCCTGCCCTCAGTTTTTCCCAGCATCAGGGTCTTTTCCAGTAAGTTGGCTCTTTGCATGAGGTGGAAGTATCGGAGCTTCAGTTTCAGCATCATCCTTCCAGTGAATATTCACGGTTGATTTCCTTTAGGATTGACTGGTTTGATCTCCTTTCAGTCCAAGGGACTCTCTAGAGTCTTCTCTAACACCACAATTCAGAAGCATTTATTCTTCAGATTTCAGCCTTCTTTATGGTCCAACTCTCACATCTGTACATGACTACTGGAAAAACCATAGCTTTGACTACACGGACCTTTGTCAGCAAAGTGATGTCTCTGCTTTTTAATACTCTGTCTAGGTTAGTCATAGCTTTACTTCCAAAGAGCAAGCATCTTTTAATTTCATGGCTGTAGTCATCATCTGCAGTGATTTTGGAACTTAAGAAAATAAAACCTGTCACTGTTAAAGATTATCATACTAAGCAAAGTAAGAAAGGGAAAGAAATACCATATGGTATCACTTATATGTAGAATCTAAAAATATGACATAAATGAACCTATCCACAAAACAGAAACAGATTCACATAGAGAACAGACTTGTGATTGCCAAGGGGGTGGGGCAAGGGGGAGGGAAGGATTGGGAATGTGGGATTAGTAGATGCAAACTATTATATATAGGATGGATAAACAACAAGGTCCTACTGTATGGACTTCCCTGGTGGCTCAGCTGGTAAAGAATCCACCTGCAATGCGGGAGACCTGGGTTCGATCCCTGGATTGGGAAGAGTCCCTGGAAAAGGGAATGGCTACCCACTCCAGTATTCTGGCCTGGAAAATTTCATAGATTGTATAGTCCATGGGGTCTCAAAGAGTCAGCCACGACTGAGTGACTTTCACCTTCACTTTCCTACTGTATAGCACAGGGAAATGTATTCGATATCCTGTGATAACCATAATGAAAAAGAATATTAAAAAGAGTACATATATAATGGAGTAATTTTCTGTACAGCAGAAATCAATATAACATTGAAAATCAGCTATACTTAAATAACATTTTAAAAAATAGTACTGGCAACATAGGATTGCTGTGAGAATTAAATGAGATTATCTGCAAAGCAGATAGTACATTTTCTAAAGTGTTAGCATTATCACCACTGTAGTAAAGAGCAGGTGGATTATGGGAGGGAGGGTGTCTCCGGATCTTGAGATGCCATACATGTCTAAAGTTCAAGATCCTTAAGCTTCATTGTAAGTCTGAGTGAGTGGGTATCACTTAGGACAATTTGGTGGCAAGTGGCATGGAGGTAATACTGATAGTTTGAAAATTATTAATGGGTTTTTATATTTAGTTTGTCAGAACACATAAATCTTCACCTTAGTCTTCCTGGGGCATCCTTCTGCCTAGAGAGATTGAAAGTGTTACAAAGGAATGCAAAGAGGAAATCCAGCTTCTGGTGCTCAAAAATGGGATTTTTCTGTACTACTCTAGCTTTGCAAGTCAGACTATTATGAGAGAATTGCCTGTCTTCCTTTACCTGCTGCCCATGGATCTCCGGAGACACCTTGATAGCTGTTCTAAAGCAACCAGGAGAGCAGTCACATCCCATCCACTAGATTTGGTAGCTCAGCTGGGTCAGACAGAGGCAGTCCTGAGGTTTAGGTTTTCTGAGCAGCTCTCAAGCATTGAAGGGATGCAATAAAACTGTCGTGCTGGAGCAAAGCCATTCTCCCTGTCCCCAAAGCTGGTGGGACACCAGAGAGAGTGGACCTCTGGCTGGGGGCCAGATGGAAGCTGAGACAGAGTTTCATGGGTCTGCAGCTGGGAATGATGAGAGGAAGCCAAGACGGCAAAGAAGACAACAGGCTGTATCCTCCACTGTAACCCCTCATCACCACCACCCCAAATGATGTTGAAAGAAACCTCTTTGGTGTGACCTCAGACCCTCTAACCACTCTGGGCATCCAGTTCCTCATCTACAAAATGAAGAGGTAGTTGGTATAATCTCCAAAGCTCCCTCTAGTCCTTAAAGTCTATGATTTTACCATTTAAATCAATATCAAACCTTCTCTTAATGCATACAGTTTGTAGTATGAAGACAACCTAATTAAAGTCACAGGTACCCCAAGAATTGCAAAGGAGTTATAAGGCCTCATACTTAATAAATTTCAGGCATACTACCTTGAAAAAAATGTTCTCTGTTATCATATCAAGTAACAAACAAAATTAATGAACTTCTACTTTATGTATTTTAAGGTCAGATATTAAAACTCTATTCCTTACTACTCAGCAATAAAATGCAGGAAACTATTGATACATAAAACAACATGGATGAATCTCAAAATAATTATTGAGTGAAGGAAGCCAAGCACAAAAGATTATGTACCGACTGATTCCATTTGCATTAAACTTTCTGTCCATCAAAACAGAGGCAGATCAGTGGTTGCTTGGGAGGCCAGTTTGCAGAGGGGATTACAGAAAGTGCTTGAGGAAGCTTCTGGTGGCAATGGATGTATTCACTATCTTGATTATTGATGATGGCTTCGTGAACGTATATATATGTCACACTTAGGAAATTCCACATTTTAAATATGTGCAGCTTTGTTGTCTAGTTGCTCAGTTATTTCAGACTCTTTTGCAACCCTGTGGACTGTAGCCAACAAGGCTTCCGTGTCCTGGGATTTCCCAGGAGAGAATACTGGAGTGGGTTGCCAGTTCCCTCTCCAGTATGTGTAGCTTACTGTATGTCATTTATACTTCAATAAGTCTGTTTTTTAAAAAGATTGCATTTTACAAACTTTACATATTTTTTCATTTGTCAACTTCAGGAGGAAATAGTGCTGAAATAACATTGTAACTGTTATTATATTGATAAAAAGAAAACAGTAAGAGTATATGAATATAGCATGATATAAATATATAAACACATAGTATGTATGATTATGTGCCCATGCTCAGTCGTGTTCAACTCTTCCATGACCCCATGGACTGTAGCCTGCCAGGTTCCTCTGTCCATGGGGTTTTCCAAGCAAGAGTACTGGAGTGGGTTGCCATTTCCTCCTCCAGGGGATCTTCCTGACCCAGGGATCAAACCCTCATCTCTTGAGCCTCCTGCATTGGCAGGCAGATTCTTTACCACTGTGCCAGCTGGGAAGTCATGTATGATTATATGGACTCCAGATAAGTTTTGGAGCGCATAATCAAAATACAAAGCATATAATCAAATGCTTTGTGTTTTCAGGGTGCTAAGGTATTGTGTGACAAAATTAAGACCATAACCGTTAGACTTCACATGTCCGGAGTCAAAAGTTGGTTATAGATTCTATCTAGATTGTAGATTCTATTTAGATTCTTCTGCTTTAATGGGTCACAACACTGAAATCAGATTTGCTAGACTTGAGTAGAAAGTGGTCATCCCACAAAGCAACAAAATATTAAATCCTGAGATGCCATACATGTCTAAAGTTCAAGATCCTTAAGCTTCAAGGTTTAAGTGATCATATTGTCATATGTTTAGATTCTGTTCAATCCGGAGTGAGATGCTATTTACTTCCTTTTGGATGCTTTGCTTGCAACTCAAATATAGTCATCAGGGAGCGGTTGTGTCTCAGGAATCAGCAACAGGTGTACACGGCAGGTCTTCCACCTCAGGTGTGGGTCACTGAGAGAGAGCAGCAGAGAGGAGCACTCGCCTTTAAAAGACTAAGCGAAAACTCTCTTCTAAAATGACATTTATCAATATTGGTTATGTGCATTTGTTTTAACTTGAAAAGCAATTTTAGAAATCAGTATTGAAGTATAATTGGATTCTTGCAAATTCCTAATTGTCACACCTTTTGGTCTTCTTTGGAAAGGAACGCTTTTAAGAAACAAGCATTGCGACTCACAGAACAGGAGGAAAGTGTATCAGGGTGGCCAAAACCAGAAGTCCCTTGTTCTGAAGAAATGTGTGGTTTGAAAAGATTAGCAGAAGACCAACTCACTTCACATAACGGTATGCCATTTGAATTCTCCATAAGAATTCAAAATGCTTTGTGTTTTCAGGGTGCTAAGCTAGGGTGCAACAGATTAAGGCCACATCCATGAGGCTTTGTGTGTCTGGAGCCGAAAGTTGATTTTAGATGCTCAAGTTTTCTTCTCCGTTAGGCAGTGAGATTTTCAAAGATGAGTTTCAGGGCATGTGGTGACTCAATTTTTGTGGGGATGGGTTGACAATTGCAGCTATATGTTGAATTCATTGAAGGACCCTTTCATTCTGGAGTAGTCGAGAACTTGAAACTCATCAGGTCAGGACTATCCATGTCTCATCATTCTGTCGTTAGATAAACAGCAGTGGAGAATGAGGCCAGAATACCAGCAAGGGAGAAGAGTCTGCTGCAATGTGGATAAAAGAGGGAGAAACACCTGAAATCATCCTCTTTGGGAAGGTGGGTGGGAAGTCTTGGGAGGGCAGGACAGAGTGTTTGTAGTGGCCATTTCCTCTGCTGGTAAGAGTCCTCAGATTTTATTTTGAGGAAAGCACCCCTCTGCCATTATCAGCTGTGTGGTTTGTGTGAGATTGACCCTGACTTCAATTCTTGGGTGGAATGTAGTTGGTTTAAGCCACCCTTTGCCTTTTGGTCACCATCGTCTTTCCAAAATAGGCACACAATGCAATCTTAGACGAGGTGCAGAGAGATATTGTGATATGGGGGGTTGTGAGGAGCGGTGGGTTCCTTCTATTCATTGGGAACTCTCTTCCCTGAAGAGTGATTATGGGGAATTCCCTGGCGACCCAGGGGTTAGAACTCAGTTTTCACTGCCGTGGCCTGGGTTCAATCACTGGTTGGGGAACTAAGATCTAATAAGCCACATGGCATTGCCAGGAAAAGACAAAAAAGAGAGAGATTATAAAAGCTAGAGGCCTGGCCTCCTTGGTAATCATTTTCTTAATTGAGTTCGGGGTGCCCAGAGCTGCAGGAAGCCACTTTATGGAGGATAAAGTCAGTCCAGCAGAGGGCAGAGGGAAAACATGAAGAGAAACAAGTCCTTAAAGTCATTTGAGCTACTAGATCAAAATATCCCCAATATCAGATACCACTGTACTTTCAGTTAAATAAACCAATAAACTCCATTTATTGCTTAAATGAATTTTCTATGACTTGAGACTCAAGAGTCCTAACTAATCACTGATCATTTTATAAGGTTTGTGGATAGCCCTAAAATATGCATAAGATTAAAATGGTTAAATGGTAAGTTGTACATTGTGTTGTGCTGTGCTTAGTCATCCAGTTGTGCCCGACTCTTTGTGACCCTATGGACTGTAGCCTCTAGGCTCCTCTGTCCATGGGGATTCTCCAGGCAAGAATACTGGAGTGGGTTGCCAAGCCCTCCTCCAGAGGACCTTCCTAACCCAGGGACTGAACCCAGGTCGCCCACATTGCAGGCAGATTCTTTACTGTTTGAGCCACACCAGAGAAGCCAAGAATACTGGTGTGAGTACCCTATTCCTTCTCCAGGAGTTCTTCCCAACCCAGGAATTGAAATGTTATATATATTTTATCATAACTTTTAAAATGCAGCAACATCTAGAAAAAAATGCCCAAGCCTTTAAGTCTAGAGCTCCTGAGTGTGCCTAAAAATCCCTGGAGAGGTCACCTAATTGTTCAAATTCACCTTTGCCAGAGTCCTCTGAAAAGGCTTTTTTTCCCCCAGCAGGTCTGTATAGGCATCCCCTCAATGGTAGCAGCTTTTTTTTTAACCATTCTTTTTTTTTAATTGATGTATAATTTACAATGTTGTGATAGTTTCAAGTGTACAGTAAAGTGATTCAGTTACATATACATGCATATAAATAAATTCTTTTTTAGATTCTTTTCCATTATAGGTTGTTATTATTAGATATTGGATATAATCCCCTGTGCTATACATTAGGTCCTTCTTGATTTATTTTATATATAGTATTGTAATATATGTTAACACTAAACTTCTCATTTATATCTCTCCCTCCCTACTAACATCTTTGGTAACCATATATATTTTTTCTATGTCTGCGAGTCTATTTCTCTTTTGTAAATAAGTTCATTTGTAACATTTTTTTAGATTCCACTTGTAAGTGATATCAAATGATATTTATCTTCCCCTATCTGACTTACTTCATTGAATATGATAATCTCTAGCTCCATGAATATTGCTGCAAATGGCATTGTTTCATTCTTTTTTATGGCTGAGTAATATTCCATTTGTGTGTGTGTGTGTGTGTGTGTGTGTGTGTGTGTGTGTGTATACGTATACTCTATTGTATATATGTACCATATTTTCTTAATTCATTCATTTGTCAAAGGATATTTGGGTTGCTTCCATGTGCTGGCTCTTGTAAATAATACTGCTATGAACACTGAGGTGCATGTATATTTTCAAATTAGAGTTTTCTCCAGATATATATGTATGCCCAGGAACCAGGCTGAAGGATTGTACAGTAACTTTATTTTCAGCTTTTTTAAGGACCCTCCACACTATTCTCATAGTTGTGTAGCTTTTATTTTTTTTTTCTGGTTTATTTTTATTTTATTAATTGCTAGAAAGACTTTCCAATATTCAAATGTGCTTCTTCTGAGAGTTGTCCCAGTGTGATCTCAAGAGTCTATGTTAGCTTCTTTTTCTGGAAACTTCCTCTTCTTAGTTGTTGGATTCTTGAAGAGCCTGGGCCATGAAGAGCTTGCCTAAGTTCTGGGCAGTGAACTCCTCCTTGATGTTCTGGCAGTAAGTGTTAATCTGGCCTGCAATGAGCAGAGAATCCATCCTGGCAGGAGGCAGGTGTGGTTTGAAGAGTTTGGACAGATCTTCCTCAGGGAGTGGGGGTTCTCCTCGACTCTGGTGCTGCATGTTCTCTTGCTGGCCACGCTGCTGATACTGATGTTTCTGCTGCTGCTGTTTACTTGCGTTCCTCATGTATGTGTTATATTTAACTATATCTTGGCTCATTTCATCCACCCTGTCCATCAGCAACTGGAGTGTCTTCCCCAAGTGATTGCTGCTGGCAAGACTGAGCAATTCATGCTTGTCTGCTACAGCTGACTTCTTCTCTAGCTCCCACATTAGAACGTTGATCAGATGTGAATTTTTAATTACAATCGGCACTTCTTCAAACATGTGCTCAAAGGTGATATTTCCCTTTTTCAATGCTTAGGGAGGAAAATCCTTTTCTTTACAAACTTCCATCAATTTAGGAGTCAGTCTGTATGCCTTTAGTGAGAGAGACCCTTGGGCAGTTTTTATGGGACCGTAAATGAGAACGACAGACTCTTCAATGGCATGCTGGTAACTGAACTGCGAATCCAGAAGGGCCCGGGTGACGAACGAGCTGTAGTATGTGGACTGGTACCAGCCCACGTGGAGGTGGTCGATGTTTACATGGTGAAGCCTCCGCATCATCTCCATCTGATATTGGACTTCATCAAAGTCAGCATCATCTTCAGTGTGCTGAGGGAAAGGAAAGCAGTTGGTAATCTCAAGTCAGTCTTCTACAACAAGGCCCAAAAGCACTCCTTGAACCATCTCAGTTCCTTGTCCTTCTTCCTGGTAATGTTTGATAATCTTTAATACCACCAAGCCATCTATCTGCACTTGCTTCACGGCTGAATCTCCGGATCCTCCTTTGCCTTTGCCTTTGCCTGCAGCGCCAGTGGTAGAGCTGGAAGAGGTGGCGGACGAGCCGGTGCCTTCCTTGCGGGACGCCATCTTCCAGTTGTGTAGCTTTTATTCTTTTATTATTTCCAGACCACTGGGGCCCTGTAAAAACACACACATACACACACAACAACAAATTAGAACTAGTTCTCATTCAGTTGGGTGCTTGTTCTGTACAGGTACTATGCTGATTAATTTATGTATATCATTCAATTTTTTTAGTAACTATTATTCTTATTATCATACCTATGTTATACATTGAAAAACTGAAGCTTGGAGGAATTAAGAAACATGCCGTGCTCGCACAGGAAGCAAATGACAAGGCTATGACTTGAACTCTTTCAGGACCACGTTGAAGAGTAAAAGCTCCCTCTAACAATGTTAGTTACCAATGGAAGATGCCAAGGAGGCTGGTCCAAAGACTCTGAAGCATAGAGATGCTCTAGCCAATGTTTCCTCTTCTCTAGGCAACAAAAACAGAAAAGCAAACATTGGTTAGCAGCACACATACTTGCGCATAAATTACATGAAACCCCAGGATCATTTATTTCTGATTAGAAATTTCCCAACAAGCTGACTTTGATGAGAAAAAGGATTGAATTTCTTCTGCCTTTGTTACTTTTGTACAGTCAGTATATGTGCTAGATTTGTGGTCAGGTGTGGGGTAAAGGAGATGAGAATGGGACAGGACAAGAGCTGGGAAGGGAGACCAAAGAGAATCTTGAAGGGTCCTGAATAGCTTGCCAAAGTTGTGGATTTTGATCACGGTAGTGACTTGGACAATTACCCAAGGACACAGGTGAATTTGAGATATTACATGAGTTGGGCTCCAAGGAGATGAACTGGAGGTGCCTCAGATTCTAAAATGGGCAGGTCCTATAGCAGAGAATGGGCAGACCAGTGTCCAGATCTCCAAGTCTGCTTGTTGTTGTTTAGTCGCTGAGTCGTGTCTGACTTTTTAGCGACCCCATGGACTGTATCCCACCAGGCTCCTCTGTCCATGGGGTTCTTCAGGCAAGAATACTGGAGTGGGTTGCCATTTCCTTCTCCAGGGGATCTTCCCTACCCTGGAATCGAACCCAGGTCTCCTGCGGCTCCTACACTTGCAGACAAAATCTTTATCACTGAGCCACCTGAGAAGACCCAAGCTTTACTTATCCTATCTCATTTAATCCTCATCTGTGATGTAGGTGTGGATGAGGAAAGTGTAATTTAGAAATCCATTCAACTCACCAAGTTAACTCAGTTAACTTACCAAGATGCCCCATCTGTCTAGCTACAGACACCTGGTCCTTGACATAGTCTCCCTCGGTGAGGAACTGAGATGAGGCCTTGGGACTAGGAAGAGCCTCTTGGCTATTGGTCTGGGAATGAAGGCTTGACTGTGGTTTTCAGCTAATGAGAATAAGTCAGACTCTGGGGGTCCCGATAATTGCAAAAGCAGAATTGATTTTTTGGGTAGTCATGACTTTCATAATTTGACCAAAAAGAAATTGCTGAGCTGTATCGTAGCCAATTATCATAAATTATAGTGCTTTGAAGTTTTCCACCTCTTGCATTATATGTATGTGTATTGATTCATTCAACAAAGATGGCCTGATGTCCTACTGTGTGCTGGACACTGTCCTAGGAGCTGGGGGCGTAAAGATTAACAGGATTCAGCCTCTGTTTTCAAGTTTACAGTCTACTGAAGAAAATAAATATTGTAGAAAATAAAATACTATGTGCCAAGTGCTACAGTAGAGGTATTTGAATAACTCTGCCACAGTAGCTTTAAAAAGGTAATGCTAGATAGAACTGGGCCTTAAAGAATAAGCAGAAATGCTTCAAGAACATTGTTGTTGTTTAGTTGCTAAGTTGTACCTGACTCTTTGCGACCCCATGGACCATAGCTTGCCAGGCTCCTCTTTCCATGGGATTCTCCAGGTAAGAATATGGTAGTGGGTTGCGATTTCCTTCTCCAGGGGATCTTCCCAACCCAGGGAATGAACCCACATCTCCTGCATTAGCAGGAGGATTCTTTACCACTGAGCCACCAGGGAAGCCCTCAAGGATATTACAGGAAGGAAAGAGTCTAGGCAGAGAGAAATTGGGGTCTACAAGGGTGTGGAAGAACACAGTCTATCTATAGATCAACATCAGACCTTGTGATACTAGAGTATAGGTTATATCAAGAAGGATTTGCTGGGGAAAATGGGTAGTAGGGAGGAAGTAAAACTCCAGCACAGTTCAGATGTCAAACAGGTATTAAAATGCAGTGCATGTGTTCACCCTTTTTGAGTTGGCCGAGAGGTAAGATAGCAGGGTATAAGTTGTGATTTGTACTAAGGTAAAGCAGTCTGAGTATAATCAAGGGAGATAAACCATAGCGTAATTAGTAGGGAAAGTCTAATATAAAGAATTATTAACTATAACAGGGGTCTGGAGTCATGAGGATTGGCTAGTAAGAATTAAAGAAACTCTAAAGAATATGGAAACAGTAGATTTAATGTATAACAGCACGTCTATTATATAATATCTAATAGCCCTCACCCCTAGGATTGACTTAGAGCACTGAAGAAAGAACCCTCATGGCCACCAAGGTTGAGATCCAGATCTTGTTGGAGAGGGCATGACCGTGGCTCTCGGGATGGCATAGGAGGTGTTGGGATGCTGCACTAGCGGGACTTACCAGCTGCGTCAGATCATTATGCTGGACACTTTCAACTTATACAGTGCAGTGCGTGGCTTATATCTCAATAAGGCTGGAAGAAAAAGATTAAATGGAAAAAAGATGTATGTCTTGAAGTAAAAAATAAACAGGTAGATGGAAATAGAAGCCTCTTGAAGGCACTAATTACTTGCTGGCTAGGTCAGAAATAGAATTCTGGTTTCAAGTTTTAGTTGAATATTCTTTCTACTAAACCCCGAAGTGTGAAGAATGGTCATTAACTCACATTAAGTGTGAGCTTTTAAAACTGATCAAGGAGGGTAATTTTGCTTGAAAAGGACAAATCGCAGTTATTTGGGTTTTAAATGAATATTCAATTTATTAAAATTATACATTAAAACAATTTTCTTACATTTTTTTAACTTTACCTTATAAGTGTTATTTTAGTTACAAATCTAGTAATATTTTTTGACACTCAATTACTTAAAGTTCAGCAGGTTTAATTCTCCCAAATAACTAGTCTCAAATTTACTGTATGTTAGTCACTTAGTTGTGTCCGACTCTTTGCCACCCCATGGACTGTAGACTGCCAGGCTCCGCTACTCATGGAATTCTCCAGGCAAGAAATACTGGAGTCGATTGCCATGCCCTTCTCCAGGGAATCTTCCTGACCCAGAGATCAAACCTGGGTCTCCCACATTGCAGGCAGATTCTTTACCATCTGAGCCACTGGGGGAAGCACCTCAAATTTACACATGTGATAAATACTTTAAGCAGAATTTGCATAATATCCCCCCAAGCACTTCAGGTAATTTATAGGTAAGATGAACAACCTTATTTGCAAAATCTTTTTAAGCACTTCTTATAAATGCAATAAATAAAATGCTTTAATGTA
This sequence comes from Antilocapra americana, assembly GCA_007570785.1. Taxonomy (NCBI): domain Eukaryota; kingdom Metazoa; phylum Chordata; class Mammalia; order Artiodactyla; family Antilocapridae; genus Antilocapra; species Antilocapra americana. Next base: position 8,755,991 of record ML663010.1, read on the forward strand.
GTAAGTCAGTTTCTCTTGCAAAGAGTAATTCTGTTAATAATTATCATATCCTTCAGCTTAAAATAACAAGTCTAAAATAAATAATATACTTCAGATAAAATAAGCTGTCTGATTCTCTGATATGCCAGATTCTCTCACTGTATTATGCACTGTTTCAGTTAGTACACCCTCTACGTTATTGCTCGGTAGGAAACAATTTCAAAAATCTTAGTGCCTTCAAACAATAATGTGATTTTTCACCCATACATCATGTTCATTTTGTGTTGACTGAGGGGTCTGCTCTAGGCTCTCCTCACTCGTGGACACAGGCTGATGGAGAAGTCACAAAATGGAGTGTTGCTGGTGGCAAAGTGAGAGAAAGTGGCAAATTGTGTCCTAGTTCTTAAAGCTGTCACACTAACGTGACACATGTTATTTCTGCTCACATTTGCCTTGCTAAACAAGTTACTTGACCACTCCGAATTCCAAAAAGGCAAGAAAGTACAATCTTTACCATATTTCTCTGCTCTGAAGTGGAGAACTAGAAACACTTCATAAGGACAGCATCAGTAGTCATCATAGACACTCTAAATAGGAAATGTACATGTGATCCTAATGACTAAAAGCCACAATACTAAACTTGTGTTACTGATTTGACTTATCCAGTGGTCTGTTGGGGAAACAAACTTGTACCCACTTTTAGAGCTGACTGTTAAATTTACAGGAAATTTGTAAACCTATAGTTAATCACTATTAAAAACTATTTTTTAAAATTAAATTATTTAAACCTACCGTTAAATAAATTATATTTAAAACAGAAGTAATAAATACTCAAAACACTTTTTTTTCAAATTATTTACATATTTTAACGTTATCTATTTTCTTGAGGTTATGTCCATCTATTGTATCTGTAATGATAGAAATAATTTATAATTTTGATGTTTTATGGTGCATCCTTTTCCAACTCTGCACTCAGTAACATCTCGTTAGATTGTAATTGGCCATGGTGGGAGTATATACACCATGGAAATCAGCAAACACTATAAATCAGGGTTTGATTTATTGTTTTGTCAATTATCTAGACTTAAGGTAGTGAGGGGACAAATGTTAGTAACATAGTTTAAGTTTCAAAGTGTGTGATGTCTGTAACCATACTGTGACTAGCACAAAAAAAATGGAAGAAATATTCTTCCAGTATTTTAAAACCATTATCTCATTTAGTAAAGACGTTAATCATGTTATCGACATGATCGTCTTACCAGTTCATGTGAAGGAAGATATTTACCAGCATTCATGTTGAAAGTATACTTGTCAGCAGCAACCCAGTGGTTGGCTGTGGCTGTAAGATTTAGGTAAAAATCAACCAGAGCGTTTTGTGACAACCCATTGTTATACAGAATTAAAAATAAGTATTATATCTCATTTATAGGTTGTGTTTTAGCCTTTTATAGCCTTAAAAATAGCAATAAAAATATATATGTATGTATATAGCATACACACATGCAGTCACACACTTTCCTCCGGAGAACTGGTTGTTGATAATTCAACAGGACCACAGGGCTTATCTCATCTCAGTATACCTTACTGAATTTGCAGTCTTCTGGAAAAGGTTCAAATCCTCAATTCTTTGAGTCTGACATTGGAAGTCATTAAAATCTACCAAAGGGTTAAAAAAAAAAAATCTACCAGGGTATACTTAGGTAATCCTTGGGTTGTTGTGATAGAAAATACAAAAAAAAAAAAATTGTAGTAATAAATTTCTCCATGAGGAAAGAAAGATCCTGAACCAGTGGACTTGCTTCTGTGTCATGCAAAGGAAAATGAAGATACTGTGTCCATGAGAAGGCCCTGACTTGCCCTCCTAAAGAAGCAGTCTTTAAGAGAATGATGGTGTGGATGACACTGCGTGGCTGTGGCCTAGGGAATTCAGGGTGATCTTGGCCCAGAGCATCTTGGCGATAAAGACCAGCAGTCCCAGCCCTGACTCTGCCTGGCCAGGGTTTCAGCAGGCCTAGCCCCAGGGCAACAGAGTTGAGCAGAAACTTCTCCACACATAGGGCCAGTTTTGAGGCCGAAAATTTGGCCTCTGTGCACTGGTGCTGATTCGATTCTTGGAGGCAGAGTTTGGGGTGAAGTAGAAAATAATAGCTTTGCTGCTTTGCCTGGCAGAGGGGGACACAGCAGGCTGGTGCCCCTCAAAAGCTGTGTATCCCAGCCTGGGAGAATTTGATGAGTTTCCAGGGTGGGATTCAAGGTTCAAGGCGGGGGTTGCTGATAAGCTTCCAGGACCTGCACACCTTGCATCTAGTCTCAGGTTCTCCTAATCTTGATGTTCCTTTAACCTTGCCTCTGGTGGTTTCTTGGCTTCTCTGCTCAGTAGCCCCTCCTTCCTCAACCAGCAACTATTCGCATCTGCCCTTTGAAACCCAGGGAAGGTAGGCTGAAGTCTTTTTCCTACAAACAAGAAACAGAGAAAGGTTTCTGTGCTCAGGAGCCCCAGTTTCAGTTTTAACTGAGTGAGCAGATTGCATCCAGGAGCAAATGTAGAAAACTTGAGGCTTCAGCAGGTCAGTCTGGCTTTCAGCTGCAAAGCTTCAGAAGCCAAGCTATGCTAATGACCCAAGTCCCGAAGGTTTTTGGCTCTGAGTAAAGTTTTTGTGTCAGGTGAGATTCTTTTTCTAGAGACGTAACAGAAGTTTGACTCTGAGAAGGAAGAGGGAAGGAGGAAAGAGAAAGAAGAGAAAGGGAAGGAGGAAAAACTTGGTCTTTAAGACCAACATGAAGTTGGGACTGAAATCTATCACCATGGCAAAGGGCAAGATCTTCACTCTTTTTTAAAAAAAGTTTTTTTAATTATTTATTTATTTGGCTGCACCTGGTCTTATTTGCAGCATGTGGGATCTAGTTCTTGACCAGGGATCAAACCCAGGCCACCTACATTGGGAGCATGGAGTCTTTCAGCCACTGGACCACCAGGGAAGTCCCCAGAACATTCACTTTTGGTAGAATGGGAATGAAGGTACTCACATAAGACAAATCTTGGTAGGTTGCGAAACGGCAATGTCCCAGCCTATAGGTGAGCTTGCTACCAAAGCCAGAAGTACAGAAATATGTGTTTCCTAAAGAAAGAAATACTTTAAAATATATAGTCTTTTAAAAGAACTGTTTTTTCTTGCTCTCTAAATTTTAGGCCCAACATCAAAGCCTCAGTTACTCTGACCTAAATTATAGGTCTAGATCCTACATGAGTGCTCAGTCATGTCTGATTCTGTGTGACGCCATGGACTGTAGCCAGCCAGGCTCCTCTGTCCATGGGGGTTCTCCAGGCAAGAATACTGGAGTGGTTTGTCATTTCCTGCTCCAGGGGATCTTCCCGACTCAGGGATTGAACTTGGTCTCCTTTGTCTCCTGCACTGGCAGGCAGATTCTTTACCACTGAGCCACCTGGGAAGCCTAACTCTAGATCTTAGATAAGTCATTAAACTCTCCAAGTCTCCATTTTCTCATATTGGTAAAAAGAACACCCACCTCACTGGATTATTGTGAAGATTAAGTGAAAACACATATGAAGTGTTTGGGCATAGTTAAGTGGCCAATAACTGGTAGCCATGATTATTTCTACGCAGGCCTTTCAATCAGAATTAGACTAGCAATACTTCATACTACATTCTTTTTTAAGTCTAAGAAAGTAGTTGACATTACTCAGGGCTTATTTTTTAATTATTTCCTTAAAATTTATAATTGATTCATTAATGATTTCTAAAGAAAATTTATTAAGTAATCTTGATTAAGGACTTCCCTGGCTGTCCAGTGGTTGGGACTTTGGCTTCCAATGAAGGGGGTATGGGTTTGATCCCTTCTCTGGGAGCTAGGATCTCATGTCCCTGGTAACCAAATAAACCAAAACAGAAAACAGAAGCAATATTGTAGCAAATTTAATTAAGACTTTGAAAATGGTTCACATCAAAAATCTTTTAAAGAGGAAAAAAAAATGATTAGAGGAGGTTACCTGGGACTTGGGAAAAACAACCCAGTTTGACATGTAGTCCTATACAGGCACCATCACATCTTTTTTATGTTACCTAAATTTCAGGTATAGTGTATAAACAGAGGGTGACAGAGGACGAGATGGTTGAATGGCATCATCAACTCAATGGACATGAGTTTGAACAAAGTCTGGGAGATAATGAAGGTCAGGGAAGCCTGGTGTGCTGCAGTCCATGGAGTCAAAAAGAGTCAGACAAGACTTAGCAACTGAACAACAATAAAAAGGAAAAAGTAGCCTCTGAAGGACTATGCAAAGCAAACTCATTAAGATGTGTGATTTGGGGGAAAAAATACCCCTGGTGATTGTGATGTGTGCTCATAAATATTAATTTGAATGAATGGATTTCCAATCCCCTAGACTCCACCGTGGAGAACCTCTGGGTGCAAAGTCAAATTCTGTTGCCAAGTTGTGCTTAGTTGCCCTCATTTCCAGTTAACTTTATCATGCCCAGAGGATACACTGCACACTTCAGACTTTTTAAAGAGTTATCAGACAGGAAGAAAAAGACTTACCAAACAGATATTTTACTTCCTGGTAGTTCCTTGCCTCTGCAAGGGCCTGTCCAGCCCTTGCCTGGGGCCAGAGTACACAGAGGTACTCAGGAGTGTCCCCTTTCTTTCCCATAGCCAATCAAAGGGAAGGGAGGGCCCAATATAAATCCAGTCTTGTCTGGAAAAGTTACAGAAGTGAGCTTATTTTTGTCTCTTTTCATGGAGACTAACAGGCTAAGTTAGTGTAACATTGGGTCATCAGTCTCCTCTAAAGACCCCTTGGAGGTTTTTGTGCCCCTTTAGAACATGGGTGTCAGAAGTGATTGGGCTCTGACTCAAAATGCCACTCCTTTCTCTACTGTACTTCCTGCACTGTGCTCAGACTGAACTTCCAGCATTAGTTTGACTCACACTCCAGTGTTTCTGTCTGAAAGAACTCACATGACTTTTCCCCACCATCTGGCTAGCAGCAAATGATGGCCAGGAGTGGTTCACAAACATGTGTGATTTTCCCTGGGAACTTCACAAGCGTTAGGAGAGAGAGGGAAATCTGAGACGTACCATACCATCTTCATATCAGCTATTAATAAGCTAGGGTTTGGGGCGTGGAGATTCTGGAGTTTAGGTTCAAAGGTGTTGCTAGAATTCAAGTCAAGTGTCAATGAGGTTACTCTTATGTGAATATTCCAAATGTCACTTCTCCAGTCCTTCTCAGATAGTGTCAGAGAAAACATTAGAAACTATTTGGGTCCCTGCCAATCAATTAGGTAAGGTCTTGGAGCATCAAGATTATAGTTATTGGTGTAATTGTGACTCCACTTATATAATCCAGCTTGTGAAGTCTGAGACCTCAGAGTTATCAATAATTCTTGGTTGTTCAGGCAATTTCACTGCTTCTTAGTGGAGCCAGACACCTGATTCAATCATTGCTGAGACTTCACAATCAAAGCCCCAACAATTCCACTGGGATGCGGCTTTAGGCCAGCCTCTAATTCTACTGGATGTAGTACAAATCTTTAATTCATTAGGTAGCACTGCTCTGTGCTAGGCTCCTGAGGCAGTTGCTCCAAAATATATCTCTGGGCTCCATAGTATATTCTCTGGAACTAAGCTGACATCATTTGAATTAAGACCAGATCCTCATTCTGCCCCCACGCTGAATGTATTAAGGTCACTGGCTTCAAGTTGATACCATCTAGAGTGAGTGGCACCAAGCCCTTTGTGCGTTCAATTAGAACCTGACATCCTCTGGGAGATGGCTGGGACTAATCTACTCTGCACTTTCATCCCTGTTTTCACTGCCACATTAATGACTGGTCTTCCATTACATCCATAGTCTGAGAGTGTGGTCCCTGGATCAAAATAGTCATACCAGCTGGGAACTTGTAGTGCGAATTCTTAGCTACTCAATCAGAAACTGTGGGAGTGGAGCCTGGCAATCTGTGTTTTAACAAGCCCGCCCCCTGGTTCTGATGCACTGGAAAGTTTGAGAATGACTGCACTATGCCATCACCCCCACGATCCTCCCTATTTCATTGTTCCTGTATTGGTTCCCCACTGTTCTAATACACACCTCCCCACCCCAACTCTTCAGTGTGCCCTTGGGAGCACCTGCCCTGTGATCAGAAAAATCCCCCTGTAGCTACTACAGGTTCCAGGAATGTTCTCCATATCTCCTGGCATCAGTTGAAACCTGCTCCCTTCTAGGGCAGCCCTCTGTGATGGTGGATCAAACTCCTATCTATTTACCCTGGGACAGGCCCTTGTCCTCCTTCTCCCCATCACCATCTCTAGGCCATTACTTCTACCTCATCCTCTTGTAAAATATCCTATTCCTTTGAGGCTCATGCCCTGTAGTTAATCCACCCTTCCCCTCCTCAACATTTAAGTCTTTTATACCAGGTTCATCCTGGGCCACTTCAAAGTTCATAGTGATGGCTAACACCCAAGCCCCTCAATTTCTTGACCATCTTATCTCCAGTGACCTTCTCCTTTGTCCTTTACTATTGACTTCCACAGTTACACTAAGAACCTTTGCATTTTGAAATTGCTTTCCCTCTCAAATCACAAATATAAGCATCCCATTCCCCAACCACAGATTCTTGCACTACAGTTTGCTTGGTCAGGTGTTTCCATTATGATCAGTCTCTACCCTCTTTGGGGTATCTCGGCCCAAAAGCTCCCCTTTAACTCTCTTTACGTTGTCAGCTCCTTGGTTCCTTACCCAACTTTGATCAGATGGTCTATCACTGCAATCGTCTCTTGCAATTATCTTCATTTGCTTTGTTTTTCTGACCTTTTGTCACTACTCTGGTCAAACCCAACATGGTTGACATCAACCATGGATACATTACATATTGAATAAGCATCCACTTCGTGACAGGTGCTTTTATAGACACTGAAGATGCAAAATGAACAAGACAGATCATGGCACTGACCTTGTGGAATTTATATTCTGCAGAGATGGGAGGGGTGCTGGTGGTGGCAGAAAATAGACATACAGAGGTTTGATGCACATTAGCTCATGATAAGTGCTTCAAGGAAATATAAGTGCTGGGAAAGGGGACTGAATGTAATGAGGATAGGAGGGCAGAGAGTGGAGGGCAGTGCTGTTTTAGATGCAATGGTCTGGAAAAGAACTACCAAAGAAGTGGCTTTTGAGCAGAGAATTGCAGTAAGGTTAGAACCATGGTATGGGAGGACATTCTCAAGAAGACCAGGTGCAAAAACCTTGCAGTGGGAGTGTGCTTTGCCTGTCAGAGGAAGAGCAAGAAGACAGCTTGCCTGGAATGCAGAGAAGAGTAGAAGATGAGGTTGGAAAGACATCCAGAGGCCACATCATGAAGGCATTATAGACCAAATGTGGACTTGGGACTTGGTTTGCCCAAAGAAGCCACTGAAAAGTTTTAAGCAGCTGATCAAAATAGTCTAACTTTTCTTTGGAAAAAAAAATACTGTGTATAAAATATACTGTTGGGAAAGCATGGATGTAGCTGGGACATAGTGAAGGGAATGTCACTGTGGTCCAACTGGGAGATAGAGGGATTCAACTGTGGAGGTAACTGTTGAGGCAGCCCTAGCGTAGGTTGGAAAAGAATTACCAGGCACAGGGCATTTCAGAAGGGAGTGAGTTAATTAAGAACAAAGAGCGGAGGTAATGTGGGCACTGTGAGTGCAGTGGGCTGACCTCCTGACAAACCAGGCAGAGCCGACCATCTTTGTGAGTTAATAGTCAATTTTTATAGCCTCAAGACAAAGAAAATTCCTGCTTCTAGGTTGGCATTAGGTGATTGGTTGGGGCACTCTAGGGTGTTTACTGGACTGGGCATCTTTGTCTAGTTGGGAGTCAGGAAGCTTGTTAGTGATTATCAGAGGGCTTTTGGCAATGGTTACAAAGGAGCTCAGTCAGCTTTGGAGGTGTCCTTGGTCTGGACTCCTATTCTGAGGCCTTGGTGCAAGGCCTTGCACCTGTGGCCTGGGGCAGGACTCAACAGTGCCCATGTGCTTCCTCTTTACTTCTTTCTGAAAGTGCAGGCCCTGAGATAGCATCATCCATATCCCTTGGAAATGTATAAAGCAAATTCCTAAAGCACCCCCAACTCATTTACCTACATTTATTAAATTTCTGATCTCTTACCTCTCCCCTCATTCTCAGCAATTAGCCCTCACTTTCTGCTTCATGGTGGGGAGGGGATGTGATAAAAGAATAAAAATTCCTTCAATTTGTGGCTACAATATCTATAAAATTATTTCCTCCTATTCATACTAAATAGGTATCCCTCCTAAATGTAGCCTTTCCTTCTACCTGTGAATGGCATTCATGGAGCCTTGTCTGCCAGAATGTTAAAAGTAAATAATTTCCCCTACTTCGACCACCAGCCACTAGTTTATCTCAAAGCCAAACATCTTAGAACATGTACCCTCTCTATCCTACAATCACCTTACTTTCTTTTTTTTTATTTAAGTTTTAAAATAACTTTATTTACTTATTTTTGGCTGCACTGGGTCTTCATTGCACTGGTTTTCAAAGTACATGGGCTTTCTCTTAGTTGCAGCAAGCGGGGACTACTCTCTAGTGCGTGGGCCTCTAATTACAGTGCATCTTACTTTCCTAACCTGCTTGAACCTGACTTTGATTCCCACCATTCTCCTGAAAGATCTCTCACCCAGGGTCCCCAATGATCATTTGCTGCTTAAACGATAGAGAACATTCAGCCTTGTCATACAAGTATGCCTGTACTTCAGATTAAATTATTGGAATAATTTTATATCAGTTTTATACAGAGCTGCCACCCCAACTCCACTTCAATACTTCCAGTCTTCTCACTCAGACCCTCCCCCTTAGTTATCATCATCTCATAACTAAGAGGTTAATGCCAGGCCCAGAAAGGGTCTCCTTACCCAACTCCTGTGTCAGGCTACTATGCATTCTCCTTGGTTTGTGCCCAGCCACACCAGTTGTTAAACATTAAAAAAACAAAAACAAAAAAACTTATCCAAGTTGAAGTCAACATGTTTTTCAGACTCCATCTTCACTGTTTAGAATTATTTAGCACAATCAACTGTTTAAAACAATCTCTTCCTTTGATTTCTGTGATGCTACATTCTCCTAGTTTTCTTCCTGTACCTCTCAGTTTCCTATTTTGACTTTCCTTGTTGACATCACCTTTATTTATTTATTTTTACTGCAGTACAGTTGCTTTACACTGCTGAGTCAGTTTCTGCTGTATGGCAAAGGGAATCAGCCATATGATATATATATGTTAGTCATTCAGTCGTGTCTGACCAACTCTTTTCGACCCCATGGACTGTAACCAGCCATTCTTCTCTGCCTATGGAATTTTCCAGGCAAGAATACTGGCGTGGGTAGACATTCCCTTCTCCAGGGAATCTTCCTGACCCAGTGATCGAATACAGGTCTCCTACATTGTAGGCAGAGCCCATATGTATGTATCCCCTCTTTTGGGGACTTTCTTCCCATTTAGGTCACCATAGAGCACTGAGTAGAGTTCCCTATGCTATACAGTAGGTTCTCATTATTTATTTTATACATAGAAGTGTATATATGTCAACCCCAATCTCCCAATTCATCCCATCCTCCTTCCCCTTTGGTGTCCATATGTTTTTTCTCTACATATGTATCTCTATTTCTGCCTTGCAGATAAGATCATCTATACCATTTTTCTAGATTCCACATGTATGCATCAACATTTAATATTTGTTTTTCCCTCTCTGACTCACTTCATTCTGTATGACAATCTCCAGATCTATCCACATCTCTGCAAATGACACAGTTTTGTCCCTTTTTATGACTGAGTAATATTCCATTGTATGTGTGTACCACAGCTTCTTTATCCATTCCTCTGTTGATAGAAATTTAGTCGCTTTCATGTCCTGGCTATTGTAAATAGAGCTGCAATGAGCATTGGAGGGCATTAATCTTTTTGAATTGTGGTCTTCTCCAGGTATGTGCCCAAGAATGGGATTGCTGGGTCACATGGTAGTTCTGTTTTTAGTTTTTAGAAGAACTTCAGTACTGTTCTCCATGTTGGATGTATCGATTTACAGTCCCAGCAACAGTGTAAAAGAGTTCCCTTTTCTCCACACCCTCTCCAGAATTTACTGTTTGTAGATTTTTGATGATGGTCATCCTGACTGATTGAAATTTCTAAAAAGATATGTTTGTCATTCTGATCATTCAGGCTTCCTTTATTCTAACGATAATATCCACATGAATGGGCAATTTCACAGCGATTTAACCTTTTCTCTCATTCAGTGGCAGGCTGTGGAGTCATCAAGCTTTAAGGAACAGGAGGATAACATTGACTTTATCTTACGTATACAGGTTTTACAGTATTTCTGGTGGGAAAAAGCATAGATTGTATTCATTAGCCACAGGACATCATCTTTAAATGTTGGTATTGTCCTGGGTTTTCTTCTCTTTCTCAATAGATCTCACTTATTCTTACCTCAGGACTTCAATTATTATCTGTACATGAATGAACCCCACATTAAACATTTAACTAAGACCTCTCCTGCAAGCTCCAGACCTAACTTAAATATGTGATTAGCAAGTCATTTGGTGTCTCATAAAACCTATAAATGAAATGTACGAAATTGAACTGTTTGTCTTCTCATTTCCCATCTGGTCCTTTTGCAGAGATGGTTCTACTTCCACCTAGTTGCACAAAGCAGAAACCTAGGAGTCATCTGTGACTTCTCTCTATCCCTCACCACCCCCTCATATTCCATCAATTACCACATTCTATTTGTTCACCCTCTAAGATACATGGAATATTTATTAAATCCATTCCCCCTTTATTGACTACCAGTCTCTGGTTCAAGCCACAATCACCTCTTGCCTCGCTGATTAAAGTGGTCTCTTGTATTCCTACATCCATATTTGCCTCCCTCCAAATCCATTTTCTATAAAACAGCCAGAGGAATCTTTTAAAAACGCAAATCTGATTAAACCTATATATCCTGTTTCACTCCCCTGGGGTTCAAAATAAGGTCACATTCCTCTTCATGTTCAAATCAGGTGACTGGGAGCCTTCAACTTGTCTCCCTTGTGTGATAACTTCACATTCCAAAGGTTCAGACTGTCTTAATAAATGGAACTGGAAAACCTGGTCATATTCTTTTTTCAAATTTTATTTATTGATTTATGGATGTGCTGGATCTTTGATGCTGTGTGTGGGCTTTTCTCTAGTTGCGGTGAGTAGGGGCTACTCTAGTTGAAGTGCAGGGGCTTCTCATTGTGGTGGCTTCTCTTGTTGAGGACCATGGGGGTCTAGGGCACATGGGCTTCAGTTGTGGGGCATGGGTTAGGTAGTTGTGGCTTTTGGGGCTCTAAAGCACAGGCACAGTTGTGTCACACAGGCTTAGTTGCTCTGTGGCATCTGGGATCTTCCTGGACCAGGGATCAAACCCATGTTTCCTGCATTGGCAGGTGGATTCTTTACCACTCAGCCACCAGGGAAACCGTGCTCCTATTCTTTTTGACTGCTGTGACTGTCAGTAAAACACCAGACTCCATTGGTCCTCTGTCCTTATCTATTGCTGCATGATCTGCAGTTCAGTTCAGTTCATTTGCTCAGTCGTGTCTGACTCTCTGCGACCCCATGAATCGCAGCACTGCAGTGACCAGGCACAAATGTCTACCAAATAGCCCCAGGTAAGCCTTATTCAGGAAGAGTATTTTGATGATCTAGGTTCAACAGTAGTCAGTTCTGGAAATAGGGGAAAATATCTTTCTTTCCAAGTGTTGTATTCATCTATAACTGCACAAAGCCACGGGGGGCCTGGGACTCAAGTGTTCAAGCTCTTCCATCACAGCTCATTTCGTTCACAAATATGGGTTAGGAGTGCTGGTAGATGTCAGAAATTGCTTACATTTCCCCAGGGCAAAACCTTAATGACTTTATGAATTCAGTTCAGTTCAGTCTCTCAGTCATGTCTGACTCTTTGCAACCCCATGAACCTCAGCACGCCAGGCCTCCCTGTCCATCACCAACTCCCAGAGTCTACCCAAACCCATGTCCATTGAGTCAATGATGCTATCCCCTTAGTGTATGCAAATTGAGTTGTTCCTGCCCAAGTTTACTCCTGTAACATTTAAGGCCTAAAGGCAAAGGGTGTCACCAGAGGCTGGCAGTGTGACATCCAGCCAGTGCTAAACAGGATGCACTTGAAGCTAAGGAGTTAGTTTAAGGGTCTACTTATTTCTGAGAAGTACTGTATAAGTTTAAAGTGTACAGCTTAATGAGTTGGCTTACACACATCATGAAATGCTGACTTTAGTGAATAACCACCATCTCATATAGACACAAAATTAAAGAAATAGAAGACAAATTTCTTTCCTTATGATGAAGATTCTTAGGATTTACTCTCTTTCATGGGTAACATACAGAAGTGTTAATTATGTTTATCATATTGTACATTACTCTCTTTCATGGGTAACATATAGAAGTGTTAATTACGTTTATCATATTGTATATTACATCCCTAGTACTTATAACTGGAAATTTGTACCTTTTGACTACCTTCAAAAAATTCCCCCTTCCCCCTCTGCCTCTAGTAACCAGTTTGATGACTTTTTCTTTTCCTTTTTTTCAGCCATGCTGTGAGGCATGTGGGATCTTAGTTCCCTAACCAGGGATTGAACTCATGTCCCCTGCATTGGGAGCATGGAGTCTTAAACACTGGACCACCAGGGAAGTCCCTTGAAGTCTTTTTCTACAAGTTTGTTTTTGAAATATAGTTGACCTACAATACCATACTAATTCTTGTATACAACATAGTGATTCAACATTTCTATACCTTTCAAAGTGATCACCAAGAAACTCATTTTTAACCAAAATGTTCCTGTCACCTTCTAGTTCCTGTCTTTGGTAGGCTGTCTGATGACTAACTCACAGGAGAATCCCAGAAGCTATCATTTCCTTAACTCCTCACATCTAATCAGCCACTAATCCTTCCTTGATGATTCTATTTATGAATATCCTTAGAATTCAACACTGACATTGTTTTAGTTCAAGCCTTTATCTGTTCTCTTACCTTCTAATCGGTTCCTACAGGTCACCCTGTCTCAACTTCCAATCCAACCTCCATGCTGCATTCATTGATCTTTCTAAAATATGAATGACCCCACCTCTGTTCTCTTTAAAACTTTTTAATTAACACCCAGTGCCTATTGCAAGGAAAGGATTCTTAATCTGAGAAGCATGAAGTGGAAGTCCAATTGAATGGGCATCAGAGGAACTGTGGATTATATGCATATTTTATGTGTGCATTTCCCCAATGAGATGGCCCATTTTAATCAGAACTTCAGGGAATATATTTCCATAGAAAAGCTAAGACCTACAGTTTGAACTCAAGTTGTTTAGCTGAGATGAAAAAGATTTTTCATGACCTGGCCAGTCTTATCATCTGTATCTCTCTCCTGTCATCTCTCCCCAGTTCTACTCCAACGATATAGAACTGCTATGATTCCTAAAACATGCTATATGACTTTATGCCTCCATGTGCTTTTGAGCAAAGATCCGTCTAGTCAAGGCTATGGTTTTTCCAGTAGTCATGTATGGATGTGAGAGTTGGACTATAAAGAAAGCTGAGCGCCAAAGAATTGATGTTTTTGAACTGTGGTGTTGGAGAAGACTCTTGAGAGTCCCTTGGACTGCAAGGAGATTCAGCCAGTCCATCCAAAAGGAGATCAGTCCTGAGTGTTCATTGGAAAGACTGCTGTTGAAACTGAAACTCCAATACTTTAACCACCTGATGCAAAGAGCTCACTCGTTTGAAAAGACCCTGATGCTGGGAAAGACTGAAGGCAGGAGGAGAAGGGGACGACAGAGGATGAGATGGTTGGATGGCAACACCAACTCAATGGACATGAGTTTGGGTAGACTCCAGGAGTTGGTGATGGAGATGGACAGGGAGGCCTGGTGTGCTGCAGTCCATGGGGTTGCAAAGAGTCGGACATGACTGACTGAACTGAATTGTGCTGTTGAGCATGTCGATCTCTTTGCAATGTCTTTCCTCTTTCTTTTATCAACCTTTGTCTGCTTATAAAATTTATCTTTCAAAATCCAGCTCTGGCAACATCTCCAGAGAGACTTCCCTGGTTCTCTCCTATAAAGAGTTAACCAATCCCAGTTATGAGCCACCTCTCTTTCATATACAGGTATCCAGTTTTGCCTATATTTTTGATCATAAAAAACCAGAAATATTTTAAGGAGACATTTTTTACGCTATATAACATACCTGCAGAAGTGATTAAGTCATTAACATGTAGCAGCTCAATAATTTTTACAAAGTGAATTTTACCTGTGTAACTACACCTATGATCAAGAAATAGAACATTTCCAGGACCCCCAAAGCCCCTCTTTAGCTTCATCCTAGTCATTACCTAACCCCCAATATAACCACTGTTCTGATTTATTTTCATCACAAACTAGTGTGCCCATTTAAAAAAGTCTCATACTCTTGTATCTAGTTTCCATGATTCAACATTCTGGATGTTAGACTGGTCCATGTTGTTCCTAATGGAGGTGGCTTGTTGATTTTCAGGGCTGTATAGTATTTCTTTGTATGAATATACCACTTATATATCCTTTTTCATTATTGATGGACATGTGAATTGTTTCCATTTTTAGTTACTAAAAACAATGTTGCTCTGAACATTCTTGATCATGTCTTTCAGTTACCACATATATGCATTTCTATTAGGTGTATGTCAGGTCAATGTATACTCCTGTTAATAGTGTATAAGAGTTCCAGTTTCTCTACATTCTCACCATTATTCATCCATTTCAGTTTCCAAATTTTAGCTACTTTAATGAAAGTGTAGTAGTATCATGATATATATTACACTTTTATTTCTTTCTATGTCTGTCTACCCCACCCCCTTTTTTTCTGTCTATCCTTTTCAATCTTACTTTCCTTGAGGCCAAGAGACTATGTCTCATTCAGCATTGTGTGTTAACATGGACAGTTTCTGGCATACACAAAGTACTAAGGAAGTGTTTCCTGAGTGACTATACTGTTTTCTGAGAAGTAATAAGGATCTGAGAAGACTTTCAAATGCCAAAATCAAGCTTTTCAGGTAACCATCCGTCTACCCTGCCTAAGTTTAAGTCAAGTGCTAATCATCATACATGTTTGAGTGTCCATCCACTGCCAGTCCTATTCTTCTGGTACTTTCTCAAGGATTCCCTAGCTAGGTACTTTATAGCATGGACCAGGAATGTATATACCAGAACTAAGACAGTTCTAAACACAGAGTTAAGAGAGCTTGAAATACAATTGTATTTTCCCTGCTTTCTGGCAAAATCTAAGCCAACCAAAGCAGGGAAGAAGCTATTCTTGTTTAAAGATACCCAATGAAGCAAATCAAACCCACAATGAGATACCACTTCTCACTGAGACACATTCACTAGGATGACCATAATAAAAAAGATGGATGATAGCAAACATTGGCAAGGATTGGAGAAATTGGAAATTTCATACCAGACTGGTAAGAGTGTAAAATAGTGTGGCTGCTTTGGAAATCAGTCTGGTAATTGCTCAGAAAGTTACAGGTAGAGGTACCAGAAGACCCAGAAATTGTACTCTACATATATACCTAGAGAACTGAAAGTATGTTCACATAAAAACTTGTATGTGAATATTCACAGCAGCATTATTCATAATAACCAAAGAGTGGAAATAAGCCAAATGTGCATCAGCTAATGACTGGTTAAACAAACTGTTTTATGTACATACAATGGAAAATCATTCAGCCATTGAAAGGGATGAAATACATGCTACAACATGAGCGAATCTTGAAAATGTTGTGCTAAGTGAAATAAATGAGACACAAGGCTGCATATTGTGTGTGCTAAGTCACTTTAGTCATGTTTGATTCTTTGCGACCCCATGGACTGTAGCCTGCCAGGCTTCTCTGTCCGTGGGGTTTTCCAGGCAAGAATACTGGAGTGGACTGTCATTTCCTTCTCCAGGGGATCTTCCCAACCCAGGGATTGAACCAGTGTCTCTTAGCCCTCCTATACTGGCAGGCAGGTTCTTTACTACTAGCACCACCTGGGAAAGTGAGAGTCTCTCAGTCATGTCCTACTCTGTGACTCCGGGGGCTATACAGTCCATGGAATTCTCAAAGCCGGAATACTGGAGTGGGTAGCCTTTCCCTTCTCCAGGGGATCTTCCCAAGCCCGGGATCAAACCCTGGTCTCCCATATTATAGGCAGATTCTTTGCCAGCTGAGGCACCAGGGAAGCCCAGCACCACCTGCAAAGCTCCACCAGTATTATATGGTCCCATCTATATAGAATATCCCAAAAAGGCAAATCCACAGAAACAGAAATTGGTAATAGCCAGGGGCTAGAGTAAGGGAAAATGGGGAATGATCACTTATGACTACATACTACCTTTAGAGTGATACAAATATATTAAAATTGGATAATGATGATGATTGCTTTACTCTGTGAATACACAAAAAACTACTGAACTGTACACTTTACTTAACAGGGTGAATTTTATGGTGTTTTCATTATACGTCAATAAAGCTATTATACAACACATTAATTTTTTGCATATTTTACTTATTTGAATTATTTGTATAAATTTCTGTAATTTAAAAAAACTTTAAAAATATGTTTATGAATTGTATTTTTCCTCTTGTGAAGATGTTGTGCAAACATATTTCTTGTCACATTAATACCTCTCCTTTTTCTCTCATCAAACCAGTCTGGAATCCTAAAGCACTGGTGCCTTTCTTTTGTTGGTGGTTATGTTTTTAATTAACTAATTTTGGGTTGTGCTGGGTCTTTGTTGCGGTACTTGGGCTTCTCACTGCGGTGGCCACTCCTTGTTGCAGAGCACAGGCTCCCTGGGCTTTAGCAGTTGTGGCTCATGGGCCCTACAATGCACAGGCTCCAGTAGTTGAGGTGCTGGGCTTCCATTGCTCTGAGGCATGTGGAGTCTTCCCAGAATAGGGATTGAACCTGTGTTCCTTACATCAGCAGGTGGATTCTTATTCACTGTACCACCAGAGAAGTCCTGGTGTCTTTTTTCTTTAGGTGGATGTTAATACTGCCTTCATGAAGTGTCACCAGCTCTATCCCAGAAGAATGCCAACGAATGTGATCTTGCAGTAGAACAGGGTAGCCAGCAGCATTTGGTTTATACAAGAGCAGCCTAGGCAAAGGAGGGGCTGGTTCCTTCCGCCAGTGTCCTCTGGAACAATGGTTTAATGGAGTTTGACTAACCTGTCCAATATCCCCATCTATTTAAAATTTTTTTAAAAATTATTTTAAAAAGATTTTATTGGAATATAGTTGATTTATAATGTTGTGTTAGTTTCAGATATACAGCAAAGCTAATGAGTTATACACATAACCACTCTTTTTCAGATTCTTTTCCTGCAATATCTATTTTCTTCTCTTCTGGCCTCTTAAAGAGGAAAATACAAACAGCACCAGAAACTGTGATATTCTAATATATTAGAATATATTACTGTCATCATTTCTTCTCCCCTAGTTTTTCTTTGCTCCAGTCTTTAAAGAAAAAATTCCTCTAATCCTGTGCTTCTCAAAATGTGGTTTCTAGACCCACAGCAGCAGCACTAGAGGACTTGTTAGAAATGAAAATCCTGGGCCTGTCCCACATCTGCCCCAGGCTTCCGACACTGTGGGGGTGGGGCCCTAGGAGCCCAGTGTTACAAGTCCTCCCAGGGATTCTGAAGCACAGACCATGCTGTAGTACCACTGAATCGTGCCCCCTTTTCTTAGCCAGCAGCTTTTCAGTATAATACACAGTAGTAGGCAGTATAGATTTGCTGAGTCACCTTCCTTTCCCTTAACCCTGAGCAGTCCATTCACCACTCTGGATTCTCTCCAGCAAATGTTTCCTCAACATTTTCTCTCCAATCTTGGAATCCGATTGCTCCTTTCTGAATAGAATTTGCAGTGCTTTTCATTGTTTCTGGGGATTGCCAACAATGCCCTACTTAAGAGATCCTCACAGCACTTCCTGGCAAGAAAGATAGGAGGATGTCAGGAAAAGAGGTATTTTTGTTTGAATGTTTATGAAACGTTATGAACATTTTTTTGTGAAAATAAGTGCCCCACTTCAATTTACAAACTTGAATGTGCAAAGCGGAATTTGATTTTTAGAATATATATCCCTAAGTCTCAGATTCTGGGATGTAGATGTACTATCTGGGGTGGATAGTCTTCACGCTCACAAGTGACCCTGGTGATTCTAAAGGTGGTGGGCCCTGCTCCCTTGGAGATTTAGGGTGGGGGTGGGGCTTCCAGCACTCTCCCCTTTGTAAAGCTGACACTCACTGGAAAATGCTACAGTTAAAAAAAAAAAGTAACACAGCACCTATGCCTTTTCAGGACCTTTTTCATATCTTTAATTTAGTGACTTGATGTTTAGAAAATCTTTTAGTCAAGTTCTTAGATTCTCAAGATTAAAAAAAAGTTATTAATACCTGAAAGGTAAACCATTAATGTAGCAGTTGTTTTTTAGATGTGAAAGTTATTTTCGAATAATACATATCCTGACCAGTTGTAGAAACTAGCCTGAATAAACTACTTTTATTCTGTACTTATATTCTCTTAGTAACTTTGAGACATAGAAAGTTATATTCCTTCTAAAGTTTGTGTGGCAGTTGTCACTGTGAAGGAAATTCTTTTTCTTAGATTATTGTTCAAAGTGGACTGTATGTATCAATATTAGTGGGTGAAATGAATATATGTGTATATACACAATAGCCTGAAAGAGACCATGATTATGCATCTAGGATTCAAGGTGATTATCTGTTCCTAGTTTAGTGTTACATCCTTTCACACTTTCTAAGGATTTTTTTTCTGCCAATGTCATCTCAATATTTTTACTTGTAAAAGCACTGGAAAAATGACTGCATTTTTAGTCTCATAAAATATAACAGAGTTGCCAACTTCCCCATTATTGGCATTTGGACTTTGATAATACTGTGGGATATTTAGAAGTATCCTTGGCCTCCACTCACTAGATGTCAGTAGCACCTGCCCCTCAAGCTGTGACAACTTATAAATACTCCAGACATTGCCAAATATCTTTAGGGGGGCAATATCACAAGTTGAGAACCACTGAAATAGAAACATTGAGTTAAAAGAGTAAAATTCACTTAAGTAGCCATATAGAACATTTTAATGCCTGTGGTCAAGGTATTTTTGCTTTTATGTTGAAAATAGTGCATCACTTCCAGGAGTGTTCGATAAGAAACACCACAATTTTGTGAAATCTGAAAAAAACTATTCTTGATATATTGTACCTCTGTTAAACAAGCGTATTTCGAAGCATAACATTACAATTAAGAAAAAGCGGACATCAGAAAATGTAAGTAGAAAAGATTATCACAATAGAACAGGGAAAAGAGCAGTATGGACCAGTGATAGCAATGTTGTAGCGATACAATGACATACTAGTAGGCTATACTTACTGACAAAATATTTGTGCCAGGCATGTTATTGCTTCTGCAGATACAGAGATAAAAAACAAAACAACTGTTTTCTTCCATTGAAAAGCTCAGAGTTCAGGGACACAGACAAATTATATTGTCATAAAAAAAGAATGTACTGGAAAAATTATGATAGAAATGTCTCCTGCTGACTTGTAATAAAATGACTGAAAAATAAGAATCCTAGCTGTGTGAACAGGGTGATTCACACTTGGCCAGATTTGTCAACTTGACACAGAAAATCAGTTAAAATAATTCAGACAAAAGTTCTCTTCTGCAACAAATAAGCTTGAAACATTAGCTTATTGGGTGATGTGAGTCAAAGCAGCTGAACTGTTTTGCCAAAATGATTGGGATAAGTGGTTCAGTTATTCATTTCACTAGACTGTGGAGATGTCAGAGTACTATTGTCTAATGAATTAAACAAATGAACTTCAACTTGGGAGATTTGTGTTTTTAAAACATATTAATATTGGGTGTAACTTTAATACCAGAGTTTTTGGAGAAAGTATTTTCCATTTTTAGACATTCTGCTCTCTCACTGGCTTATTGGGAAAACCCTTTAATTTTCCTATTTCTTCAGTGATACTATAACTCCAAGTACCACATGGCTCTTCAGTAGAAGAAAAGGCAAAAGGAGAAAGTATTAAAAATTCACATAAACATAGCTTCAGTTGCCTTTTTGTCAGGTGGGATATAGACAAATTTGGTTTGCTGGGATGGTGGCTTTGGGCTGAGCAGAGGTTAAAGATACTGCTTTGCCTTAAATTTGTTGGTCTTTCTGGACCTGCAGACCTGAATAAACAACTACAAAATGTCAGAAAACCAAGGACACGGGACCAGGATAACATTGCTGGAAGTGAGAACCCAACAGCTATGCCTGTCTACCGGGTGTTTCTGGCTCACCTGGCTTCCTTTTAGGCATCTGATTGGACAGCATCTCTTGGTTGATGGGGTCATGTGATTCTTAGCTAATGAGGTGTGTGCACACAGGACACCCAAGTCTCCCTCTCTGGAGTATCCGACTACTTGAGGAACCCTCAAGCTCTTTCTCCTGGTGGCACAGTAATTAGCAACACTTGAGACATGGTTTCTCCATCAGCTTGAATCTGAGTGCTGTGAGCAGAGCCCTCTGCTGAACCATGACGGCTATGTGTCATTTGTTTTAAGCCAGAGTTTGGCAGAGTTCTTCTGTAAAGGATGAGGCAGTGTTTTAGGTTCTGCACGTCATAATCTCTATCACTGTTCCTCTACCCTGCTGTTCCGTGGCATGAGAGGCCGTAAAAAAATATGTACAAGAATGGATGTGGCTGTGTCCCCCACCTCCCCACACTATTTACAAAAGCGGAGAGTGAGCCACTTGGTTCAGGGACTACAGTTTGCACATCCCTATTTTAAGTCACAGCTTTCAGGACTGTTACTGCGGCATAATAACCTAGCCTGTCATGATATCTTGTGGGCTGAGATGAATCCCCAAATGAGAGTCTTTATCATGTGTTGTCATCTATCCTCCCTTTCAACAATCCACTTTCTCTTTTCTTGAAGCCTAATTTGACCGACCAGTCTCTTCATGTTTCAGTAACTGCTATTTCATAATGTGCCAAAGAAAGGCAGAAAAGGCCTTTCCTTCTTAACACCTTAATCACAAGACCTCTTCAGCTCAAACCTGAATCACCAAAGGTCTCCAAGTCACTGGTTCTCATTTTTTAGTAGGTATCAGAATCACCCAGAGGGCACAGATTGCTGGGTTTTACCTTACGTTTTTGATTTTATAGGTTTGGGAAGAATTTGTCTAGTAGTTCATGTCTGGTCTTAAAGGCAATCAACTTCTAATAAGGCAGTAAAATCTTTTAGATTTCACTGGGCATACAAATTGGCTGAGAAGCTTGCTAAAATGCAGATTACCTCAGCAGATTTGGGGTGGGGCCTGAGATTTTGATAGTGATAGTGGTCAGGCTGAGGACACTAATTGCTGCAAGAAGCTATAAGATTCTAATCTTCCTTTTTAGCCCTAGGTTTAGCATAGTGCTTAGATTAGAGCCAAGTGCAGTTCTGTGCTTAAGTCTTGAATAACCTCAGGTCAACTTTGACTTCACTCACACCTAATGAGTTAGCAAATCCTTTTGGTTCTGCTATCACAATGTATTTATAAAGCATCCAACCACTTGTCACCGCCTTTACTGTAACACCCTGACTTTGGCCACCACCATCTCTGGGCTGGATTTTTTTCAACAGCCTTTTAATTGGGCTCCCAGCCTCAGCTCTTGCTCCATCCTCCCTCTCACTTCTCACATTTACTGTAAATTCTTTATATAGCAGCAAGAGGGTTTCTTTAAAACCCAGGTTGATTAGCTTACTCCCCTGTTTAAGACTGTGCACACAGTGACTCCCCATTTCATGCAGCAAAAGCCAAAGTGCTTCAGTGGTCTATCAGGCTTTACCTGCTGGCTCCCTTTTACATCTTTGATCTCGTCTCCACTCTGCTCTTGCCACTCTGGCCTCCTTGCTGTTCCTTGAACCCACCAAGCACACTCCCATCTCAGATCTTGGCACATGGTTTTCCCTCTACCTGGAAAATTCTTCCTCCAAGATAAGTGACCTTTTTCCTTCAGTCTTGGCTCAAATGTCACTAACGCTTTTCCTGACCAGCTATTTTTTTTCCCTCTACCTCTTCACTCTGATATATATATATATATTTACTTATCTTCTCCCGACTTAGAATGTAAGCTCCATGCACACAGAAATTGTTTACAATCCCTAGCGTTAAACAGTTCCTAACGCATAGTAAGGTGCCCTGTAAATATTTGAATGAATAGACAACAGACTGCAGCTAACTGGAATATCTCGAGGATGTAGGCTGCTGCTTCTCCAGGCTCCCTCAGGATACATGTTGCCAACCAGTATTACTCATTTTATTCCCCAGTAAACAGTGGGTTTGGTAACATTCTTTCCTAAATCCTTTTCTTGGAATTTAAATAATAAACTGGGTCATTTACTGTTGCCATATATTGTGTTGCTGAATTTTCCATTGCTTATATTCCTTTTAATACATCTTCCTCCAGCATTTGGCCTTTTGTTCACCGTCCACAACCTTATTCCAAGGCTGGAATATTTGCCTTGGAGGAAAAAAATCTAACGTTCATTTAACATTCGTTTAAAAGTTTTAGGCAAATCTAAAACAAACGAACAAAGTCTGATTCATAATACTCAGGCCTATTGGGTACATGTTATCTTAAGATAGCTGAAGATTATTTGTAACAGGAGTCCAGAGTTTTATAACTTAAAACCATCCATCTTGCTCATTTCCAGCGCGTTCTACATAGAACTCCTAGGTTACCAGGTGATTGTGTTGTTGGGGAAGCGGCAACTTCTCTTTAGACCTTTTGAGGTGTGGGTTTGCTTGCTCTGCATATAAAGGAATTCTAGAAGCTGGGATTGCACCGCCCACCCCACGCACCCCTTACTTGCAGAGGCCCCCCTCCCCCAGCAGAAGGGCTCTTCGTGGGGCAGTTGCCAGCTCCAGATACAGCTGCTTGACACCTATTGTCCCAGTTTGGACGTCCAGCGACTTCGCCTGAAGGACCCTAGCTGCGACTTCGCCCCAAACTCAAAGCTACCGCTCCGGCAGGCTCCCCGGGACCCTGCCGACCTGTCCCGGGCGGCCACCCCTCAGGCCAGGGCCTCGGGCAGGGCGGGCGGGCGGCCGGGCCGGCCCCTCCTCGCAGGCGTTCGCGCCGGGCAGCCCGAGCGGCCGCGAAGGCCCCCGCCCGCCGCTCCTCCCGCCCCCTCCGCCCCAGAGGGTTGGCTGCCGGAGTCCCTCCCGCTCCCGGCTCTCCGCCTCACTAGCCGCGGCTCTCGGTGCAGCGGGGACGGGGCGCAGCAGCCTGTGCCCACGGAGCGCACGACACTGCTCGGAACGCAGCGCCACCCTTGCCCCCGCAGCCGCCCACTCGGGATCGCCAGCGGCCTCCGCGCGCGCACGGTGAGCGCCACCCCGGGCGCTGAAGGGGAAGCGGGCCGCTGCCCCGAGTGTCCTTTACCTCCGGACCGTCTGGACCTGCGCGAGGGGCTCGCTCCCCAAGTCTCCTCTTCCCCACCCCCACCCCGGTCATTTCCAGTGCCCTTCTCCACCCTACTCCACCTCTCAGCCCCGACCTCTCGCTCCCCTCCCTTGCTCGCAGGGAGGCGAGGGCCTTGCTCCCCGGCGGGGACCGTTGCTCCGGTCGTTGGCGGCCGGCGCCGCGAGGCCCCGCCCCCGGCGCGAGTCCTGGAGCCCCGGGGCCGGGAGGCCGCGCCGGCGGCTCGCGCGGGGGCGGGGCGGGGCGGGGGCGGGGCGAGGCCGTCCGGGCGCCCCGCTGGCGGGTCGCGCGCGCGCCCGCGGCCCCTTTCCTGCCCCGGCGGCGCGCGCCGGCCCCGGCCCCACCCCCACCCGCTCGCGCAGGCTCCCGCCCGCTGCGCGTTTTGTCCCGCGTCTCGCCCCGTCCGCCGACTGACTCGCCGCGCTTGTCCTTCCTCCCGCTTTTTCTTCTCTCCCCGCACGGTCTCAAGATGCCTTCGGCCACTAGCCACAGCGGAAGCGGCAGCAAGTCGTCCGGACCGCCACCGCCGTCGGGCTCCTCCGGGAGCGAGGCGGGGGCCGGGGCCGCCGCGCCGGCGTCTCAGCACCCCGCGAGCGGCACCGGGGCCGTCCAGACCGAGGCCATGAAGCAGATTCTCGGGGTGATCGACAAGAAGCTCCGGAACCTGGAGAAGAAAAAGGTGCCAGGAGGTGGCGGGGAAGGGCGGGTTGCGCGCTCGGACCCTGACCTGCCGCAGCCTCTGCTCTCCCGGCCTCGGGCGCTTCCCCTTCGCCCAGGCCCGGCCTCCGCAGCCGAGCGGAGCTCCGAGCCCAGAAGACGGGCTCCGCGGGGCGGTGCGTGTCCCCCGACGCGGACGCGGCGCTGCCCCCAGGCCTGTGTGGCCGGCCTCCCGCGGGGCCCGGCCTCCGGCCTCGGCGGCTGGGCCGCGCGAGGGTGGGGGCCTGCCGCGTCCCGGGGCGTCTCACTGATGCCCTTGTCTCTGTGGGGAGGCCCTTTTTCTGCGACTGGGGTCAGCTGGGGGAAAGGGCGAGACACCCCGGGGCGGGGGCCGGTCCGGCCCAACCGACTGCCTCGTGGAGTCGGGGCGGCCTGCGTCCTGGAGCCCGGGGGCTTGTCCGCTCCGTTACCTTGTACCCGAGGCCTGCGCGGCGGCCGCGCTGCTCCCCGGGGAGGGAGGTGTTTGGGGTCCTTAAAGGAGAGCCGCTTCTCCCTCCGGCCCCTCTCGGGCGGGCCTCGGGTTTGCTACCCCCGCCCCGCTCTGACGGGCGCCCCTTCCTCCTTTGTTTGAATTGTCCGGGGGTCCCCCCGAGCCTCACGCTCCACCCGACCCCGAGAAGATTTTCTGCGGGCGCACTTGGCCCCCTGGGGACGCCCCGAAGAGGGCCGGGAGGGAGGCTGCGCGGGTCGAGACCCGCGGGGGTGGGTCCGGGCTGCGCGGAGGGGCTCGCGGGGTCCCCGGGCACATGGAGAGCGCGGCTAACATGGCGGCGGCTGCGGGGAGAGGGAAGCGCCGTACGGGAGCTGCATTGTGAGCACAAAGCGAGGGGGAGGGCCGAGGCCGGCAGCCGCCCGGCGGGCCGCCTCGGTGCCCCCGCCGAAGGAAAAATCGGGCCACACCCACACGTTTTGGATGGAATATTTAACCATTCCTAGGTCATATTGTGAGGTTTATCTTCCAGTTGGTCTTTTGTTTTATGTTTTGCGCGCAAGACTGTGCCAGCTCGGTTTGGAGGGACACGTGTGTGTGTGCCTGTGTGTGTGTGTTTGTGTAGAGAAAGGGTCTTACCAGAATGAATAATTCAGCCTTCAGTAAGATTGGAGGTGGAAAGGGAAAACAAATCAGTAGTACAGAAAAAAATGGGGTAGTTACATCTGTGACTGTTATGCAAACTTTTGCCTTTTACCTTAAAAAGGAAATAACTTGCTTTAGTAGCTTCTTTTTATCTGCCTCTAGTAAAACATTTATTATAACGTCTTGAATTTTGAAGAAGTCACTTTAAAATGTTTATTTTGCCAGCCACCAAATAGTGTTAGTTAAGATGTAATGGTAACTACTTGGCTAAAATTTGGGCTGTGGGAAATAACTTGAAAACTGGTTATATTTAGGCCTTAATTATTTTGATCGCTTGTTTAATGATTCATTTTACATTCTCGGGGGAGTTTAAAAGCATTTTTAGAGTTTTTGAATTTTGTCTTATATGTTTAGAAATTGAACTTTATTTGAAATTGAGAGATAGGCTAGTTGTAGGTTTCTACCTTTTGCTGATCCTTTATTTTGATTAAATAAGTGTGATTTATTATAACTTTGAAGTAATAGATTTATCAGTGCTACCAAAGCAAGAAAAGCATTTTTATGGTTAAGGAGCTACATTCAAGTATGTAATAAGATAAGCATGCCCAAGACCTGTGTCCTCTGAGTCTGCCATCTTTGTTAACTGTGTTTGAAATTGAGACTTAGCTACATTATAAAAACCTCTTAATTCAGTAAATAACCCTGTCACTTTGGTATTTAATATCCGAATGAAGAACAGTATTAATGATGTAATATTTTAAGTGTAGACATCTTAATACAGATATTTATGTTTTAATGACTGAAAAATGATTCTTGAAAGACATTTATAATATAAAGTTAGGCATTGATTACCAGGTAACTTGGGTTGTGAGGTAAGTTGGATTCTAGTGTTCACGTGTGTATGAAAAAATTAGTAAGCTAGTTTTATGAACCCTATGAGGGGCTGAACTGTGACAGGTCTTTCGTGTGTATAGGTGTGTAGTACTATACATTGCCTACCCCCTTCCCCCAATTATAAAGGAGAAAATAATGTAGTTATTATTACAGAGGTTATAGACAAGGCTAGTAAGTAGTGAAAAATTCCCTTGTAATGATGGAGATTTAGTACACTACACAAAGCAACAAATGCCTTTCTTGTCTTTTTTCCCTGTGTTCCCAGTGTTAGGGTGCTAGGTAGCAGAAAGGTCAAATTTCAGTTACGTGAGGCTTTTTGGTAACTCACAGACTGAGCTACCTACTTGTTAAATAGTTGAGTTGGTAGTACCAGTGTTGTGACTTACTATTAAAACTGTAGGTTTTAATTTTTTAGAAACTTGAGGCATTTGGGTTTCCTCTATAATTTAATTACTTTAAATAGAAATTTTTCTATATCTAGATGATTCCTGTATGAATGGATTTAACTGGGATCAATTTTTTAATGGTGTTTCCAATACATCTAAAGTAGGATTTACTTTACAAATCAGTTTTCAGTCTTTTGACTTCAGTTTCTTTAGCAAGTTATATTTGAGTTGTATTTTAGTTTTGACCTTTTCATAGGTGCCTCCTGGACAAATACCTTTTTCCAGGGATTCTCATATTAAGTATCCCGATAAAAATTATTGCTTGATAGGTAATACCACAAGACATAGAGAATTGGAATAATTTTATTGTACTTCAATGAAAAAACAAAGTTATTTAGAGGAAAGCTAAGCATCTGTTCAGTGAGAATGCATACTTTGATGAAACATGATCCTGTTATGTAATGCAACTAAATGGCCTGGTGGTTTTTTGAAATTAGGGCTTTTAAAGTATGTGAGTGTTCAGCAAAGAGAAGAAACGCAGCTATAATAAACAGAATCATGTCAAATTCCATTTACCAATCTTTCAACTGATTAAAGTACAACTAACAATGCTGCTGCTGCTGCTAAGTCACTTCAGTCGTGTCCAACTCTGCTAACCCATAGACGGCAGCCCACCAGGCTCCCCCGTCCCTGGGATTCTCCAGGCAAGAACACTGAAGTGGGCTGCCATTTTCTTCTCCAATGCATGAAAGTGAAAAGTGAATGTGAAGTTGCTCAGTCGTGCCAACTCTTAGTGACCCCTTGGACTGTAGCCTACCAGGCTCCTCTGTCCATGGAATTTTTCAGGCAAGAGTCCTGGAGTGGGTTGCCAAATGAACTGAGTGATTATCTAGTTTTCTTCATCAGTTGGCATAGAACTGGGCCCTCGGCTATGCAAGATGATATTTTGAAACCAAGTCTTAATTTTAACTCAAGGTGGTGGGTTTAGTCACTAAAGTTGATCCAACCCTTGTGACCTCATGGACTGTAGCCTGCCAGGCTCCTCTGTCCCATGAGATTTTCCAGGCAAGAATACTGGAGTGGGTTGCCATTTCCTTCAGGGGATCTTCCAGACCCAGGGATTGAACCCTGGTCTCCTGCGTTGCAGGCAGATTCTTTACCACCTGAATTACCAGGGAAGCCACTTTAATTCAAGGGAGAGCTCTTTTATATGGTAACAAGTAATCATTTTTGAGATAGAATGAAGGGTGTTTTAATAGATGACATTTAAAATTGTTACACTCTTGCAAGTAAAGTTTAGACAGTAGTGACTTTGGTAGGTGAAAGGTTAATCACTGTTGTCTAGCAAAACGACCTGGCAGTTTTTAACCAGTATGACCAGAAGCGATAGACAAGTACCACTTTGTGCAAAAAAGCACAAAGTCTTTTTGCTCTGTGTTTCTTTGCAGTTCATATCATTCTGAAAAAAGGATTGCTTATTGTTAGGATAACATTTCTTTACAGAGCAAGGCAGTGCAGGTGGTGTACAAAATTCTCAGTTTTTTGAAATAAAAACGTTTATAACTTGCATAAGCAAACCCTTTTCTTGGGGATAACATCTGAAGTTTTTCTTGACAGTTAAGATCTCTGAGGTGCTAGTTTCTCCACTGGTTGCATGGACTATTCCTCTGCAGTGCAGAGGGCAAGATTACTTTGTTTTGCATTCACCTTGTCACAGAAGAAAAGGTATAATGCTGAATTTGTTTCCCTCTGCTTGTCTGGGTGTGCTCTGTGAGTGTGTGACATAGAAAAATATTTAAAAACTGAGTTTGAAAAGAAAATGATGTGAATTATCTCACGTGATGACGCAAATACCTTTTTCTGGAATGAGAGTAGAATCCTAAGTATGATAATAAGAATGTGTTTTAAGCTGGCCATATTTTACTCAAGGATAATTCCTATGTTTGTATCAGAATATTTATATCAGAATAAATTTTGTCTGACTTAGGGATTAAGCATACAGTTTGTCATAATTTTATGTAATTAATTTCTTAGGTTATGTTTAGAACTAGATGAGGACTAACCTAGTACTACTTCATCTTTTAAAAAAATCAATATTTGCCAAAGTTTAAACTTTAAACAGTGTGCTCTTAATTTTATTATAGTACTATTATAGAATCTTTGAGATTTGTTAAGAGCTTAAAGCCATTTCAGAATTTATTCCAATTCGTTTTACAGAAAAAGAAATTGAGATGCTCATGTAAAATGACCCAGGTTGAAATAGGTGAATTCCAAGGTCTCTTGTAATGTTTTAGAGGCGTAGTTAGAATTTGTAACGCTTTGCAACATAGTGTAATTTTTCAAGTTAAAGCTGATTCTGTGGAACCAAGCCTTTTACTTCAAATAACTGAATTTTATTAGTATTTTTAAAATTTTTATTTTTTGGCCACACTGTGACATGCCAAATCTTAGTTCCCAATGGGATCGAACCCTTTCCCCTTGCTTTGGGATCATGGAGTCTAAATCACTGGATTGCCAGAGAAGACCCCCCACATACTTTAATTTTAGAGTTCCTCTATTTTAAAAAGGTGGAAGCAAAAGAAAAAAGCTTTTTTTCCCTTCCGTAGACCTATATAGTAACATCTCATTGCGAAATTTGTGTTTGTAGGCTGTCTAGGTAATGGCCTCCAGCGACTAGCAGTACAGGTGGAGTTCCATTTAGAGTTTCTCCTCATGCTTAGTTAAGCCCCAGATGCACATTTGCTAGTCTCTGCTCAAGCTTGGTATGTTATAGGCCAGAAAATCTGGGGATAGCAATACCAGTAGAGAGAAGTAGATGTGTCAGTATTTACATCTTAATTCTCATATTCCAAGTTTCTGGATTTTTTTTTTTAATAATTGGTTCCTTTTGGAGGAGGAGAAGAGTAGCAGAAGAGAAAGTCAAAATTGAAATTGTAAGGTGTTTGACTTCCCATCTTTTTACTTCTCTCACTAGCTGTATACAAGTGCTGTAGTTAGCTAGAGGGAGGTGTAAACACAGATGAAGGAGGCCTCACTGCGCCTCTGCTCACTGGTGTTGCTGAGGACGGGTTAGGGTGTGCTTCTTGGCCGCAGTCTGTTTCCTTTAACTTCTTGTGCTGCCCATTGTCTGTACACTTTTCTTTGCACTTTTATATTGTTTTATGTCCTCACCTTATGCATTTTTTCTAATAGATAGTAAACTGCTGGAGGGCAGAGACTATTACTAGCATCATACTGTGCCTTGCACATGGTGTATGCTGAGTAAATATTTGCTAGATTGACTGAATCATTGCATAGCAATACTTGTATTTTCATCAATAAAATCCTGTTGAACTGGATTAATCCATGAGCGGGAAAATGCTTTTTTGTACAGAGCTGTTTACTTGCACTGTTTTTTTGTTTTTTTTTTAATTGAAATGGGTTTTTTCCCTGAAGGATTTTATTTTTTTTAAGTGAGTAGAGTTGATGAGTAAGCAGTTAGAAAACTCTTATCTTAAAATCTAGGTAGTGTAAACAAGATTTGATAATAGTCTTAGGAAGGAAGACAGATGATTTTTGGTATTTGAACCATTGTAGATTATTGGAAATTTCATTGCATTCCCCTTAATACTCTTACCCAAACATAGAGATAGCTGAAATATACTAATCATTGGGGAAAAGAATCTTTGGTCTCCATTTTAAATAAATTAACGATTCGTATCTATCAATAATTGAAGTCCCAACAGAGTATACAAACCACTTAGTTGTACCAACTTATCCTACTGAGTAGTTTGGCTAAAGCAACTAATAAATTCAAAAGACACTTGTTAAGATTGTCTCTGGTCAGTTGTTTCTTTCTTTTTTGGATCATTTGTTTTTCAGGTTCACAAGCTTTAGACTTTATAAGAATATAATTCAAAGTAGGTGATGTTGGAACTCTTAAACTTTTTCAGTTTCATTTTCTTACTCAGGTTAGGTGCTTTCTTTCTTTCAGACTTAACTACATAATTACTGCCATGGACAAGGAATAAGTTTTTACCGGATTGTCTTTTTTTCCCTCCAGTTGAACAAGTGAAAGTGAAAGTCGCTTAGTAATCTCCGACTCTTTGCGACCCCATGGACTATACAGTCCATGGAATTCTCTAGGCCAGAATACTGGAGTTGGTATCCTTTCCCTTCTCCAGGGGATCGTCCCATCCCAAGGATAGAACCCAGGTCTGCTGCATTGCAGGCAGATTCTTTACCAGCTGAGCCACAAGGGAAGCCCAGTTGGCAAAAGTCTTGTCAAATTATATCTCTTGGTTAGTTACCTGCCTAAAAAGGTATCTTACAGTGGGACATTAGATAACTGATTTAGCATCCTTTTACTGTTCTTCATTGTTCAGGAATCCTGTAATCTTGATGCTCAGTGAGCTTCTGTATTAATCAGTCTTCCAGGGCCTGGTGGAATGTTCGATTCTCAATGAAAGTCTGTTTCATTTTTGGACAGCTCTTAAGTTCATGATGTTGGCGTTACATCCCTGCCACCACTGTTAAATTTTTTTTTTTCTGTAACAGGTCAGACTCCTGCAACGTGTGAAGGCTTCTAGCATTTGAAGAGAGCTGCTATGAATCATCTATGGATTGTACTCTATGTTCTCTCTACCCTCCTTTTAAAAATTGAAGGAACTTGATTCTTGATGCCTTTCCTGTCTGCTATGAATTTTACTAGCAACAGCAACTCAGTCTCAGTTGAATTGAGGAATGTTTGTTGGAGGCAGAGTCAGTTGCCTGCCACTATGTGGGCAGAGTCAGAACTCATCATCCTTCTAGATGAAGAACAGGAATGCAGGGATTGGGGACTTGAAATGTCTAGAAAGGACCACTGAAGATTACGGGAAGATGAGAGGAAAAGAAATCTTTGTCTTGCTGTATTTACATTGTCATCCTACAGGTTCTTTCAGTACTACAGAAGTGATTTATTTGACCTGGAGAGAGTAATTTGAGATACAGCTTGGTGTTCCTACTATTTTTGTTATTTTAGGCTTTATTTTTAAGTATTCTCCCAGTTTAGAGATTTCCTTAATTGAGAGCAAGAGTTACATAGTTCCCTAGATAGTCAAGCTAAAGATGTTGCCTCTCCTAATTTTTCTTGTGGTGACTGTTTACAGTTGTCTAGTTGGTAAAGAATCTGCCTGCAATGCAGGAGATCCAGGTTCATTTCCTGAATTGGGAAGATCTCCTGGAGAAGGGAATGGCAACCCACTCCAGTATTCTTTCCTGGGGAATCCCATGGACAGAGGGACCTGGCAGGCTACCGTACATGGGGTCTCAAGAGATGGACATGACTTAGCGACTAAACCCCCACTACCATAATTGTCTAGTTGAAGAATTAGTGGTTTTTTGAGTCATTTCTTTTGCTGTTTCCTTTTAACTGTCATTTTTTCCCAGTTATTATTCACTTACGGAATTTGTTGGTTATAACAGGAAGGAAGGGAATCTCTGGAGAGCAGTCATTTTGAATATATGCCACCCTCATAACTTCCCAGGTGACGCTAGTTGTAAAGAACCCACCTGCCAATTCAAGAGACGTAAGAGATGCAGGTTTGATTGCTGGCTTGTGACAATCCCCTGGAGGAGGGCATGGCAACCCACTCCAGTATTCTTGCCTGGAGAATCCCCATGGACAGGATCTGGGGGCGGCTGTAGTCCATAGGGTTACACAGAGTCGAACACAACTGAGTGACTTAGCACATACCCCTGTAGTATGCAGTGAATTTTTTAAAAACGTTTAGATAAAGCAGTTTCGGTGATGAAAAAAATCTTTGGGGAGAATGGAAGATTGGGTGTACTGCAATTCTGGAGAAAGGAGGAAGACAGCAGCAGGAGGTCAGGAATGAAGTATAGCAATAGCTGGAATAGAGTGGAAATACAGTGTTGAGGCACAAGTGTTGTTTTCTGGGATATGTGACCTTCAGTTCATTTCAGTTCAGTCACTCGTTTGTGTCCGACTCTTTGCGACCCCATGGACTGCAGCACGCCAGACTTCCCTGTCTATCGCCAACTCCTGGAGCTTACTCAAGTTCATATCCATAGAGTCAGTGATGCCATCCAACCATTTCATCTCATATATGATCTTAGGCATTAATTGCCCTTTCAGTTTCCATTTAGATGAAATGTGATTGATAATAGTGCCTCCCTGATATTTTAAATTTGAATACCTGTCATAACAAATACTCTGAACTGTTATAGGCAGAAAAGAAACAGAAGAGTGGGACTGGTTTCTCAGTACTACATGACGATGTAGTCTTTGATATGTACTGGGTAGCGTCTAATTCCATGATTCTGCTTTAGAGATTCTGATTATGAGTAACCTGGAAAATGGCCTGATTTTTATCTTGCTCATGTGTGCTGTGCTCAGTCGCTTAGTTGTGTCCAATTTGTTGCCAATCCCATGGGCTGTAGTTCTCTCTCTGTCCATGGAATTTTCCAGGCAAGACTACTGGAGCAGGTTGCTATTTCGTATTCCAGGGGATCTTCCCGACCCAGGGATCAAACTCCCATCTCTCATGTCTCCTGCATTGGCAGGCAAATTCTTCACCACTGTGCCATCTTGCTCGTATGTGGTACTATAAATGAATTTTTAATACTTTAGGGATTCTCAGTTGAAAAAGGAACCCTGAATTGAATTTTCAAGATGGATATTTCAAGATAGAATCGAAGAGGGCAGGTTTCAGTTATATCAATATTGTGGTAGGCTTTCTGACGAAGAAATCTGATGCTAGAAAAACAGCTCCATTCTGCTGGGGAAAAGACTTAATATTCATTTTGTGTAAATGATAACGAATATTTAGCAAATTTGTCTGTAACACTGTATGTTAGAAACTGTCTTCGAGCTTAGGGAAGAAAAAAGCTGTGTTTGTCTGGAGTATTTTATTCCTGTCTTTGCCCTCTGTTTTTGTGGGGGTTAATGTTTGACCTGTCAGTTTGACAAGCAAATCCTTATTTATGTAATGATCTTAGTTTGTACTGCAGATTTTAACCCCAAGTGGGCAATTTTTCTACTTACATTTAACGCCGAGATCTCTACACAGAGATCTTGCAGGTGACAGTATTTGAAGAATTTGTGTACTATGAAGCTGAGTTTCACATAGTAGCTGCTTTCTTTTTTCATTGACCTCTTAACCGCCCAGTTATTGCTGTGTGATGGATTACTCTGGCACTTATATCTCATTTCATCATGTGCACAGATGATGCCTGTTTGGGATTCAGGGCATACAGTGGGGTTGACCTGCTCTGTGCTGCCTGGGATTTCAGCTGGAAAGACTCAACCTTGTTTACTCACATGTCTGATGCTTGGGCTCGGATGACCTAACACTAGAATTGCTGACCAGAATCTTTATTTGAGACCTCTCTTCATAGCTTAGCTTCCTCATAGCATGGCAACCCCAGGGTTATTGGACTTGTTAAATGATGGCTCAGGGCTCCAAACATGATTGGTTTTAGTAACCAGCAAACAGGGTAGAGATGCACTGCTCTTATGACTCAACCCTGGAAGTCACATAGGATTATTTCCACTGTTCCCTTGGTTGAAGCCCGCTCAGTACTGTGGCAGAGGAATTAGACTAGTTTTTAAAAGTGCCAAGGTCACGTTGTAGAACGGTACGTGGGAGTTGTCTTTAGAAAATGTAATCTGACGTAGATCTTGGGGTTGGATGAAAGGCAAATTTCCTATTGTGTAGCATATTGGAGCTTTTATACCATAAGATATCTTGTCCTAGGATAGTATAGATTCATACTCAAGAATTATTGTAGGTGAAAGTCCTGACAGTATCCTGAATCTGACACTCTTAACATTTTTGTGTAGCACAAGATTTTAATTTTTATCACTATTATATAAACTATGTCTTTGCAAAATAAGTGTACAAAACAGAAGGAAAAGATTCTACCTGTAATTCTACCACTCAGATACCATTCTTAACACTTAAAAAAATCTTTATATGTATGTGTACACACACACACACACACACACACACACACACACACACACACAGTTTTTAGGAGTTTTAAGTTATCCAGACATTTAATGATAATGCTAGGTATGTAAAACCATCCCATGTGGATTTGTAGTACATTCATTGTGTTCTAATGTCATGATTTAGTAACACTTTTCTTGAAAACTGTATAATGACATTAAAAGGGGGAGATAATAAATGTAAGATATAAGCTAACAGCAGTTTTTATTTTGCCAAGTTGCTGGAATTTTTACTGTATACTGGCACTACATTTCAGGTACTCCTGTTTGCATATCTTCTATTTGTATATTTCTAAGTACTGGAATATAGATTATAATGCTATTATTACATCGTAATTAAAAGCAAATCTTTAACTTGCTTAGTTTTTTATTTTTTAAAAGTAGCCTGTCCTTTTAAAAACATGAACT
This sequence comes from Antilocapra americana, assembly GCA_007570785.1. Taxonomy (NCBI): domain Eukaryota; kingdom Metazoa; phylum Chordata; class Mammalia; order Artiodactyla; family Antilocapridae; genus Antilocapra; species Antilocapra americana. The sequence goes on from ML663010.1 coordinate 8,791,068, forward strand.
GTCTTTGTTCATCCTCAGTGTTTGAGGTGAGCTTCTCTCTTATGGGATTGAGCTTCTCTCTTATGGGATTAGGTGTACCGTATCAGTGTAAAAATCTTGATTCATTTACTTAAAGACTAAGCTTTCTTTTTAAACAGAGTAAATACCACAAAGTCTCTTATGGTTGGAAGAAATTCAGAATATAGTTCACTTTCCTAAGGTGTCAGATTTTTTAGTTAATACACAGACATGTATTAGTTAAGTTTTCTTTCGTCTGATTACTAAAGAAAATCTCAAATTGGTGACAGTGTAATTCTAGACTTGAATTTTATGTGAACTTAGTTGGAGGCTTATTTTCTTAATGTATACATTTATTTAATGTTTTATTATAAATGTTATTTTTGGCTATGCTGGGTCTTCATTGCTGTGCAAGGGCTTTCTCTAGTTGCAGAGAGCAAGCTTTCCTCAGTTGCTGAGAGCAGAAGAAGCTGCCCCTAATTGTGGTCTGTGGCCTTCTCCTGTTGCCGAGCATAGGCTTTAGGGTGCAGGTTCAGTAGTGGTAGTGCATAGGCCTGGTTACCCTGGGGCATGTGGGATCTTTCTGGACCAGAGACTGAACTGGTATCCCTTGCATTGCAGATTCAGTTCAGTCGCTCAGTTGTGTCTGACTCTTTGCGAACCCATGAATCACAGCATGCCAGGCCTCCCTGTCCATCACCAACTCCCAGAGTCCACCCAAACCCATGTTCATGGAGTTGGTGATACCATCCAGCCATCTCATACTCTGTCGCCCCTTCTTCTCCTGCCCCCAATCCTTCCCAGCATTAGGGTCTTTTCCAATGAGTCAGCTCTTCGTATGAGGTGGCCAAAAAGTATTGGAGTTTCAGCTTCAACATCCGTCCTTCCACTGAACACCCAGGACTGATTTCCTTTAGGATGGACTGGTTGGATCTCCTTGCAGCCCAAGGGACCCTCAAGAGCCTTCTCCAACACCACAGTTCAAAAGCATCAATTCTTCGGCGCTCAGCTTTCTTTATAGTCCAACTCTCACATCCATACATGACCACTGGAAAAACCATAGCCTTGACTATACGGACCTTTGTTGGCAAAGTAATGTCTCTGCTTTTCAATATGCTATCTAGGTTGGTCATAACTTTCCTTCCAAGGAGTAACCGTCTTTTAATTTCATGGCTGCATTCACCATCTGCAGTGATTTTGGAGCCCCCTAAAATAAAGTCTGACACTGTTTCCACTGTTTCCCCATCTATTTCCCGTGAAGTGATGGGACCAGATGCCATGATCTTAGTTTTCTTAATGTTGAGCCTTAAGCCTACTTTTTCACTCTCCTCTCTCACTTTCATCAAGAGGCCATAAGGATGGTGTCATCTGCGTATCTGAGGCTATTGATATTTCTCCCGGCAATCTTAATTCCAGCTTGTGCTTCTTCAGCCCAGTGTTTCTCATGATGTACTCTGCATATAAGTTAAATAAGCAGAGTGACAATATACAGCCCTGATGTACTCCTTTTCCTATTTGGAACCAGTCTGTTGTTCCATGTCCAGTTCTAACTGTTGCTTCCTGACCTGCATACAAGTTTCTCAAGAGACAGGTCAGATGGTCTGGTATTCCCATCTCTCTAAGAATTTTCCATAGTTTATTGTGATCCACATAGTTAAAAGCTTTGGCATAGTCAATAAAGCAAAAATAGATGTTTTTCTGGAACTCTCTTGCTTTTTCGATCATCCAGTGGATGTTGGCAATTTGATCTCTGGTTCCTCTGCCTTTTCTAAAACCAGCTTGAACTTCCAGATGCATTGCAAGGTGGATTCTTAATAACCACTGGGCCACCAGGGAAGCCCTGGGGGCTTACAGTTGTGTAAATAGTTCACCTAAATAAGATTGAGTAGCTTTATCATCCATTAATGTTTTAATGATGGTACTGATTTTATTTATCTTCAGTATATCTAAAGAAATGTGATAAACTTTTTAAAAAACAGCTTTCTAACATTTCTTTTAAGCTTGTTTCTGTGCCTCTTGAGTTTTATCAGAACCTTACTTTGTATCTGTTTTCTTGATTTGATTTTTTATTTTATTTTTTTACTGTTGCTGAGGGTAAGGAATAACTATATATGTTTGTAATTTGTTGTGATTATTTAAAAATTTTCCTTCTTAATTTAGATTTCTACTTACTTCTCCTCTGACCCTTAAAACAATAACTGAATTTTTGACTATACCTTATTACCTGAGTATCTTTGTGGGGAGTTTCTTAAATTTAAAAATAGTAGCCTAGGAAACCTTGAACTTTGGAGGGGTGGAGGTATAGGAGAATGATCTTAAAGCAGAGGCTTAATTTTCTTCCTCCACTCTTGTTCATTTAGTTATGTTTATGAGAAAGTAACAAGAACAAAGCTGTTGACTAGTGTACTATGACTGTAAGTGATATGATAGCTTGAAGTTATTTCATTTTTAAGGGAAATGAGTGGGGAACATCAAAGACAATATGCACATTCAGAAAAATAAGTATACAATGTACATGAATTCTTTGGCGAGGAAGGGAAGAACAAAAATTTAACACTTAGTAAAATAAAGGTACCTGATGTGGTCTCTTGAGTGTAAGGGGAATCCTCATTGAATTGTGACTGTCACTCATGTAGATGAGTATCATATGCTTGGGCCATCTGATGCACATCTTTTTTGGGAAACCCAAGGATGGGGGGGGACACATGTCTACCTGTGGCTGATTCGTGTTGATGTATGGCAGAAATTGTCATAACACTGTAAAGTAATTAATTCCAATTAAAGAGATTTTTAAAATAAGGAGTAACTTACAATTGACTTAAAATACAGTATTTGGTATTAGCATGGCTGGGATATTTTAATTCATTTTTTAAACTCACTATTAAACTAAAGCTATTTTACATATTAACTTAAACTGTAGTTTATCTAAAAAGTATTTAAAAAGTATGTTTAGGGCAAGATTTCAGACAAACTTAGAGAATTATATGGGTTTGTTATTTTAGCATTGTTAAGCTGGTATATACTTCCAGTATAGAAAGTAATTATTTTTTTCTTTTAATATAGGGCAAGCTTGATGATTATCAGGAACGAATGAACAAAGGGGAAAGGCTTAACCAAGATCAGCTGGTAAAGATGTTATATTTTATTTAGATTTTATGTAACTTATTTTCACAAGATTAATTTTGTGTTTCTTTGTGTTTCCAGTAAAAGGGATTTCTTTTTGTTATTTTAGGATGCTGTATCTAAGTACCAGGAAGTCACAAATAACTTGGAGTTCGCAAAAGAATTACAGAGGAGTTTCATGGCATTAAGCCAAGATGTAAGTAAAAGGTGACATATATGTTTATAAAATATTTAAAATGAAGGCAGAAAATTTTGTTGTGTTTTTTGAGTTTTAGTTTTTGCATTACTGTTGATAAGTTCTCTGCAAGGCAGAGAGGATTGGATCCAATTATATCTAAGTTACTTTACAATTCTGTGAAGTTTAATGTAAGAAGATGCCCTGGAAGATGCCCTTTAAAAGGACTGAGTTTCATATATGATGGACATGTATCATTGGTTTAAAAAATTATCTGTGCAAATATATACAGCCAGCCTTCTGTATCTGCGGGGGTCTGGATCTGAGGATTGAAACCCTAGGTTGGTTGAATCCACAGATACGGAGGGTATACTGTAAGGTACCTGGAACATCTATAGATATTTTGGCATCCATGAGGTGCAGAGTAGTGTGTCCTGGAGTTGAGTCCCCTTGGATACCAAGAGATGGCATATAGACGTGGTAGACTTCTGTCTTCCATGTGTTCCTTTATGCCTCAGGACTACCTTACAATACTGTTAACTATCAGAAAATAAAGAGGCTTGTTTATATAATTGGTTACTACTTTCTCCATTAAGGATCTTAAGGTATGTGGCTGGCTGGGTGGTATGTTGCAGTTGTTCCAGCTCTTGATCCAATGAAGGAGTGTGTTTTTCCCAGACATCTTTTGATGTGACCGAAGTCTTTGGGAACAGGATAAAAATTAAATACGAGCAAAGTCAAATACTTTCTTGAAAGCTAAGACCAGAAAGTTAATATCCTTTGGAATTAGCGTTGGCTCCTTGGAGAAGGGCTTGCAACAACTTTGAAATATAAAGTTGTCTCTGATTTGTTGAAATAAACAGTTTATTATGTGATGAGAGACAGTGTAGTACACAGATGAAAAGTTCTGATTCTGGAACCAAGCTGCTTGGTTTGAATCCTGATTCTGCCACTTTTACTTAATAGTTGTAAGACTTTAGAGAAAGGATTACTTAACTTTTCTATACCTCTGTCAATCAGGGTTTTCCAGAAAAAGAGCTAGTAGTTTAGAAAGGAAAGGGAGAAAAAGAGAGGGAAGAGGCTGTCACATTGCTTCAGTTTTCTAATCTGTTAAAAAAAAAAAATAGTATAGTGCCTACCTCATTATAGGGTTGTGCTTAGAACAATATTTGAAGCGTAACTAATGGTTCATGCACTTAGTATTATTGTTACTTATTAAATCTGATTGAAGGTGGGGAATATTGATGATACTCCTAAAAATGGAGTAGGGGTTATTTGATTTAAACAAGTAGGGATTTGTTCAATTTAGCTTAGGTCAGAGCCTCAGACTTGAAGAACTCTGCCCAATTTCTTGTTTCTGATTTTTTTTTTTTAATGAACGATAGCAGTAGAATTGCCATATACAATTTAATATAGAGAACTATTTCTGAAGCTACTGTCACAGTATAAATGAAGATACTTATATCTTCCTTTGATTTTTTTTTTTTTTAACACTGGTTAAAAAAGGAACTTTTCACTGGGCCTTTAACTTCGTTAGCAGTCTTTTATTTTAACTCTGATCCTTTGTTGCATTTTCCAGTTATTAAACACGTTTTTTTGTTTTGTTTTGTTTTGCAGTCAAGAGCTTCTTTAACCTAGTTCAAGCCTACCTTTTGTAGTTTTCATATTCTTCCCTACTTGAACTTCTCATTTCATCCAGAGTGGCTTTCTTTATTGTCATACTTCTTTTGCTTTCTCAATTTACTTTCTCATTCCTGCCTTTCTTTCTAGAATGGAAGTGGTGGATTATTTGGGATAAGAGGGTAGTAGTGGGTTTGACATCTCCTTTTAAGTCAGTAGTAGGCAATTGAAATTAGAATTTTGAACCATGTTTTATAGACATAGATAGGATTTTTTTTTAAATTGTGGCTGTGGTAGGGTTTCTTTTTTAAAATTAACTCTGAACCTTAATGAAAATTTTTAGTTTCTATACTTTTTTTGGAAAATTTTAAGAATTAGACTCTAATGAGCTTACATCTACCTATACCTAGCTTCTACAGTTAGCATCGTTTCATGAGCAATTATATTTTACCTATACTCACACTTACTTACTCATTCCCTGTCTGCTAGATTATTTTGAAGCAAATATTTGTTTCATTGGTACCATATCCATAGTGTAATACCTTCTAGGAAAAGATTTGAGTTTCTAATAAATAACTATTTAAAACAGTTGCATTTATTAAACTTTTAAAGTTGGGAGTCATTTTTTTATATGTCAGAGTCATATCTAACTCAGTGAGTGAAATGTGTCTTATTTACATTGGACCTGAAATTGAAGTAAAGGAGTTTTTGTAAAATTTATTTCTATGTCTTATGTTTATGTCTTTATGCAGATTCAGAAAACAATAAAGAAGACAGCACGTCGGGAGCAGCTTATGAGAGAAGAAGCTGAACAGAAACGTTTAAAAACAGTACTTGAGCTGCAGTATGTTTTGGACAAACTGGGAGATGATGAAGTGAGAACTGATCTGAAGCAAGGTTTGAGTGGAGTGCCAATATTGTCTGAAGAGGAATTGTCGTTGTTGGATGAGTTCTACAAATTAGCAGACCCTGAACGAGACATGAGCTTGAGGTATAGTGGTATGGTAGAAACTTCTAAATGTTGTGTTGACAACTGAAAAGTAATTAACCAGATGTTTTATTATTATTAGGTTGAATGAGCAGTATGAACATGCCTCCATTCACCTGTGGGACTTGTTGGAAGGAAAGGAAAAACCTGTATGTGGAACAACTTGTGAGTATCACTGACAACTTTTGATTTTGTGACTAAGAACCTTTAAAGTTTAATTTCCTATTTAAAAGTAATGTTAATTGAAGAAAACTTTAGAAATATGTAAGTAATATTCATCCACTGTTTACTTTTTTACTTTTTTGGTTTGTTTCCTTTTTGTATATTTTTATTTTTTGCAATTTGTTTTGTGTGTGTGTAAATCAAAACATCAGTATCAAACAACCAAAAATTGGTAAAGATGGGAGTCCTAAATTAATGTGGTTTTTTTCCTTAACTTATTCTGTTTTAGGGGGACAGATGAACACCAAATTGGCTTTCATTGTTTTTGGTGTTAAATGGGGGCTGGTTTTTCCTTATGGATGAAATCTTGTGAAAAACATTTACTCCACCCCATGCATTCTATTCATGGTCATTGCCTAAGTCTTTTTTAATTTTTTCTTAGACTTCTGCTAAGACTTCTGCTAATTTTGGATATTCTTTCTCTCTCTTTTTTATTTTGTAAAAGCTAATTATCTAGACTAATATTCTGTATATGAGCTCCTTAACTGTAAATATGCAGTTGCATTTTTTTTAAGGATATTTTTAAGTTATACTACTTTGATAAATTAGGAATTTTAGATTTTAACCACTTAGTAAAAGGGACTGGATTATTAGCTGTTTTTAATGTCGATTTACGGAAGTAGATTTTTGAATGTACTAAGGCAAAAGTATCTGTTTGTATGCCTTGTTTTTAGCTGTTAGGATTGAAAAGAAATTACAAGATTTTTTGACAAAACTGTATGATATAATTTGAAGTGTATTTGCTTTAAGGAAATGGGTAAATCAAATATGAGGAGCCAATCCTTGTGTATCTTTTCATTAAGAAATCCATTTTCTTGATTTGTTCACCTATGTTGTTTGTAAACAACAAAACAGTTTTAAAAACAAAAACAAAAAAGTTCTTGATTTAGTCCTGCTGCAAATATGTACTGAATTCCCCACTGTAAGTTTGATTAGAAAGTTACTGACATGGGTGTAAGTGTGTTAGATTCAAAAGTAGCTTTAGGTCATGCCTGATAAAATGTTCATGAGCTCTGTTGAATAATAAGGATTAAAGTCTAAGCCTATAGCTTGTTTTGATGTTATTTTCCATCTAGCCTCATTCTGGCATCTTAGGAATGTAACATCTTTATAGTTAGTAGAAAGGTATAATTTATTCAAATTAGTGTGTTTTTTTGCATTCAGCTTTCATAAGTTTTTAAAATAGCTCTGAGACAGGAGATTCTGAAGGAGAGGGAGAGAGAACACTTGAAGTGTTCTGTTCAGCATTCAAAAAATTGTTCAGTAGTTTATTTGGCCATGCTGCGTTTCTTGTGGGATTTTAGTTCCCAGCCAGGGATTGAACCCACACCTTTGGCAGTGAGAGCACAGAGTCCTATCCACTGGATGGCCAGGAAATTCCCAATAGTTTTATATCAAAAGAGTATGGGATTAATTTTATACTCCTTTGATATAATGTCTCCAAAGTTTCATTTTTCTGTATAGTTACCTATTAATAGCTCTAGATCTACTATACAAGGCCAGGAAATTAACTCCTGACATAGACCATCACCTGCTGCCCTGACGCCTTTATGTACCAAGTTTTGACAGTTATATTTGCCTTTTAAATATCTTTTGAATCTACTTCTTTCTCTACTTTTCTGCTTTTTCTTTTCTGTAATGCTCTCACCTGAATTCACCATCCATCCCTTTTTAGAATCTTTTAATGGTTTTATTTTAATTATATTTTTTATATATATAGTTTGTAAGACCTTGCAAATTCGGGCCCTTAACAGGCTCTTCAGACTCATCTCTCCTTATGCTTTTTCCTTGTTACCTTTGCTTCAGCCTCAGTACTTAATTGACTTGTATTTGGCCCCCTTCTATGCACAGGGCTTTGTAAATGCTGTTGCCTCTGCCTTGCAGGACTTTTTTCCTCTCCACTCCTCCTCTTCCGGATCTCAGCTCTTGCAATCCTTACACCAGGAAAGCCTCTCATGGTTTCTGCTTGAATAGGTCCAGTGCATGTACTTCTTGTAGTTCTTTTCACAGATGTTATTTTACTGTTTTTGTGAGTAGTTGAGAGCTCTTTTCTATTGGGCTGTTAGCTGAGGGAAGGCAAATATTATGTGCTTTACATACCTTTCTGTAGCCCCACTGCCTAGTACATTATCTCACATATAGTGCTAAATAAATGTTTATTGAATGAATAAATGATAATCAAGAGGGCAGATGCTATGTCTGTTACATACCTTTCTGTAGTGCCAGTGCCTAGGACATTGAGGAACATGTAGTTGGGTGCCGCTGCTGCTCAGTCGCTTCAGTCGTGTCCGACTCTGTGCGACCCCATAGACGGCAGCCCACCAGGCTCCCCTGTCCCTGGGATTCTCCAGGCAGGAACACTGGAGTGGGTTGCCATTTCCTTCTCCAATGCATGAAAGTGAAAAGTGAAAGTGAAGCTGCTCAGTCGTGTCCAACTCTTAGCAGTGTCATGGACTGCAGCCTGCCAGACTCCTCCATCCATGGGATTTTCCAGGCAAAAATATTGGAGTGGGTTGCCATTGCCTTCTCTGATACCTGCTTATTGAAAGAATAAATGATTTTCTTTTGGACTAACTTATCTAAAATGCTTAAAATTGAATACAAATGATTTTTTGTTCTCTTTTATTCTGTAATAAATTTCTTTTGGAATTTAATGTTTTAATTTTTTTAAGTAACAGTTGATGGTTTTTTTTAAACTACATCGTGTATAACGTTTAATTTTTTACGTCAGATAGTCTAAGATTATAATTCATAATGTGTTTTTAGATAAAGCTCTAAAGGAAATTGTTGAGCGTGTTTTCCAGTCAAACTACTTTGACAGCACCCACAACCACCAGAACGGTCTGTGTGAGGAAGAGGAGGCAGCCTCAGCACCTACAGTTGAAGACCAGGTCGCTGAAGCTGGTGAGTACTTAGGTGGCTATGAACTTTAGTTTAGGGTCTTGGTTTTACTTCCTTTGCCACAAGTTCAAGCTAGACATATATTTAGTTACATTTGTACACTTAGATTTTTAGAGTAACTTAAAGCATGACCAAATATTGACAAAACACATTAAGAGTAATTCCCAGAGGTATTAAATATCAGTTATTTATCTTATTGATTTTTATCCCTGTTACAAATGTCTTGCTGCATTATTGCTCGGTTGGAATACGGATAAGGGGGCAACTATTGTATGTATGGCTTTTCAGATAGATTTTTGACTGATGTGTGCTCATTTATTGTGACTTATTACCATGCCAGTATTTGAGGTGAATGGTATGAGGTTTTGTTGTTGTTTTCTATGATGGAGAGTTACAACTATAAATTTCTCAGGCACCAGAGATCTATTCTAGCACCTAGTGTATTATTAATATGTAGGTAAACAGTTACTATGAGAACTTTTATGATAAGTTGATGAATAAAATTTTGAGTACTGTTGGAAGCATTATCTAAGGAGTATTAGTTTTGTGATGGGTAAAAGCATAGATTCTAGAATCACATTGCCTGGATAAAATCTTGGCTACAACACATGTTAGCTATGTAGAACTTGGGCAACTTACTGAACTTCTATACTTCAGGTTCTTCATTTAGGAAGTAATGTGTATACGATGGTAGTCTTTCATACAAGTGTTAGCTGTTAGGTTGAAACTAGATAGGAACATTGCAGATTGGTGGCAATTACGGTTGCAGATCCATATAAAGCAGTTTAAGTCGGGGCTTTTTTTGTATTTCTGTTTGAGGGGAAGGGGCTTGCAAGATCTTGGTTCCCTGAGCAGGGATTGAGTCCTAACTTAGCACTGAGTCCTAACCACTAGACTGCCAGGAAATTCCCAAGTAGTCTTTCCCACCCCACCACCACCACTTTGACCAACTAGATTAGTGTGGAGAGTAGGGTGCTGTTTTATTGGCATTATATTTGATCCAGAATAATTACTGTTGAAACTGAAGTACGCCTAGAATACATGGTAAAAAAAAAATGTTTTCTACTATTGTAAGAGTAATGAAATACAGAAACTTACTATTAACTATAACTTTGTAAATTCAGACTATATGATGGGGAACTGGATTTAAATGAATTGTTAACTTTAAAAAATACATTTTACACTCTTTTGTATCATTTTTTAACCTTTTAGAACCTGAGCCAGCAGAAGAATACACTGAACAAAATGAGGTTGAATCAACAGAGGTATGATTTTTATTTTATGCTAGCTTTTCCTTTTGGTCTTTCAAACAGAGGTCTCAAACATTTATTTTGCTTTGCAGTATGTAAATAGACAATTTATGGCAGAAACACAGTTCAGCAGTGGTGAAAAGGAGCAGGTAGATGAATGGACAGTTGAAACAGTTGAGGTAAGAGTTCTCTGTTACAAGGTTGTCTTTTGTCTTTAATTAGTACTTTTTATCTCTCCTAAGAACAAATATAAATTTTTGAGTATTTTGCATTATTAGTACATTTATTATAATAACAGACTTATTATATAGAACTGTTCTGTTTAAAAGGTGGTTTGTTTCTGTGGGTATTTAATATAATCACTGCTTTACTGTTCCAATTACAAGAAAATGTGCAAGTATCTATGTATAGTTGACGTGCTCCATCTATTAAAGTGAACAACCTGTTAATCAGGTTGCACTATGAAAACCTGGTCTCCTGCACAGACAGCCTTCAGAAAGACTGCCTGCCGGGATACACTGAGTTGTCATCTCAGACTCTTCCTTTACCCTGATGCTGTTGATTACCAAGTTCTGTTAGCTCAGTATTGCTTATAAAGAAATTAAGGTTGTGACTTGCCCAGGCTTAACAGCCAGGCAGAGAAATATGTAAATCTGTAGTCATAAAAATTAGTGAGATTTCTTAGCAGAGCAGGAAATTACTTAGTAATTAGGAGAAATTATGAGGAAGATGATAGGTAGAGTGAAATTTGGCTTCTGTAGCAATTTAGACAAGGTGTGATAGAGCTTGATCCTGTGGTACTGGTGCAGAGTGCAATGATAGAAACTCAAAGTTTAATGATAATAATAGCTAACATTTTCTTGAATGCTTAGTATATAATCAGGTACTGAGATAGATATGTATTTGATATAGGTATATAGGTTTACTTATTGTGAAAGATTAACAGTTTAAGCCAAATACTTGGTTTTAGGACATAAACACAGTCGTCTTTTTTTTTTTTTAAAGCAGTTTTCAAGGTAAACCTGAAATGCTATTAATATGTGGCAGCCCTGTGGAATTGGGAACACTGTAGAAGTGAGAGCATTGATGAGAGTGTTAATTGGCTTAATTTGGTGAGGTTGACTGCTACATTCAAATCTGTCATTCTGTTTATAGTATACATGAGTGTGTAATTTGGAGACCAGTCATGATGGTAACGGATGGAGCTCTGTCATTCTACCAACCTGTCCTCTTCTGTTTTAGGTGGTAAATTCACTCCAGCAGCAACCTCAGGCTGCATCTCCTTCAGTACCAGAACCCCACTCTTTGACCCCAGTGGCTCAAGCCGATCCCCTCGTGAGAAGGCAGCGAGTACAGGACCTTATGGCACAAATGCAGGGGCCCTATAATTTCATACAGGTAGGTACTAGTCAAACACTACAACAGATGGGTTAAGTGTTTACGTTAACTTAATTATATTATATCCAGCCTAAACTTTATGCCTTATATCCTACCTAGGATTCAATGCTGGATTTTGAAAACCAGACACTTGATCCTGCCATTGTATCTGCACAGCCGATGAATCCAGCACAGAACATGGACATACCCCAGCTGGTTTGCCCTCCAGGTTGGTATTGATCCATGTTTATGTGAGAAATATAGAACCAGTTGTTTCTAAGTTATGTAAAGTTTGTGAAAATTAATCTTTTTATTTTTAATGTTTACTTTCAGATCTTATATCTTTTAATTTGGTAAGAAATGTTAACTCTTTCTTTCTATAATATGAACCATAAATGTAGTTAGATCGTTATTAGTGCTGGATTTTCTTTTTTTTGGGTAACTTTCTTGGCATATGGACATACGGAAACATACATGCAGATTTATAGTGTGATGAGTTTTTACAGACTTGACCTCACAAGCACCCAGAAGTGGAACATTACTAATACCCCAGAAGCCTACTTGTGTTCCCTTGTAGTCATTAGTTACTACCTCTTCCCTTGCGCTATAGCAGCCACATCCTGACTTGTACAACTATAGATGTTTTATACTTGGTTGTTTTTTTTGGTATGATGAAATTTTGTTTGGCTTTTTAAATTTAAAAATTAACCTAGGAATGGACTTCCCTGGTGGTCTAGTGATTAAGAGTCTATGTATCCAGTACAAGGGGTGCGGGTTTGATCCCTGGTGAGGGAACTAGGATCCCACATGCTGCATGACCAAAAAAATGTTATCTATATTTGGAAAAAGGAAAGACCAAATTATTTTTTAAAAATTAATCTAGGGACAAATATAGGTGTCCTTCTCTGAAGGATGATTGCAGCTTTTTAGGAGGATTTTTAAACATTTTATTACTTAAAAATGAGATGGGAGTAGTGAGTGGGTAAGGAAATGCTTAAGAGGAAAGTAGAAGAGATGGACCAGAAGACAGCTGAAGTTTCAGTTTCTCACTAGTCTTATACCATTATTTGAAACAGCAGCACAATAAATGGGGTTGGTGCTTTTGTATTGGGTTAAGTGGAGCATCTCTAAAAGACCGTTAGATATTTTGAGTCTTGTTTTTTTCCTACAACATGTCAGCATTAAGGGCATAAAAGTAGAACAATATGAAGTAACACATTTAATGTTAATCTTAAATGTTATAAAAGGAGTTGCTGGTAAAAGCATGTTTAATGAACATAGTTAATATGGTAAGCTAGGATTTTTCTAAAGGAAAGGGAGCTCCTATCTCTACCAAGAGTCAGAACAGATCGGGCTCAGAGTAACTCTAGTGTCCACTTTTGAGCCGTACCAGAGGAAGAAAATGCATAGTTCTCTCAGCTACGCCAGTCAGCACAGGCACCACTGATGTAGCCTGTAGAGCTGTGTAGGTTTTCAGGTGATGGTAAGTCAGCTAGACTCTCCAGTGAAAAATGGATGATTTCCAAGTGACTAACCAAAGATACTGTATTTTTGATTATTTGTTTAACCATGATTTGGAAGAGTAGTGGAAGACTGATGAAAGTTGACAATAACATGCACACTGAATTGAATATAGGCTTTTTGAAGATAAATTTTTATTTTTTTTAGTGGAAGCATTTGAAATTATATTGAAAGTTGATAGTTAAAATATTTTTGAATATTATCTATCTGAAAAGTTTTGACAAATAATAATGCTCCTTTGTAGTTAACTGCTTTAAAAAGCTCTTTTTCAGGGATAATTCTAGCATTGATTCTTATTCTCTACACCTATTTGTTAGTATTGTTTCACTAACACTGCAAAAAAAATAGTGAAAGGCATGTGGCAGTTGATTAATAATGACTATCAGTTAATTGAAAATGCTCACTTGAAAGCTAAAATCCTTCCTGTACTTCCCCATTTACTTTCATAGTTGCTAAATAGTTTATTTAGTATTTGGCTGTAGAAAATTGACTTTAGAGACTAAGTAAAAGGTATTTATATATCTCTGAAGAAATTTGATTTTGTATGACAGTATTGTTTTGGTCAATTTTACAGTTCATTCTGAATCTAGACTGGCTCAGCCTAACCAAGTTTCTGTCCAGCCAGAAGCTACACAGGTAAGACTGATAAATATTTTTGCAGTTTTTGTTTTTAATCAGTTCTTTGGTCTCTTTCTTAGTTAGCTTATGAAAACCAGATATGAGTTTGATCAGTGTCAAGTCTGGCATGAGTAGCTATCAACTTTTATTTCCATGTTTACATTTATTTTTCTTTTAATGAACTAATAAAAACTATTTGTTAATCCTTGTTTTTAATTATAATGTTTTTAAATTTCAAACTGAGAATTTGAAAAGACGTAGTTTAGATTTCATAATTTTAAAATTTAGTGTAGATATTATCTACTTTTGTAGAGAACTTCGTAACTGGGCTTGGGTTTATTAACTTTGAGCTTTAATAATATGTTTTTCCAGTTGTTACGTTTTATACTTTATTTAACATGAATGTCTATTTCTTAGCCCTGTGTGTAATGAAGTTGGTTTATAACAGAATGAAGCTTTGATCTCTTCATTTCTTTGTTAGGTTCCTTTGGTCTCATCCACCAGTGAGGGATATACAGCACCTCAACCCCTGTACCAACCTTCTCATGCTACTGAGCAACGACCACAGAAGGAACCAATGGACCAGATTCAGGTAAGTTATGTCACTAGGTCATATAAACTTGATGAGGCACTTGAATTGGGTGGAGGTGAATGACTGTTAATACAGCATTGTTTTGGACCGAACACGTTCACTATATTTTTATTTCATAAAATAGTTGAGTTTATTAACATACGTATGGGTCTTAGTTTACCACTAAAGTGCATCTGTTCACTTTGTGTTTAGGCAACAATCTCTTTAAATACAGACCAGACTACAGCATCATCATCCCTTCCTGCTGCTTCTCAGCCTCAAGTGTTCCAGGCTGGGACAAGCAAACCTTTACATAGCAGTGGAATCAATGTAAATGCAGCTCCATTCCAATCCATGCAGACGGTAAGCAGATTAAGTCAGCTGACATTAAGTGCCTGGTGTGTACTCTCTTCATGGTAGAGTCTCAGCACAGAGTCTTTACCTTTGTGCTTGCGTCTGCATCTCCTGTAACTTTAGGGTATGTTTAATCGAACATAAAACTCATTTTTTTCTGTTCACAGAGATAAACTTGAGTCTTAGGAGTTAGGTGCCTACATCTTGTTTTGTAGTTTCACCCTTTAATAAAGTAACAGAACTTTAAATTTGAAAAAAGTAGACTGATATATATCATTGGTCTTCCCTTGTGGCACAGTGGTAAAGAATCTGCCCTCCAATACAGAAGATGTGTGGGTTCAATCCCTGGGTCAGAAAGGTCCTCTGAAGAAGGAAATGGGAACTCATTCCAGTATTCTTGCTTGGAAAAATTCAATGGATGGAGCCTGGTGGGCTACAGTTCATGAGGTCCCAAAGAGTCAGACACGGCTGAGCACACACACGACACAGATCATTACCTAGAGATCAGTTGTTTATACTTTGTCATATTTTCTGAATCTTTTAATTTACTGAATATATCTCAGAGTAATAGATGTTATGATACTACACTTTGGTTCTTCAGTGAGCATCTTTAAACTGCATGATTTCTAGAAAATAACGATAATGAAAATAGTGTAATCAATGGAATATAGCTAAAACAGTGCTCACAGGAAAATTCATAGAGTTAAATGCTTAAAATACTAATTTTTGATTAAAATATAATTAAATATTCAACTTAAAGTTCATAGATATAATTTTAAGTGATATTGTATCAGGGGTTTGCATCTTTTAAGATTTCTCATTTATCATAGCATTTCTGAGGATTCTGTTCCTGTGTCTTCTCAGATTTTTAATCCCTGTTTATGCTCTGCCAAAAAGTGCTATATGACGACGTTTTCCACACTGAAGTGCATGAACTGAAGAACTTGTATGTGTGTGTCAGAGAGAAATAAATGTCTTGAGACTTTTGTGATGCTCGTTGTTTACATCTCAGTTAAAACCAGCATTGAGATCTGCCATGTTAAAAGTAGGAAAATGATTAGCATCAAGAGAAGAACTAATCATTTACTTTATTTACTTATAGGTGTTCAATATGAATGCCCCAGTTCCTCCTGTTAATGAACCAGAAACTTTAAAACAGCAAAATCAGTACCAGGCCAGTTATAACCAAAGCTTTTCCAGTCAGCCTCACCAAGTAGAACAAACAGAGCTTCAGCAAGAACAGCTTCAAACAGGTAGGAAAACCAGTGTCGCCTCCTTGGCTACCTGCTTTCCACTGCGGTGATTGACACTGTTAGGCAAATTTGGACGTTAGAGTGGCAGTGACTGAGAGTTTTTATTTTGGTGGTAGTCCAAAACAAATTAATTTTTCATTGCTGATTCTGAGTACAATCAAGTCCATATTTGCTGTGTGTGAATTATGTGCAGGTTTTGGAGACCATATGCCCATTTTCCTTCGGTTAGTGAGTTTTCATAATGGCCTAAATTAAACTTGTTATTTTAGTGGAATTAAACTTGTTATTTGAATTATGATCAACTTTGGTTTTAATCACTAATTAATTGAAGCCTGGTAGCATGATATCTGGCAGCAAGTCAGTTATACAAAGTTAAGCGGTAAAGGCGTGGTGAGACTACATTTAGTAGACTAGGTTAAAACAAAGTCCTTGCCAGCAAATAAGGTCATAATTTGGCCAGTTACCATATCTCTCACAATAGTAGATTTCTTATATTTGTAAGACATAAATATATTTTTGGGGGGGTCTTTGGTTATTTAATTCAAATAATTAGAGATTTAATTAGAATCCCACAACAAACTAGCAAACCTGACTGATGTGAATAACTCTTTCTAATTGATTTCTTGACAAACTTGGGTCAACAGTAATTTTTCTTACATATCCCTGTGGTAGTTAGCATTGCTAATTAGTAGAGTTTGAATCAACCATAGTCTGGTAGAAGTTTGGCAGTTATGCAATCTATGCTTCTGAATGATAAAATTGGACTTCTCATTCTCAGGCTCCTTTAATTATTCAGTGCCACGTAAAGGCATACCTTGAGGAGATTGCAGGTTTGGTTCCAGACCACTGCAATAAAGCAAATACCTCAATAAAGTGAGTCATATGAATGTTTTGGTTTCCTAGTACATATAAAAATTCTCTTAACACTATACTATAGTCTATTAAGTGTGCAGTAATAGCATCATGCCTAAAAAAACAGTGTACATGCCTTAATTAAAAAATACTTTATTGCCCCAAAATGCTAACCATCCTCCAAGACCTCACTTGAGTTGTAACATCAAAGATTGCTGACTGCAAATCACCATAATTTATCTAATAATGAAACAGTTTGAAATATTGTGAGAATTACCAATATGTCATTTATCATATTGATAAATTGATCTATCATTTGATTTGGTTAGTTTTGCCCTTTGTGCCAGTTCACTTCAAGCTATCTTATATTCTACTCAACTTCACTAATTGACTATGAAGCATTGATACTAGATAATCTTTTTTTACCATGTCAAAATATGTTATTAATGAAAATTAACTTCAAAACATTTACAGATATTTTCAATAAAAAATAAATCAGCCCATATGCTTTGCTCGAATACATCCATACTACCACTGTAATCTAGGTAGCCATCAACTCTTATCTAAAATATTGTAACTCTCCCCCTTGACTCTTATGTTAGCCCAGTCTGTTTTCCACACAGTAGTTAGAGTGATTTTAAAATGTAAATCAGATGTCTCTCTTCTTGTTCAGAGCCTCCCAGTGACTTTCAATTATATTTAGAAAAGAAACCCAGTCTTTACCTTAGTTTACGAGATCCATGGTCTAGCCCCCACCTTGATCCTGTTGTATGTCCTGTTTTCTTCGTTACGTGCCCAAACAGCCACAGACACAAATTCTCTTCTTTCTTTAATGTAAAGAAAAAGTCCTTTAAGCTTTGTTTTCTTTCTGACTGAAACTTTCTTCCACTGATGTTTGCATAGCTTGCTTTGTGACTTTTAAGCCTGTGCTCAGACACACCTCACAGAGACCTCCCTTCATTGCCTTGTCCGAATATAACGCGCTTACCTTAGATGTTCACTTACCCTACTTGGTGTTTTCCTTAATCTCTTATTACCTGAAATAATATAGATGTTTTTTACATGTATGTATATTTTATTCACTTATTATTTCCTACTATTAAAACTTCCTTATGGGCAAGGGTTATGCGTTGGAAACTGTCTCATCCCTTGTGTCTAGGATCTGGCTTGGCATGTTGAGGGCGTTAAACGTTATTTGTTGAATAAGTAAGTGTATCCCATCGTTTTAGAAGTTTTTTGTTTTTTGTTTTTAATGTTTATTTGGCCACACTGCATCTTATCTGTGGCATGTCGATCTTTCTTGGCAACATGTTGGATCCAGTTCCCTGACCAGGGATCGAACCCTGGCCCCCAACATTGGGAGCATGTGTCTTAGCCACTGGACCACCAGGGAAGTCTCCCGTCATTCCAGAAGTGTTGAATTAGTATCTCATCAGGAATGACATGAAAAAAAGATCTGGCGAGAATGTTTGACTTTTATGGACTAAAAGTGCGTGTATGCTTCACGTGTGCCTAACTAGGACCTTTAAAATAAAGACCACACTTCAGTTGTTCCGCTTTGAGTTTCTTGCATTGAGATTTGACCAAGGATAATAAAGTTCTTACTGACAAAGTCAAAAAAATTAACTTCTCTTGACCATTTGCTACTTGCGTATGAATGAATCTTTTTATTAAAGAATTTTTTTTATTTGGCCACACCGTGTGGCATGGCGGGATCTTAGTTCCTTCCCGCACTGGGGATCAAAACCGTGTTCTAGCCACCAGATCGCCAGGGAATGTCCTGAATGAATCTTTATAGATAGAAAATGTGATATTTGCTTTATAATTATGTTTTGAGAATGGAGTAAAAGATAATTTATGTAGAAAGATCACATTGTGCTTAGTGTATTTGGTCCATTACATAGTTCAAAAAAGAGCCTTTTTTTCCTAGGCATTCTCTAGTTTTTTCATTGCAAAATAGCATTCTTAGAACTCATAAACATGCATTTCTTGAAGATACAAAGTAGGTCAGATAGATTTTTAAGACACTCACCACCTTTTCTCTTTGCCTAAACATAGGAGATTGGGGCTGACTGTTTTTCTTCCTGGAGTATGGGGCCTTCCTTGGTCTATACCTTCCTTATCTCCCAAAGTTACTATTAGCATTGTTTTTTCTCTCCTGTGTATTATGAACATTGGGCTAATACCAGGAATATACCTTGCTATTTTATTTTTGAAGGTTTCTAGATTTTAGGCTTCTCCTCATTGTGGAAGGAAGAGGGATCTAAGGTGTAATAGTATATAGACCTTGTAGAACCTTCACTTCAGGGGGTTAAGTGCCAGTGTGAGTACTATTCAGTTCTTTTCTAAATTGGCTGTGCTTTAAAAATACTTAAAATGTACTCAAGTATGACAGGGTATATGTTGAAGGTCTCTGCTGATTTATCTTTGTAATTGAGTATTCTAGCTATAGCTGCTTAGCTACAGGAAGGTATGTTTCTGTATGTTTTAACAAATATCAAGGGAAATTTAGAAGAATAAGAAAACTAGCAATAGGAGCTTTATAATGAAAAGAAATAATTAAACGGTGCAAAATCTAAGTATTTCAGTACATAAAACCTTTTCATTATTGTAAATCATTTGTGCTACACAGAAGTGCCTCTCAGAAGATGTTTAAATAATACAGCCTTTCAAGTCGTTGGGAATGATAGAATGGTGTGCTTTCACACAATGTGTGCTCTCAGAGCTTCGGAATTAACTGTTGGAGAGTTTCATTCCCTTAGCTTTGGGATTTCATTAATGTGTTGTTTTCTGTTATTAATATGAAAATTTAAGGACAGAATTAAACTTTGAGGAGACTGTGTAAGACATTTCTTAAGCGAGAAAGCATATAGGAAATCAGGCAAATTGTAGTGAGCTGTGTGTGTATCTGTGTTTGTGTGTGTATATACATGTATATATGTACTTTTTTCTTTCCTGTTACAGTGGTTGGCACTTACCATGGTTCCCAGGACCAGCCGCATCAAGTGACTGGTAACCACCAGCAGCCTCCTCAGCAGAACACTGGGTTTCCACGCAGCAGTCAGCCCTATTACAACAGTCGTGGTGTGTCTCGTGGAGGTTCCCGTGGTGCTAGAGGCTTGATGAATGGATACAGAGGACCTGCTAATGGATTCAGAGGTAAAGACAAAAACCCCCAAAAGAAAGTTCATATTCTTTTCTGACTTTCACAGTATATAGAAATATGTCATGATTTTTATGAAAAAATTGTAACTCTCTGCATTAGCTTCTTAGGTACAGTGTAAACTTCTTTTTGTATGTGTTGATAAGAGTTGTTTAAATTGGCAGAATTGGGACTGAGTATTTTGTATGTATTAAAAACCCGTATCTACCTACCATGTCCTG
Organism: Antilocapra americana; assembly: GCA_007570785.1. Taxonomy (NCBI): domain Eukaryota; kingdom Metazoa; phylum Chordata; class Mammalia; order Artiodactyla; family Antilocapridae; genus Antilocapra; species Antilocapra americana. The sequence goes on from ML663010.1 coordinate 8,811,274, forward strand.
TAGGGGATAGTGCTTTCTATAAATTAGGGACCTTATGGAGATTTGTTGTTCTTTGTTTGGGTATGTGCAAGGACGGGTAACTATATCATCTTCTAAGGCAATAGAGACAAATTAGATCAGGATAAGAAATTAGAAATTAGTTTGAATAACTAGCATGGCTTACATTTTTTCAGTTCTTCCTTGGTGAGTAGTGAGAAGGTAAAAATTCCTTAAGAAAATAATGAAAAAAATTTTTTGTTTCCTTTTTTTTCTAAATTTTAGGAGGATATGATGGTTACCGCCCTTCATTCTCTACTAACACTCCAAACAGTGGTTATACACAATCTCAGTTCAGTGCTCCCCGGGACTACTCTGGCTATCAGCGGGTAGGTGAAATTGTTAAAAAATATAAACCTGACCTAAGTACTGCAATGAAAGGGACTAATGTAGTTGTGTGACAAACTAGAGTAAGTAATTTGGGGCTAATTTTGAACCTCTGTACAAGATACTTTGTGGAGAAGGATGACTTTTGCTTTTCTTAGCACTCAATATAGGGATTCACTTAATAGAGTTTGATAAACACAATGATTTTTATGAGCAAAGAAGTGTATCTCGTTGATCTTGAAAATAAGAGAAGTACTATTACAGAATATCTTGTAGCAATGCTATGTTTAAATGTCTAAAAGAATAACAATTTTATATTCTATAAAAGACTGTAAGAATAGAGTAAGCGTTGAAAATTACCTTTTCTTCAGTACTAACTAGGTTGTCTTTTAGGATGGATATCAGCAGAATTTCAAGCGAGGCTCTGGGCAGAGTGGACCACGGGGAGCCCCACGAGGTAATATTTTGTGGTGGTGATCCTAGCTCCTAAGTGGAGCTTCTGTTCTGGCCTTGGAAGATCTGTTCATAGTCTGCATGTAGGTTACATGTTAGGAATACATTTATCATTTCCAGAGTTGTTGCTAGGGATTAAACGAAATGCTCTGTTTCTAAAACTTACCTTGAACCCAAATTTAATTTTTTGAATGATTATCCCTGTTACTATATAAACTGTCTTGAAAACTAGAACGTTTCTCCTCCTCAGAAAGTGTTTTTCCAACTGCAAATTATTTTTCAGGTCCTAAAACCTGCTAAATGTTTTTAGGAAGTACTTACTGAAACATTTTTGTAAGACATTTTTGGAATGAGATTGAACATTTATATAAATTTATTATTCTCTTTCATTTTTGAAACATGATTATATTTTAGGGCCAGAAACCCTTTAATGGCCGGATAAGCCATAGTTACATTTAGAGAACCATTTAGAAGTGATAGAAATTTGAAATTTCAGTGATTAGTGATATAAATGTCATTATTTCTGACTTTTAAACAAGGCCTCCAAATTCATAACCAACTTGGAGAATTATACTTAAAAATTACAGGTTTTAAGAGTTTTTTGTTTTGTCTCTTAATAGAGAAAAACTACTTTGTATTTGGGTAGGAAGTCAATCTGTGCAACAATTAGAGGTAGCATTTTATACGATCTGAAGTTCTAGATGGTTCTCTGATTTGAGGGAAGTTGAATTGATTTCCTCTAGATACTGGCCATAATATGTATACAAATGTATATTAAGGAGGAATTACAAAATTCTTTGATTTCAATGCTAGTAGAAACTGGCCAGCAAAAAAGGTGCATTTTTTTTTTTTTTAATGATGGATCACTTGAGAATTACTGACTTGAAGTATCAAAGGATATTTGCATGTGGATGTGGGTTATGTTCTTTCTCACCTTGTAGCATATTCAATGAAAGTTGAGTTGACTGGTAGCTAAAAATCTGTTTTAACAGCATGTAAAAAGTTACTTTATCTGTTACAAGTCATTATACAATTTTGAATGTTATGTAGTTTCTTTATAACAGTTTAGGTAATAAGGTCTGTTTTTCATTCTGGTGCTTTTATTAATTTTGATAGTATGTTACTACTGAAATGTAAGCTAGAGTGTATACTAGAATGTAAGCTCCATGAGAGCAGGTACTTTGTCTGTCTTCACTGCTGTATCTATTTCCAACGCCTGATGACAGTGCCTGGCACATAGTAGGCACTCAATAAATACTTGTTGAATGAATGAATGAATGAGTACTGGTGGAATACTCCATTAGCTCTACTCTTCTTTTAACTAGAGAACATGAGCAAATTTGCGCATGACAACTTCCAGGACAGGTGAAACTTGAACACTGAAGAATTGACCTCTTAAACCTAATAATGTGGTGACAAGCTGCCCACATGCTTCTTGACTTCAGATGAAAATCTGCTTGAAGGCAAAACAAATAATATTTGAAAGAAAAACCAAATGCCATTTTTGTCTTCTAGGTCGTGGAGGGCCCCCAAGACCCAACAGAGGGATGCCGCAAATGAACACTCAGCAAGTGAATTAATCTGATTCACAGGATTATGTTTAATCGCCAAAAACACACTGGCCAGTGTACCATAATATGTTACCAGAAGAGTTATTATCTATTTGTTCTCCCTTTCAGGAAACTTATTGTAAAGGGACTGTTTTCATCCCATAAAGACAGGACTACAATTGTCAGCTTTATATTACCTGGATATGGAAGGAAACTATTTTTACTCTGCATGTTCTGTCCTAAGCGTCATCTTGAGCCTTGCACATGATACTCAGATTCCTCACCCTTGCTTAGGAGTAAAACATAATATACTTTAATGGGGGTGATATCTCCATAGTTATTTGAAGTGGCTTGGATAAAGCAAGATTGACTTCTGACTTTGGAAAAATCTACAAATCAGCCCTAGAGTCATTTAATGGTAACTGACAAAACTAAAATATTTCTCTCAGAAGGAAGATGGAAGGAGTGGAGTGTGGTTTCGCAGAACAACTGCATTTCACTCCTTTTCCACTTAAATTGGGGCACTGAACATTTAGGTGCATACCAAATTATGCATGGGCCCTTAATCACACACACAAGGCTGGATTCCAGCCTTAGGCTTTGACACGGCACTGTTCATCCTCTGGCCAGATGACTGTGGTTTAAGACACATGTAAATTGCTTTTTAACAGCTGATACTGTATAAGACAAAGCCAAAATGCAAAATTAGGCTTTGATTGGCACTTTTTGAAAAATATGCAACAATTAAGGGATATAATCTGGATGGCCGCTTCTGTACTTAATGTGAAATATTTAGATACCTTTCGAACACTTAACAGTTTCTTTGACAATGACTTTTGTAAGGATTGGTAGTATATATCATTCCTTATGATGTACATTGTCTGTCACTAATCCTTGGATCTTGCTGCATTGTCACCTAAATTGGTACAGGTACTGATGAAAGTCTAATGGATAATCATAGCACTCTTGGTCACATGTTTTTCCTGCAGCCTGAAAGTTTTTAAAAGAAAAGACATCAAATGCCTGCTGCTGCCACCCTTTAAATTGCTATCTTTTGAAAAGCACCAGTATGTGTTTTAGATTGGTTTCCCTATTTTAGGGAAATGACAGTCAATAGTTTGACTTCTGATGGTATAAGCAAACAAATAAAACATGTTTATAAAAGTTGTATCTTGAAACACTGGTGTTCAACAGTTAGCAGCTTATGTGGTTCACCCCATGCAGTTTAGTGTTACAAATTTTATGGTTATCTTCAGCAGCTATTTCTACAGTACTTGCACTTATCTTTTGTCTAACCCTAACTGAATTATCTGTTTCACATGGAGGTATTTATATTCAAAGTGGTGATTCCTTCCCATAGGTGTATAGGGAGAGTCCCAAGTCTGATGACGATGGACCGTTTAGTAATTTATGTACGATGTTGAAATTTGTGCTAGCAGTTGGAGCACTAGTTCTGTGTGCCTATGAACTTAATGCTGCTTGTTGTATCCCACTTTGACTTCATGGGGAATTAATCCCACCTTATATTAAGCAAAGGCTACTAAGTTAACGGTATTTTCTGTGCAGAAATTGAATTTAGTTTTCAGCCTTTAGCTAAGGACTTTTTCCAGTAGGTGCTCAGCTACTTAAACCCATAAAACTATTCTCAAACATTCATCATTAGACAACTGGAGTTTTTGCTGGTTTTGTAACCTTCTAAAATGGATAGGCTATTGAACATTCCACATTCAAAAGTTTTGTAGGGTGGTTGGGAAGGGGGGAATCTTCAATGTTTATTTTAAAATAAAAGAAGTTCTTGACTTTTCTCATGTGTGGTTGTGGTACATCATATTGGAAGGGTTATCTGTTTACTTTGCAAATAAGTATTTCTTCTGGTAGCACCTCCCCTTGTGTGCTTTAAATGACATCTGCCTGGGATGTACCACAACCATATGTTTGCTTTATTTTAGGCAGATAGATAAAATACTTGTGGTTTACTGGGTAATCCCTAGATGATGTGTGCTTACAGTCTTTCTTATATAAAACTAAATTTGCTATCTATGTACAAAATAACTCCATGACATTTAAAATCAGAATTGAAATAAGTTCTTTATACAGTGATCTCTATGAATCAGTTCAGAAATGGGATGGGGGAGAAATGCTTTCTAGGTTTCAAACTTCTATGGATTAGTGCAGATGTCGTGAATGTGTAAAGGTGTTAGTAGTTTGAGTTTTTCTATGTATGTTTCTAAAAGAATCGTTTGTTCTTTTTGAGATATTATACCTTTTTTTTTTTTCATTCTACCATTGTAGTCTAAATCTAAAACTTCTATGCCTCAATTTAGACTATATTTTTTAAAGGAGCGCCTCTCTATGGGGCAGAGAACTTTTTAAAAAGTCCCCATTAAGATCTGAGTCTTAGTACTAAGTGTTCTGTATAATCTGTGGATGCTTGACGCTTGTCCTCCCTGCAGGAGGCCTTGCGTGGCAAATGCACATTCTAGCGGAGTTGAAAAGAGATGGTTGTCACATGGGGCACCGTGGCTTGGTATAGCAAGATGCCATATATAAAGTACTTTCATTTAAATGCACAGTATCAATCATCTCATGTGGATAATGAGACTTCTGTTGTAAAGCTTTAAGGTACAGTGTCATTGATTACCTTGGCTAGGGCAATTTTATTTTCAGATCTTAATATCTCTGAAGAATATTATTGAAAGAGGTTTTCTGATCTTCATTATCTTCATATTAAAACAAAATCCGTTAAGTATTTTTTATCAGCTAGCTTCTGCTGTTCTTTAACCTCCTATGTATATATATGACTCCGTGATGTGGGAGACGTCACTTAGAGACATGAGAATGTGTATTTATTCTCAGAAGGTTAATTAACAGATGTTCTGTTAACAACTAGTTCATAAAATGTAGAAAGTAGTTGAATATTCAGCCTAAGTGTCTTAGGAAATTTGTATTGTTCATTATATTTTCAATAATATATCTTAGGGGGAATGGGATACAGGTAAGCACAAAGTTAAAACCCATCATTTCATCTTTAAGTTTCTGAATCTCATCCCATTTGAGTTCTTACTAAGCACTCTTTGAAGTTTTATTGACTGTAAGTTATATTTAAAAAAATCAGTATTGCTTTTAAGTTTATCCCTTCTAAAGAGTTAATGAGGGGGAAGGAAAACCCTCAGGAATATGAAAATAATTTGTTAAGGCTCATTCTATACCCTTTCCCATTTTGAATTCTACAAAAATACTGGAAAAGACTAGTGAATGTTTTAAATTACATTAGATTAAATCATATTAAAACCTGATACCTTAATTGTCCTTGAGTGAAGTTTGCTTTAGTTATTTATACCGCTGAGCAAAGTTCTCAGTGAAGAAGTGCTCCTTGTGAGAAGAGAGGAAAAACCTTAAATTTTTGTTAGCCTCACCTTGTTAGACTACTACAATTCTCAGTTGGGATCTTAATACCTTAAACAGCGGTTCTGAAGCCTTATCCAGTCTCATGCAGAAGACTGGCTCCTTGAGTATGTAAGTAGTGAAAGATAACCTGATTCAGTGAAGGCGATTTTTAGTGTTCTTTTTAGTACTGGCTTTCTGTCAGTACTGTATTTATACTAGGGAGCCACTGTATTAAGTCAGTACACCAAAGCTTCATTCAGCAAATTTGGGTCCTCTTTGCCATGTTACCTTTCCAGCACTAAGCATTCAGTGGTGACAGAATCACTGGTTCCTGCTCTCATCAGTCTAATCAAAGATGTTGATGTGATGCTATTCTAAAATACAGCGAAAGCCATGATGCAGCAACATGGTTGATGATAGATAGATATTAAGGCTGTAACAGGATATGGCCTAGTCAGAATGATCAGGAAAGACATTTTTGATGTGAATAGTTAAGACTTGAAGGAAGAGAAGTAGTAAACTGGCGAAGAATGGGAGAGAACTGCATGTCCAAGTTCCCTCTCCAGTGACTGAGGAACTGGCTCGAGTGGAAGTATAGGTTTTAAAGAGCTAGAGAGAGGCTGAAGCAACAGGTAAAGACTACTAAGAACAGCTTTGTAGTTATAGTCCATGGTAAGTTTTGTCTCTTTGGGAGTTGGAAACTGGTGAGTTTTAAGCTGTGTGTATAGTGGTTGGGATTGGGTGAGGAGAGGATGGTGGGTCACTGAATAAAATTGCCATTTAATAACACTCAATGCAGGGGATTCCCTGGCAGTCCAGTGGCAAAAGCAAAAACGACAGCGTTGAGAGCGAAATAATATGGTGCAGGAGATGACTATTAATTAGTGTAGCCCATGTAAGAAATGATTACAACATAAAGTGCAGGGTGGTTGTGAATGGGTTCTACACATTTCTGTCTAACTGGCCACTGCTCAGTATCCTTTATGGAGTTTTCCAGGACTTGGTTGCAGACTTCATCCCTAGCTAACATTCTTCCCTAGTTAATCTTAACCAATCCCATGACTGACCACAGTCGTCGTTTTAGTCATTCAGAAGTGTTTCTCGGTCCCAAACTCCCCCAAAACACTCAAACTTGATGTCTTGATTTGAATGTCATGAGTATTTCAGATTTATCTGTTCATGAATGTATATCCAGCTGCTCAGGGCAAATACCTTGGATATCATTGGTTTCCCTTCATACCTTGTATCTATAGTCCGTAAGCAAATGGTTTGATTCTACCTTAAAAATATATCCTAAGTCAGTGAACACTTGTGACCACCACCACTATCAGGACAGGTAGCAACAGTAGCTTACAATGGTTCTGCTGTCCTGTAGTATAGTTTTCTTGTGTAGCAGTCAGATTGAGCCTTAGAGGGCAAATCAGATTTTGTCACTTCCTTGTTATTCAGAGTGGTTTCCCTAGGAACTGCCACACCTAGAATCCTAAATCTGGCCCATGTGCCCTTCAAATATCAGACCTAATTTCCTACCGTTTTCTCTTGCTTACTATACTCTGGCCACACTGGATGCTTTGCTGAGATTTTCACCGTCCTGGAAACCACGTGTGGAAAGCTTTCCACTCAACTGTTAAGGTTCATTCTTTTTAAATTAAGGTCTTTGCTCCAGGTCACCATTTCACGGTCCTTCCATGTCTTCTATGTGCGTTAGTTTTTACTCACTGGATACTTTTTTCTGAACACCTTTTTCTTACCTAGACTAATGTTAAAGAGGGATAAGAAAGTTTTGGTCACTCTATCTCATCTAGCATATTGACGAGGGAATTATGAAATTATGGGTGTTGGACCACGTGGGTGGTGCTGATTACATAAGGTTTGTAGCTACAGAATTACATTTTGATTTGACGAACGAGTTTAAGGTAGAAAGGCAAATGAGTTCGGTTGATTGAGGCATCCGAGAAAAGCAGTTAGAATGCGTTAAATTCAACGTTCTGGCCCCCAAGTTTATGACTATATGTGGCCTTTTAAGTCAACTGCTTTACTGTTCGCTTCGGGGGTTGGGTAGAGGGAAGTAACCAAACAGCAGAATCCCAGAGCTAGTTTTCACAAGAACTCCAGCATTTGACAACCAGGTACGGGCCTAAAGAGCCTGCAAAGTACAGCGGAAATAATGGTAGAAAACCTACGGAATCCCAGACCAGTCTACGAGGTCATTACTGAGGATGAGGGTCAAGTGAGCTGAGTGAGAAGGGTCTGCTGATTGAGCTTTCCTATCTTGTCACATTAAAATAGGACGTTATTTAAAGTAAGAGGACTCAAAATTATGCACACATCTTGGGAGCCAGTCATCTCGCATAGCCAGTCTAACACTCAAAACCCGGGCCTGTCTGGGCACCCGAGCTAGCCCCACGCAATGACAGGCCATGCAGCTGCGAACACGTACTTACTCTGCCCTCCCCAGCCACAGTATTTTAGTTCTGACCTGAAGAGGCGACGACACCCAGCGCCCCCGGGGCAGCCCGCAGAGAACCGCCCCGCCGCGGCGGCCGCAGCCCCGCCCCGCGGGCTCTGACGTCATCACCCGGCGGCTGGGGTGAAGGGTGCCCTCTCGCCGTCGCCGCTCCGCTAGTGCGTCGCGCACGCCCCGCCTTCCAGCGCCCGCGAGACGCGCGGCGCGGAGGGGTGGTCTGTGCGAGCCGGCGGCCAGGCCTCCGCTGGGCAGCGCCCGCCTCTTCCGCCAACGTTCGGTGTCCCCACGTGCTTCCGCTTTGCTGCTGGCTGGAATCCGCCGGGCTCGGGGCGCAGGTATCCTTCACGGGATGGCTGGGGCCGGGTGCCGAGGGCGGTGGCGGTGTCCTTGGGCCCGGATGAGGCTGGCTCCAGGGCGAAGGCTTTGTATGAGTGCTGATGCCCGACCCCTGCCAACTGCCGCCTCCGTCACGACTGCCGCCTCATCCGGGTGCTCCTAGATGACAGGACCCTCTGCTTCTAAGCGCTCTTGCGGGTTGCGTGACTGCATTGCTTCCCTCTAGGGGCTCTAGTTGGGTGGAGTGGGGTGGATGGAGTGGGTGAGTGACAACACTTTTGCTTTCCGTGGAGCTTGTCCACAATTCCTGATGGCAGCACCTGGTATTGAACAGAGACAGTCTCATTTCATCCAGATCCTACCAAGCTGGTAGCTACATCACTGCTCATTCGTGTACACTCCGAATTCAGCAGGAACACTCAGTACTTTATTTTGTTTACCAGTGCACCTAGAATGATGCCTGGCACATAGAGAATATGTATATTTGTTTGACTAATAGATAAATAACTGAAAAGTAACTATCTTTGTCTGCCATCAAGGCCTTCCTCATCCATTAAGCCTTCCTTGGCAACTGCAGCCCACAGTAATCTCAGACTTTCACCTGCCTAACAATTAGTTTTACATCTAATTTTTTCTCTTTAGGCAGATTATCTCTCATTTCTTTCTCTTGAATAGTTTATCTAAGAAAAATGAAAACTCCTTGAAGTAGGACTTTATTTGCTACTACATCAGGGACTCCCTCAGTAACTAGAACAAAAAGCAATAATTGGTTGTTGGTTGGTGGTGGGGTTTTTGTGTGGCCGGCAACTGAGCTCACAAGCTGGTTGGTGAACTGCAAAGAGTTCAGACTTTGAAATCAGGAGCGCACCTGAATGTGAATCATGTCTCCCATCATTTTTCTTCCTTGGTGGTATTTGAGTATTTATACTGGGTCCTTTCTTTATAAAATAAGAGCCATTGGTTGTGACATAGTGTTTTACAGTAAGAAAGAACTGCTTAAATGCATGTTTGGATTGAGGGTTTAGGAAGACAATGCAGGGTTAAGTTTCAGTTAATGAGCTTTGTGTGTAGAATGCAGCTAGCACTGGAGTTTCTAAGTAACATGTCATTTTTATTTTTACATTGTAGACACGTAATTGATATTTCTGGTGTTTCTTGGTGTATCTATTATGATAATGATGCAGTGTTCTATTGTATGTAATCACAATAACTTGAAATCTCTTTGTACAGGCTTAGGTATAGTTTCCTTCCCTTGAGGAAGCAATTATACACATTCCATCATAGTAATATTCATTAATTTATTTTTCTGATTTTGTTAGTAATATATGTGAATTAGGAAAAAAACAACAACCCAAACTCCCCAAAACAGAAGACCAAAATAAGAATCACCCATCTCACTGTCCATTAATAACTACATTTCAGGTTTTTTAAAAAAATATGTACATATAATGTGTATATATATATACATGTACATATCTTGCCATGTTGTCCTCTAATAAGCATCTATATCCATATCCTTAGATAAATCTTGAAAGTGATTTTGAACAAATATTTTTGAAAACTTTCTTATTTTCTCATGGATATATCATAGGTTTTAATCATTCTTTTTTAAAATTTTTTTAACATTGTTTCTGATTTTTAAAAAACTCCATAGAGGTGTGAATTATAGCTTTCCATGCAGAGAGAACATTTTCTTCACCTTTCAAGCCTAAGTGAGGTGAAAGTTGCTCAGTCGTGTCCAACTCTTTGCAACCCCATGGACTCTACAGTACATGGAATTCTCTAGGTCAGAATACTGGAGTGGGTAGCCTTTCCTTTCTCCAGGGGATCTTCCCAACTCAGGGATTGAACTCAGGTCTCCTGCATTGCAGGTGGATTTTTTACCAGCTGAGCCACAAGGGAACCCCAAGAATACTGGAGTGAGTAGCTTAACCTTTCTCCAGGGGATCTTCCTGACGCAGGAATTGAACCAGGGTCTCCTGCATTGCAGGAGGATTCTTTATCTACTGAGCCATCAGGGAAGCCCAAGGGGACATACCCTGGGTCAACTATTTGGTAATGTTTTTAAGCTAAATAGTAAATGGCTTATTATTAAGACTCTATCAAAACAGCTGTTTCAAAACAATGCTATCAAAATGTTGTTAGCATTGTGATTAAGATTAAAAGCATGAAAATGTACAAAAGATACATAGCAAAGTCACACAGTTCTTTTAATCAATACATTTCTTGAGGTATTTTTAGAAGTTCTGTTTCCTGAATTTTTCTTCCTTCATCTCTTTTTTTCTGAGCCTCAGTGATGCTGTGATAGTCAGATTACACATTCGCAGTTACAAGCCTGTTTCCTAATATAAAAAATGAGGCTAATGTCTTCCCTAGGGAGCTGTTTGAGGGTTAAATAAAATAATACTTATAAATGTTCGTAGTTCAGCTCCTGTCCCACAGGAGGCAACCAGCTAATGGTTTTCACCCAAAACCTGGATGTTCATATCCAGTCGTGTTTCCTTTCCTTCTGTTTTAGTGATAATTTTTCACCATGCATCGGAAGAAAGTGGATAACCGAATCCGGATTCTCATTGAGAATGGGGTAGCTGAGCGGCAGAGGTCTCTTTTTGTTGTGGTTGGAGATAGAGGGAAGGATCAGGTAAGACTTGGTAAATGCTTCCTGACTTTGTGTCCTGTCCCAGAGAGTCAGCATGTTACGGACCATCTGGGGATTGACACGTAATGACACTAAGGTCTCTTTGGTTTTCTTTAAGTGAAATGCCTAGTGGGAACATTCCTTCATTTCTTAAAAGGGATGAATATTCAGTATTTAGAGGTATTAACAAATAGGTTAACAGCTTTTGATAACTGAGCACAAGAGTAAGTGTATGTGATCTGGTTTCTAGTCCTAACCTGGGTGCTGCTTGCCTTGTGGTCTTGGGCTGGGCCATCCCAGAGGTCTCTTTTGGCCCTAAGATTCTGTGGCTTTTTTCTTTGGCAGGTAGTCATACTCCATCACATGTTGTCCAAAGCAACTGTGAAAGCTCGGCCTTCGGTGCTGTGGTGCTATAAGAAAGAGCTGGGCTTTAGCAGGTAAGTCATGCGCCGTTGAGTGTCCCATCCCATTTCCCATCCCTGCTCCTTAGTTAAATGCCAGGAAATGACTCTTTGACCTAGGTTTTAAGGGATTGTTAGTAAAGGTGCTGTGTCTGAGGACACCTCCCAGTAGAGAAAATTAAAGAGCTGATGTTCATTCTTCACTTCTGACAGTAAATTTCAAAATCTTTTCATGCTTTTTTATGTTCCCAGCCCAATTCCTTGCTAGTCTTCGGTCTGACAGTTGGCTGGTTTTTTTTTTTTTTTTTTTGATTGTGGAACTTAAGGCTTCTTATAATAAGTATGAGACCTCTAACACAAACATACTTAGGCACAAATAGAATCTATTGAAGTACAGTTGACCCTCGGACAGTGTGGGTTTGAACTGCAGGACTCCACTTATATGGGGGTGTTTTTCAGTAGTAAGCTCTACAGTACTCTGGTTGGTTGAATTCTCTGATACAGAAGAGCTGTAGTTACAGAGGGGCCAACTCTAAGCTAGACATAGGTTAACCCCCACGTTTTTCAAGGGTCAGCAGTATTCCGGTTAGCTCCTGCAGCCTGCGTCGGTGAGATCTCAGCTTTGCCTAGTGGGTGGTGTACATCTGCAGTGCTGACTCCCTGGTCCTTGCTCTGTCCCTCGTCTTTGTGTCATCCCTCATGTCTGCTCTGTTCTTTACCACTTCAGGACAGCCTTCTGTGGTCCCCATTGTAGGAATGGCCCTTGAGGTTTACATGGTTTGGGTTCAACAACACAGAAATTGGTCTTTCTTCCAAATTCCTTTGGAAAGATACCCAGCCCTGGGACAGAGGAAATGGGGTGGGCCACTTAGTAGGTGCCTGGCAGTTCTACCTATCCCCATATGTGGGGAGGAGTTTAGGGTGTGGGGTGCTGATCCTTGACAGATACCCCACTATAGCGTCACCTCAGAAACGCTCTCCTTTTACTCCGACCACCTTCCTAAGCGCTTCCCTCTCTCTGATCTCATCTTTCCCCACAATCTGTTTGCCTGTGTGGTTCTGTCCTTGGGCCTCTTCTCCCTCTGTTATCCCCAGATGTAAAGTTTGTCTCTGGGGTGGACTCCGAGGGTGTGTCTCCAGCCCCAGCTGCTCTCTGCTCTGCAAAACACCCTGCCTTTGCCCCTGCTCATTCCTCCGCTTGGGGTGCTGCTTCGACCTCTCTGTACTCACCTGCTAAGGGGCGCCCTTGGGTGCTCCCCTTTGTTCAGGGCCTGCGTCCAGCAGGAAGCTTTCCCTAAGGCCCTCAGACTTAGCGCATGGCCCCGCTGCCCTCTTTAGCCCTTGTCTCTTTGTACAGTGCTTGTCACTTTACCTTCTCTTTCCCTCAAGATGTGATCAATTGCCCACTGGTACGTAAGTTCATTTAGTGAGGAGGCCTCTCCTGCTTTACTGTATATTTTCATATTTTCAAAGGATCTGCCATGTTTTACTAGATGCTCAGTTACTATTTGTTGAGTGTATTATCAACAGGCTCTAACATGCTATTTTTATTTAAGTACCAAAGGCTAAATTTAATTAGTTCCTATCCTTTGGTCTTTAAGAGACTTGATTCTGCTTAAAAAAGAAACTAGATTTAGAATTAGATAATTTTGCCTTTAAAAACATTATGAAAGCTTTATTGTAAGAATATGAAAAATACAGAAGAATCACAAAGGTGAAAATAAAAAGCACCATATTTTCAATACTTATGCATTGTTAGCATTTAGCTGTATATGCAGTATGCAGTTTTAAGGTGTAATTGGTATATTCTTTCATAATGGGGCAGGTAAGCATTTTTAATGCAGATTGAGAATAAGGCCTGTTGCCTGTCAGCAGCATTTTAAGTTTCAGGTCCTCTGATTCTCACTGCTGTACACTTGGTAAATGTCAGAATGGCAGTTCAGGGTATTCTGGGCAGATTTGCCTCTCAACTTAACTGACCTGATCTTACTTTTAAAAAGCTCCCTCCTGAGCCTCTCGTAGCTCTCCCAGCCCTGTCTAGATGTGGCAGAGCATCAGGTTAAAGCTGATGCTAAGTCACAGGTTGAGGAAGTGGAGGCCCAGTAGGGGAAGGCCTTGGCCCTACTCTTCAGTTAGAAAACTGTGATAAAATTTTGGTCTGCTGTTCCCCTTGGTTCTGGTGTTTTCTTGTTCTCTATTTTTTCTGAATGAGTTGGGACTTCCCTGACAGTCCAGTGGTTAAGACTTTGTCTTCCAGTGCAAGGGCTGCAGGTTCAGCCCATGATCCGGGAGCTAGGATCCCATGTGCTAAGAGGCCAAAAAAAACAAAATGTTAAGCAGAAGCAGTATTGTAACCGATTCAGTAAAGACTTTAAAAACGGTCCACAGCAGAAGTCTTAAAGAAGTTAACTGACACTTGGGTATTCAGAGATGTTTAGGATAAGAGAGAAGTTCAGGGATGTCTGGGAGATGTCTAGATTCCATTTTAACCCATGTATCCTCTGTTGGTGTTGTCTTAGATTAGAACTGCCCTTGAGGACTTGATCCAACCATCTGGGAAGGAAGTGGATGAATTCATTTAGGAAAAATGAATAAAGTAACCCACCATCATGACGCCTCTCCCCGATTCTCTGGGAAGGAGTGCCGTGAAATTGAAGCATTGGCTTGAGCCTGAGATAATGAGCCCACCAGGGTTTAGTTTCAAGCTCTGGCCAAATGTGGAGTTTAGGGACTCCCATCACCCTTCTTGTTAAGTGAAGTCTCAAAACGGCAGGGTTCATAAACAGACTTGCACTATCTTCCTCTGAAGCCCTTCTCTTCTAATGCTTCTCCAGGTTTTGTTTTTATTTAGCTTTACAGCAAGGGAATTAGCCCTGCAGTTTCCAAGTTCCCTTCTAGCTCTGAAAGTTTTAAGTGGGTGATTGTTGAGTCTATTCCCTTCTCCCAACTCTAGCCTCTCCCGTTAACTGGCTCTCATGGGATTGGGGGGGTGGGGTGATTGCAGTCATCGGAAGAAAAGAATGCGACAGCTGCAGAAAAAAATAAAGAACGGGACGCTGAACGTCAAGCAAGATGACCCGTTTGAACTCTTCGTAGCTGCCACCAACATTCGCTACTGCTACTACACCGAGACCCACAAGATCCTGGGCAACACCTTTGGCATGTGTGTTCTTCAGGTGGGTGACTTCCCCCAGCCCACAACTGGGGGCACAGCACCGAGGGGTGCTCAGGCTGCCTGGTTACCCACGAGAACAGGGGTACAGAAAGAGTCCCCTCCCCCCAGACTTCATCAGTGGAAGACTTGGCCCCTTTCCCAAGGAACTTGGTAACTCACCGTCATACAAAGAGCATTTTCTGTCTAAAGCAGAAATGTCCAGATGCCCAGACCGGTAGTGATGCTCCATCACACCTGGGTCTGACCAGCTTGATAGAGCACGGAACTTTGTATGACCCTAGAACCCCAGACCTTGTTGGAGCCAACCAAAGGCTTTTGTTTATTAGAACTTACTGTCTTCTTAGAACCAACTAAAGACCAGACAGGCGGAGGACTTGTTTTAACTCACTGGGGACAGACCTGAGCACTATTACATCCTATCCAAAGTGCTTGGATAACACTGAATAACCAGCCCCCACAATCAACCTTCTAATCCTTAAAGTCTCCTCACTCCACACACCTCTCTCCCCCAGAAAACCATCTGGCGAGTTTCTTCACTGGCATGTATTTTCTCTTGCCTGACAGGTTCATAGATTGTTTCACATTTTTCTTTGTTTTGAGCTCTGGTGGTCTTTGTTTTATTCATTGATTCTTTGACACCTGTGATTTCATCCATTCCCCCTTCTCCTGCCCCCGAAAGAAAACTTTTAAGCACAAATCTCCACATTTAAGCTCGGGTTCCCACTGTTTGATCATGTATTTGTTATATGCATGCACTGCTATAATTACATGTATTATAAAACATACCTTATAAAATATAAATTAAGAAATGAGATGGGAAATTCTGAATAGAAGCTCTGGTTTTTTCTTTTTGCAGTCCAGTGGGTTGTCTGTGCATTGCTGGGTTACATCCCACCTTGGAGGCTGAGGAGAGCATTTTGCCTGTTCTCGCCCCATCGCTGACTGCTAGGGAGTTGCTTCTGCTCACCAGTTACCAGATGCAGTGATGGCTCCTTTAGGCAGTGGCTCCCCCATGTGATACAGTAGAGTTTTGTCAGTTTCCACCTATGAACATAGCAGAAAATGAATGTGAAATAGTTCTTAAATTCATGTGAGAATCAATGAAGACTGGAGAGCTTCTTTCCAAATAAGATTTTATCAGGGATGATGGGAAACACTGACATATAAAACCAGATACACCTGTCCTCCAGGGCTGGGCTGTCTTCTGTGGTCCCCTAAATAAGGAACTGTGTGTGTGTATGGGGGTCCTGGTGAGTTGGTAGGGGGTATCATCTTGAGTTTGTACTCTGAAACCCCCCTTGCCTCCTGGTTAAGCATCCCCACTGTGCTCTTTGCAACATCAGCTAGTTCTAAGGTCTCCTTCTTCCAGGATTTTGAAGCTTTGACTCCAAACTTGCTGGCTAGGACTGTAGAAACAGTGGAAGGTGGTGGGTTGGTGGTTATCCTCCTACGGACCATGAATTCACTTAAGCAGTTGTACACGATGACCATGGTAAGTCCCTGTTTTTTAAAACTTGATTGTGGGGGTTCTAGTCGATCTGTGTTTTTCTGCTTTCTTTTAAGAATTCTTACTGAGCAACTCCAGTGAACAGTCAGCATCATTCTCTGGGCTGGGAGCTCTTTAACTGCAATGAAGGAAAAAGTGACTGCAGAGAAGTCTCAGTGGCCCTGGGTGTGCTGGGGAATGTGAATTGTGCCTTTGCTCTTAGGCATTTGCAAATACTACACCAGCAAGATGCAGATAGGATGCAGCTGTTGTGCAGTTAAATTTCTGAAGTAGTATTCCACAGAGAGCCACGCCAGGGCCTGCACTTGTGTACTATGAGAAAGGGACCATTTCCTGACGTCCTCCCCTGCCCTCTTCCTAGTGGGTGATGAAGGAACACTGCCATCCCACTCCCAGGTTGGCAGAAACTTTGACTCCAAGTGGTGGGGGCCAGGTGGGAGAATATTTTCTGCCCAAGCTGCAGACCTGGCTGTAAGAGGGGAAAGTGTCCCCCTGGATGCCCAGCTGGTCTCTGACTCATCGGCTCTGCCAAGTGGGTGTCATGTTCTGCACAGCAGGTTTTGAATCATGTCCGCAGCCAGCTGCTCAGGAACTGTTAGGACTGGCCTTGGGGTTTCGTGAGCTGTCTTCATCTGGTGAAATGGGCTTTCCTCAGATCTAGAGCCTGCTTCTTGTCACCTCCCCCCACCACCGCTTCACCTCACCCCAGTCCCTCTGGCCTCCTCAGAGGTCCTCAGATGTGCCCTCTCCCCTCAGCACACTGTCACCTGAAGGCCTTCCCACTGGCTCTTCCCGCAGGAATGTCTCCTGGCTCACCTCCTCACTGCAGTCCAGTCCCTGCCCAGATACCACCGCCTCAGCGTGGCCCTCTCTCTCACACCCTGTAGAATGTGTTTCTCCCATTGCTCCTCAACCTGTTTTATTGGGCTTCAAAGCGTTTTGCAAACCTCTAAAGTTAGACATTACTTGTTTATCATCTGGCTTCCTGTGCTAGTCTCCAGACTTCATGGGAGCAGAGACTCAGTTTTCCTCCATGGTATATTCCTCAATCCTGGAAGAGTGCTTGGCCTTTAGTAAGCTCTCCTTAAAATATCTGTGAATGAAGGCGTCTCTTTATTCCTCCCCCTGCTCTTACTTGGCCACCTGCTTACCACCTCAGAGGGCCTTCCCTCACTGCCCTGTGTAAGTAGTCCTCATTCCCACCCACCCCTGTTAGCTGTCACTGCACCGTTTTTCATTTGTAGCATTTGCCAAAATGTCTGTCTGTTTGCTTGTCTCCTCCAACCATTTGATGATAAGCTTCATGAGAGTAGGGGTCATGCCTGACTAAACACCGGTGTGTACCCATTGTGTCTGGTGTTGGCATGTGTGTTTTGTTGAGCAAATGAATACATTTTGAATACATTTTGAGATGCTGGATAATATGTGGGAAGAGCTAAAGATGAAGTGAGGGAATATTTGTTGTGATGAGAAGCACTGCATTTAGCGTCTGATTCCAGCTCCAGCAAACTGCATTCAGCCAGGTTAGCAAAGCAGGTGAGGTAGGAGTGGATTTCGATTCTAGCAGCATCGCTGGTGCCTCTTTTATCCCAGGGCCTCTTGCTGAAACTTCTTCACACCTGGATGCTGAGCCTCAGTGCCGCTAGCCTCTACTAATGGACGTTGTCTCTTTTAGGACGTGCATTCAAGATACAGGACAGAGGCCCATCAGGATGTGGTGGGAAGATTTAACGAGAGGTAGGTCCGAGCACATTCTCCACTTGCTCAACTGTGGAGCCACGGGGCGGGTGGGTGCGTTTTGCCTTGGACAGAGCTGAAAGCCATGCTCTTTCTGAGGGAAGGGGGTGCAGGAGCCCACGACGGTGAGGTCTCCAGTCACAGCAGTAGTCGGGCGGTCACTGGGAGCAGTGAAGTGAGGGGAGGGCTGCGGCCTGGAGTCTGTCCTGCTTCTGGCCCTCACCAAGTCGCTGTCCGCTCTGGCTCTTAGCCTGCGCAGCTGTCAGAGGGGTAATTTGTCTGGATCCCTGTTTCCCCAGATGTGTTTCACAGAACACTGGTGTTTAAGAGGGATCTTATGACAAAAGGGTTTTCTGGCCCACTATGTCTAGGAAATGGCTGATATTGTTTTTCCTTTCTGAAGAATCATGTGAGCCTGTTGTAGCCTCTGAAAAGGCTCACAGCACGAGGGACCCCAGTTTATTTGACCCAGAGCCCTGTTTAGGGAATACCAGCCAGCGACTTTTGAAAACTCTAAGAAGGAAGAAGCCATGGCCTAGAGCAGTGGTTCTCAACCCGAGCAGTCTTGCCCCTGGGGAGACTTGGCTGTGTCTGAAGACACTTGGATGGTCAGGACCTGGCGGGGCGGAGCGGGGCGGGACAGGGCAGGGGGTGTTGGAAGGTACAGGCCAATGATGCCGCTCAACAGCTGAAAAGGGACCGAAAAGCACCACCACCACCCGAGAAAAACGATCTAGTCCACAGTGTCAGCACCGCTGCGGTTTAGGAACCTTGGCCTGGCTGACTGGTGGGGCCTGGTTTCAACCGCCTCTGAAGCGGCTCAGTAGAAGGTGTGGGTCTGGAAGTCACCCAGTGCTACCGGATGGAAGCGAAGCCTGTGGAAGTAGTGCAGGAGGCCCTTTTCTTGCAGCTGTGGAGAAGCTTGGATTTTGTAGCCAAACACATGTTTTTCTACATACAGAAATGTCTGTGCGCTCTAGCTAAAGGGAGCTGTTCTCTCCACCCTTCTCTTCATTTTTCCCTCCCTGTGGCAGAAGGGCTGTCTGTTTGTGTGTGTGTTTGCCTCTGTGGTTGGTGAGAACACATGGGGTGGCTTCGGGGATCCCCGCTCAAGGAGACAGCTAGTGTTAAAGGGCGGGCCTGGGAGGGTGTGGGGGAGCCGGGGACACGGGGCTGCGGGGCTCCGCACAGAAAGCACTCGCAGTCAGCCTCTCAAGAGAGTCCCCGTAACTGGCCTCCTCTGCAAAGCGCGTTCAGGTGCCTTGTAAAGGAGGCGGGAGTCATCCGGCCTTGCTCTATAGATGATGGTGTAGAGACGTGGGCTGGGTACTTTTCCTGAAGAAAAACCCTTCCTCGTCGTGTTGACGTTGCTCCCAGCCCTGACGATGGTGGTTTTGTTCCTCAGGTTTATTCTTTCCCTGGCCTCGTGTAAGAAGTGTCTTGTCATCGATGACCAGCTCAACATCCTGCCCGTCTCCTCCCACGCTGCCAGCATTGAGGCCCTGCCTCCCCAGACCCCGGTGAGCTGCCAGGGCCCATCTGGGGGAGGCTGTGTTTCCTGGGCTGAGCCTCCCGTGGCAGTGGTGAACCTTCTCCTTCTCTCTGGTAGGGTGAGAGTCTTGGTCCCTCTGATCTGGAGCTGAAGGAGCTGAAGGGGAGCTTGCAGGACACCCAGCCTGTGGGCGTGTTGGTGGACTGCTGCAAGACCCTCGACCAGGTGAGCGTGCATTCGGAACACCCCCATCCCTGTCTGAACCACTCAGGGGAAAGACAGTGAGCAGCGAACCACAGAAGCCGAGTTAGGGTGAGGCTTGGCTCCTCGTGGGGCAGGGGCCTTTTCTGTTGCTCACACTTGGGCACGCAGTGACAGCATAGCACAGAAGTGTGGGATTGCCTCCCCTTCCCCCATGTTAGCAGTTCAGGGAGCTGGGGTCAGGGGGAGATGGGTTATGTTTAAAGAGGAACCCCTCCAGCACAGGCTGGTGGACCTGTGTCCTTTTGTTCTCACTGAGTTTTGATGACATAAAGGTTTTGCTTACGCCTTGTTCTCGGGTGAGGAGAACTGGAGGCCCCTAGTGCTCACCCACGCTCCAGTGTGAGCACTGAGGGGGGCCCTGTGGTGACGGTGCCCGGCCCCCGGTCTCTAGGCGGACAGCAGGCTGGGAGGGAGCTTTCAGGATACATTTCTGTGCTCCCATGAGTGGCCAGGGCTGGTAAACTTGGCTTCTCCGGTAGTTCTTGGATGGTGATGGGAGCTGAATAGACATGGCCCAGAGCGCTGCAAGCTGTCAGGTATGTTCAGAGTTCTGATCCAGCCTGAGTGGACAAGCAGTGCAGGCCTGACGGCACTGGGCTCTTCCCTCATGATGGAAAACAGCTGCGGTGATGCCGCCCACTCGGGGCTGAATCCCAACAGGCTGGTTTCCGTTTTCTTTCTGGAAATAGAATCACCAGCCATGCAGCTCTCTCTGTGGCCCAGGCTGCAGGCTCCAGGTTGCTTTTCAGCTACTTCCTGGTACCTTCTTTATCATCAGAGAGGGGGAGTGAGAGGGTGAGGAAAGGGCAGAAGTGGCCACGACTGGCAGCACCCCTCCCTTCTCCTGGCACCCCCTGCCCTCCGTGCTGCTCCTCATGTCTCCCCATGTACAATGGCACCTTCTGCTTTCACGGCGCAGCCCTTTCACGCCTGGGCAGTGACACTTGGGCCCAGGCAGGAGTAAGGGGAGGGGCCTGAGGGAGCTCAAGTCTCTCCAGATGGAAACACTCAGAGGGGATCCAGGTCCTGCTCATCTTAACCTGGCCTTTGCTGAATGCTGTATCATAACCTTTTCTTGTTTGCTCTAAAGTAGAGAAGTGAAGCACTCTGATAAAATATACATGGAAAAATCCACGAACCCAAAAAGCGTATGAAATTTGGATTAAAAATGTACTCTAATATTCTAAGATAAATGAATAATAAGTCCAAAAAAGCAGAGTAATTTACAAACAAAATAGATAGCCAGTAATTATATTGATTTGAAAAAGATGCCTGCTTCTCTCATAACTTAAGTAACCCAAATTGAAACAATGATCCTACGTTCCCATTTCAGGTTGGTCAAGACTTATAAGTTTAGCAGTACCCAGTGTTGGCAACTGTGGGGAAGGGGCAGATTGGCCAAGAGGGTGGTTTGAGACCCTCCTGCCCCACAGCCTCTCGTTCTTGCCCCGTGTTTTGTAAATACATGGCTGTGTAACAGCTGAGCTCGTCGCACTGCACATGTGCGTCATGATGTATCTGCTTGGCCACGGGCCACCTTTGCTCTGTAAACATACATAAGCTCCACCTGAAAAGCCTTTGCCACTGCGTTGCGTCCGCGTTGTGGCTGGCTTACGGCTGCGTCCACCGGGTCAGCCAGGAGAGGAGCGCGTGTTTGCTGCTACGGCTGCTGTGCCAGTCAGGAGAGAAGAAACGTATCTGCAGCTCCTGTGACTCCTTGAGTTCTCTTCCAGCTTCCCTGCTCACGCCGTGACTACTGCAGGTTCAGCGAACAGTGTGCACAGTGCGACAGTTGGCATGGTTGGCAGGATTATACGGCAAGACAGCGAGGCTGCAGAGAAGAAGGCCCTTCATACACGGGTGGGGGGTCCATAACTTGGCGTGACACCCATTTTAATGCACATGTGGTCCACCTCAGCAGTTCTTCTCCTGGAGATTTATCCTAGAGATAATGCCCACCGCTGTGTCTGTGAAAATGGTGGCAGGACACAGCAGTGGCTTCGACCAGAGTGGTGGAGGAAGAGGGTAGTGAAGAATGTGGGATTTTTATGTTTTGAAGGACAGGATTTGTTGATGAATCAGGTATGAGGAGAAAATGGAGGCTACTTTTGGCCTGAACAGTTGGACACTAGCTGAGCTGGGGAAGATGGTAGGTGGAGGAGGATTGGGGGATATTTGGTGCTGAGTATGAGACAGGAATTAGACGTAGAGGGGGCAGTTGCATGTGTGGAAGAGTCTGGTGTGGGGGAAGAGGTCTGGATGGAGATGGGAACTTGGGGTTATCGACATCTGGTTGGTGTTTACAGCGTGGAAACTGAGAGGAGATGATCAAGGGAGTAAGAGTCAGGGTGCTGGTCGGTGAGCACCACCCCCTGTGCCTGCTCCCCCCACTCCAATTTAGCCTCAGCATCAGCCTGACTTTGTGGTGATGGTACTAAGTGGCTGGACCTTGGCCTTTCTCACGGCTCACCCAATATGTTTCTCTTTCCGCAGGCCAAAGCTGTCCTGAAATTCATTGAGGGGATCTCGGAAAAGACCCTGAGGAGTACTGTTGCGCTCACGGCTGCTCGAGGAAGGGGGAAGTCTGCAGCCCTGGGACTGGCAATTGCTGGGGCGGTGGCTTTTGGGTAAGGGGGATCCCTGTCTTCAGGCACCCTGAGCTCTGCGGGAGCCGTGTGCAGGACGAGGGGTCAGGGAGGCTGCTCCCAGTCTGAGCAAATTCCTGAGTGATTTCTCTAGATCTTGGGCACCCGTCCAGAGAGAGCGGGTGTCCCTGGAGGCTCAGTGGTAAAGAATCCACCTGCCAGTGCAGGAGTTGTGAGTTCAATCCCTGGGTTGGGAAGAGCCCCTGGAGAAGGAAATGGCAACCCACTCCAGTGTTCTTACCCGGGAAATCCCAGAGGAGCCTGGCAGGCTACAGTCCATGGGGTCACAGAAGAGTTGGACACAACTTAGTGACTTGTTTAATTGTTGTTCAGTTGCTAAGTCACGTCTGACTCTTTTTGACTCCGTGAACTGCAGCATGCCAGACTTCGCTGCCCTTCATAACCTCCCAGAGTTTGCTCACGCTCATGTCCATTGAGTCGATGATGCCATTCAACCATCTCATCTTCTGTTGCCACCCCCTTCTCCTTCTGCTCTTAATCTTTCCTTCAGTCTTTCCCAGCATCAACTTAGTGACTGAACCACAGCAGCTAGAAAGAGCAATGCTCTTATCCCCAGATCCCAAAGGTGCACATATATGTGTCCTGGCACACAGATACCAGGGCCTTGGTGATCACTGTTTAGAATTGAACAAACACACAGAGCAAAGAAATGGAGGTAAGAAAATTTAAAACTCCCAGGAGATGAGCCTGTGTATGACCAGCTTTGCTGAGAAAAATACGGATTTATCATTTTAATGATTTTGATCAATAGAAAACCTTGTTTGCCTTGAGGAGCTGCCTTTGAGTGTGACATCACTTGCCGTTCTTTTGTCCTGGACAGAAGACTAATGCGGCT
The DNA here is from genome assembly GCA_007570785.1 of Antilocapra americana. NCBI lineage: Eukaryota > Metazoa > Chordata > Mammalia > Artiodactyla > Antilocapridae > Antilocapra > Antilocapra americana. The sequence continues at coordinate 8,834,545 of ML663010.1, forward strand.
GCCAGGAGAGCATGTGCTTACAGCCTCGCAGATACAGATAATGGACCGTAGGATTTACCATGTCCTATATGCATGATCTTTCTTGGTGCTCCTCAGCACAACGTTAGCGTTTCATAGATGGATAAACCCAGGCTCAGGGAGGTTCAGTGACTCACCCAAGGTCCCCCCAAGTCAGTGCTGGTTGTGCTGGGACTAAACTCAGCTCCTGACTTTGTTACTCTGGCTGTTCTAGTGGTACCACTTGGCCCCTCTGCCTTTAGCATCCTTTACACTGAACAAGGATCCCTCAGGGGCTCACTGTGGCCTTCGCCTGCTCATGATGGAGCATTTTGGCTTCCTGATTTGAAAACCTCTCAGCATAGCTAGTGATGAGAGTGAAATCTTTTCTGGGCCGGGGTGCAGGACTGGGGAGCCGCGTGCTGTCTCTGACACCGAGGGAGCAGTCCCCAGAGCACCCTCTTGTTTAGTCACAAAGTTGTGTCCGACTCACTAAGTTGGAGGTGACCTCAAGGACCGCAGCACACCAGGCTCCTCTGTCCTCCCTGCCTCCCAGAGTTTGCTCAGATTCATGCCCATTGAGTTGGTGGTGCTCTCTAATCATCACATCCTCTGCCGCCCTCTTTTCCTTTCGCCTTCAATCTTTCCCCACATCAGGGTCTTTTCCAGAAGTGAGTCAGCTCTTCACATCCGGTGGCCAAAATATTGGAGCTTCAGCATCAGTCCTTCTCATGCCTATTCAGGGTTGATGTCCTTTAGGACTGACAGGTTGGATCTCCTTGCAGTCCAGGGGACTCTCAGGAGTCTTTTCCAGCACCACAGCTTGAAAGCAGTGTGCCCTCAGCAGGGTGCTTTCATGGATGCTGGTAGCTAATTGCTGGGACGTGCTCCCTTCAAATTGGCAACTTGTTTTCATTAGTTTGGGAGCAAAAATACCCTCAGGTCTGGAGTTTTACTCTTCCTCCTCAAAATGTGTTTCCTGACTTTTTTATCACCCACCACTGTCTCTTGTTATCACCTCTGTCTGTAACAGGGGCAAAAAAAATATTTTCTTTTTTTAAATTCTCTTAACATTTCTTCAATTTCCTAATTAAAAAATCCTCCTTTTGTTCAACAGGTACTCCAATATCTTTGTTACCTCCCCGAGCCCGGATAACCTCCACACTTTGTTTGAATTTGTGTTTAAAGGATTTGATGCACTGCAGTATCAGGTAGGAAGTTAGGATAAAGCTTATTTTGATTCCATGCTGATTATAAATCCAGGTGAAGTCCTTAGAATGCCAACTTTTTTTTGTTTTGAAAGCTTGTTTCTGATGTTTGGTATTGGTTTGGCTCTTTCCCCATCAGGAGCATCTGGATTACGAGATCATTCAGTCTCTGAATCCTGAATTTAACAAAGCAGTGATTAGAGTGAACGTGTTCCGGGAACACAGGCAGACCATTCAGGTGAGGCTAGTTCTAAATCCTGCCATGTGGGGCCAGTGTCCTGCTGATTATAAATGTTCTAAGATGTCTCCTTTTGTAGCTGTTTTATGTGATATGTAATTGTGTATCTTTTAGACAGTGTTGTTGCTTTATGGTAAACCTGTTCCATATTTTCAGTCTCTTCTAAAGAAAAACATTCAAACAAACTAACAAATGTATGTAAGCCAGATCAAAAAGTTGTAGTTTTGTCCCTTGAAAACTAAGTGAGTTTGCTAATCAACTAAGAGAAATAGAATCATTTTCTCTGACATCATTTCTAATTCTGCTTAGTTACTGCAGGTTTTGAAACGATGCATCTATAGCTAGAACAATAACCTTACCATTTAAAAGCAAAAAAGGTCTTTGTGAGATGTACTCTGAATCTTTGTGGTTTAGCCAGTGGCCTACTTTCCTTTTTAAACAGTGTTTCCCTGAAAGCTCTATGAATCTCCTGTGCTTTGTAAGCCTGAATGGTCTGTACTTGTCCAAAGGCTACAATTTTGTTAAATCATGACAGGCTTACAGAAGGGATAGGGCCCCATGGGCTCCTAGTGGAGTATGTCCATTGAGTATATTTTGGAGCTGGGCTGGGGTGGGAAGTGGGCCAGGTAAACATGGCAGGTTACACCGTTGACCTTTGTGTGTATGTCTGTCAAGGAGGTATACCTTTCATCAAAGGTCTAGGTTATAAATAATGTTAAGTGCTCAGGCCTTTTCCTTCAAGGACTGTTTTTTTGTTTTTTTTTTTTACTGAGTCTCTAGACTGTTCTTTCTGTAATTTTTTCCTACTTTGGTCTGGTTCTCTCAGCTTTGAGGCGGAAAGGCCAGTGTTGGGGTAGGGGTGAGGGGCAGGCTGCAGGCAGTGAGAATACAGAGATCTGTTGTAACTTAAGAGAAATACACAAACCAAAGAAGGGAAGCCTTTCCCTGAAATGCCTGGCTTAGCCCTAGCCACTCCTGGGGTCTGTCTTCAGAGACCCTCTCATATTACCAGAGTCGTTTTGTCTCCAGGCTGGAGTTGAAGTGCAGAAGAGGTGACTTGACCTTATGAGGCTACAGTTATGTCCCTTTGAGGCCTCTTCTGGTTGGAAATTGAGATACAGAAGAATATTAGGTTTAAAGTCAGCTCCGCTTCTCTGGGGTCTGCTGCTTTTATGAGGTGCTTGTTTAGTTCTTCTCTGTAAAAACCCAAGACATGGGGCCCCATTGAGGGCGTGTATCCTACTGTTGGAAATGAGTGGGGTCTCTGCCTCTTTGATCCTTCAACTTCTTGCAAAACAGTTACAAAATCTTATTTGTAATGAAATACTTCAAACTACAGAAAAGCACAGAGTTCAGTGTAATATAATACTGAGGTGCCCAGCACTCAGGCCTAAGAAATGCTGGCATTTTGCTTCTTGCTGTGTTTGTTTCATATCTTAAAAGCCATTTATATTTTTGTTTCAAAGATCTAAAACCTCAGTGTGGAAGTCCCTCTTGTACTCTTCCCCATCCATTCCTTTCTGTCACTCCCCTTAGATAACTCAGCTCTGAGATTGTGTGTCCCCTTTCAATTCATGTGTTTGTGTTTCCCTACATAATTATGTATCCATAAATGGTAGCATACCATACTTGTCCTTTTCAGCTTGCCTTTTTATACTCAACATTTGTTTTCGGGTTTGTCCAGATTGAAGCTTGAGATCTGATTGATTCATTTTTAAGCACTATGTGAGTACATTACAGATTATATGTGTCTAGAATTGGAATTATTGGGTTTTAGAGTATGCGTAGATTTCCATCTTTCTCGGATTTTGCCAAATTCTCCTTTCAAGTGTTTGTGCAGAATTACTTTCACCCCAGCACTTGTTTCCCCATATCCTCACAAACATTGTGTTTTACTACTAATTAAGTTTTGCCTGTATGCATATGAAGTGGGATCTCCTTGTTGTCATCAGTGCTGTGCTAATTACTAGTGAGGTTGAATACTGTTGTTTGTTTTAATTAAGTGTTCTGTAAAATACCTCATCATGGTCTTTTGCAAACTTGAAAAAAGCAGGAAACATTGAAGGAACTGAAGAGGTTGTTTGTACGTGTAAGGGAGCCAAGTTCATGGCGAGTTTGTGACAAGCTAATAATACTTAGGTGTGAGCACTCAGAAGGCTATGAGTCTTAGAAGTGTCCCCACCCGTGCAGGAAGACTTGGGCTTTATATTGACGGGGTCGAAGCAGGGCACATGGTATGCAGCGTGTCGGAGATGCTTGGGAAACCTGAAGTCTTCCACTTCAGCCGTTGCTGGGGCCAAGCTTGCCTCTGGCCCACAGGCCAGAGTGAGCCTGGGGGAAGCATGGGAAAGAGGGGAAAGGAAGGAAATGGAGGCATCACCTGTCACTCGCCAGGTCCCAGGCAGAGCATTGGTGCAGATTTACCTAATTTTTTCTCCAGCCATCAGTATTTCCTTCATTTTCTGGAGAGGAATCTGAGGCTCTGAGGGAAAGGGCCACACAGTTAGTGGTTGAACTGTTAGGACCCAGGCATCTGATTCTAAGCTGTTCCTGCTTTGTCCTACCAGGGAAGGAAGAATGAGAGAAAGAAGACAGAGGACGGGGGAGAGGGGAGAGAGACCCGGTCACCAGTGATTGCAGCCATGGTATCAGGCGGCCAGGCTAACTGTACATTTTCCCTTCCTGCAGTACATACATCCTGCAGATGCTGTGAAACTGGGCCAGGCTGAGCTCGTTGTGATTGATGAAGCTGCTGCCATTCCCCTTCCCCTGGTGAAGAGTCTTCTGGGCCCCTATCTTGTTTTCATGGCATCCACCATCAATGGGTGAGCACCTCGGGCAGGAGCCATTGCTTCCTTTATAGGTTGTTGCCAATTAGGTAGGATTTAATGAATGTGACCTGGGCCTGTGTGGACAGGGCCGATTATTAAAGTTTGAATCTTTGGGCCTACTTCGCTCTCTCATTGGCCTTCTCCTTTACCCTTTCGTAGTAAACTACAGCTCCCTCTGGTGTGAGCTATAGCCCACCAGAACAGGCAACACCGGACTGAGGAATTTCATTACCCAATTGATGAATGTCTCCTGTCTAGGTCTGACCAGGTTCTAGATAGCAAATGAATGGCAATACCAGTGTCTTGGGCTTCCCAGGTGGTGCTAGTGGTAAAGAACCGCCTGCCAATGCAGGAGACATAAGAGACTTAGGTTTGATCCCTGGGTTGGGAAGATTCCCTGGAGGAGGGCATGGCAACCTACTCTAGTATTCTTGCCTGGAGAATCTCATGGACAGAGGAGCCTGGTGGGCTGCAGTCCATAGGGGCACAAAGAGCCAGACATGACCAAAGTGACTTTGCACACACACATATCAATATCTTATCCCCGGAAATTTTGTGAAAATATAATAGTAAAGTAACTGTAATTATCATAAGAAAGCAGACTCAAGAGCTTTTTTAAAATTTTGAAATATTTAGTTGTTTGCTGTGGAAAAGTGAGAAAGGGAAGGTAAGCAAAAGAGAAATCTGGTGATCTGACCCTCTAGAGACAGCTTATTAGAATTTTGGTGTACATTTATTTTACTTTTTCATTTTGAACAAGAACATAGTTTCCATAATGATTTTGCATTTGCTTTTTCTTGTAAAAATATACTGGGAATTCCTTAGTGGTTCAGTGGTTAGGAATCTGAACTTCCTCTCCTGGTGGCCTGGGTTTGATCCCTGGTCAAGGAACCAAGATCCCACAAACTACACAGTGTGGCTAAGGAAAAAAAAGAATATACTATGAAGTCTTCCCAGGTCAATGTATACTTGCCTTCATTGTTGATTTCTATATGGAAGTCACATTTTGAAGAAATAATTCCATATTTTAGATTTATTATTTGACTGCTTTAGTTACACTGAAAATAGTTAAATAAGATGGATTTTACTTTTTCTGGTAACAACTTTATTGAGATATTATACACACATTGTACAATTTACTCATTTAAAGTGTGTAATTCAGTGATTTTTAGTATGTTCATAGAGTTGGGCAGCCATCACAACAATTTAGAACATTTCCATTCTCCCAGAAAGAAACCTCATACCCTTTAAGTGTCACCCTCCAATTCCTTCCTTTTCCTCAGTTCTGGGGAATCACTAATCAACTTTCCGTCTCTCTGGATTTGCCTAGTCTGAACTCTTTATATAAATGGAGTCTTTGAATATGTGGTCTTTTGTGATTGGCTTCTTTCACTAACCATAATGTTTGCAAGGTCCTTCCATGTGGCTTATATCAATACTTCATTCCTTTTTATGGCCAAATAATTTTCCGTTTGTCTGTTGATGGTCATTTGAATTGTTTCTCTTCTGGCTGCCGGGAACATTCACGTGCAGGTTTTTGTGTGGACCGTGTTCTGTTCTCTTGGGGGGATACCTAGAAGTGAAACTAGTGGGTCAAATAGTAACTTTCTAACTGAAGAACTGCCAGATTGTTTTCCAAAGCAACAGTACCATTGTACATTCCCACCAGTAGTGTGTAAGGGTTCCTTATCCTTGCTAGCATTTATACGTCCTTTTTGACTATAGCTGTCCTAGTGAGTGTGAAATGGTGTCTCGTGATCTTTATTTGCATGTCCCTGTTAGTGAACTGATGAGGGACATCTTATGTGCTTTTTGGCCATGGTGTATCCTCTTTGGAGAAGTATCTATTCAGATGCTCTGCTCATTTTTCTAGTTGAAAATTGGAAAAATTTTCTAGTTTATGTCCTCTTTCAAGGGAAGGTAGTCATGAAAAAAATTACTTAGATGGTGGATTTGTTTAGTCTTGATTTTTCCAAACTGGAAATGCTCTCTGTTCATTTTTCAAGCATGCAACTTCTTATAGCAGCTCTCATTAATCGACCATTCATCTTTGTTCCAGTTCCATTATACTAAAGGCTTTGTTTGTGTCCTCTTTTGGTCTTTGTTTTTTAGTTCATAGTACAGCCCTGTGAGCTGTGTACACTAATCCCCTTTTGAGGATGAGGCTTAAAGAGGTTGAGTTCCTTACCCAGAGGTACTAAATGGACATGCCAGGACTTGAACTGGGCCTGGATGGCTCAGAGGTGAGCCACCATGCAGCCTTGCTTCCTTTGGGTGTGCACATGCCCTGCTGGAAGTTCAGAGGTGAAGGGCTGTCCTCAGCAAGCAGGAGTCTGGGGTTTTAGCAGGACGAGGAAAGTAGTTGTCTGTCTCCTCCTGGAGAGGTGATATGGCACCTTGAGCTTAACTGCCTTTGCCTTTTCTCCTAGCTACGAGGGCACTGGCCGGTCCCTGTCCCTCAAGCTGATTCAGCAGCTCCGTCAACAGAGTGCCCAGAGCCAGGTCAGCACCACTGCTGAGAACAAGACCACGGCGACGGCCAGGCTGGCATCAGGTACTCCCGGAGCTCTGGATGGGCCTGCAGTTCACAGCAAGTCACTTCACACTCTTACTGGATCCTTTGCCTCATGACATTATGGGTGATAGCAGACCTTCTGACCATCAGGCAGAGAGGTTGAGTTCCCAAGAGATGAAGTTGCTTTTCTCTGAGGAACAGCAAACCAGTAGCCAGACCGGAGGCTGACCTGGGCCTTCTGGTGACTGGATTCCTGTTTGTCACCATCTTGGGGCATTGGTTGCATTGACATAGTGAGACTTTTGGGGATTGATGTCCAGGCAAGTTGAATATCCACTGGAACAATTTAAAACCACTCAGTTTAAATTCTTCTTGAGCCATATTTGTGTGGGTACCACATGACAGAGATAAAGTAGAACATTTGCCTTGATCTCCTGGACAAAGCGTATTTAGTCTTGTGTGTGTTTTGAACAGTGAGAACCCTGCATGAGGTTTCCCTGCAGGAGTCGATCCGATACGCCCCTGGGGACGCCGTGGAGAAGTGGCTGAACGACCTGCTGTGTCTGGATTGCCTCAACATCACTCGGATTGTCTCCGGCTGCCCCTTGCCTGAAGCCTGTGAGCTGTATCCTCCTGGGTTCCATTCGTCCTGTGAAAGGGAGAAGGGATGATGGGAGAGTTAAACTGAAGGTTCTGGCCCTTTGCTTCATAGGCTGCTGCTCTGGGAAGAGGGAAAGGTGGAATGTTCTTGATTTTCTTTCTCTTCCTTCCCTAATATGTTTCTGCTCAGAACCAGGGCCTCCTCTTCCCAGGCTGAGGGAACCCGCGTATCCAGACTGTCCTTGGAAGTAGTGTGTCCTGTTCGGGGCTCTCTTTGATTTGTTTTGGTTGCTTAACCTCAAATCCAGCTACTATGTTAATAGAGATACCCTCTTTTGCTACCACAAGGCCTCTGAGGTTTTCCTCCAACGGCTTATGGCTCTCTATGTGGCTTCTCATTACAAGGTAACTGAAACTAGCCCTCAAGTGGACTTGAGCAGTGAATTCCAGCACTGGCAGTGCCTTTTTACTTGACTTTCCATATCTTTGTCACCCAGTGGCTCAGGTGACCATCTCACTGGGACTAGAGTGTCCTGATGTTGGCAGGGGCCAGGGGTCCTGCTTCAGGGTTGCATTTCCTGTTGCTGTTCAGGCTTGGCTTGGGCTCCAGCTTTGTATACGGAGCATAAGATTTCTGCATGTGGCTCCGTGTGTGGTAGCTGGAGAGGGTGGTAAGTTTTGCCCATTTTAAAAGGGGTACTTACATTTCTTGCCAGTAGGCTGAATGGATGGGCTGAGATGACATAGCAGTTGTAATCTGGTGGGTGCTCTGTGACCTGAGACCAGCCTTACAACCCCCGGCTATTTTTAGGGATCAGTGAATGAGAATTTAGAATATTTGGAAGTCTTAAAAACTAAAAAGATAACATTGGAAAGGATACTTCATGTCTAGGTAGCATTTTTATGAGTACCCTTTAATAGAAGGCTGAAGGGTTGATGTTAGAAGCCGTGAGAGGTTTTCCTAAAATAGCAGCCTCTTATCAGGAGGAACTTCACTTCCCAGCTGTGAGGCACCTAGTGCTAACTAAGCAGTGCTCTGCCCCCGCTCTGCAGCCTCAGCACTCGTGGTGAGGTGACAGTGAACGTAGGAGGCCCATCCCACGAAGCCTTACGGAGAGTGTCAGGCTGGCCAGCCGAGATGCTGGCATGCGCTTTCCTGGGTTTCAGCGCTTCACTTGGCTTTGGGGAAGGCAGCTCTCCAGTCATGATTCTGGAGTAGCTGCTCGAATAAGGACGGGGTGAGGAGTGGTTCTCACTGACTGTGTTTGTGCTCCGCAGAACTCTCCCAACGACCTCCAGATGCTTTCTGATGCCCCTGCTCACCATCTCTTCTGCCTTCTGCCACCTGTGCCCCCCACCCAGAATGCCCTTCCAGAAGTGCTTGCCGTCATCCAGGTATAGAAGCTGAGGTGTCCTTGTGGCATCAATTTGGGAACTGCTTAGGCAGGCAAGGATTAGCGGCTCAGTAACAGGAGTGTGGAAGCAGAAGCTGTTGATTCCTGGGCTGGAGCCAAGTGACTGGGTGTATCCAGGCAGGCAGTTAGGGTGCAAAGGAAGCCACCGTCATGACACACACCCAGAGCCTCACTGTTCGCGGATGGCTGAAAGGCAGAGCTGGCTTTGCATATTTTGACTTATAGCTCCTGAAACAGAACTTTGTTTTCCTCTTTATTTCAAAAGCAATCCTTAAAATAAATAAATAAATAAATAAATAGTGATAACAAAAAAAATTAAAAAAAAAAGCAATCCATGGTGCTTGTAACATTAACAGATTAGAAACATGTTTTTAGTACCTGGCATGTATTTATGCATTTCTTTATTGTTTTTCTTATTCACCAACATGGGATCATAGTATTTGGCAATGTGTTTTTCAACCTGTCAGATATTCATAATTTGCATAATTTTTAAGGGTTACATTGTATTTCATTACATGCACATAGCGTGTTTAACTGTTTACCCATGAGTCATTGTGAATTTGCACAGTTCTATACTGTGACCATGTGACCCTCCCGAGTCTTATTTAATCAATGAGCTCACGTGTACACCGTGTGTGGAGACCCTTGTCTAGTGTGGTCTTGCTTTTGGGCCAGGAGGATGTCAGTATTCTGCCTCCTGATGGTGTCAGGGTGCCCATGGCACATGATAATGAAACTTCCCTTGGAAACAGATGAGTTGGTTAGAGTTAATTGTGAGTAAGAGTGGAAACAGCTGGCCTGGTCAGAGCAAGGGCAGAGCGCTGGTGAGGTTCTGTGGGTGGGCACTCTACCTGGAGCCCACCTCTCTCTGCACCATCCTGCTTTCCCCACAGGTGTGCCTCGAGGGAGAGATTTCTCGCCAGTCCATCTTGAACAGCCTGTCTCGGGGCAAGAAGGCTTCAGGTGACCTGATTCCATGGACAGTGTCAGAACAGGTGAAGTGCTTTCCCTGGTGTGTTTCAGAGGGTAAGCTGGCAATGTTGGAAGCTATCTTTTGTTGCTAAGTTACCGGCTTGTGCCTCCCTCACAGTTCCAAGACCCAGACTTCGGCGGTCTCTCAGGTGGAAGGGTGGTTCGCATTGCTGTTCACCCGGATTATCAAGGGGTAACGTGTCCTCATGCCTTCAAACCGGGCGTGCTGTTATTAGTTGCAGGCGTGTTGCTGGCTGCTAATTAGGGCAGGTGTACTTGGCTGTTTAAAGAGGAAGCTGGTCAAGGAGTAGCAGACCCAGGGGCTGGGTGGGCAGGCAGGATGGTTGTATATGGTTGCTCTTCCCTTTGTGAGGACAGGGGGCTGATGAACCAGATCTACTTACGGTCATGACCGCCTGTCTTGGAAGTCTCCACTGAGGAGTTAGCTGGAGAGTCACCAGTTTGGAGCTGGCTGAGCCATGGACCAGAAAGTGTGGCCGGCCGGCCTCCTACTCGGGTGGCAGATGGGTGGGCTAGATGGTGCAAGAGCGAGGGTCTCTGCTTTGACCTTGTTGGGGGGTTTCGTGGGTTCTCTTTGCTAAGGGCAGTGTGACCCAGAGTGAGGCTTTCTAGAAGCGGTACAGGGGTGCAGAAGTGCTTGAGCGCTGAGGACATCTCCGCTCCCCTCGCCCACTTCCCTCGCGTGTGCTCACAGATGGGCTACGGCAGCCGAGCTCTGCAGCTGCTGCAGATGTACTATGAGGGCAGGTTCCCTTGTCTTGAGGAGAAGGTCCTAGAGACATCGCGGGAGATTCACACCGTCAGCAGTGAGGTAAGCGTCCTCTGGCCGGGCTCCCAGGTCCTGGCAGAGACTGGGCTTCTCTCTGGGTCTTCAGGATTGTCCTTAAGAGCAGTCTCGTGGTCTGGGCTCCTCTCTGGTTCTGGAGATGCTGCTCTATCTCCAGCTAACACTTAAACCGAGGCCCTCGGATCAGCGGCATCAGCCTCACCTGGAGACGTGTTAAGACTGTCAGTCCCTGAATCGAGGGTAGGACCCAGTAATCTGGGTCTTAACAAGCTCCCAGGTGATGCTGATGCACCTTTGAGCTTAAAGCCCAGCTCTGCAGTCTCCTCCCCTCAGTGCTGAACCCGGACCCAGGGAGGCTCTGTCTGGATATAGGAACTAGGAACTGAGGCGACTTTTCACACGGGTTCATTGGATTTTTCACAACGTGCCTGTTCAGGAGGTGGGGAGGGCTTATATTTAAGGTCAGACTCAGAGGTTTGTCACTTCCCAAGACACTAGAGCCATCCGGTGGCAAACCTGCATCTTCAGCCCCCGTCTTCAGAACCCTGCCTCCGTCTCTTTGTAAACGTGTTTGGTGTTTCTAAACATGTGGCTATTTCCTGAACTCTGAGTTCTGAGAAGTGTGGTTCCAGGCTCGTCTAGGGGTTTGGGATTCTTGGGAATGATCACTGGGCTTAGTGGTGTGTTTTCATTTTAAAAACCATGGGAACAAGCCTAGAAACCTGCCCCAGTTTTTGGTGTATTTGTTCAGAGCCTGGTGTGGCTGGGGTGCTTGGGAAGGTCACTAACCTTCCTCTTCCTCTGCTGGGTGGACGTGCCCTCCCCTGGCATCCTCCAGGCCGTCAGCTTGTTGGAAGAAGTCGTCACTCCCCGGAAGGACCTGCCTCCCTTACTTCTCAAACTGAACGAGAGGCCTGCCGAACACCTGGACTACCTGGGGGTGTCCTATGGCCTGACCCCCAGGCTCCTCAAGTAAGGGTCCTCTGGGCCCTGGTGTCCTGAGAACTCGCGTTCTCTGGGCTGTGTCTGTCTTGGGGCGACAGCTGAGACTCCCCGTGGCCCTCCTCAGCCTTGTATGTCAGCCGCTCCCAGAAGGCGCACACGGTGACCTGCTCTCTGGGTCTTTGCAGGTTCTGGAAACGAGCTGGGTTTGTTCCTGTTTATCTGCGACAGACCCCGGTGAGTGAGGCGTGTGGCAGAGGAGGGGCTGGTGACAGGTGTGTCCTTGCAGAGCCCTGGTTCCTCCGGCTCCTCTCTGAGCAGCGTCCCTGTGCCGCCAGGAGGTTTGCTCTGATCTGATGGCCCGCAGGGCAGCCGGCCTCACTGAGAGGCCACATGGTCACACTCCCCCGCCCCACGCGGTCTGGTGGCTTTGCGCTTGACTGAGGTGGCAGAGGTGCGTGTGGACTTGTTCCCCCGGTTCTGGAATCCCGTCACTGGGGGCCTTCTCGAATTTGTACTTGTTAAAAAGTAGGAAGGAAAGTGGTTTTAGCAATACTTGCAGTAAGTTAGTACCTGAAGGAGGAATGCAATTGTGTGGTCAACAGAGCTGTAGAGAATAAAGTGAAGGTGAGAGAGCTAGTGAGTTAGGTCATTAGAAAAAAATATTCAGCACCTGCCGTGAATCAGGCAGTGAGCAAGATAAGCCATGAAAGCTTGTTTTCTAATGAGTGGAAATAGGCAGCAAAAAGTAAGCAAACAAGAAATGCTCAGGTAGTGACATGTGATGAGTGGTCAGGCTTCTGGGGGTGACCTTTCCAAGTGCAGCCTGAACAGCGTGGACCAGCCGTGTGACAGTCCTGCCTGCAGAGAAGAATGTTTCCGAGCAGAAGGCACAGCAAATGTCCTCTCCACCTCAGGTCCTCACGTTGGTGATTTGAAGGAGATAAAAGGCCGGTGTGGCTGGAGGCCCTTTGAAAGGGTGGTGGTTCATGGTAGGGCAGCTTCCTGTTCCAGTGGAGGGAGGGGTTAGAGGGAAGGTTCTGGGGCTGCTGTGTGGACAGTGGACCACAGTCGAGGCGGGGAGATGAGCGGATGAAAGGGGTGACGTGGCTCAGGGGGACGTAGTAAGAGGAGAGAAGGGGCCAGATGTCAGGGGTGTTTGGAAGGTGAACTGAGTAGAGTTGAAGGGTGGAGATGTGGAAGATGAGTGAACAGACGGCTTGAGGGTAGTTCTTTGATTTTTGGCTTGAGAGACTGGGTTTTGGAGGTGCTGTTCGCTGAGATAAGACTCAGTGGGGAGGACCAGATTTGGAGGTGGAAGTGGGAACTGTTTTGGGGTCTAATAAGACCTCCAAGTAGAAATAGGTATTAGGCAGTTGACCAGAGGAATCTAGCATTAGAAGAGGAGGCTGGGCCTGGAGCTGGAGATTTGAGAGTCATCAGTGTCCTCTTAATAGACTATACTCCTGGGTAAAGGATTTTGGAGGGAGTTAGTATCTGTTTTCTTCACAGCTGTAACCCCAGCACTTAATAGCATCTGCTGTGTATAGCATGTGTTCAGTAAATACTTTTGTTCAGTGAATTAAGTTTTTAAAGCTGTTGAAAGTAGGAGCTGGGAATAAAGAAGGTGAGTCCTTGGATGTTCCAGCATTTAGAGGAATGAGTTGAAAAATACATCAGGGTCGGGGGCTGAGGAGGAATAGCTGTGATCTGCAGAAGGGCAGGGGCTGTGGTTTAAAGAAGGGGAGTCATTACCCTCAAGAGAATGAATGAGTTGAGGACAGCTGACTTGTTGGACTCTGGCACTGGTGATCGGAGTGAAGGTGGCTTCTGTGGAGGGGTCACCCTGACGGGAGAGAAGGGGAGGTGAGGACATAGACTGAATAGGTGGTTCCTACACGAGGCAGAGGGGCCAGAGGAATAGGTTGCTGGAGGGAGATTGGAGTTGGGGTGGGCTTGTCAGCTGGGAGATTCTAGAACATGCTCGTTGGCTGCAGGCTGTGGTCCTGCAGAGCTCATGCAGACACAGGTGAGGGGGACTGATGACAGGACTGCAGGCCCAGAAGAGGCCGGAGGGCAGGAGAGGTGGCCAGTGCATCCCCCACAACTGGAGGGCAGTGAAGAGTATGGGCACAGAGGGCATCGGGCAGCTGGTACAGGTCGTGCCGGGAGGGTGATGTTCTCCTGATCGCTCTGTTTTGCCGGAGAGGGGAGGCTAGCAGCTCACGGGGAGTGTCGGAGGTGTGGTTTTAGAAAGCTCAGGGTCAATAGCCAAGAGAGATGCCCATTTGAGAGTTCAAAGCTGGACTGGTGAGGACCAGTGGGAGTGTGGCTGCTTCCACGAGGCAGGAGCGGCTGTGGAGGGGCTGGGTCCTCGTCAGCAAGGCTGGTCGAATCTAGGGTGTGGCCTTGGCCGTCGACTGCAGGGAGCCCACTGGAGCCAGTGAGTTCAGCACAGACCGTGTGTGCTCCTGTGCTCTGGTGCCAGGCACTGCTTGCTTGTGACCTGGTGGTGGTGTTTTGTTACTTCAGTGCCCTTCAGTTGAAATCCTTTAGCTATTTTTATGGTGTTGGGCTGTGTGGTGGTTATGTAGTAAAAAATTTTAAAACTTGTGGTCGCTGTTTTAGAACCTAAAGGAGCCTGCCCTTGTAAACCTGTTGCCAGCATGAAAACCCTTACCATGCTGTTTTCTGGCCGTGGAGTCTTTGCTGTGAGCACCTAAAACATGTTGATTGGGTCATGTGGTGTTTAAGTTGTAATGCCTCTCGGCTCATAGTCTGACCTGGTGTGAGCCAGGGGCTCACAGCAGAAGGAGTGCTCCAAAGGTTTGAGCAGCTTTGCTCCATCATGGGAGCCACCAGGACAGAGGAGCTTCTGGAAGCTGTTGTGAAGCAGCGAGCCCTGTGAGAATGAGGGTGAGGTTGCCCCCACCTCTGGGGAGGAAGCAAGGGTCCGCAGAGCGTGCTTACCCATGAGTGTTGACAGGGACTTCATAAAAGGGGGCCCTGGTGCCAGTAAGGGATCCGTGTTCCCCAGAATGACCTGACCGGAGAGCACTCGTGCATCATGCTGAAGACTCTGATGGACGAGGAGGAGGCAGACCAGGGCGCCTGGCTCTCTGCCTTTTGGAAAGGTGAGTGGAGAGTGGATGTGGGGGGCAGCCAGGTGACGGGCCCTGGGCCCTACAAACCTCTGACTCCATCTTGTTGGACCTGCAGATTTCCGAAGGCGGTTCCTAGCCCTGCTGTCTTACCAGTTCAGCACCTTCTCTCCTCCGCTGGCTCTGAACATCCTTCAGAACAGACACATCGGGAAACCTGTGCAGCCGGGTGAGCTGGCCAGGCGGTGGACGGGAGGGCTGGCGGGGCTTGGTTGTGCGGAACATGTGGGAGGCGGGCGTGTGGTCCAGGAGGAGGGCTAGACTAGGTGTGGAGGGACCAGCTGCAGGCCTCCATCCCCCGCCACCGCCTCCGCTCAGCAGTCCCTGTCCCATCCCAGGGCGTCCGTCACGCGCTGTGCCTGTCATCCTCACGACAAGACCAGAGGCGCGTGTGACTTGGCTTCAGGGACATATGTAAGGCCTGCAGCTAGTCACTTCTGGAACCAGTTCTAAATCCCCTGAGCTAGGGCAACTAGCTCAGTTCTGAGGCTCCATTTCCTCAGTCATGAAATTGTAATAAGAATCCGCTGCCAACCTTCTGTAGGCAACACATAGAAGTGCTTTGGGCACATAGATTCTGTTTGAATACTTAAAATATAAAAAAGGTGTAAGGGATCGTTAGTGCTAACAGCTGTGAGGTTTTTTCCCCCCCTGTTGGTTGTTATGTGAGTGTGTGTCTCTTGGAATCAATTATATTTGGGTGGAAAAATCTTTCTGGAGCTGGGGCGTGAGCGTGTGTGCTGCCTGTGAAGCTGGGTCCTGAAGAAAAGTGACGAAGTGGGGAAAATGTTGGGGTCCTCTAACCCCAGGGCACTGATGCTCAGAGTCCCACGCCAACACGAGGGTCACATACCACCCGCCCCTGTCACACAGCCCGAGCCGCCTCCCCTCTGCATGAGGAGGTCAGGGCTGCTCGAGGCGGGCTGCTGTATGGGTGGGCAGGCACTTTCAGGTGGTCCTTCCCTGCTCTGGCTGAAGGCTGGTCGAGGAACAGGTGCTGGGTGCCCCCCGGGGACCCTTGTGTGTGCCGTGTGGGAATTCCAGCAAGGGTGTTGGGCTGCCCTGACCCGTCTGGCTCTGTCACATGTCCAGCCCTATGCCGGGAGGAGCTGGAAGCACTCTTCCTCCCCTACGACCTGAAGAGGCTGGAGATGTATTCACGGAACATGGTTGACTATCACCTCATCATGGACATGATCCCGGCCATCTCCCGGCTGTATTTCCTGAACCAGCTGGGGGACCTGGCCCTGTCCGCAGCCCAGTCGGTAGGTCACCCGCTGCTCGTGTGCTGGTTTTGTGGAGCAGTTTATGTGCTGGGAGTTGGTCGGCTGCTATGGGACAACGTTGGGCATTTACTTCTTCATGGTTCTGAGGAGGAGGTAGGGGTCCCCTTTTGTAGGTAGGGGACCCTGGGCTCTCCAGTCAAGCCATGTGCCCAGCGAAACGGTTGTTAGAAGAGCTGCTCTCTGAATCCACGTTCTTCTGCCCCACCATGTGCCTTGATTCTTCTTCTGCTTATCAGAGGTCCAAGAGCACCCTGTATTGTAACACAGCTGTGACGCGGCTGTTTGCCAGGAAAAGAAGTTAGTCTGGGGATTTCAGGAGGAAGGCGTGCTTCCTGGTGGATGAGCAGGAAGATTTCCCAGGAGTGCTAGTTGATGTTTTGACCAAGGGAGAGTAACTCTGGTTCTCGGTGCCATTTTAATGGATAAAAGCCTGTCCTGGCAGCCACTCCAACAGATTTCCTATCCCCCAGGCTCTTCTCTTGGGGATGGGCCTGCAGCACAAGTCTGTGGACCAGCTGGAAAAGGAGATCGAGCTGCCCTCAGGCCAATTGATGGGGCTTTTCAACCGGATCATCCGCAAGGTTGTGAAGGTAACCTCGACCAAAGGCAGGGTTTTGGCCCATTTTCTGCTCAAAGATGCAGAAGTGTTAACATTGGGTTCTGATTGTGTCAGATCTTCTCTCTCTCTCTCTCTCACACACATACAGAAATGGGGGGCTTCAGCTGTAACATTCTCTCCCAGAGGCACCCCTGGTTGCAGTGTGACTTGTCTCCAGTCTGTTTTACTGCTCCCACCATGAGCGCGTGGACTCCTAAACTATGCAGAGTGTGTGCTAAATGATTTAGTCACGAGTGGTTGGGTCTCGGCTGCTCCTTCATCTTTTGCTTTTCAACCTTGTTCTTTTGTAGCTGTTTAACGAAGTGCAGGAGAAGGCCATTGAGGAGCAGATGGTAGCAGTGAAGGACGTGGTTATGGAGCCCACAATGAAGACGCTGAGTGACGACCTGGTACAAACACTCAACATCCTTCCTGTCCCCTGGAGGAAGAGCCCTCGACGCCGGCCCAGCTCGGGCCCTGGGGTCCCAGGGGTGTGAGGACTCCCCAAGTTTCCCTGCCTTTACATGGACTCCCTGCCCTGTTCGAGGCCTCCCACTGAGTGTGTGTGAGAGCCAGCAGTCCAGCAGCTACAGCTGCTGTTATAATACTTGTCTGTCCTTTTAGATTCTCAGAAGGCATGTTTTACCTTTGTATACACTTCAGTAAGAGCTCCCTCTGCAGGTGTGGGAGGGGGTGAACCTGGTGAAGGAGAGGTCTGCTGGTGGTCCTGATGGTGTTCCTACCCCTCACCTCTGTCTGATTGGTCCTCTGCCTGACTCTGACCACAGGATGAAGCGGCCAGGGAGTTTCAGGAGAAGCACAGGAAAGAAGTGGGGAAGCTGAAGGACATGGACCTCTCTCAGTAAGGCCCCTCGGCTGCTTGCGGGAAGCACAGAGACTCTGCTCGTTTCCTCTAAT
Source organism: Antilocapra americana (assembly GCA_007570785.1). Lineage (NCBI taxonomy): Eukaryota > Metazoa > Chordata > Mammalia > Artiodactyla > Antilocapridae > Antilocapra > Antilocapra americana. The sequence goes on from ML663010.1 coordinate 8,852,034, forward strand.
TCACATCCTGGGGGCCCTGGAAGCTGGGTTTCATGGGATTGTTCTTAGAAGGACTAGCAGCTTAAAAATCTCTCCATTCACTACTTGCGTAATTTTGAAGGATTTGTTTTCCACGGATCTGCTCTGCCACTTTGTAAGTCATGACTTGCAGATGGTGCTGTGTCCCAGGCCCCTCAGTGGAGGGGGCTGCTGACCCATGAGCACCCACTTTCAGTGACTACTTTTTAATTCTTGGCTTTTGATGTGAATTTGAAGAAAGGGTTCTATCGCCAACATTCTAGCAAAACTCCCCTGCTCTCCGGCCTTCTGTGCCCTGGAGGTTACAGTCCTTTTCCAGCTTCAGATACAGCTGTGGCGCCCGCCCCATAGAGTGTGAATAATGCCCCAGAATTTGGTGGCCTCTGAGCCTTTTTGACCCATAGTCCCATTGCTGGGTCATTAGGGGCGGTGGTTGGCCATCAGATGGAGGCAGCCTGGAGGTCTGAGAACAGGGTATTGAGCTTTGCCCTCGGCTTTGCAGCATCAGACCCTTGACTTGCGAGGACTGTTAGATCCCAGAGGTGGGGCGGGCGGGGCGCAGTCCAGGGGCTTGTGGGCTGTGGAGGTGGGGGCAACAGGAGGCTTCCCTTGGGCAGTTAGTGAGTTGGGTGGGAGCAGGTGGGCAGCTGCCTTCTGTGCTGATTGACCCCTGCTGGCCCTGCTCGCTCTGGCACTGTTCCCGTCCCCTGCTCACTGATGTACAGACGCTGGCATATCTCAGCCTGGCTTTCATGGTGGGACGTGTGTGATGAGAACGCCACCACCCTCTTACTTTCTTTTAAGCTGTCTTCTCTTCCTTTGAGCAGGCTTTGATATTTCCTTTTATTTTTTAGATATGTAATCCGTGGGGATGATGAAGAATGGAATGAAGTTTTGAACAAAGCCGGGCAGAATGCCTCGATTGTCAGCCTGAAAAGGTGAGGGCCCGGCATCCACCAGGCAGGGAAGGCCTGCTGGCCGCCTCTATGCTTCCCTAGTAGCTTTCACTTGGGAAAGGAGGCTGGAGCAGGTGCTTTGAGGAGTCACTGTTCCCTCCTTTGAGGGTTGCTACTTTATATCATATCTCCTACTGATCAGTTGGAGGCTTGGATCTCTGCATCCCTTATATTCCCGGACATACCAGGGAGCTGGGCTTGAACAGCGCTGGAGTTGTTGCTGACTGAGCACTTGCTGGGGGCTTTAATGCAGCTTTCCCTTCATGCTCAGGACAACAGAGGTGGCTTTGTTCTTAGGTCAGTGCTTTACTCTTATTGATGTGTAATTGACTTGCAGTGTACTTGACTTACAGTATTGCTGTACCGCAGTAGAGTGACTCAGTTATATGTGTATAGATTCTTTCATATTCTTTCCCATTGTGGTTCGTCACAGGATGTTGAATGTAGTTCCCTGTGCTATACAGTAGGACCTTGTTTATCCATTCTGTATATCAGTTTGCATCTGCTAATCCCAGACTCTCATTCCATCCCTCTCCTACCTCCCTCCCCCTTGGCAACCACAAGTCTGTTCTCTATTTCTGTGATTCTGTTTCTGTTTCATAGAGAGAGAGGTTCAGTTGTGTCCCATTTTTGATTCCAAATATATCAGTGATATTACATGCTATTTATTATTTTCCTTCTGACTTATTTCACTTAGTATGATAATTTCTGGTTGCATCCGTGTTGCTGCAAATGGCATTATTTCATTCTCTTTATGGCTGAGTATTATTTCATTGTGTATGTGTACCACAGCTTCTTCATCCATCCATTTCTGGGCATTTAGGTTGCTTCCATATCTTGTCTATTGTGAATAGTGCTGCTGTATGCATAGGGGTGCATATATGTTTTTGAATTAGTTTTGTCGAGATATATACCCAGGAGTGGGATTGCCGGATCATATGGTAATTTTTGATTTGCTGAGGAGCCTCCATGCCGGTTTCCATTGTTGTTGGTCAGTCTGTCTCTGCGACCCCGTGGACTGCAGCCCTCTAGCCTTCCCTCTGTTTTCCGTATTGACTGCACTCACATTCCCACCAACCGTGTAGGAGGTTCTCTTTTCTCTGCATTCGCTCCGGCATTTGTTAATCGCAGACTTTTTAATGAGGGCCATTCTGACCAGCGTGAGGTGGTAGGTACCTCGCTGTGCTTTTGACTTGCATTTCTCTAATACTTAGCAATGTCGGGCATACTTTCATGTGCCTGTTGGCCATTGGTATGCCTCCTTTGGAGAAAGGAGGTCTCTTTAGGTCTTCTGCCCTTTTTTTTTTTTTTTTTTTATATTGAGCTATATGAGCTGTTTGTATATTTTGGAAATTAAGCCCTGGTTCATCACATCATTTGCAAATGTTTTCTCCCATGCTGTAGGTTTCTTTTCGTTTATGGTTTCCTTTGCTATGCAAAAGCTTGTAAGTGTGATTAGATCCCATTTAATTATTTCTGTTTTTATTTCTGTTTGGGGGACTAATGTAAGAAAACATTGGTATGACATTTGTCACGGTGTTTTGCGCATGTTCTCTTCTAGGAGTTTATGGTTACGCCAGTGCTCTAAAGATGAGGCGATAACCAAGGCTCTCGGGTGCTAAGTGACCCCCAAGAGGCTCATAGCTAGTAAGAGGCAGAGCCAGAATCGGGACCAGCTCTGTCCCCTGCGAAGCCCATAGTTTTACCTACTGTACTCTCCTGCCTCTAGGCCAGTGGTTCTCAGCGTTTTGGGTTGTGGACCCCAAGAGGCTTCTGTGCATGTTGGTTGTATCTATCAGTATTTCCCATTTTAGAAATGAAATACTGAGAAGTTTAAAAATGCTTTTTCATTCAAAAATATCAGTCATGGACTCATTATGGGTTTTAAATGTTTTTTGAAATAATCTTTTCATAAAAAGTTCAGTGAGAAGAGTGGGAATGGTTATGTTTTTCCAAATCTCTGAAACTAGAAAGCAGCTGCCTTCAGTCCGCTGTGCCATCATACGGCTTGTAGCCTTTGGGAAATAGAACAGTTCGGAGAGAATGAAAGTGGAAAAGGCAAATTATGTATTAGGATTGTTTTGAAAATAGTTTTGACTTTGGGGTCCACCTGGAGGGATCTTGGGGAACTCCAGGACTCCCTGGACTGCTTTTTGATAAACCTTTGCCCCAGCTACTTCTCTGCGGAGCCATGTGTTTGAGGATGAGAGTAGTTCTGTGGGCCAGAACCTTCACTGGAGTTTCCCTGGGGAACACAGGGAGGCCTCCCCTGCCCTGGCCTCTGGAGATGAGGCTTCCAGGGCTGGCTTTGGGGTTTGTGGGGAGGGTGAGTTGTTGGCATTGCCATCAACAGGGTCCCCTGAAGAGTTTATTTGGAAAGAGGACGTCTTGTGACTCCAGGAGCCATAGACCCCCGAAATCAGGATATCCTCTTCTTCCATCTCCGTAAATCACTGTGCTGCCTGGAAGTTTCCAGCATTGGTGCTGGCCTCATGATGGTCTCTGTCATAGCACAAAAGCCCACTGACAGCGTGTCCTAATTTCTGGTTTGGACGAAAAAGCAGACGTGGCCCAGGGCTGATGGTGGCTGCCGCCTTGACTGTGGTGGCTTCGGAACGAGGCCGGCTGTGCACCCGGTGTGACAGCCTGGCCCCCTGCTCCGCCTTTCCTGCCTCTGGGTTGGCTGTCACTGCCTGGGGGAGCCTTCTGCATTACTACCCAGCCTGTGTGGCTGCGCATGGGTCCAAGGTTCAGTGTTAACGTCAAAGCTTGCGCTTTTGGAGGTGGAAACACTGACTGTCGTTATGTGTGCATTGAGGCATCTTTTCTTTGTTTTGTTAGCAGTCATTTCATTCAGGTGATGTTGGTGGTCTCCGGACAGAATTGTCTACCCTCTCCTAAGGAGGTGTTTGTTTCCAGAACAGAATGAGACTAGAGAGAAATCTGTAACCTATCAGATGGAAGGAAGGTGGCCATTTCTGAGCTATTCTCATGTTAATCTCTCAGTGAGGGACCAGTGGCCAGCTGAAGTGTGTTCCCATTGCTTTGGGTTTTCTTCTCACTTCGGAAAGATAACAGCACATCAAAAAGTACTGTATGGTTTTTCTTGGAATTTCCTGTTTTGTATTATATTGGGGACTATCCTCACAGTCACTGAGATAATATGTCTGGTTTCCAGGGTAATCCTCAGTGATAATTGATGGGAACGAATTTTCCTTGTGATGCCTTGGATTTTTCTTTAAGTTTTAGGAAGGGAAAATGTACAGATTTCAGGAGTTAAGGTGTAGGTTTGTTTTCCTCCACAGACTAAGAGCTTGGTCAGAGTGGGAACTGGGTTGGTACGTTGTGTCCTCAGCCCCCAGCACAGTGCCCTGTAGGCCTACAGAGAACATGTCTGTGTAACTGCACATTCTTACATTAAGTTTCAGATGACGCAAACCCTTTTTCAGACATAGTAGAGCAATCTGAAAGAGGTAACAGATCCAGAGTGTTTTTCTTTCGACTCTTGTTTCTTTTCCAGTGACAAGAAAAGGAAGCTGGAGGCCAAACAAGAACCCAAACAGAACAAAAAGTTGAAGAAAAACAGAGATATGAAGAACAAAAAAGATATGAAACTGAAGCGGAAGAAATAGTGGAGAGACACTTGGGCGTCGGCGGCTGACTCGTAAGGAAATACCCTGACTTTCTGGACTGTCTCCGGCGGGACTGAGTGGCAGCTGACTGGACCATTACAAGCAGCAGGAGTCCCCAGGCAACCCAGAAGCTGGCCAGGAATTCAGTCTATGGGCTGAGCAAGGCTTAAGGCAGAGTCACTTCCAAGTGGGTCTGCTTAGAACTCGACGGCACACGTCCGGGCCCTGTTTCTCCTCCCCCAGTCCAGGCCTGCCTTTCCCACACGTTCGTATTTCGCTTTGGGCCCAGCTTTCTCCATTCCTTCCTGCACGTGTCGAAGCTGTGCTGGCTCTCGTCTCTTCTGAGCGTCAAGTACACGGCCGTCTGGAGACCCCAGAGGCGGCCGGGGGAGCATCAGGGCCTGTCGTCATGAACTTGCCCAGGCTCCCTGAAGCCTGGGGCCCCAGGAGCTCTAGTCCAGCCGTACGGCCGTGTCGGCCACATTTAAGCGCTGGGACCCACACTGCTGTGTTCTGACCCTTTCCTCCCCCAGAAAGCTTGACTTCTCAACTTAGGGAACGATACGATATCTGAGTCCCCGACACCTGTGATTTCATCCATTTGGGAAAAAAATGTTGGGAAAGACCCTTTTGCTAGCAGGGATGAGGGGGAGATAGAGAATCTATTTTCAATAAATAACGTCCTAGAAAGACCAGTGGCCTGTGTTCCCATCAACTGTACCTAGATGGGGGCTGGCTTTGCCCATTTCTCCTGCAGGTGCACTTGGGAGGGCACTGGCGTCAAGGCTCAGGGTGGCCAGGGCTCACTGAGCTGGGAGCCCATAGGAGACGTGACCGTGCTGACCCGTGCTCACTGTGGTCATTCAGTAGGGCTTGGTGCAGCACCTGGAAGCCAGCCAGCTGGGCCTCTCTCCATCTCTAGCTCCTGTCAGGTCGTTTGGTTCCCTCCATCTCTTGTGGACAGGAGTGAGGTGGCTTCATGTGTGGTTTGGAAAGTTTGATATCTAATTTTCCAGTCCCAAATCCAGTACCATTGTTACTGTAACCTGGACCCTGCATCCTTGACCAGGGATCAAACCCAGGCCCTCTGCAGTGGCAGCTTGGAGTCCTAACCACTGGAGCACCACGGAACTCCCCCTCTGCTGGTTCTCTACAATTGTTCCCTATTCATGTCACCCAAGTGCAGAGTTCAGAGCAGAAGTTGGTTCCATCGTGCTCTGGTTCATGATCTACCTTTCTCCTCGCCTCTGCATGTGAGTTGCTGGTGATCTTTCCGAGCTCCCTGAGTCAGATTTCAGCTTCTGTATTTTTTTTTTTAATCTAAAAAATTCCTGCGGTGGCCTTGGTTACTGTTCTTCCTTGGTTTTTCATAGACTTTAAAAGGACTGTCTTCTGTGAGTCCAGATATATCCTTTCCTCAGCCCTGGTAGGCTACCTGCTTCCTGGAAGTCTAGTATGTGGACGGGGAAGGAAGAGGAGCTTCTGGAGCAAAGAGGATTAAACGTGCAACTCCCAGGACGGATGGCTACAGGGAGGGGAGCAGATTCTGAGCGCCTGTGCCTGGGACCAGCACGCCTTCTCTCCATTGAGTCTACAGGAGAGTCTAATGAGATGAAAACTTTTTGATCCATTTTTTCCAGGCGAGTGCCTGAGCCTGCTTTTTAGAGAGGATTTTTAAAAAGCATAGTTTATTTGGCTGCGAGTGCTTTCCTCTAGTGGTGGTGCAGAGCTGCTCACTGCAGCGGGAGTGTTGCGGAGCTCAGGCTTAGGCACGTGAGCTTTTAGTCTCCCGGGCTCTAGAAGAGCACAGACTCCTTAGGTGGAATGCACGGGCTTGGTTGCTTCACAGCATGTGGGATCTTCCCGGATCAGAGATTGAACCCACGTCTTCTGTGTTGGCGGGGGTGGATTGTTTACCACTGAGCCACAAGGGAAACCCATCAAAGAGGGTTTTCTCAAAGAGTGGCTAAAATGCAGTTGCCACCCCAAATGATCTGAGCTGGGTGGCGTGTCAAAACCTCTGCAGCCCATAATCTTGCAGGTGCAGGACCCAGATTGGCTGAGTCCTTGCGCAGCACCTCTAGTGGCAGAGCCTGTCTTCTGCTCAGTTCCATGGACTCTGCCTGGCCCTTGCTGTGACCTGGAGCACACTTCTTACTTCACCCAGGTCCCCAGGTCGCTGGGGAGCTGCTCTGTTACCCACAAGCGCTACGATGGACTGAATTGAGGACCGGCTTTGTTCTAAAGCCACAGCCTGTGCTCTTGCCTTTCTCTGGGCACATGAGAAGTACGTGAGCATTCTGCCTACGGTGTACAGTCTCGGCGCTTATGTTTGCAAGTGTGTGTTTCTGAACAGGTCTCTGCACTTGGTGGTCGTGATCTTGGGTTCTCTTCCAAACCTGAGAAAGCGCTCCTCCCCCAGACCTCACCATCTGGCCTCCAGACAGAGTGACATCTGTAAAGCTCGCTGTCTCAGGAAATCTCACTTGCAAAATGAATTCAGATAGGCCGCCTATGAATGCCGTCTCCAGGCTGGGGCAGGGGCCGAAAACGCCTGAACAAAGACGATTCCTCAGTGGTCTCATCCCCCCGCTGCTCCACCGAGCCGCGAGGGGGCCGATGCTGGCCTGCTCCAGCGCTCCACTGCTCATCTGTCCCCACAGTCCCAGGGGACCCTCAAGTGACCAGGAGCGGCACAAAGGGGACTGCTGAGGCTGGGGGAGGGGAGGAGAGGAGTGACCGTCACCTTGGATAAATGTAGACTCATTATGTGAGGCCGGCCAGGAGGGGGTGGGACCGGCCTCCCCTGGGCCTGAATAGGCCACTCAGACTCCAGACGCGCAAGCAGGCGCTGGCCTCCATTCTCTAAACAACTGGTGAAAGCCGAAAGCTGGTGTAGATTCTGCAGGAGGCAGGGGGTTGGCGGGAAAGGGAGATGCTGAGGTTTTTTTCCTTGGGCTTTCAGTGGTTCGGCTGAGGAGAAAGATGTGATAATCCTGACATCTGGCTGCTGTGGGGCAACCGGCAGGAGCAGGAGGGAAAGGAAAGTATCAGGATGGGGGCAGACTCGGCTTTAGCCTTGGGGGCCCGTCAGGACGAGATTCCTGTGGAGACTCCGGCAGAGTCAGCCCGGCAGCTGGAGTCAAAGGAACCCCCCCTCATTTTCCTTAGCAGGGTCCCTTGCTAAGCAGAAGTTCACTGTCCTCTCCCCAGCCTGCCTTTGGCTGCTAACAGCCTGAAGTGGGCAGCAGAGGAGAGAAGCGCCCACGCTCTTGAGCAGTGGCTGGAGGAGGAAGCCCGGCAAGGTAAGGTGACAAGACAGTCCCGTTTCCATGCTAGTTTCTCGTGGCTCCTTGGAGAATGTCTGATTTTTCTAATTATTATTTAAGTGCTTGCTTTAGAATATGTTTCTGCTACACACAGGCTTGAAGGGGTCTTGCCCTGCTTATGTTACCTTCCCTTCAATCTTCTGCCCCCTAAAAATAGAAAATACGGCTGAGCTCCTGTATGGAGCCAGCTGGTGACCAACTCTTGCCTCTTAGGATGCCTACTTGACTGAGATATCTCCTGCAGGGGTGGGGGAACTTGTATGGAGGGTGGGCACAGACCTCTGAAGGGGAGCCCTGGAGATGGCGCGTGCTGGGAGGGACAACCCACCCCCAAACCTCCTCCTCAGGGGCCTCTGCCCAGAGGATGGTGCCAAGGGTGTGCCTCCACCTGAGGCCGCCAGAGGGCGCCATGGGACCATGGCGAGCCCTCTCCCCACAGAGGCCAGGGCCCCCGGCTGCCGCGCCTGGGCCTCCATCCAGCAGAGTCTGCAGTGGGTCTTTCCCAGGACTGACGCCGTGGGGTCGTCACGTAGTTCCCCAGCTCCAGAGTCCTGGCCTGTCGGTCACCGAACCACAGCCGCTCCCGTCAGTGACCGCAGTGACATTAGGAATTTCTCTTCCTGCTGCAGACAGGAAGCATTTTAAAAACCTTTATTTCTACCTGGACTTTGCACCGAAGACAAACGACCACCTGCTTCAGAAAACCTCTGGGCCTGAGTCACTGGCTTCTGGTCTGACCATTAACAGCTGGCCCAGCCAGCAAGCGCTGAGCAGGGCCTGAAGGCAGCAGCCACCAAAGGGTCCCCTCACCAGGCCCTCCCCCCCCTGTGCTGGGCCACACAGAATTGGATCGTGGAGGGTCTGTAAACTATTCGGACAGCCCTAGCAGGAGTCCTGCACATCAGGGCTATGGGGCCCCGGGTTCAGGGCACAGAGGGAAAGACAGCTGTCTTTTTAACATTTTTATTGAAGTATAGTTGATTTGCAGTGTTAATTTCTGCTCTGCAGCAAAGTGATTCAGTTCTACAGATATATTCTATTTCATATTTTTCATTATGGTCTATCATAGGATATTGAATATAGTTCCCTGTGGTATACAGTAGGATCTAATTTTTTTATCCATTCTATATATTATAGTCTGCATCTGTGAATCCCGAACTCCCAATCCACTCCCCGCCTGCACCGCTTGGCAGCCACAGGTCTGTTCTGTCTGTTTCATAAATATGTTCATTTGTGTCTCATTTTAGATTCCACATGTAAGTGATTATCATATGATATTTGTCTCTCTGACTGACTTAGTATGATAATCTATAGGTCTGTCCATGTTGCTGCAAATGGCTTTATTCCATCCTTTCTAAAGGCCGAGTAACGTTTTATTGCATATATGTACCACATCTCCTTCACCCATTCATCTGTTGATGGACATTTAGGTTGTTTCCACGTCTTGGCTATTGTAACTAGTGCCGCTGTGGACACAGTGGGTGAGTGTACCTTTTCAAAATAAAGTTTTGTCTGGAGGTATGCCCAGGAGTGGGACTGCTGGATCATACGGAATCTATTTTTAATTTTTTGAGGAACTCCATCCTGTTTTCCATTGTGACTGCACCGACTTACATTGCCACCAACAGTATAGGAGAATTCCCTTTTCTTCACATCCTGTCCAGCATTTATTTGTACTTGATGGTCATTCTAACTGGGGTGAGGTGGTACCTCACCGTAGTTTTGATTTGAATTTCTCTAATTAGTGATGATGAGCATCTTTTCATGTGCCTATTGGCCATTTGTATGTCATCTTTAGAGAAATGTCTCTTTAGGTCTCATTTTTTGATTGGGATTTTTTTGTTTTGTTTTGATGTTGAGCTGTGAACACACTTTCTATATTTTGGAAATTAAGCCCTTGTCAGTTTCACTTGCAATTTTTCTCCCAGTCTGTAGGTTGTCTTTTTTGTTAATGGTTTCCTTTGCTTTACAAAAGCCTGTAAGTTTGATTAGGTCCTGTTTATTTTTGCTTTTATTTCTATTGCCTTGGGAAACTGACCTAAGAAAACATTAGTATGATTTATGTCAGAGAATGTTTTGCTTATGTTTTTGTCTAGGAGTTTTATGGTGTTATGTCTTATATTTAAGTCTTTAAGGCATTTTGATTTTTTGTGTATGTTGTAAGGGAATGTTCTAACTTTACTGATTTACATGTGGCTGTCGAGCTTTCCCACCACCACTTGCTGAAGAAACTATCATTTTTCCATTTTTATTTTTTCCATTATTCTTGCCTTCTTTGATGAAGACTGACCACAGGTAAGTGGCTTTGTTTCTCTGAGTTCTCTATTCTGTTCCACTGATTAAGATGTCTGTTTATAAGTGCCAGTGCCATGCTGTTTTGATTATTGTGGCTTTGTAGAATTGTCTGAAGTCTGGGAAAGTTTTGCCTCCCGTTTTTTTTGCAGGATTGCTTTGGCAATTCTGGGTCTTTTGTGGTTCCATTATAAATGTTAGGATTATTTGTTCTAGTTCTGTGAAAAATCTGACAGCTTATTCCTGGCATTGGGCTCCCATCCTTCCAGTCCAGCTCAGTGCCATGTAAGTACTTAACAAATGGGAACACACCTACCCCATTTGACAGAACAGGAGGACTCAGGTCCAGTGAGGGCTGGATCCAGGCTCAGGTCCTGGGTGGAGCAGGGCAGGGGTTAAGCGGGCAGCAGGTGCTTTGTTCCCTCTGAGACACAGGTGTCTCAAGTAAGCAGAGAATCAGCTCTGGGTTCTCTTCCTGGTCCTAAATGGGCTCCTCCCTAGCTCTGAACCTTGGGTAACCCTCTATAAGGAGCCATGAGGCCAAGGTCATTGTTAACAAGTGTTTATTGTTAATAAAACCATAGTACATTTACAATAAGTGACAACATTAATATATAGTTACAGTATCATACAATATTACAGCAATAAAATAACGCCTATTCCTTTGTACATCCAGCTCAAGCAGCTAGTTGAAAATATTTTCCAAGGTTGCAAACCCCCAGGGTTTTTCAAGGTGACTGAAAGGACACCTCCTAAAGTGCCTGGGGCTTCTGGTGAATAAATAGTTTCTAAGGTACGGCCAGACAGCCGAAGTGGACATCCGGCACAAACTGTTCCGGAAGACTCCCCTGATGTCTGGTACATAAATATGACAAGGGTCCAGGCCCAGCGATGCGTCCCCACCCAGGAGAGCCTGGGGCCTACAGGATGGCAGGTAGCAGGGAAGTAGAAAGACCTCTTTTCCCAGTCCTTCCCATCTACCCATGCCCCGACCTTTAAGTTCCCCAAGACCCACAGTTCCCAATGGGAAGTCTGGGGCCCTGCTCTCCAGTCCAAATTAAAGGACTCTTTAACTGGAGAGACTGGACTGGCAGGATGTGTAGGGCTCTGCCTGATTCTAGGCTTGGGGTTTCAGAGTCAACCCCTTTACATTGGCCCCTAAAAACAGCAGCAGCAACAAAAGCTGAGGCCACCAGGCTCCTCCTCGTGCCCGTGCCACCCTTGGCTCAGACCAAAAGCTTTGAAGGTGCTGGTGGGAGGAACTAATCTGCCTTCTCTACTACTCACTGAGCAGGCTGGAGATCCCTCTGCCCAAAGGAGCCCAGACACCAAGGAAATTGAAAATGACCCTCTTCGCAGGATCCCCAGGCCCCCTGGAGGCCACATCAGGTCTTTCAAAGGCACAGCCTTAAGTTCAGGTTTGTCTGGCATGACAGAGGGAAAACAGCTTTTAGACTGAAATGGCCTGGGGCCCAGATAGAACATACATTCTCAACATTTATAAGGATGCCCACCCACCCCCCAGGAGCCCCATTTAGGACACACTGAGCTGCCCGAGGCCCCGGGGGTGGGCTGGTTAGAGCCTGGAGGGCACAACCAGAAGCAGAGCAGGATCTGGGGATCTGCGTGGGCCTCGGGAAGGGGCACGCAAGGGTGAGTGCTTGGCAGCCCTCTGGTGCAAGCAAGCAGCAGGTGTGGGGAAGGGCCACTTGTGGCCACACCTGCCCTTGGCTCATCACTGGTTGAGCAAATGGTTAGGCCCTGGGCCTGCCCAAGTCTGGCTCCGAGTGCCGGTAACCAGTCTCAGCCCAGCAGGGCCCCAGCGTGTCCACTGGTCCTGGCTATGTGCTGACCCAGACACCCCGAGGAAGCGCCCAGCCTTTCTTACTCGCCAGGAGGCTTAGTGACAGAGCCAGCCGCCCCCCCACCTCACACCCGAGAGGTGACGTAGAGCGAGTGCACACGCTCGGCCAGGGTGCTCTGCAGGTCCTGCAGCGGGTCCAGGCCCTGCACTTTGCTGCTGCGGCCGTAGATGAGCTGCCGGAAGGAGTCCTGCTCCAGCAGGGCCTTCATGTGCTTGAGGAAGAAGCCCTCGCAGAACAGGGCCAGCTCGGGGGCGTTGTGGATCTGTGAGGGCAGGGAGAGGGGTGAGGACCACAGCTTCAGCACAGCCCCACCTGAAACTGCCCCCAAACTGTACTCCTAGGCAAGGGTCCAGCTTCAAGCCCCAGCCCTGGGAGGCAGGCAGGCCCTATCTGAATTCCTTCCATGAGCATCTCCTTGGGTTAGACTGATATGGGTTCAAATCCCAGCTCTGCCACCAGGAACATCCTGGAATCTTGTTCTTGGCCTGGGTCCTGCTGGTGACGGCTTGCTGAGGGGCGGTCATCATCCCCATGGGATTGGAAGCTCCCTCCAGCAGGGACTGTCCACAGTGGGCTGTGCAGCATAAGGCCCAGCACACGAGTGGTCACGTGGTAAATGCTCAACGAACACTGAGCGCCCTCTCTGGGCCGGGCACTGGGCACAGGCCCCGAGGCCCAGGTCTTTGAGGCTCGCTGAGAGCTGATGTTCCGGACCAGGGAGCCAAGAGAAGCCAAGGAACCAACCAGGCCGGGTGACCACGGACAGCAATCAGTGCTGTGAGGCAGTGAGAGCGGACGCAGGGGCAGAGAGGTGTGTGACTCGGGGGCACCTGGGCGAGGAGACTTCCTGGAGGACTGCAGGAGTCCTGCGGTGGAAACGAGTTGAGAGACAGGGGCGGGTGAAGGAAGAGGGAGGCATCGGAAGGGGAGGAGTGAGAGGGTCCTGGGGGCCTCGGAAGGGGTGACAGATGAGGGCTGGGTCTTTAGTTTGCAGTGGGAAACGTTTGAAGAGTTTCAGTAGGGGAGTGGCGGGGTCTTCACACTTTGCCAAGAGCCTTGTGGACTGCAGGGCGAAAGCCAGGAAGTGTTGGAGGCCAGGCCAATGCAGTCCTCGCTGAGAGCAGGGAGGGGGAGGGGAGGGAAGAGGAGGGGTGGCTGACGCGTGAGGTGTGACCATGGTACCCATCTGCTGGGAGGAGGCAGGCTACGGAGGGCCCAGCCCTTTGTCGTCCCAGGTCTCACTGCCCAATGTGGCACAGCTGGCATGGGACCTGGGGTCCACCCGGCTCAGAGCTCGGCTCCCCAGCTGCTGTGCCACCCCCCTGGGCAGCCATGACCTCAGGCACAGAGGGGGTGACACTGCCCTTCAAAGCTGCCAGGGCACAGCAGGGTGAGTGATGGGGGACGGGCGCAGTGGGTATCCTCACCTTGGCATACTTGTAGGTGTTCACGGCGCTCTCCACGCTCAGGGTCTGGGAGCACAGGATTTCACAGTGCCGCTGCAGGGCATCCAGCTGGAACAGGCTGGCAGCTGACAGTAGCTGGCGGGAGGAAGAGAGGCTGTGGGTGAGCGGGGCCAGGCCCCGCTAGGACACCTCGCGAGGTATCCGATAGGTGACACACACTGGTTGGAAGTTCGCCCGTCAGGATGCCCTGCTCATCTGCACAACCTTCTAGCCAGGCGCCTGCCCAGCAGCGGGTCCGTTCTCTAAGCACTAACCTGGTAAGGTGAGGGGGGGCACCTGCTGCCTTCTGATCCTCCTGGGCCTTCCATCCTCCGGGGCGGCCCTTTCTAACCCTGAGGTGTTGCCTGGGAGACTGGGTTCCATGGGCACACCATTTCCCACGCTCTCAGAAGAGTGAGGACATGCTTCCTTCCCTCCTCCTGTCTCCAGTGCTGAGTTTCTGAGAGTGGGGTGGGTGAGACCTGGCAGATGTCTCAGCAGGGCACAGGCATGATGGATGGGCTCAGGGGTTCTCCCCCGGCCATAGACGGGCCAGGTCCTCACCTCCAGGATGTCACCAGTGGGGATGTCCATGGATTCCGTTCCTCCGTAGTAAAGGTACTGCATCATCATCTTCAGGAAAAAGGCCCTAGTGAGTTAGGTGAACCCGCAGCACCAATGTCCTCACCCAGTGCCCTGGAATGCCACTCCAGGCCCCTCAGTGCCACCCCCGAGCGCTGCTCCAGGCACTCCTGGCCCTTCGGTGCCCTTAGATGCCCACCCCCGGCCTCTGTGTGCTGACGGTTGCACACCCCCCATCAACTCTCATCAGGCATTTTTGTGCCTCCCCTGGAATGCATATGGCAAGCTTCCTTCCACAGAGTGGCTTTGCCTCAGTCCTCACTCAACAGCCCTGTGAGCCCAGGAGGGCAGATACTCTTCACAGCTGGGGAAACAGGCCAGGGAGGGAGGCTGACTCCTCTCCCTCCTTCCAGCACACGAAGCACCTCACAACTCATTTTCTCCTCTTGCCAAAATTCTAAACATGGGGCTCTGAGGGGGCGACCGTCCACTCTCAGCATCCCAACTCCTGACCTCCCCGTCGGTGCTAGCCAGATCCCAACCCCCTCCTGAAAGCCAGTGCAGCGCTGGGGCCCAGGACCTGGCCCAGAGGTCACCCTGGCGGCCAGCGTGGCCCCTCAGGGTTCTTGAGAGCAGAGGCCCTAGGACACCGCATGAAGGTGGCCTGGGGAGGAGGCCATGTTTAGTTCTGCTGAGGTCTGACTGACAAGCTCTGCCATCACGCTAGAGACTGGGGAGTTTCCAGCTGGAAAAAGAAAAATGATTCTCCCTGGTTGGCTGAAGAAACGGCCCCAGCGAGGAGCTGGCACGGGTGTGAGTAAACACGGCTCCAGCCGACACAGTCGGGCTGTGTTCGGACTGGCCCCCAGGCTGGAAGAGGCACCAGAGGGTCTAGAGGAAAGGAGCCCAAACTGGGGTGGTAGGGGGAGGGAAGAGGGCTTGCCAGCCGCGTCCAGGCCCGAGGCCTTCCCCTCAGAGGAGCGCGGGCCCCCAGAGGCCTGGCACAGCCCCCACTGGAGATCTTACAGTTACACGGATGTACCTGTGTCCCACTACTCCAGGCAGTGTGTGCCTCGGGTGGGCTTCCTCCGCCATCCCCCTACACTGGGAGCTGAGTGGGCGCAGGGCAGCCCCAGACGACCAGGGCAGATGCCCCTCAACCCTTCCCTAGGACCGGGAGTGGGGCGGCTCCCATCTCCAGGGATTTTTTCCTAGATGTTAGCCTCAGGGCAGTCCCGAGGTGAGAAGGGGCCCAGGGACACAGGCAACAGCCTGTGTCTCCTCTTCGTGACCTGGAAGAGGATTTCTGCCTAGCTGGTCTGGGCCAGGCCCAGCTCTCGTGGCACATGGATCTCCCTGAGGCACCTGAATGCAGATGAGCCCACAAAAGTGGGACCAGAATCACCCTCTTGGAGCCTTGCTGGGGAAACCAGGCTGCTGGCAGGCAGCTGTGGACATTCATTTCCCGCAGCCCAGCAGCCCCTGGGCAGGGCGGGGTACACCTGCCTCCCAAACCAGGCAGCCTGCAGGGCCAGAGCGGGCAAAGGGCCGCTCCCAGTGAGGCCCCAGGCAGGACCCGCTGCAGGGATGGCCTCGCTTCCTTCTGCCTGGAATGGGCCACCAGGAGCATGGCCATAACGAGGCCCCAATACTGCAGGGACAGGGATGGGGCCAAGAGCCACAGCAGAACGGCCAGGCTGTCCCCCAAAGGCCCAGGTTTAGTCGGCAGTGGCCCTGGCAAGAGTCTACACCTGTGCTGTCTAATCGGTAGCCACTGGCCACCTGTGACTTTAGAGCATTTGAAACATGGCTGCTCTGAATTAATATGTATTATGTCAAAACTGCATTTCAAACACTTAGTGTGAAAAAAATTTCTCATTAAATTTTTATATGTGGAAATGATACTATTTTGGCTACATTAAGTTAAATAATAAAATTAATTTCACCTGTTTCTTTTTACTTTTTCCTTCACCTATTAGGCAATTTTACATCACCTCTATGTGCCCAGCATTATCTCTCTATTAGAGATAGCACTGCTTAGCTCTCCTTGGGTCTTTGTTTCCTGTTCTAGAAAACAATGATCTCAAGTTCTCTCTGTGTTGAGAGCGCCAGTGAGATGGCTGGGAGCTGCTCTGAAACTTTTTTTAGTAGGCCTCGGCCCTGGATTGATGGCTTCAGCAGACGGGCTCTCCCCGCTTTGTTCCCAGAGAACCCACAGGGCCAGGCCAGTGGCGAACACGCCCCAGGCCCATGTGTGCCCTCATGTTAGACGTGTTGTCTCTGTTTACCCCCGTGACGACCCTGAGAAGTCATCACGGGCTGCCCAGCCTCCCGACACGGGCATCGTCCCCAAATGCAGCCTCAGTGGCAGGGGTCTCCCTTGTCACGTGTGTGCCCTTACCCCAGCTCCCGCCCAATCCCTGCTGCCCTTCTCAGACCCACCTCCTGTGTTGGGTCGTGACCCCACCTCACGCTCCAACTCACCTGGACTTTGGGCTTCTTAGCCAAGCAACTTTGTAGACTTGCTCCCCTCCCCGGGGAGTTTGGCTCAAGGGACGGGAAGAGGGGCGGGGAGATACCATATGCCCGACCCTGGGCCTCCTCCAACCCCTGCCATCAGCTGATGCCAAGTC
The DNA here is from genome assembly GCA_007570785.1 of Antilocapra americana. Classification (NCBI taxonomy): domain Eukaryota; kingdom Metazoa; phylum Chordata; class Mammalia; order Artiodactyla; family Antilocapridae; genus Antilocapra; species Antilocapra americana. The sequence goes on from ML663010.1 coordinate 8,868,786, forward strand.
CCCCACTCTCCCCTCACCCACACCCCTCTACCCTGCCGCCTCATCACTCGGCTCGATTTCTTGCCAGCCGCTCACCTGGTCCCCGGCCGCAGTCCTGCCCGCCTCCAGGCCTTCCCTCACCCTCCAGAGCTCACGAGGTCGCGTAAACCGCACCTTTCCACACAGCCTAAGATTGAATCCTGGCCCTGTCACCTCCCAGCTGTGTGACCTTGGACAAGTTATAGCACTTCTCTGTGCCTGCGACACCTCACGGACCAAGGAGGGACAACACCACACGTGCACCTCCCTGGACCGTGCTGTGACGGAAAAGCGCTCTTAGAACCTTGCCCGGCTAAGTGTCAGTGACGGTGGTGGCCTCACAGGAGCTTCTAACTGTCCCTCAGGTAAAGCTCAAGCCCTTCAAGCGATGGCTCCTTGGGGGCAGCCCCAGCCTCCTCTCTGGATGTCCTGAATGGCTGGCAGGACTCGGCCAGCGAGCATTTACTGAACAGGTCGTGGTCTCTGGCTTTGGTGCACTGCCCCGGCTACCTGGAGCTCCCGATACCTGCCTGACCGCCCTGGTCCCCAGGAACTTGCCTCCTCCGCAGCTTCGGTGCCCCTTCCTGCACTGCCAGTGCCTTGCCCCCCCACTCCCAGGGTCACATCCATTCATAATCCTGGCTCCCGGAGGGCAGGGCCCCTGTCCTGTCTACTGCTGTCTCCATGGTACCCGTGAGTGACTAAATGCTAAACAGATGACTACCAGGAACAAGAGAGAGGGACTACACCCTTTCAGATGGTGGCTCCTCACGCTTCTACGAGGCTGTGATCTCTCTCATTAGGTCACAAGCCTGTCCTGGGCAAGGCCAGGTCCTGGGCTCACATATCAGCTGCCTCTTGGCCTCCGTCTCAGCCCCTAAGGGACACCCCTACAGCCTGAAGACCACTTTCTAGAAAGGAGCTAACCACTGGGGCTCTGCTTAGACCCTGGCCAGTCCCTTCCAGACCTTGTCTGCCACTCCTAGCAGCCAGCCTGTGGAGCTTCCATCCCGCAAACCTCTGATGTTCTCCCAAGCTTAGAGATCGAAAGTCTTGACCTTGATGATCTCCCACAACCAGGATGGGCTCACCGTTGCTCTTTCTGCCTGGCCGGCACAGTTAGGGTCTGACGCCAGGGAAGAGTGAAGGGCCTACATCCAGTGCATGCGCAGGTCACCCTCCACCCACCTGGGGTCTGGTTAAACTGGGGGGGGAGCCTGAGGCTCTGCATTCCCAACAAGTGCTCAGGCAAGTCTGTGCGCTGGCAGCTCACTCAGGACAAGGGCTCACAGGTCGCATGCGTGCTGTGCACCTGTCCTTACATGCCCATCAGGCTGCCCAGACCCCTCACCCAGTGGTTAGAGCTCAGGGCCCATGAGACAGACTCTGAAGCTGCAAACTCACAACAGAAAGGCTACCCTGGCTGGGAAAAGCCTAGATGCTCCAACCTGACCACCAAGTCAGCAAAACACAGAAGGTATTAGGGATGGAGGGGAAGATTATGACCGACTCGCAGCTGACCCCGCCCAGATGGACCAGCCAGGGTTGGGGTCCTGGGGGGGAGGGGCACCCCTAGAAAAGCCTGCAGCGCTGAGGTACACACACCTGGAAAATGTGGTACTTCGTGTCGCCAATCTCGATGGTTTTACTGCTGTCGCCATGTTGCTCTGATTTATTGGTCATCAGCGTCTTGAACCTGGAGCCAAGGAGATGAGACAAGGAAGGGCTTGAACATGACTTTTATTCTATTGCCATGTGGCAAAGGCCCCATCCATCGCCTGATCGGTCACCAGGGGACAGGAACATCTTAAAAATCACTGCTGTGCTTGAAAAAGAATTCTGGGCAAGTGACATTTTACATCGTCCTGGGCTGAGCCCCAATCTGTCCCAGCTGCCTCTAGCTTAGTGACTGTAACACCTGCGGCTGGAAAACTGACCTTCATGCTAGAACATTCATGTTTTCTAATCATCAAAAGCAATGGCTTGACCAGAACAACAACCAGCTCCTCTTGGAGAGCTCTGGGTCCCCTTGTGACTGCCCCTCTCCCCCCCGTAGGGTGAGTGGGGGAGTCCCCTGTTTTGTGACCACCCTCTGGGGGGCAGAGGCTCTTCTCCAGCCTGCCCGTCATCTCATATCTAAATGAAGCTGCCCCCTGCCTCTTCCCGGGGGCAGGGCGGGGGCAGAGAATTTATTATCTGGGTTGCCTACCTGTTAGAAGCCGTCACCAGCAGGACTTTATGTGCATAAAACAGCTTTCCTTCCACAAGGAAGGTCACATCTGACATCTCCTTGTTGTTCAAAAAGTGAGGATCTGTCGGGGGGGAAGGAGAAGGGGATGACGGAGGCGCCCACTGCCTAGGCACTTGGGAAGGGGAAGGAGGATAGGGATGAGAGGGAGGGGAAATGGGAAAGGAGGCAGGGAGGCCTCACCGAGCCTGGCCGGCAGCGTCTTGTGGAGCTCGGGGATGCGGGGGATGGGGCTGCTGCCGTAGCAGTGCATGAAGATGGCCGCGAGCTGCTGCGTGACTGAGTCGTTCTGCGGGGCGAGAGGCGGGAAGGGGCGTCAGCTCGACACCCCATCTGGTGGCTGTGTGTTTACAGCTCCAGGTACGCCAGGCCAGCTTCAAAAGTCCAGGCCAGGATCAGTGCAGCGCTGCCCTTCATTCCCCCTGCATCTGGTCCGGTGAGGGAGGCCCCGTTCTTCTGCACCGACTCACCAGATTGCTTTCTTGGCCAGGCTCTGGCCCAGACAGACCCCTGGCCTCTGCAGTCAGGCAACGGGGGTCCTGGCGAGGGCTGGACGTCCACCTGCGGGGTGCCTGTGTCCTTCCGTCCCTAAGTCTGTCCACCTGTGTGTCAGTCTCTGGGTCTGTCCTGTGGTCTGTCGGGGCCTCCGGGACTCTCTCACCTTGCTGGTCTTGAGGATGTCAAACATGAGCGGCAAGCCCTCAGTCACCAGCTCCTCGTTGTACTCCTCCTCCTTGATGGAGCTGAAATCCCGCAGGAGGCTCTGCACCACCGAGTACCGAGACTGGGAGAAGGACGTCCTCAGAGACTCGATCCAGACGTGCAGCTTCCAGGGGACGCCTGGGCCGGGAAGGGGCAGGGCAGTCACCCCCGGGGCAGAGCGTTCCCCAAAGGGACCACTGAGCTCACCTCAGGACAGCCCCCTTTCCGGCAGGCCAACGCGCCTGATGCCTGCCCAACTGGGGGCACCCCCCTCTTCCCCACTCAGCGCAGCCCGTAAGGAAAGCGTTCGTTTGCCCTGATGGGCCTCCTTGAGACATGAAAGGGTCTCCAAGTTCCCATCGGATGAGGTGGAGGGATGGCTTCAGGCCAAGTGCAGTAAGCCTGAGCTCTGAAAATCCACAGCTCAGCCTCGGAGCCTTCAAGTGCAGGCCCAGCACCCACACTGGCCCCACTGGCTTGTCAGGCCCCGGAATTACCTACTGGGGAGGAACCATTATAATTAGGAGGGGTGGCCCCGGAGACTCGAACGCCCGGAGGATATGCAGGGCGCTTGGGTACAAGAGGACCCCATGCCTGTCTGGAAGCCTGAAATGAACCCTGTTCTGTCGCCGAGGGCTCTTCCCCGTGCCTGGCTCCCTGGTGTGTTTGCACACACAGTGCCATGTAATTACTGTTTACCAGCTCCCTGGAGTGTGTCACTGGGGCCGCAGAGAAATCCAAAACTACTCTGTAAAGGTCACGACAAAAACTAGCGATGTTTCTGATAATCAGAGATTGCTTCTTACTCCCCAGCCTCACTGTGGATTTAAGAAGGAATGATGGCATTCCCTGGGGACATGGTGCCAAGGGTAGCCTCAGCATCCCTGGTTTACTGACTGTATGGAGTGATATTCCCATTTCATAGAGAAGAGCACTGAGGCTGGCCTGCCACCAGAGGGCCATGTGGCTCCCGCTCCCTCGGCCCAGTGCTGGGTGGTTGTGTGTCGTGGGCCCCCGGGAGAGGAGCGATGCTGTCCTCATGCACTGAGCGCCTACGGTTAGCGGGCACTGGGCCCTGTGCTGTGCGTGACAACTTCACATTCACAGGGGAGGAGCACTAGGGAACATGGCAGGGCTGGGATCTCCCCTAGGTCGGTCTGTCTGACCAGCCACCTGGGAGGAAAGAAGTCTGTAGGCTGCAGGCCAAGGAGGTGGGGAGGCGGGCTGAGGGATTGGAGAGCATCTCATTGACCAGAAATGTGGACCCTGGTGCTCTAGATGCTCCCACACACTCCGGGCCTTGACTAGGGAAGCCGAGGGCCCTGAGGGTACAGGGCTGCACACACCGCGTGCCCTCACCCAGTGCCCTCAGCTCCATGGTGATGTCCACGTAGCCGTGCTCCGCGCTGTAGTACATGGCCTCCTGGAGGGCCTTGGTGCGTGTCCGGCTCAGTCGCACGGGCCCCTCGCTGCCGCTGCCCTGGCTGGACGCATCGCTCTCTTCCACGCCCTCAGCCAGGATCTCCTCTAGGGACAGCACATCCGCTTTGGCCTGCTGTGGCTGCGTCAGGAGCTTCCTCAGGACGTTCCTGCGGGGAAAGGGATGAAGAAGGGTGATGTCCAAGGCACTTGCCATGGGTGGTGCTCACCGAGCTGCCTACCAGCACCCTGTGGCCCAGAGGGGCCAACTACGGGGCATCTGTGGGCACAAAGGGCTCATGGTCTTCCCTTCCCAGGCAGGCTGGGCCCCCGGGTGAGTCAGGGAAAGGTGCAGAAGACCTCTCCGTTCTGCCATCCAGGTAGTGCTGAGAAGTCATGAGCTCCAGAGCCAAGCAGGCTCTGCCATCCTGTGTGATCTCAGACAGGCTGTTCTACCTCTCTAAGCCCTAATGGCTCTGTCAGTGTAGCATGGGGACTCCGCATTGTCCTCTCCCAGTTAATGTGAGGCTCATGTGACATCACATGCAGAGCCTGATGCACAACAATCATCCTAATAGCAGCCAACTTGCATATTCCCACACTGTTGTTTAGTTGCCCAGTCATGTCCAACTCTTTGTGACCCCATGGACTGCAGCACGCCAGGCTTCCCTGTCCTTCCTTCACCATCTCCAGGAGCTTGCTCAAACTCATGTCCATGAGTTGGTGATACCATCTAACCAACTTGTCCTCTGCCGTCCCCTTCTCCTCCTGACTTCTATCTTTCCCAGCATCAGGGTCTTTTTTCCAATGAGCCGGCTCTTTGCATCAGGTGACCAAAGTATTGGGAGCTTCAGTTTTGGCATCAGTCCTTTAAATGAATATTCAGGATTGATTTTCTTTAGGTTGTATCTCCTTGCAGTCCAAGGACTCTCAAGAGTCTTCTCCAACATCACAGTTCAAAAGCATCAACTCTTTGGCTCTCAGCTTTCTTCACCGTTCTACTCTCACATCCATAAATGACTACTGGAAAAACCATAGCTTTGACTAGATGGCCCTTTGCTGGCAAAGTAATGTCTCTGCTTTTTAATATGCTGTTTAGGTTGGTCATAACTTTTCTTCTAAGGAGCAAGTGTCTTTTAATTTCATGGCCACAGTGACCATCTGCAGTGATTTTGGAGCCCCCCAAAATAAAGTCTGTTACTATTTCCATTGTTTCCCCATCTATTTGCCACAAAGTGATGGGACCAGATGCCATGACCTTAGTTTTCTGAATGTTGAGTTTTAAGCCAACTTTTCACTTTCTTCTCTCACTTTTCTCAAGGCTCTTTAGTTCTTTGCTTTCTGCCATAAGGGTGGTGTCATCTGCATATCTGAGGTTATTGATATTTTTCCTGGCAATCTTGATTCCAGCTTGTGCTTCATCCAGCCCAGCATTTCTCATGATGTACTCTGCATATAAGTTAAATAAGCAGGGTGACAATATACAGCCTTGACATACTCCTTTCCCGATCTGGAAACAGTGTGTTGTTCCATGTCCAGTTCTAACTGTTGCTTCTTGACCTGCACACAGCTTTCTCAGGAGGCAGGTGAGGTGGTCTGGTATTCCCATCTCTTGAAGAATTTTCCACAGTTTGTTGTGATCCACAGCCAAAGGCTTTAGTGTAGTCCATGAAGCAGGAAGTGGATGTTTTTCTGAAATTGTCTTGCTTTCTCTATGATCCAACAGATGTTGGCAATTTGATCTCTGGTTCTTCTGCCCTTTCTAAATCCAGCTTGAACATCTGGAAGTTCTCGGTTCACATACTGTTGAACTCTAGCTTGGAGAATTTTGAGCATTGCTTTGCTAACGTGTAAGATGAGTGTCATTGTGCGGTAGTTTGAACATTCTTTGGCATTGCCTTTCTTTGGGATTGGAATGAAAACTGACCTTTTCTAGTCCTGTGGCCAGTGCAGAGTTTTCCAAATTTGCTGGCATAATGAGTGCAGCATTTTCACACTTTCCAAGGAGCAAGCATCTTTTAATTTCATGGCTGAGGTCACCATCTACAGTGACTTTGGAGCCCAAGAAAATAAAGTCTTTAACTGTTTCTATTGTTTCCCCATCTATATGCCATTAAGTGATGGGACTGGATGCCATGATCTTAGTTTTTTGAATGCTGAGTTTTAAGCCAGCTTTTTCACTCTCCTCTTTCACCTTCATCAAGAGGCTCTTTAGTTCTTTATTTTCTGCCATCAGAGTGGTATCATCTGCATATCTGAGGTTACTGATGTTTCTCCTAGCAGTCCTGATGTTGCCATGTACCAGTGTATTTAACCCTCCCTGAGACAGGAACTTCGGTATTCGTGGGTGATGAATACATCTTGTTCAGCGTCACACCAAGCAGGATGCAGAATCAGACCTAAGGCTCCAAGCCCCAGGTTCCTCTGTCGCATCCTGTGGCCTGGGGCTCCAGATGACTGTCTCATGGGCAGGCCCCCAGGCCACTTGGGGGTGGAGCAATCTCCCTGCAGACCTGCCTGCCCCTCCCCCACCCCTTCCCCACCATGTGATGGAGGCCAGGCTGTGCCACACTGGGTACTCTCACTGAGCTGACAGAGCAACAGCAGGATGACCCAGGTCCCTCAAGGGAGTCCCTCTTTGTCTTCTACTCACCTCTTCCCTGTTGCCCTTTGACCCCAGAGCGTCTAACTAGAACAGCTGGTCTCACCTTTGCCCTCTCACACCCCTAGGCAGGACTGGCCCCTAAAAAGCAGGGTCCACCATCTGCTCCTGGAGCAGGACGTGATTTCTAGTAGAGCTACCAGGAGCATCTTCATGGTGGAGCTGAAGTCTGGGTGGAAGCCCCTAGCGCTCCAGGTTGTGGCGGGCAATGCAGAAGCAGCCCAGGTCCTGCAGGGATGGGGTCCTGGGGCAGCCCTGGCTGGCTGCAGGCAGAGGGTCTTCTGGGGGAATGGCGGGGTGCCCTGGCACCCACCACCCCGTGTCTCTGGGCCTCCACTCCCTGGGGACCCCATGCTGCCCAAAGACCTGTATCTTCTTTCCGGCTGGTGTACAGGCAGCTACCCTCTATCCATTCCTCCCTCCATCTCTGGAAAGATCTCCAGGCCTAGCTCTTCTGCTCCTGAGAGCCTGCTTCATGTCCCACAGAACAGAGGGCAGGAAGCCCAGGGTGGGTACCTGTGGCCATGGGCGGCCGAGTGGCTGAAGCAGTTCATATCCTCGTGGAGGGAGGAGGCCATGCCGTTGGCTTCGAGCATGCTGAGGAGGGGGTCAGCACCCCGGCTAAGCAGCAAGCTGACCAGCTCGTAGTTCCCTGAAAGGAGAGATGGGCCAGGAATGCTTCCACCACCCACGTCGCTTCCCCTCTGCTGGGCCTGCCTGGGCACTGAGCACCGTAGAAACACTGATGATGGAGTGAGGGGCAGCCCCTGGCGCCCTGAAGCAGGGGTTTCAAAACTTGCCATGGGGGTCTCTATGTGCAGCTCAGCCAGGCAGGGTGACACCGTGAGGAGGGGCGGGGAGAACCACAGGGCAGTCAGGGACCCTGGCTGGGCAGGGCTGTGGTGCACCTACCGGCCGCAGAGGCCAGCTGCAGGGGCGTCTCCGCATAGCTGTCCTCGCCGCCGTTCACTGCCGAGCCCTCCACGTGGGCGCCAGCATCCAGCAGCAACTGCCAAGGCACAGGAAGGGCACGTGAGCAAGGAGGGGGGTGTCTGGGCTGTGTGCAGGGGAGGCTTCAGGGAGGGACCTTGAGTTTCCTCCTGGCATGTGACCAAGAACCAGCCTCCTTGGGCATCCAGAATTGTAGAACTCTGGTTACCTTCATGGCTCTAAGTGTTCAGACTCTTCCCCTCCGCTTTTTGTGGCCCTGGACCAAACCCCTGAGCTATCGGGACCTCAGGGCTATCTCCCCGTTTCAAATAGTTTCCTACAAACTGGCCACAGTGGTCTTCCTAAGAACTCACACATAGGAGCAGAACAGAAGGTGCGTGTGTGCTAAGTCGCTTCAGTTATGTCTGATTCTTTGCGACCCTATGGACCATAGCCTACCAGGCTCATCTGTCCATGGGACTCTTCAGGCAAGAATACTGGAGTGGGTTGCCACGCCCTCCTCCAGGGGATCTTCCTGACCCAAGGGTTGAACCCACATCTTTTACGTCTCCTGCACTGGCAGCCAGGTTCTTTACCATAGCACCACTCGGGAAGCCCAAGAATAGAGGGCAACACCCTCCAATCAACCAGGGGAATCTGAGGCTCTTGACACAGCAGAGGTTGTGGGAAAGGCAGAGCCAACAGGGTCAGAGCTGAGTGGCACTAGAAAATGGGAGAGGCCTGCCTTGCAACACTGTTGGGGATTAAGTGAAGAGGAGAACCCAATTCTCCACAGGGGTTCAGTAACCAGTGGCTTCTAGGGTTCCCTTCAAAGAGGTTCCGTGAGCTGCGAAAGGCTAGGCAGTGTAGGGCTGGAGCAGAACCTGGCTGTCTGGGACCCCAGGTGGCCTCTCCCAGCTCCGACAGACAGAGCAGGGCTAACAGATACCAAGCAGTTCCCGCTGGGCCGGCTGGCTTTGTCTTGGGCAGGGGTGGTATCAGCACTTCAGTCCGTCTTGCCTTTCCTGACTGGCTGCTCTGGAGGGAGCCGCCTTTCCAACCCTCCCAGGCTGCCAGAGACTGAGCTTCCTCAGAAACTGTGCTTGACCAATTAGGGCACTCCTACCCACCCCTCACCTGCGACCAGGTGTGAAGGGTCCAGGCTGACCTTTCGGTCTCCCCACAGTGTGGGTGTGGGGGTGGCTGTTGGCGGGAGGCTCTCGTCAGTTAGACGGCAGCTGTGGCAGTGCTCTCTGAGCCAGAGCACCAGATCAGCGGGGAAGACAGAGACCTGCCCGACAGGGTGAAACTGGGCACCGGTCCAGACAAGCCCAGGGCACAGCCCTGCAGGCCGGTCTGGGCCAGGGTGGAACTCTGCTCAAGGTCTCAGGAGGACAGTCACCGAAAAGGATGCGGCAGCCAATCAGCTGACCACCGGCTACAGAATCTCTCATACAGGCCAGGGCTGTGTGGACAGCGATGAACAGGCCGACACGACCCCTGCCCTCGAGGAACCCGCAGTCCAGCAGATGGCAAGGATGTCATGTGAGCTCCCAGGAAGGAGTGCTGGACCCCTGCAGGCCTGAGGAGCGGAGGAGTCTGGGAGCCGAGTGTCAGTATTGCCAAGCCCCGTCCATGGCTTCCACTTCCAGGCCTGACCCGACCCTCAGCCAGCCACAGCTACCAGGGCCAAGGTGGGCACAGTGTGACTTGGCCGACAGGCGAGCACTGCCAATCTGAGTCTACTCTCAGGAACTGAGACGCTGAGAGACTATGGCTGCTAATGGGGAGGGGCAGAACCAGAAGGACAGCAAGGTAGAAGCCATAGAATTCATGAGGGAGGAAGAACAGTTAAGGGTTGGAAGGGTGGTTGGAGGAAAGAGACAGAGCACATCTGTACAGATTCTAGATTCTAGCAACACCCTGAGACTCACCCACAGATGCAGAGAGGCCAGCCAGGCTTGGTATCGTTTGGCATCTTGTTCCCTAAAATCTTACATTAGAGCCTGCTCACATCCTGCTCACTAGAGCCTGCTCCTTGGGGCAAACCAGTTGGGTCTCTGTCCTGCTGACCCAGTGAGCTGGCCTTAACCAGTATGTCTGGCGTCTCTGATTCCACTCAACACATGTGAGGCGGGGGCTACACGTGGGGTTCAGCCCATCTGGCAAGCTGGGGGCACACGGCACACCTGGCCGGAGCTCACCTGGACCACAGAGATATGTCCGTGCAGCACAGCGAATGTTAGCGAGGTCCAGTGCCGGCTGTCGGGGTGGATGGAAGGGTGCCTGGGGGAGTTGCTGGGAACCTGGGAAAATGCCACAAGGGATCAGTGCTTCCAAGGCGAGCGACATTCCTGGGAGGGTGACACAGGGGCCTGAGCTAAGGGGGAGCCCTGCAGGAATGGTGGCTAAGGGTCCACTCAAGTGCTTTCTACATTTTATGGGCAATGTCTGCCTGGAGTACCTTGTGGACAAGGCTCAAAGGGATGTTCAATTAGTGATGTCTGCCCTGGGCAGAGAGATGGCAGAAAGGGAACACTTTATGCCTTGGAGGGAAGCAGAGCAAGAAGTGTCTGGAGATGGTAGGACTGGCTGGGGACTAATTTGATAAAAGGGGAAAGCGGCTACAGTAACAGAATCATGGCCTTTCTCTCCAACGGACTCCCCTCTGAGCTCACTTCTTTGGCAGAAAGCCTGAATCTTGAGGAAAAACTGGCTTTGCTAACCATGATCTCGGCGTATCTTATATTTCCAATCCTTTGAGACATATCTACTCTGTTGTCCAAATCATCACATCCAGAATGGATGATGAAGACCTTGGGGTTTTCTCTCACTGGGTTGGGGGCCCTGTGCAGCCCTTTGGGGCTTTCTCACCTGGATGTCCAAGTTGGCTCCGGCATCAATCAGCATCTGGACCATGGCTTCATCCCCAGCAGCACAGGCATACATCAGTGGCGTCATACCCTAAGTGAAGCAAATGCAGATGCTAAACTGTCTGGAAATAGAATATGAGGACACGTGTTCCATAGGTGTCTGCCCTGGAAACAAGACAGAGGTCTCCTGCTTGACCAGCTGCTCATCTGGAACAATCTTGGGTCTTGTGCTGGATAGAAGGGGCTGGGCCTGCCCCCCCCCCCCGGGCTCAGGGGACATATGACACCTGAAGGATGAGTAGGGGCCATTTCCATGAACACTACAGGTCACCAGAGGGGCAAAGAGCACAGGCCCTATAGCCAGACTCCAGTACAAAGGCAATCCCTGCTGTAAACTTTGTACAAGTTACTTGTACTCCTCTGTGCCTCAGTTTCTTTATTTTTAAAATGGGAATAACAACAGTATCTACCTCCCTGGGTTGCTGTAAGGAGTATGAGTTATTATGTATAGTGCTTGGCCCAGCTAACTGAGGAGGAGCTAACTAATTAAAATAACACAACACCACCATCACAGCTACCATGCTACACTGACACATCCAAATCCACCCCAGGCCCTGCGCTGGTAAATCACTGTGTGAAGTGGTTTACATGCATCATCTCATTTAATGACCATACCATCTCTATTGCGGAGGTTCTGCTGTTATCTCCACTTCACAGATGAGGAGCAGAGACAGGGACTGACTTGCCCCACAGTCACACAATATGTAAGAGGAGGAACTCAGACGGAACCCAGGCCTGCACGAGCCGAGAAGCTCTTCTCCCCAAGGCATCTCACACAGGGTGGAGAGCTTGCTGTGAATGTCTCATGCTGTGAGCAGTTCTGAGCTTTCCTGAAAGCTGAGGCCCAGTGCCTACTCAAGTTTAGACGGGGGGTTAAAGGAGCCGCCCCCTGGCCGGGAATCTCCTCTGTGGCCAGTAACGGCAAAGGCCTCAGTGGAAAGCGCTATTCCACAGCTGGATGCTGGCAAGCGTTTGTCTGGAGTCCCGCGATGTTATTTATTAGGTTATTTGTGTGTAGACAAGATCTCCTTACCTCATAAATCCATGCCTAGCGCCCAGAGATAAAGAAATGGCCCGAGATTAATCATGGTTGAGAGGTCTGTCTACCCCACAGATCATTCTACAAACACCGAGGCTGAGGGAACAGACAGGACGGGGGCATTGAGAGAAAAGCCACCGCGTGAGAGCCTGTTTCATCCCCCGCAGCACAAGCTTGACTGTTTTCTCCACGCGTCTGTATGTGATTCAGACAGGCGACGACGTGTCTTGTGAGGAGAAACTACTTTTTTTGCATGTTGGTCCCTCCCCCTAAAGAGGTTAAATCAAGAGACAATGATGGACAGATTTCAAGGATAATCATCCTATTGACACCAACAAATAGAGACCCCTTTATGGAGCATTTACTAGGTGTGACGCAGAAGTCTAGGGGGCGGCCACTGTTATCCCACAAGTTGGATGGAGGTGAGGAGACAGGCTCAAGGGGTAAAGCCGCTTGTCTGAGCTGCCACGGCTGTGATGGGAGGGCTGAACTCCAGGCCCATCTGAGGCTGGTGTCCTTGGGCTTTCCTACCCTGCTGCTGGAGGAGGGAGACGTCTCCCCCAGGATGGAAGCCCCAGGGTCCGCGTTGACAGAGGCACCTTGGGCAGATACAACACCCAGCCTGTCACCTCCCAGAGCCCTCCTGCAGCAGCTCCCTCAGCCTCATGGTTTCCTGTCCCAGCACATGCCTGACTGTCCTGCCCGGATGCTCTGACTCCCAGCATCCCCCTTTCCTGGGAAGCCTTCCCCAACTCCTCTCTGCTGCATCCACCCCCCACCGCCTCCCTCCAGCATGACTCAGGAAGATTCCTTCCCTGACTGCTCCTGCCTGACTTGCCAAAGTCCACTCTGGCTTGGGTACACCAAGCCTCTGCCATGTCCCCATCTCATCTGAGAGTGCTACATGACCTCTGTGTGACCTCTCAGCTGCCATTTAACTTCCCCCAAGCTTCTGTGTGGGCTTCCAAACTACACCACCATTACCCTGGGGAAGCTCACGCAACTGCATCAAATAAAAATTGCATCTCCCACAGGCAGGGAAGGGCCTGGGGTTGGCCTGCTTGGGTTCTTCTAATCCCAGCTCTGCTCCTCATTAGTTGTGTGAGCTCTGTACCTCAGTCTCCCTATCTATAAAATGGGGATGATTCCTACATCACAGGGCTATGGTTAAGATTAAATGAGTTAATCTGTGCAAAGTGCTTAGAACAGTACCTGGAACACAGGAGGTGCTGTATAAATGCCAGCTCTTCACAGCAAAAACAAAAAAGAAAGCAGGTCAAAAAACTCCAGTTAAAAAGTCTGCCTAAAATTCCTCTCTCACCTCCAACACTTCCTGCCCCTTTTACTGGCTTTATTTAACGCATCAGCACTTGTCACTAACATACTCTGTATTTCGTGTCTTTGTGTTTCTTAGTATTTGTCTCCTCCTCTAGCATGTTAACTCACGAAGGCAAGGATTTCTACTGGAGCGTGGCACACAGGATGCCCTAATACAAGTCTCAGTGACCATTATCTCTAGCTCGCTATCAAGCTGATTCCTCTGGACGTTCTCCCAGCCCTGCACCATCTGGGACAGCCTCCAGCCTTCCAGTGAGAAGAAGCTGATGGCCAGTTACAAATGATTTCCAAGGGGTGTCTGGGAAGTCTCTGAGTTGGCCATCTATGTAGACGGCAGAGTACGATTCGGGAATAACTGGCTTCTTGGAAACACAGCTGAGTGGGTGGGTCTCAGGTCTGGGACAGAACAGACTGAATCACCAGCTCCTACAGTCACTCATCCCTGTGGACTCTGGTCCTGAGCCTGGCTGGCGGAGCCCTCGGAACGCACCTGGTCATCCATGGTGTTCACCCCGTCGGGGCCCAGGGCTTCGATCGCCTGGCTGATGAGGTCGGTCCTTCCGCAGTTCAGCATGCGGAAGCCCAGGTCCTGGTTGAATTTTTCAGTAGCCGCTCGGGCATCCAGCCTCCGGAAGGAACTGAAACAGCATTCGGGTCTGCACGGAAGAGACCAGGTGTCTAAGCCTGGCTGTTTCTGCTAGGACACAGCCTCGCTATGAGAGGTGACACCGCTGTGCTAGGCTGATGTGTGGCGTGAGGATGGGGTGGACAGGGAAGACCGGGAATTACTATCTAATCAGCTGTGAGCTGTCATGCTCAGTGACAGGAAGAGCACATGCTTCAGCTTTTCTATAAACATGTTAAAGAAGTGCTCTGCGCTCTTGGGAGCTATCAATGATCAGAAATGAAATCCCCCCCCCCTCCAAATGATCTATCAGGGGACCTTCTGAGGAGGAAGAAGCTCTGGCTGGGGCTGGGGCCACACACAGTACTTGGCTGTGTATTTTTTTTGCATGGAGAAGGCTGTATTTTCTTGAGAATGGTCACTGAGGCCAAGTTCCAGTCCTCGATGCGCCATCCACTCCCCTCAGCGCTTCCTGGTGAGGCCCAGAAGCACCAAAGAGAGGGCAGAGAGTGGACCAGACTCCCAGTTGCAGCCAAGCCATCCAAGGACAGCCACGGTCTGCAGAGGGTGTGCCATGGGCTTTTGATAGGTGGCTTTTGCCTGGAGCCTTGACTGGGCTACAGAGTAGAAGACAGGTGTCACAGGATGAGGTCATAGCATGTACAATGGAGATGGAAGAGGGGGAGGGTGAAGCGAGGCTCTCCCAGGTCAAGGATGGCCAGGGGAACGTTCCTCTGGAACAACTTCAAGAGGCCAGTCCAACACAACAGAGGCACACTGGGAAGGAAACTAAGGACCCAGGCTTGGGGCCACATGGGTCTGGTTTCAAATTCGGGCATGGTCAGCTGGCTAGCTGAGCATCTGTGAGTAAGTTACTGTTCCTCCTGCTCCTCAGCTTTTCCATCTGTAAAATGGGCGTTAAAGGCCCTTCTTCTCTGAGGCTGTCAAAGGACTGAGAAAATCCACACAAAATAGGAGAGCTCAGCACTGGCTTGCATCGAGGAAGTGCTCCAGAAAGTGGTGGCAACTGCAGGGAGGAGGGCCCACTCCGCTGTAAACCCCAAGTAGCCCCACTGTGAGCGCTGTCTTACCCAAAATGCAAATGGGAGTCTGCTCTGTGCCTGCGGAGGACATTTTGGAGAGCAGCCCAGGTCCAGGACAGATCAGTTCTAACAGGTGGGCTCATGAGAGAGCGCCTTAGAGCAGATCCAGTGAGTGGGCTGCAGCCCCTGCTTTCGGCTCCCTCCCGATCCAGGAGAGTGAGGGGGCAGCGGGTTTACCCAGGCCCTCCCCGCCTCACTCCTCCCTGGTTCCATACTTGAGCTGCCGGGGCTCGCAGTCCAGGCCGGGCAGCAGCAGCCGGGCTGCCTGCCGAATGTCGCCGCTGTCCACGGTGAGGCTGCGGCGGTGCTCTGCGTACGTGATGGCCACACGCATCCACTCCATCAGCGGTGGCAGCAGCATGAAGGGTCTGGGGGGCAGCAGAGAGAGAGAGAGGGTCAGGCCTGGGCAGGGACCCCCTTGAGCACCCACTCTCAGGACAGCCATGGAGGCTGGGCCCACCCGCCAGAGACCTCTGTGAGGGGAGAGTCATGAGGTGTGGAGAGGACCTGATCTTCCTCCTCAGGGAGACCCCAATCTGTCCCCTTCCACAGGCGCTCTGTCAGGGCTTGGAAGGAATTCCTGTCATGGGCCACGAGCAGAGCCTGAGGGCCTTAGGTGGCCCAAGAGGAATTGGGGACTCTTGCCCCCTCCACAGAATTCAGGCAGGCTCTCCAGGGTGCTTGGGTGCCGAGGAAAGAGTCCCACAGACCCTGGTGTGCAGCTGAGCCGCTTCATCACCACAGACAACACTCTGAGGCTGTTTCCTTCTTTACTTGTGAGACAAGGTGATCCCCACTTCTCAGGACTACTGGAAGGCCAAACGAGATGACGCATGTCATACTTTGCATGCATGGCTGACAGCCGCTCAACTGACCCCTGGGCTGAGGTGGAGGGAGTCACTTTGTGTGGCAGGCTGGCTGGCCCTGGCCTGGTGCTCCAGGTCCTCCCGGAAGGGAGTCCTGGGGCCTATGTCGCACCCAGAACCCATGGCCGTGGTGTGAGGCAGCTAGGAGGCCGGGAGAGGCAGTTCAGCAAGGCTCCAGAGCTAAGCACTCAGGGGGCACCACCACAGGTGTTTTGTGAGCCACCAGGGGGCGCCATTCACAGGAAGGTGACTACTGCCCCCTGGGGGAGCCATATGGTGGCTCTGCCACTCAGGGCCAGTCCCTGCCCTTGCCACCAAGCCGGACTCCTATCTGTCCTGGTCTCCCACAGTGAGACCTCAAAACGCTCACAGCCCAGCAGACCTCATGCTGCAGAGGGGCCCCTCTGCCGCCCCCCATGCCCCTCCCTCACCCCACTTCCTCTGATACCCTGGGCTCCTCATGCGTTAGGTCCCTGCTGTCACCATCTTTCCCTCAGACAGGCAGAGAGGTACTCTCTCCAGGAGGAAGACCGCCATCCTTTCTCCTCAGCTCCTGAATAAACCACCGGCAGGAAATCACCTAAAGATGTCCTCATGAGACTTCTCTAGGGTTTCCAAAAGCTTAGGCCATCTTCATAGTTATCAAAGCTTCTCTCCGTGAGGGAAAAGAACACCTTTTATTTATTTATTTAATAAGATGATCAGATGGGATTTGTAGAAGTGGCTCATTTGGAAGTTGGGGTCTCCTGCATTGTGGGCGGATTCCGTCTGAGCCACCAGAGAAGCCCAAAGTGTGCTAACTGTACCAATTGCTACGGTGACATGGTGGCCATAGGTTGGGAAAGGCTTGTAGCCCTGGCCTTCAGGGATGCTCAGAACATCACCCAACTTACTTCCCGGCCCTGTCTCAAACCTTTCATCAGGACACACCAGACCACCAGGCATTCATGGTTCTCAAGCCCACCCTGGCTGTCCCCACCTCCTCGTAAGGCTGAACCAGCTCTCACCTCTTCCCATCCAGACCCTTTTTATCCTTGAAGGACTGGTTCCAATGCCACTTCTTTCTGGAAGCCTTCCCACATCCCTTCTCCAAAGAAAATACTCTTCCTTCTCCAAGATCCCTTAGAACTCTATTCTAGAATGAATATGTCTCATGTTCCTGACTAGACTATTCCTCTTTACAACAAGAACGATGCCTCCACTATCCCTCGTTCTCCAAAGTATGCCCAGCACAGGGCCTGGACACAACAGATCCTCAGTTAAGTCAAATACTGAAAGGATGGCTAAGCATCAGGAATGTGGCAGAATACATCTGAGTTTTCAGTTCTGGACCAAGTCCTCTTTCTGCCCAGAAAAAAAAAAAAAAAACAATGACATATACTTTTCAAGGGCACGATGTAGACTAGTTAAGAGTGGGAAGCCAGGACTCTTAACGGGGAGCTTGTAGAATCCAGGAAGGAACCACAATTCATTTGTGAATTACCCTCCTGTTTATAAGATCTTCCTTGGTTGTGAATGCCCATTTGAATTCCCCCCAGATATTTTGGAATTTTACAGTTCTTACACCACAGTGCTGCAAGGCAAGCTTAGAGACATTCGTCTACATAGCAGTCCTTCTGATCCAAGGGGAAGGCTGTATTTAAACTGCCAGCACTGGAGGCTGAAGGGTAAACAAAAAGATAGTTCACGGGTGTGCCAGCCATCCTTCCCTGTTGTGGCCAACAGCCAAGACAAAGAGCCAAGTGTGGCCACAGACGCTCTGAGCAGCATCTCCCAGCTGCACTACGGGAAATCCGAGAGGGAACTCAGGAAACCATGAAGTCTAATCAGATGGTGTCATGATTCATTCCCCAGGCTTGTGCCTCTTACAACTCAGCACGTGAAAAGATGGAGTATTGGTAACTGGTGGGCAGATACTGGGGACTGGTTGATTCAGCCTCCAATTTACTGACTTAGCTGGAGATGTGGAAAACTGAAAACTACATTTCCCAGACCCCTTTGTAATCAGATTTCATTAAGGCATAGCTGCATGAGATCTGATAAATGGACGTGAGGTGGAGGTCCCCTTTGTGTCTTCTTTGCTTGCTTCTACTAGCAGACCGAGTCATAAAACATGAGGCATTGCTTTTCCCCCGTAGAGCATCCCAGTGTCCGTTCCCCACCTTCCTGAGTGCTTCAGAGATAGCAGTACTGCTAATGAAGGCAACAGCAAAACCTTCTCGACTCCAGCTCCAATCCTGAATTGCAGTTTCTGGGGTTATCTCAGAGGGAGAAGCCCCCCTGACAGCAAGTTTTGTATTGTTCTTGGTTGGAGTCATTCCTGGAGGTTCAGCCTTAAACCTGCTCCTTGAGCCCATACAATGATTCTTTTGGCACATAATTCCCTGCATTAAATCCCTTCCTGTTTGAAACATCTAGGGTGGTTTCTATTCCCTGAATCGCACACTGATTAATATTCTCAACATACAAAAGTACTGCAGGGTTAAGGCTATCACCATGCCTCTGACTGGGGCCCACTTGTCCACACCCAAGGCCACTGCAGCCCCCCAAATGTTCCTTTCAGGCTTTTCTCCTTGGCCTACCCATGGGCTGACCCGTGGCCCATACCGAAGTAAAACGAAGAGCAATTCGTGGACTTTCTCAGTAGCATCCTTCCCTTGGCCTGTGGGCTCCAGGCTACTATTTCCTTTCAGGCTATTTCGTCTAGCCCACTGGGCATGCTGAGAAGCTGGCCTGCACTACTGGACATTCTGGAAAATCCCTATAAAAACTCCCATCTGTACTGGCGATGGCTGTGTTCTAACACAGGGTGAAAGAGCTCCAGAGGAGCAAGGCTGGAATGATTGGCTATGCACCATCCCCCGGGTCTCTCTGGTTCCCTCCCAGAGAAACAGGTCTCCCTGTTTCCCTCTTTTTGCCTTTCCACCTGGCTGCGCTTGGCCACAAGCCACTGACTGTCCCCTCTGCTGGGCCTGGCACCTTGGACTAGTGGTTCTCAAGCGCTTTGGTCTCAGGTTCCCCTTTGTACTCTTACAGATTACTGAGGCCCTCCAAGAGCTCTTGTTTGTGTGTGTCGTTCTATCACTAATGACTCTATCAGAAATTACAACAGAGAACTTCAAACCTCTGAATACACACAGGCTCACATCCTGTCAGCCATCAGAGTGATACTGTGCTTGCATGTCACACAGTCTCAGAAAACTCCCCAGGAACTTGTGAGAAAATGAGTGAAAAGGCAAATAACATCTTATTGTTATGAAAATAATGTTGACCCTGGGGCCTCCTGAGAAATCTGTGGGACCCAGAGGGTCGCCAGAGCACACTTTGAGAACTACTGCCTTAGACAAATGCAGCCTTAGGGCAAGGCTGCTCTCAGGCGAGGGGCTGCGATCCTGCCCCAGTCCAGTCAATTCCAGAATGGTCTGTGGTTTACATACACACTCCTGGCTCAAGGATCTGAGGATTCTACACCGAATCCTCACTAGGAGAAAACCCTAGTTTCTAGAAGCCCCTGAACTGAGTCTATAACCTTGGGCATATCATTACCTTCTTTGGGCCTGTTTTTCTTTTAAAGATGGGGTTAGGTTAGTGGTTTCTAGACACTTACCATCATGAGAAACCCTTTTGCTGCTGTTTCACAGCCTCCATAACATAAAAGCTGTACCTTCTGTACAGAGGTCAAGTACACAGGCTCTGGAAGGAGACTGCCCTAGGTTGGAATCCACTGCACTCTCGATGAATTAAATTATAATCCTGAGCAAGTTATCTTCTCTCTCTAGACTCAGTTGCCCCATCAACAAAATGAGTATCAATAATAGGGCCACCGATGGCCAGAAATATGTACATAAAGTGCACATGTAAGTTCTTGGTAAAGGTTAGCTGTTACGATCATTTTAGTGTCTGTTGATAGAGAAAATAGATAATAGCAGAAAAGGCTGAAGAATCTATTAAATGCCTCAGTTCCAGCCTTCATCAAGCCCAGCCAATTCCCTCTCCACACCCCCCAACCTTCCTGCCAGCAAGTATAAACATGTAAAGCTTGCAAAAGCCTGCCAGCAAGCTGCCCACCACCCACTCCACCCCAGCTCATAAAACAGCAACAAACGCAACCACTATGTCGAGTGTGATCTGGAGACTGTTTCTCGCAGCGCACGGCCTTGGCCGTCAAGAACCCTAGGTGGCGGAAGGGGCAAGGACACACGGACCCGGGGGCCGCGGGGTCATGAACAAGGGAGCGAGGGGTGGGCACGGGATACTGTGAGCGGGCTGCAGTCCTCGGAAACACCACATAGACACTTGGAAACACATCCGGCTGGGCTGCTGCTGTGACAAACAAGGCCACTTAAAAGGGTCACTGACTACGAGCGTTTGTCTTTGTGTGCATAAAACAGCAATTCATGTCATGTGGAGAACTCGTAAAATACAGCCAAGAAAGTGGGCCTTTAACAGGAAGTGGGGTGAAGAGGAGGAAACAGAGGCCCTGGGAGGCCCAGTGTCTTGCCCAAGGTCACAGAAACCTTCAGCAGCAGCAGAGAGACAAGCCCCAAGTGTTGTGACTCAGTTTCTCTTCTCCATCTTTAATCAAACATTTGAGCCTGAGTATATCAAGCCAATAGGCTCACAAGGACCCTCACCAGGACCAGGCCTGCAAAAGCCATTTTTTTCCATTAAAAAAAAAACGAAAGAGAATAAACTTCTTAAGGCCTTGGTTTTAAGAGGTCCTTGCAGCCTGGAAAAGAAAAAAAAAACAAAACCCTGCCCCACTCAGCAAGCATATGATTTATGGGGATTACAGTCCCACAAGCGGTGTCTTAACAACATGAAACAGGAAACGCCTCCGATTTCTAACTCAAAGCAGGCTCTGTTCTTCCTTGAGGTGGGCAGGGGCCTTGGGGAGACAGTCAGGTTGGCAGATGGGGCACCAGCCTGGAACTGGAGGCCCAGGCATGATAAGACCTTGTGCCTCTGTCCCCACCGGGCAGGCCAGGTCTGAGGCCAGTAGGTATGTCCTCTCTGTGCCCACCTATGAGGACTGGGTTCAAGTATTCAGGCAGGCGGGCCTGGGAGGTGCCCACTGGCTGGGTAGGCCCTCGACACCGGGCCTGAGCTCAGCCCTGGGAAACCTGGGCCACGGTTTCTTAACTTCCACCATTGACTGGAAGCAAAGGGGGCCCTGGGGCACAGGCCTAGCTCCCAGGGCTGGGAGGGTTTGGGGGAGGCCCACGATGCCTTAGGGTAGCTCCGTAAGGAGATGTCCCCATCACTGTCTAAGCTCAGCCCACCCCGAGGTAAGGACCCTTAGTCTAGGAAAGGAATCTCCCAAGGACCAGCCACACAGATGATGGTCAAGGGAGGGGCTGGCCAGATCCCCTACCCTCAGCCCTAAATTCTTGAACTGACTTTGCCCTGCCTTCAGCAAGGACCACTGCTGAGCCCTAGGGTGGAATGGGATAACCTTCCCTCCAGTCCTTCTCTCTCCAGGACCTTGCTCGGAAGCACACTGCTTCCGCACCCCACCATGCCATGCTGCCTGGATTGGGCCTGGCAAGTGCCATTGTCAGGAACCTGCGAAGATGCCAACCTTTTCCCAATCAAGTGCCAGCTCTTCAACCAGAGACTGCTCTGGGAAAGTCAAGGTTGGCTCCGCTTTGCCAACTCTGAAGCCCTCACCCCAAGCCAAGACATCCATGGAGAATGAAACCAACACTGGCCCAAATGAAGTCAGTTTCCACTCGCAGCACAAAGGACGTGATTCTAGTCTGGCTCACATCTTGGACTAATTATTTTTCTAGAATGGCTTGGTACACCAGAGTGGTTTGGCTCAGTTTGGAGTCAGAGCTGAGCTTGCATCTCTCTTCTGATTCTGAGGACTATTCCCCCCTCACAGCTCCTTGGCCTCAGACCCGGCAGCTGACCCCTGGCAGAATCTCCACCTGGGGTCAGAGGACTTCTGTGAGAGGCAGGGCTTAGGGCTTTCTTCAGGGAAATATGCTTGTCTTATTAAAACCCATCTGGTACAGATTAGAGGCACCAGAAAAACCTCTACTTGCTCAGATATGCATATGGATATAAATTTAGATTACAACCACGTCATGATTAGCTGTGAACGATTTCCCTACCTCTTCCCATTGGTTGCCCGTCAGGGAACCTCAACGTGAGCTATGGACGGGAGGCCAACAGTGTAGCAATCGGGGTATCCTGGGGTATCCTGGCCCAGCTCCTGAGGCAGCCAGGATTACTCAGGAAACACAAACAGCTAGTGTGTACAGCGCGTCTGCTAAGCACCCGGCACTGTTTTAAGCCCTTTACATCTACTGCCTCATCTCATCCTCATCGCTACTTTAGGAAACAGGTATTATTATTGTCCCCACTTTACACATGGGGAAACTGAGGCCTGAGGGGTTGAGTAACTTGCTCCAGGTCACACACCTAGTAAGTGGCAGAGTGGGGAGGTGGTCCCAGGCAGGGTACCCCCAAAGTCCAAGCTCCCGTAGTACACTCCACGGCCACCTAGCTGAGTAAGTTGACTCTGGCTTCCCATTGTCTGGGCCCTACACCACCTCTTTCATCTTGGGAATGATGAGTATTAGGCATGGTAACCGTGTCATCTGTCACCAAGCTGGACCACATCTGAGAGGGAAGAGGAGTGCTCCTGCCAACAACACTGGGACACAGGCAAACACAAACACCTGGTCACCCTAGCATTGAGCACTTGGGTAAAACACCCTGCCTGGCAGTGGGAGGCCCTCTCTGCCCACCCGCCCTGAGCCTGGTCTCCGTTCTGCTCCTGCACAGCACATGCAGGCTAACTTGCTTCAGTCGTGTCTGACTCCATGGGCTGTAGCCCGTCAGGCTCCTCTGCTCATGGGATTCTCCAGGCCAGAATACTAGACTGGGTGGCCATTTCCTCTTCCAGGAGATCTTCCTGACCTAGGGATCAAACCCACATCTCTTATGCCTCCTGCATCGGCAGGCAGGTTCTTTAGCACTAGTGCCATGTAGGAAGCCCCCAAACATACACCAGTTCTAATTATTTTATTAGTTGGCATTGACTGCTTTCTCCTCAGACTATAATTTCTCTCAAGGCAGAGACTGCTGTTGTCCATCCCTCAGGACAGAAGCCCACGTTAGAGACTCAACTTTTGAATTCAGAAATGCACAGTATGTCTCTCACTCCTGGAGGCAGAGCCCTCGAGCTGCGAACATGTTCTCGGGGGTCCGCTCGTACTCCAGTGCTCTCTGCAGGGTCCCTGAGCTCCAGGTCAGCCAGATGAGCTCATGACAAGGCGAAGCACTTCGTTTTCCATGCTTGGAGGCCTCAGCTGACTTGGGCATTAACAAATGGTTCTCTTCAGAAAAGAAAGAAAATATTCCCCTGATGAAAAGATAACCATTTCACAGGAGAATCTTCTACCTAGGAACCGCTCCTGGGGGAGCTCGGCTGACTGGGGCTAAGGCGGTTTTTCTGGGAGGGTGGAGCCGTCCTAGCGAGGGAACAGCAGGTGTGGTTCAGCAGATGCCCACGTGGCCTTAAGCCACGATTCAGGGGACATGGCTATCTGTCTTTGATAACTGGGCCTGGCTCCAGGGTGGCCTCTTCTGTGGGCGGATGTTACAGATTTCAGTGGAGACTGCACCCCTCCACCCTCTCCCCGCAGCAGGGAGGGCTCCCAGTGCTGCCAGGTTCAAGGCTTCTATCTGGCCTGTCTCTCAGGCCAAGGCCCTCTGCATGGCCGCCTGGCTGGTCGGCAGCTGGCCCAGCCGGCCGAGTATCACTGCTTCCCACACACCTGGAATGGAGTGGGGTGAAAGCAGGCCTCTCTCCACCTGCCTAGGGTGTGGCTCCCTTGGCCTCCTGGCCACACCTCACCCACGGGGCTCGCTGCTGCATGAAAGTGCGAGAGACAATCACCCAGGCTCAGCGTCTGTGACGGCTGACAAGAGACCACAGCTCTTTCACTATGTGAAAGAAGTCAGACCGGCAAGGGCCTCTAGCCCATTCAAATACAAGTTCCTTCTTTTGAACACAACGCTTTCAAAGCACGGTGAGGGTGCTTGTCACCACTCAAGGACCTCGGCCAACAAGTCATGCTGGGGAGGAGCCTATGGCTTAGCTGTCCTGCTCTGTTTATCCTGCGGACACCTGCTGAGCAGTGGGGTGGGGGGATGGTCTCTTATCTAGTCTCTGAATAGGTATTCCTGTCTGGATTCAGCTAGGTATCATCACACAGCATCCGCCTTCTCCCATACCCCAGAGTCTAAGGCAGAACGGGGACCCATTCACACAGTCAGGTAAAGAGTTTCCAGAAGAGACTTTCCTGGTGGTCCAGTGGTTATTAAGACTGCATGCTCCCAGTGCAGGGGCCTGGGTTGGGTCCCTGGTCAGGGAACTAAGATCCCATGTGCCACAGCTAAAACATGCCACACACAGCAATGAAGATCCCAAGTGCCAGCACACCCAAATCAATCAATCCAATGGCTCAAGTGGTAAAGAATCCACCTGCAATGCAGGAGACACAAGAGACAAGGGTTTGATGCCTGGGTCAGGAAGATCTCTTAGAGGAGGAAATGGCAACCCACTCCAGTATTCTTGCCTGGAAAATCCCACGGACAGAGGAGCCTGGCCGGCCATAGTCCATGGGGTTGCAAAGAGTTGGACACAACTGAGCACCTGATGAATGGATTAAAAAAAAAAAAAAGTTTCCAGAAACTTCTAGGAGGAGGTAGGGGTGTGGCTCTTGAGGCCTGGCAGAGAAGCAAGTGTGTAAGGGGGACATGCCCAACTGGTAACCAGTGAATTTGACTTGTACTGTAGAGGCAGTGCACTCCAACTCAGCCAGAGAAAAAGGTTCCCAGCACTTGACCATGCTTTCTGTACCCCCAGCCCAACTGCAGCTCCAGGGAAGATGCTGGCCTGGGCAGTAAAACAGTAAAGCCACGTTGCTAAGATTTGCTGAGGGCCTACCATGTGCCAAGTAAGCATGAGGCCATTCTGCAGACTTCACCCTTTAACAGCCAACCTGCAAGGGAGGTATAACTATTAGTCTGCATTTTACAACTGTGGACACCAAGGCTTTGAGAGGTTTGAACACATGTCCAAGGTCACACAGCTGGCCAGTGGTGATCTGTCTGGCTCTAAAATGAGAGACCAAACTGTCACGCATGAAATGCTCTGAGCCCCTGGCCAGTGGAGAACTGGAAGGCAGGCAAGAGGAAGCAGAGAGTTACCACAGTGTACCCACAGGCCTGCTGTGCCCGCCACCTCATCAGCACTGAAGGCAGGAGGAACTGGGGTGCTGGACTGGGGCCCAAAGCCCCAAGGGAACACTCTGGACCCCTTAAGAGCCTTCTTTTGCCAAATCGGAAATATGAAAACAGCAAAGGAGGCGGCAGTCTGAGGCGTTGGTCTTGTGGGAGGAGGGAGATCTGGGAGCTGGCTGGCAGGCAAGTAGGGGCAGGCCAGAGCCCAGCCCACGTGACTGTAGACATCGCTTCTATCCTGCCCCATCCCCAGGGGTCTGGAAAGTCCACGCTCAGCCTCAGGAGCTGCCTTCTTTGAGAAAGCAAACTCCATTCCATGGAGCTGGGACTTCCCAGCACCGAGGCTCTCTCTGGGAGCCTGGCGATGCTGTAGACAAAAGGGATTGCAGCTATGTGTCATAAAAACATCCCCGGGCCCGGCAGTTCCTGGTCCTCTCCTTCCCAGTGGAGACCGGTGGGCACAACAATGGGACAGGAAGTCATACGCAACAGGCAGCCCCTGGGGCACTTGTCAACGGCTGGGCTAGGATCCTGTCTCCAGCCTCTTATCTGGCACTGCTGCTTCCTCTGTCTGCCCCCTATCCCTGGCTCACTCGTTCTCAAAAGCTGGATGGATGCCCACCCGTGCTGGCCACCCAGAGGCAGCACACTCAAGCCTGTGGGGGAAGAGGCCCGGAGTAGCTGAGGGCGAGCAGCCCAAATCACAGGAGGTGCTGATGGAGGGACCAGCTTCCAGGGTCGTGTTCTCTCCCCCCTGGAAGGCGGGAGGGAGGTATCACCTGTGACACTGTGAATTCACTGTAGCCTTATTATTGGCTTTCCCTGTCTAAGCTCAGAGCTGTCTCTTTCTAGCTGTGACTTTGGGTGACGTTGGGTGTCCGTCTTGCCCTCTGCTGAGGGAGAAGGCCTCAGTCTGCGCCTTCCTTCAAGAGCTTCCCTCAAGAGCTTGTGAGGAACTGCCAGACAGCTGTGGTTATAAAGTGCTTTATAAGCCATAAAACGGTCCAGGACTTCCCTGGCGGTCCAGTGGTTAAGAATTTGCCTGCCAATGCAGGGGACACAGGTTTGATCCCTGGTCCTGGAAGACCCCAC
Organism: Antilocapra americana; assembly: GCA_007570785.1. Classification (NCBI taxonomy): domain Eukaryota; kingdom Metazoa; phylum Chordata; class Mammalia; order Artiodactyla; family Antilocapridae; genus Antilocapra; species Antilocapra americana. The sequence continues at coordinate 8,895,022 of ML663010.1, forward strand.
ATGCCATGGGGCACCTAAGCCTGTGATCTGCAGCGAGAAACCACCCCAGTGAGCGGCTCACGCACTGCAGCTAGAGAGTAGCCCCCGCTTGCCGCAACTAGAGAAAGCTTAAACACAGCAACAAAGACCCAGTGCAGCCAAAAATAAAACTAAATATTAAAAAAAAAAGTTTTGTCCGGATGCTTGTAAAGTGAAGTGAAAGTCGCTCAGATGTGTCAGACTCTTGGACCCCATGGGCTATGCAGTCCATGGAATTCTCCAGGCCAGAATACTGGAGTGGGTGGCCTTTCCCGTCTCCAAGGGGTCTTCCCAACCCAGGGATTGAACCCAGGTCTCCCTCATTACAGGCAGATTCTTTACCAGCTGAGCCACCAGGGAAGCCCCCAGACGCCTGTAGCTCCTGTTAATATATATCAGTTCATACCACTCCCACACTTAACACTTGATGGTGGCAGCCTGTCCTGTGTAGGCACTGGGACCAAACCAGCAAGTGAGGGGCCTGGGACACAAGCACACCACTGAATTTGGAGCATCTGACTCGCTGCTTGGTTTGCGAACCAATGGGTGGATGAAATCCAGTTTTTAGAGTTCTTTGAGATCCTTGGATGGTGGGTTGTGATAAATTCAAAATTTTTACATATTTCTGTTTAAAGCAGTCTTCATTGAGCTAGTCCTTTGGCCCATCTGGTCTACCTCATCTCTGTCACTTGCCTGGTTCACTGGCTTCTGTCAGGGTAAGTTGAGAGGGAATTAAAGGCAGAGACTGAAGGAGGTATATATGAGAGGAAAAGAAAACAAGTATTTTGAGTAAATACGATTTTTAAAATCACCATTGTTTTGGGTTATTTAAGCATTAAACACGATTTAGTTATGAGTCCTTTCACAGGTTTAGGAAAATAGTAATTATACAGCTAATAGCAGCTACCATGTATGAAGAGCTTACTCTGTGCTAAGTCCTTTCATTGGATTACCTCATTTGATCCCTACAAAAACCTTGGCAAGCAGATCAAGCCATTTTTCATGAAAATCTGGGGAAACTGAGGCCTGAGAAATTAACGTGCCCATAGTCACATAGCTCATCAACAGCAGAGCAGAGACCCCACGGACGGTCTTCCTGACTCCAAAAGTCCAACCTTTAGGCTCTATAGCCTACCCACTGAACAAAATACTTAACTGCCTACTCTGTGCCAGGGAATGTTCTATGGAGTCACAGTGGTAACACTGACCCTTGGCATTTACCTTCTAGAGGGGTGAGAAGAGGGCAGAAAAGGAAGTAAGCAAATCCATAGACAAGGTAGCTTCAGGCAGAGGAGGGTGCTTGGAGGAAAATAAAAAGGAGACAGAAGGATGGGGAATGACTAGGGGTGGGAGGGATGGCTCCCTGTGTGCACTGCAGACCACAGACCAGTGGCTTCAGAGGTCCCTGGACGCACCAGCCTGAGGAGTGCGTGGAAACAAGTACTTAATTCACCCAATAGCTATTTTTATTTCTTTTACTTCCATTCTGGGTAAACAGATGGGAATTTAATGCACAAAAGGGGGGAGCAGAAAGAAAAGAGCTTAACATTGCAAATCTTCTTGAAATGGTATTTAAGGGAACCACAAGTCAGGAGCACAAAGCCATCACTGTCATCATCTCTATTATTTGATAAGAAAACACTTTCGCAAGCTGAGCAAAAGATTAACGAGCCCATTTCTTCAGACTGAACACTCAGCCTTATCCGCGGGTGCCTCCTATTTATGTAAAGTGCTCATCCGAGGGGAAACAGCCCCCTCCTGCATCCGGACTGAAACAAAGAAGGGCCTCTCCTCACTGTGGGCTTCATGTGTGTTGGGAGCTCTGCTTGAGGATTTTGAGGCTCCCCCAGGAAGCAGGTACTGCTGGGATCTTCACTCTACGCAGGAGGGAACCAGGGCTCAGAAGGTGTGTTCAGATCATGTGGCTGGCTTGATCCACACACCTCTGAGAATGCAGATCTCCATGGGAAAACCACTCGCGTCCCGCCTAGAAGCATCTGCCTAGACAAACAGCAACCACTGATGACTTAGAAACACACACATACACCTATTCTGTGTTTGAAAAAAATGTAGATCTGAACTTCCTGGTCAACCAGGTCCTAGTGGTTAAGAATCCACCTGCCAATGTAGAGGCCACAGGTTCGATCCCCGGTCTGGAAAGATCCCGCGTGCCACAGAGCAGCTAAGCCTGTGCGCCACAACTACTGAAGCCAGCACGCTCTAGAGCCCGAGGGCTGCAGTGACTGAGTCCGTGCACCTACCTACAGCCTGTGGCTGCAGCAAGAGAAGCCTGCACACTGCAACGAAGAGTAGCCCCCATGTGCCGCAACTAGAGAAAGCCTAGTTGAGACACAGCCTAGAGAAACACAGCGATGAAAGCCAAGTGTAGTTTAAATTAAAAAAAAAAAGTAGATCCATGTCACAAAACACACACTGTGAAGCAACAAAATCCCTCTATGACTTCTGCTGCCCACATCCCATCTGTCCCGGTGTCCTGTGGCTGCTCTTTAAGGCCCAGTTAGAAGCCCAGTCTGTTCTAACATGCCCACCCCGCTCCAAGGATGCCAGCCTTCTCCAAGACCCTCTGGAACAGGATGATGAGTATGATGAAGAAGAAGAAGGAAAAGAAAATGATGCTGACTGACATATACTGTGTGCCAAGTACTAACACTTTGCACATACTAACTCAATCCCCACGACACTCCTATGCAGTCTGCGCTGCCGGTCCTGTGCTGAGAAGAAACTGAGGCATAGAGGCTAAATGACCGAGGCCACCAGCTCGTAAGTAACACTTAAGCTGGGACTGAATTCAGGCCAGCGGCAGGGCCTGAGAACTGACCTAACAAAGTACCAGGCAACCAAGCTTCCTCTAACACTATCTGCTGGCTCATGCTCATGTGTTCCCCTTTGTCTTGTTTTTGCCTCTCTTATTAGGCAGGAGATTCAGTCACATAAGGCACTTCTTCATAATTCTCTTATATCCCTTCCCTGATGACCAACAGAAGTATAGTGAGAAATGTGAGTTAATAAGGGAAGTGCTTAAGATGGTATCGTATCTGTCACTCAAGATGTGCTCTATAATGCTAGCTATAATCAGCAGGAGTATTTGTAAGGAGGAGTAATATTAGGAGTTGCATAATTAATTATTATTGATAGCGGCAGAGGTTATCTTAGTAGTATCAGTAGCAGTAGTGGTGGTAGTAACTGTATGAGTTGGTCATATTACTAACCCAGATGCTGCTTGAGAACCACTTTCAAAGAAACATCATCCCAGGTCAATGAAGAGAGACTATTCTCAATGTCAAACATGCCATCTAAGCATGCTGATGACCATTTTAATGGGCGGGGAGCAGGGTGACAGCCACCATTTATTCTTATAGGCGGGGCACAGCTTTACTGTACTCAACTCCTTTAATGCCAGTGGCATCTAATTATCTCCACCAGTTTACCATTAAGGAAACGGGAGGCCTGGAAAGATGGGCTGACCTGTCACACTGCTAGAAGATAGTAGAGACGACAGCTCTGGGGTGACTCGAGGGGCTGGTGGAGCCCCCAGCCACGGGCAGTACCTGAGGTCAGGGTGTGGACTCTAGGTGGAGTGGGCCAGAACCCTGCGGGCTCACACCTTCGCTAACTCCAGCTTTTCCGAGTTCTGTCCACATCTTTGGAGGAACCCTCTCGACCAGCAAGACACGGATCAGGGCGCCCAAGGGCTGGGCGGGACACACAGTACCTTCTTCTGGGACCCCACCTGGAAAAGGACTTTGAGCAAAAATAGCTCCATGGGAACTGGGGACTACGTTTGGTACTAAACCAGCACTCCGGGCCCCGTGTCACTTCTGGCCCTGCTGGGGGTGCAGGACCACGTACCAGACAGCTCTGGGGTGGCTCCTGGTAAGAGGGCCTCTCCTCACAGCAGCGTGGGAAGGGCTTCCTAGCACCTCATTCTCAGAGCAGTCCAGGTGCTGAGAGGGGCCGTGGGGGGAGAGGGCAAGTGGAAATCGATCCCAGAGACCACAGAGCTGGACAGTGGGGCAGGGCTTTCTAGGCACAGGCTCAGCTGTCCACTTGCCCTGGCCCCTGAGGTCCCAGCCCCCTCGGGCATCATTCTGGACTGTATTTCCTTGTTCTCACACAGTTTCTCTCTCTCGCCCCCAGGTCCCCCCTCTACCTTCTGCCACGTGGTCTTGGCATTTGCTTGTTCCTTCTGCCTGATGCTAATCACATGGTAGCGAATACCGAGCATTCACAGTGTCCAGGTCCCGCTCTAAAAAGTCCTGCCTGCATTAGCTCCCTAGCACTCATAACTTATGGGTGGCTGTGAGGAGTATGTGTTACTTGTCTATAGAACTTGGGCTCTGCAGAGACTAAGGGACAGGTTGAAGGTTCTAGAATCAGACAATGATTAGTGAGATCTCTTTGAATTGCAGTTTTCCCCTCGGATTGCTTTCCATTGGCTAAGAAACAGGACACCAGATGTTTCTAAGCTGCATCCCAAATCAGACGCTCCTCCTGGCTCAGTGTCCTGAACACCAGCAGGGCCTGAGCCCTTGGAGCGTGCTTCTCTCCACAGAGGGGCACCGTGCAGGGCTGGGGTGGGGAGAGGGAAACCAGGGGCCAGGGCGTGAAGCTCAAGCAAATGGACTGGGGTGTAGACAAGCGGCCCACCTTCATGCTCAGTATTCCCAGATATTCTCCAGGTGTCTGGCTTCTCCAGGCTGCTGGCAGCACTTCTTGGGGAGTCTGAGCACCCCCAATGCCCAAGGTTCTGAGGCAGAAAGCCAGATTTCCGCCCCCCTCTGCATCTCTAGCTGTATCTGTCTCCCACCATATGCCCTGCTATATGATGTTCTCATCCAGCAATTCACTGGCGAGACAGCAGACCTCCCTCCACTCCTGCATGTCTCCACGACCTCCCTTCCCACTTCCCCAAACTCCTCATTCCCAGGAGGACCATGCCCTCTGTTCTGGCTCCCCGTCCCTCTGCCTCCAGGCACAGTGAGCGGGGACCATGCTGGACCAGATGGTTGTCCGTTCTCCTCCAGACCACGGAGCGGGGGAAGGAGGCTCCCCCCATCTCCCTGGGTAACCCTGGATCTCGGACAGCAAGTGCTTTCACTTTCAGAGCTCAGTCACGGGTGATGATGTACCCTGCAGGGTCGCAGCTGGGACTAATCCTGGGTTTGAGACCCTGCCGTGTGCCTCGCTGGTGCCTGTGATGCAAAACTGCCAGCAAGAAAGGGATCCTGGGGCGGTGCAGGGAGGTTCCAGCTGCAGGGGCCCTCCCCAGGAGGCAAGGAAGGTGTCCTGGGAGAGGAGAGGCCGGTGGGGCCGGAATGGCACTGGAGGAGGGAGGTCCCCAGGGCTGGGACCCACCCAGGTGTTTTTAGAGCTTTAGGACTGGGTCTCAGCCGTGGCTGGGAACGCTGTAGCCTGACTGGTGAAGGGCGAGGGCCTTCAGGTCAGAGAGACCTGATTTGAATCCTTGCCTGGGTACTCAGCTGCTCAGTGTCCCCTGGCCCTGTGCCCTCATTTGTAATGTTAGCATGCACCTTGCTGGTTCGTTGTGGGGCACGGAAGAAGCAGAAGTAGGTAGAGCTGACCTTTAAAAGGATTAGGCGGCTCCTTTCACATGTGTTATCTCACAGCCCCATTTTACAGATGGGAAGCCTGAGGCACAGAGGGGCCTGTATGGGAGGCTGGGTCTGAGCTCAGATCTCTGTCTGAAGCCTGTACTCCCTTCCCCCTGCTGCCCGGCTCACCGCAGTGGCAGATGGAAGCATGTAAGAGTGTCTCCTTGTGCCCCTGCAGAGCTGCCCCCTGGCAGTCCCTACTTCCCTCCTCCCTCCAAACCCAGAGCAGGAGGCTGAGGGGAAGACGGGCCTCACGGAGAGATACTGGAGCCCCACCGACTAGTGTAGAGGCGGCCTGTGGCATAGCAGAGACCCAGAATGAGCTTCACCAAGGGATGAATGCATGACCCACCCATCCTTTGTCAGCATGCTCGTGGTCACACACAGTCCCCAGCAGGAAGGGAGAAGGGCAGTTTCTTCAAAGCAGAAATCTACAAGCACACACTGGAGCGGCACCACCAACGGTGCCATGGGCCAAACCCAAGCCACCGAACTGAGCTCCTTAGCCCACGTGTGTGAGGTCATGGAAGAAGTACCTTAATCCCAACAGAGCCAGACAAACCACTGAATCCCCAAGTAGACCCAGAGGTTCTGCCTTATTCTGGTTGGGAGACCTGATCCCATGCTCCAGACCTGGGGCAGAGGGAGGAACCGCAAGGGAATGAAGGGCGGGAGGGGAGAGGACAGACACCTCCAGACTCATAGAAGCAAAGGGTGTCTCCCTGGAGCCATAGCAAGCTCCAGCCTCTTTGTGCACAGGAGCGAAGAGGGTCCCCAGAGTTCTGCTGAGGGTGTCAGAGCGGCAGTGCCTCACAGGGACACGTGGCCTGGCCTGTGGTGGGAAGGCCAGCCAGGCTCTCCAAGGGCGGCAGGACCTCCCATGGGAGGCCAGCAGGATCTGCTTAGCAGCCAGGAGCTGGGCCATCAGAGAGCTGTCGGGCTGGGTATTCTTAAGGTGTCCTCCTTACCGTGCCCACATCTGACATTTGGGCATTCTTTTTTCCTCGTGGTGGTTCCAATTTTCCATGTGTCTAACACTCATTTGAAATGATTCATGGAAAAACGCCTTTGCAACCAATTTCTTTGTGCCACAGACAGTGCGGTTTGTAAATAATGGGCTATCTAAACACATACTCGTGTGTATGTTACCACTTCAGCGCAGCTGTGACAATCACATACAGACAAGCAGCTTGGGCCACACAGGAACCCTGATGCCATGTTTCGGAGCATCAGGCCCTGGGAGTCCTCCCGGGAGGAAAGCCAGAGGGTGGCCACAAAGACATCCCAGGGGTTCTGGGCACAGTGCCTGCAGAAGAGCACCTCCCCGGCCAGCGCCGCAGCCAGTGGCCACGGTCACAGCCCGAGGGCCAAGCCGCCCAGCGTGGGGCAGCGGGTCCCAGGGAGTTACCTCTGCCTCCTCTCCCAGTCACCCAGCCTCAGGCTCAGTTCAGCACCCTCGGGGACCTCACCAACAATAAGCAAGCCACCCCCCGCCCCGTTCCCCCATCTCCAGATGTTTTCTTGGTCCTTTCGCCCACCCAGCCAAGCTCTGGCAACCATAACAATTTCTCCACAAAGCAGAAACAGCTGGGGCAGAGGGCCGTGCTCTGACCCCACCTCCCTGCTGGTGCTTCCTTTAGGGAAGCCGGGGCCTCCACCTGCCACTTTCTCGCTCTGTGTCAGGCCCTGCCTGCCTGGGCCCTGCATTCGCTAGATAGCTCCCAGAGAATTAAGACGATGATGATCCAAGTCCATCAGCTGGGAAAGGGCGGGGCCCCTACAGGAGAGCACTAGACTGTAGCCAGCAGGCCTGGGCCCTGGGGCTGTTCATCCACTAAGTGGCTGGAGATCAGATAATCGGCCAGAGCCCTGACGTTCCCATCTGTGAAATGAGTGGATGGGGCAAGACGTGCCTGAGATTTCTAACAAGAATGATGGTAACAGCGACATCACGGTCATCAGCAGAAGTGATGGCCACCACTGATGGAGGGCCAGTTACCACCCAGACATTGTCCTAAGTGCTCTTCTCAGAGCATGAGCTCACACGTGTCTTACCACCCACCTTTCTAGGTAGGTGTGAATACCTCATTTCATAAAAGAGGCAAGTGAATTTCTGAGAGCCCAGGTGATGAGTGCTAGAGCAGAGAAGGGCCAAAGCCCAACTTCCGAGCCTCAACAACCCCATACTACATCAGCCCAGGGTCATCAAACCCAGCTGCACTCCAGGGCCAGATCTTCCTCCATCTGAATGCACAGTCCTCGCCCGTGTCAGGCCACCTCCCCACAGGCCAACAGGCCAGGGTCAGGGTTCTTCGGCCACCCTGTCAGTCACTCCACAAGCACCCGGGGTTGCGTGGCCCAGCAGGTATGCAGCCCAAGGCAGATCCCTACCGTTCATTGTTCAGGGCCATCCTCGGAGGGTCCAGGTTGGGGTTCTCCATGGACTCCATCTGTGGACACCGCAGGAAGTAGTACAGTGTGTGGAGGGCATCGGGGGACCAGGTGATGGGCTGGGGCGGCTGGCGGGCCTGGCGGGCAGGGCTGGAGCCTGGACACAGCGGGTGGCGCCCCTGCAAGTGGTGCATGGCGCGCGAGACCAGGTCACCTGGCGGGCAGGGCAGGAGTGGGGAGAAAAAGGACAAGTCTGAGTTCCCAGTGCACATTCTTCCAAGGACCCTTGCTTTCTAGAGGAACAGCGCCTAAGCTGGCATGCATAATTACTGTTTACCCAAAGGCAGCAGGTGGAGGTGGCAACTGTCACCCAGACACACAATAGCAATCTAGATTCCCTTTCACTTCCACTCCTGCCCTAACAGTTGCAAGAAACACTTGGCAGGGCCCAGCCCCACCAGACCTTATGCTAATACAGTTTCTTTTTCAACATCTCCACTCTCTCCGCCATCCCACGGGCCTTCTCCCGGCTCCAACCATGGGAATCTCCCTGGGCCTCTCTTCTCAGCCTCTAATTTCTGTGCCAGGCTGTGTGGGGGTTCTTTCCCATGCTGTCTGGGGCAAAATCCAGGTACTTCTTTTTTTTTTAATTATTTTTAAAATGTTTGGCTCCGTGGGCCCTTCACTGTGGCGTGTGGGCTTGCTTTAGTTGCAGTGGGGGGCTTCTCTCCAGTTGCAGCCCTCGGGTTTTTCTTGTGGCAGGGCATGGGCTCTAGAGCACGGGGGCTCAGTAGTTGAGGAGTGAGGGGTTGACCCGGGGCATGTAGGATCTTAGTTTCCTGACCAAAGATGGAATTCATGTCCTTGGCATTGGAAGGCAGATTCTTAACCACTAGACCACCAGGGGAGTCCCCAAAGTGCAGGTACTTCTGCAGAAAAAGGCTTCCCTTTCCATGGCCCCAAGGAAAACTCTCACCACCACCGTCCACTGTGCTTACTGTGTGCTGGGTGTTCCATTTTCTAGAAAAAGGATTTAACTTGATCTATATGCTGCTGGGGGTCCAAGTATATCCCCGTTTTACAGATGAAGAAACTGAGGCTCATCCGGTAAGTAAACATTTACTGGCCTCATGCATTTCCCTGGTCACAAGGATGCACAGTGTCCAGAGGTTAACTAAACGGTAGAGTCTAGATTTGAATCCACATCTGTGTGTCTCGAGTCTATGAACTGAGCTGAGACCCAGGCCATGGCCTGCCCTCCTGAAGGCCGTGGGGTCCTCAGGTTCCTATATCCTGTGCTGTAAACACAGTCTTTTCAATAACCCACCAGCTTAGGACAGGAAACATCTCATCATTGTGTGAGGCCACAATGCTGAGAAAGGATGGGTGAAGCAGCCCCAGGCACCTGCAGGCCCCTCATTCTAGGAAAAGTGGCGCCTTCCATTCTTCTCAGGCCTGAGAACTCAGGGGCGCATCCCCTGTGGGTCAGCTTCCTACACCCCCATGCAGTTCTTCACAGACAGCCCCTTGGCTAGAAAGCCTCTGAGCAAAGCTGAACCCATGGAGGGAGAAACCAGCAGGTTTTATCATGGCAGGTGAAGTGTCATTTGATATTCGGCAGGACCGAATCACTCACTCACTCCCTTAAACGTCCCTACGGAGCGTCTGGATCTGGTCCTCCGTTCCAGGTATCCCTGGTGCCCTGCCCAGGTCCTAGTGCACAACAGGGGCTCAGCAAACGCTTGAAGACTGAAAATGTAGCCTTACACGTTCACTTCACTCTGAAACACTTCTGGTGGTACTTGACTTGAGCTCATTAGATGCCAAGCCGTCCCATGACCGCTAGAGTGAAAACATTTGGAACAGTGACAGCCCTGGATCGAGAGACCTCCACAGGGAAAGAGCCCTCCATGCCCCCTCACCCCGGGTCCTCACTTCTCTCTACACAGAGGACCCTGCTCAGCCCACAGCTGTAGCTCGGGTGTCTCCAGCCAGATCCCAGGGCCAAGAGGGCTGAGAGCACAGAGTCCCTGATACCTGGTTCCATCCCCAAAACTGATTTAACTGGCCTGGGGCAGGACCCAGGTGTGTATATTTTATAAAACTTCCCTTGCTGAATCTAATGTCCAGTCAGATTTGAGAATCACCAGGTAAGTGGATTAAGAGCGCAGATTCCAGAGGCAGGTTTCAAACTACCTGTGTGCCTTCTGTGAGTTATTCATCAAAGCCTCAGTTTCCTTATCTGTAAAATAATCGCTTCTAACCACAAGTTCTGAGAATTCAAATACATAACCAACGTGAAGCACCTAACATCACGCTTGGCACAGAGGGCTTGGTAAAGTTACACACATCACCAGTCATTACTGTCCTTTGCTGCTGTTATTCTTCTAGACTACAGGCCACCTTGTCATGCTGCTCCTTCCGGGACCTCTGCCTGCAGTCAAGCGCTGCTCCACATTTCACAGGCTAGGAAGAGTCTGGCCCTGCAATGCCAGATCCCGGCTCTGCCCTCAGGACCTGGGTGGTAGAAACTGGTCCCAATAACCCCAGGCCAAGCCGCCTCCCAGAAGCTAGTTGTAGAGGTACGCAGGCTGCAATAAGTTGAAACCTGGCTCCTGGGTCTCCAGGTCTGAATGTCATAACTGTTGGCACGACCACAGGACCATGAGGAGGAGAATTCAGAGTCCCTGATAGCATCAAAGAAACCTTGATGAAATATCATTTCAAAGTTCGATAAGGTAGAAGTCGTTACCATTCTCTACGTTTAAGATTATTGCGTTGTTACTGGTGTAGACCCTTTGGCAGCATGTTTCCAGCCAGAATGCAGGCAAGAAAGTCAAGGAAGGAACAGATGTGCCCTCTACGGGTTCCCTAAAAGGGAAGCCAGGAAGAGAGAGGCTTTCCGAAAGTTCAGAAAACCATGAAGGCATGAGAACTAGAGATGGAGACCCCAGATACTTCGCTCCAAGCCAAGCTGCACGCTACCAGTCTCTCTCAAAGACCAGAAAGACAGATGCCTGCAGACTGATCAGGCATCTAAAGACTTAAGCTGCACGGCAGCGCCGTATAACAGGCAAAGACGGCTGCGTGCTTTGGATGTTCTCCCTGAGAGATGGTCCTCCCTGACACCTTCTATTTTCTAGGCTTTGTGATAGACATGGAAAGATACGACAAACTCTCTAGTCTTTACAACCAGCCCATCAGCAAGGCATTTCCGCTCCAGAGACGAGGACACAGGAGCACACAAGTTAAATGTGTCCAGGGGCATAAGCAGCAAGGGGACCAGCCAGGATTTGAACCGTGGTCCCTGGGTACCAAACACACGCTCTTGACCACTGCAACCCTGCTTACTCGAAGGGCGGTCTGCAGACTGGGACAGGTCTGGGAAACTGGTGGTTACTGGTTCGGAAGTTCAGTTCAGAAACTGAAAGTGAGCTTGAAAAAATTTCCAGAGCAGCCTGACAGTGATTTTATGGCTATTTAATCTAATAATAAAATAAGATGACTTGCATCTGACCTGCATTTTATCTTGTGTCTCTAGACACTCCTTTTTATTTATTTCATAAAAGCTTCAGTTTGCACTAGAGTTATGCTAAGTCACTTCAGTTATCTCCAACTCTTTGCCACCCCATGGGCTGTAGCCTCCCAGGCTCCTCTGTCCATGGGATTCTCCAGGCAAGAATACTGGAGTGGGATGCCATGTCCTCCTCCAGGGGATCTTCCCAACCCAGGGATCGAACCCACATCTCTTCCATCTCCTGCATTGGCAGGCAGGTTCTTTACCACTAGCACCACTTGGGAAGCCCAATAGAGCTGAGGATATACCATTTGTGGCCTGTCACTACAGAGTTTGAGAAGCTGTGGCCCGACGGTGCTGTGCTCTTGGTTTGGCACAACTGGGCTCTCAGAGCTGCTTCTGGGATGTTTTTGTATTTGAGAATCAATTGACCCTAAGCTTGATAAGACCTCAGTCTAAAGCCCAGGAACACCCAGGAGCAGGGAAGAACACCCTTTCTGCTTGCTAGTCATGAGAGCCTTGATCAGAGGTGCTATGGGTTCCCTCTGGTCTAACGCCTATCAGGAGCCATTAGATAAAAACAGCAAGGGAGGGACTTCCCTGGTGGTCCATTGCCTAACACTCTGTACTCCCAGTGCAGGGGGCCCGGGTCAATCTCTGGTCAAGGAACTAGATCCCACATACCGCAGCTAAGGGTTTGCAAACTGCATCTAAAGATCCCACATGCTGAAACTAAGACCTGGTGTAGTCAAAAATAAAGAGCAGGGTAACCTGGGCTTTAACACTGTCTCCAAAATGAGGCCCACACCACCTGGTTCCCTTTAAAAAAGTGTTTCATTTCTTTCTTATTCCCTCCCATTTACATTCGCATAAGTAGAGAGGGACAGAGGAAAAGACAAGCGGCTGGAGCTCCCTGTGCAGCTGGACCTGATACAAGAGTGAGACTTCCTGACCTACCTGGCAGGCTGGTCCTGGCGAGGTGCAGTGAGAGGATGCGTGTTAAGCCTAGGCTAAACTCTCAGGGACAAGGTACTCAGTGCCAAGTATCACTAGCCTCATTAAGTTCTTTAGTCTCAGAGGGAAAAACTGCAATATCTGCCTCCACCTTCAGCTTCTTCCTCCTTCACAACGATTAGCAAAAACACTGGTTTCAGAGTGAGAGAGCTTGGGAGTCTTGGCACATGACACAGCCAGTTGGGTTGTCAGTGAAAGATGCTCTGGGCATCCTTTCTTACCTTTGGCCTAAGAAATGGCTGAGCCAGAATGAGGACCAATCCTAGGTGGGCTTTAGGAGGCAAAAACTGTATGACAGAGGATTCATTGGGCTTCCCAAGTGGCACTAGTGGTAAAGAACCTGCCTGCCAATGCAGGAGACTCGGGTTCAATCCCTGGGTTGGAATGATCCCCTGGAAGAAGGCATGGCAACCCACTCCAGTATTCTTGCTTGGAGAATCCCATGGACAGTGGAGCCTGGCAGGCTACAGTCCATAGGGTCACAAAGAGTTGATCACTTTGACTGAAGTGACTTAGCATACAGAGAATTCATTTTTACACATACACATTTTTACACAGACACATGGCTCAGACACTGTTCTCAACACTTGTGATACGTACTCCAGGGGTACAACAGAGAAAGTCTTCATTCTTGTGAAGGTGACTTTCTAATCACATGGGAGAGATGACCAACTATTCACCTGCCAAGTGTCCATCAGTGCTTGAAATAAACCAAAACCATAAGATGGGACACAGAGGAATGAGGGTAGGAACTTGAGTCTCTGCAGGGTCTGTGGGGAAGGCCTGTCTAGGAAGTGTTACTTGGCAGAAGCTTAAAGACCGTGCCATGATTGGGCACCTGGGGGAAAAGGTCACGGGCAGAGGAATGACTAGTGCAAAGGCCCAGGGGTGGGAGGATTTTGGCCAGGAGGCCAAGGTGGTTGCAGGGCGGTCAGCAAGAGAAGAATAGGAGGTGATGAAGCCAGATGGAGGACATGTCCAGTCCTGGATTTCACTGGGTGTGTTGGAAAGCCATGGGGAGAATGGAGGGGATAAAACTGAGCAACAGAGTGACATAATCCGATTTGGGTTTTAAATAGCCCAGGTTTGGGCTAAGTTGTTGGAAGTGAAGGTGGTGAAAGGAGAAAACCAAAAATCGGGATAGTTTTAGAAGGTAGAAACAACAGGACTTAGTCCCTGGGCTGAATGACAAGGACAGAAAGATGACAAGCCTGTCTCCCAAGAGTAGTTTCTGAATGCCCCCCTTTTGCCTGACTGTGGTTTGTAACAGGTATGGAGACTACTACAATAAAAGGCTCTATGATAAAAAGTCAAGATCAGATTCCGATCTTGACCTCAGCTGCCTTGAGATGCTGGTGGCTGGGCTGCTAGCCATGTCTAGGAAGCCCATGCATGCGTGTGTGCTAAGTCACTTCAGTTGACTCTTTGCAACCCTATGGGCTGTAGCCCACTGTAGCCCTAAGTAATTCAGAGCTCTGCTAAAGCTAGACACAGCAGGAGTCAAGCCCTCACTTGGATTCTTTCAATCAACAGTCTGCCTTGGGGACGATGACTTTTCCTAAGCCTCAGTTCCCTCATCAGGACATACCTTGCTGAGCGGTTCTGCAGGGTAAATGAGATCACGTGACTAAGGTGCCTCAAACAGGGCCTTGCGCACAGTAAGTGCTCATAATGTTTCGAATGCCAAACAAAACCCAAGGGCTCTCCAGTGGATAGAGACCTACAAGTGTTCCTCATTGTCCTTGGACCAGAGAGTTCATCACACAGACCCTGCATAGCTCCAAAGACAGCCCCCACACCCAAGGCCACTTCCTGCAGGGTCCTCAAGGGGCAGGGAACCCAGGTGGCCATGCTGGAATGCCCCTAGGAGACAAAGAGCCTGAAGTCCCGCTTTCTGAACCAGCCCATTCCCCAATCTGCTCTGTGACCTTGAACCAGGCACCTTCACTTCCTGTCCTGGGGAGGAAAGGAAGACTGGGGGCAGGAAGGCAGGAAGCTGTGTCCTAAAGAAGCAGAAAGGCTCGCCATTCACTATTCAGGGGCCAGAAACCTCAGAGAAATCACAAACGGAAAAGGCAGGAGCAGAGTGAAACTCCATCTGTTTCCATGCTGAGTGCTACGACCCCAGGCGTGTGTGCCCACCCTCTGCTGGGTGGGCTAATGACACAGGAAGGGAGAAGTGAGGAGGCCGAGGGTGCAGTTTGATTGCTCAAATAATTGGGATAATGAGAGGGAGAGACTAGGGGGCACGGGGATCTCTTGCCTCTTAACACGCTTGTTTGAAGCAGCTGTCAAGCGGTAACGATCTAGACCCAGGGGCTTCCCATCATGTTTCAGAGAGCCCCGAGGTCCTGGGAGATGCCAGGGTGCTGCAGGGCTGAGTCCGCAGACCACACTCGCCTTCTTCCAGCCAGAGAAGTTCTGCTTTTTTCTTTCTTTTTCTATATTGAGGCTTCAGGACATGCGTTCTTTCTAACACTGGCTATAAATTCAGAGTCTTTGGGGCCAGGCAGGTAAAATAAATGCATGAGACAGGTCAGCTATGAGATACGGAGGTATGTGGCAATGAAGGGAATGCCTGCTGTTTCCTCAGCTGCCGCTCAGCTCCCCTGATCACCGGCATTCAGGGCTGGGGCACAGTGGTGTCAGATGGTCTGATTTCTCTAGAGAAACCAGAGATCTGGGTTTGGATGTGATTAAATCCAAACATATGTGGTCAAACCACGCATGTCTGTGGGCCACTGGTTTGCAACCTCTGGCCTTAAAGGATGGACAGTTTTCAGAGAAGGCAGGACACGTGCAGAGGAGGAGGAAGGCAGGACACAGCAGGCGGGCTCTTCCCCACCTCTCCCTTGGAGCCAGCGGTCTGTGGGGGCTCCACTTACTCAGCTCAGAGATGCTCCCCACACAGGTGGCCAGGAGGGACTGCTCCAGGGTGCGGAGCTCCAGCTGCGCATAGGCGTCGGCTCGCTCATCGTGGCCCAGGGAGCCTCCGTTGTAGGGGCTGAAGTATGCAGGGAGGGAGAGGACTCCTGTGGGGAGACAAGGTGGCGTGTCAGTGGATATAATCAATAAACAATCGATGACAAGAATAAAACAGAGTTTTATTTGTGCCAAATGGAGGACTAGCCTGTAAGTGCGCTATCCAGATTACTAAGAAACTGCTTTGGGGAAGCAGTCTTCAGCACAGTTTTATATCTTGTCAGAATAAAGAATATTAAACAAGTCAGGGTTACATATCTTCAAGGTTTGAAAAGAAAAAAAAAAAGAACTAGACCAGCGAGTACACAGTCATTAAGGCCTTCGCACTAGGGAAGCGGGTCTTCATCATTAAAGGAGAGCCAGCAGCACCATCCCAGGAAGAGGGGCATTTTATCTTTATTTTTAATTTTTTTTTTAAGATTTTTTTTTGGCTGTGGACCAGTTTTAAAGTCTTCACTGAATTTGTTACAACACTGCTTCCGTTTTATGTTTGTTTTTCAGCATGTGGGATCTTAGTTCCACAACCAGGGATCAAACCCCTACCCCTGCAGTGGAAGGAAAAGTCTTAACCACTGGACTGCCAGGGAAGTCCTTAATCTTTATTTTTAATGTAGACATTATTTACTCCCGGGTAAAGTGCCCTTTTCTTCAGCAATTAAAGCAGATGTACAGTGTATGTTTGATAGGCCACAGGTTATTTCGGTTAGCATAAAATTCAAGTTAGGGACTTTCCTCGCGGCCCAGTGGCTAAGGCTCCAAGCTTCCAATGCAGGGGGCCTGGGTCCCACAGCTAAAGATCCCACATGCTAAAACTAAAACCCAGAGCTGCCAAATAAACAAACAGCAACAACAGCAACATAAAATCAAATTAACTCATGTGTCTTTTATCAACAAGTCACCTGAGGACGGAAGCAAAGCTGGAAGTCCATAGCCCTGTTCCCCGTCTGGTGGAGTAGGGGGTGGGGAGTGGGCCAACCGCAAGGTTCCACTCAGGACCGCTGACTTTTGACTGTGGCCGGTGCTGTGGGAGCCAGAAGGCGGGGTGGCCCACCTGCTGCGTGCTTTAAAGCTGTGGAGACCACCCTTTCTTGAAGCTGCAGAAGGAACCGGCCTCCAGACACCCATGGGCCACACAAGCATTCACTCATTCCTTCCCTTCCTCACTCGCTGAATATTCAGAGTGCTTCCCAGGCACTGTGCTGTCTTCAGGATTCCAGGGTGACAAAGAGACCTGGCTTTGTCCTCACATTGCTCAGGGAATGGGGCATCAGATATAAAGGTCCACCCCGCCCACCCAGAGGCCAGCATCAGCCCCGGAGTCCTCTCACTCCCTCAGGCTGCCCCCATACTGCCCCCTTTCTCCTTCTTCAAGCCAAGAACAAGACTAAGAGAAACCAGAAGAAAGGGTGCTGGCTCTCCCCACTCCAGCCACTGGCCAAGCCCATTAGTGTTTTTCATTAGCACTTCAACACCAGAGGAGCAGAGCTGTCAGAATCAATCCCAGAGGGTGACAGCGTGTAAATTTCTTCAACTCACTGTGCAGCTTCTTAGAAAACACCAGAGAAGCAAAACCAGGCTGGCTTAAAATTGAGGTGTTGGTCAGGAGCATGTGGCCACAGAGATTCGCAGTTTTTGATAACCACTAGTTCTTTGATCAAGGCATCCTTGTCCAATCCCCTTGAACTTTTTTTTTTTTTTTGAAAAAGCAAAACACCCACAGGAATTTAATCAGCCACTTTTGGGAAAAATCTCTCAAAATTCCTTGAGATAATGGGAGAGCCCCTGGGATGTGGCCAAATCCGGGCTAGAATTCCCTGTCCTGCCCACGGAAATTGTCACAAGGATGACAACAGCCAGGGGTGCTGCAGCAAAGAGCTCAAGACAGGGCCTTGGGGCTGGAGCCTTTGGGTTCATGGTTCTGGCTCTGTCACTGAACTACGCTGTGTGATCTTGGGCAGATGACTTCATTTCTCTGTGCCTCAGATTCCTCACGTGTAAACTACAGATAACAAAGGTTACTGAGCTTACCGTGTGGCGGTGAGGGATGACTTGAGTTGCTGAATGTCAATGCTTAGACTGCCGTGTGGTTCAGAGTTAAAGGCTCTTCAGTTGCTATTACAGGTATTTTTCCTATGTGCTGGGAATGCAGACTTCATGTATTATTCTTTCAACAGGTAGGCACCTCTGTGTCCATTTTAGATACTGTGCAGAGAGTTTTAATAACTTGCTCTACTAAGTGGCAGAGCTAGGATTCGAATCCAGGTCTGACTGGCCCTAGAAGATATGCATTTCATCCTCTGTGAGCCCAGATCCACACCACCAAGCTCACCTATGGCCGTCCCGATTCAGTGCTATCATTACTCCTGGCTCGGTTCACTCCAGGAAGTCCCTGTGCTGGGCCTCACGCACAGGGCGGTCTTCCTCCAGCTGATTCTGGCAGTGGTCTTCGACCAGTCTCGAGGTTCAGCTGCTGTGCAGCCCTGCCCTCCAGCCTGCCCCGCCTCCATGCCTCCGCTGTGCTCCCTCTCTGCCTTGCGGTGTGCCTGAGACCTACACCCGGAATCTCCCTTCAACCCTTCCAGAATAGCAGTTGCAACTGATCTGGCAAAGCAGGGCATCAAAGCACTTCCTCAAAGCTGTTTCCAGTGGGGGGAGGAGGGTATGACTAGCCTCCCCCTCCCCCATCTGTGTCCCCAAAGCAGAACCTCTCCCTGACAGCTGAGATCCCAAACACATTAGGAAGAGCTGGCTCTAGGCATTAAAGCAAGTAAAACAAAAGACAACCCCCCCCCCCAACCTTCAACTAACAAAGCTCAACCCCACGGACAGCCCAAACATTTAGGAGGGTCTCTACACAACTACAGGTCCTGATGTAGGCCTCCCTCTCCCCCTTCTCTTCATTATTAATCCACGGAAACAATGCTGGGGACACGTGGATCAAATTTACAGTGCTTAGGGCAAGGGAATAGGAAGGTCAGCTGATATGTCAAAGGATTCCCAGAGAGAAATATTGTGTCAGTGGATCTAGTAATAAGAGCTGGCAGCTCCATTAATAATTGTTCCCATTTTCCCAGTCATCATCCACCCAAAGGGGCTTTCACTTCATACTGTGGCAAAGGTAATTATGGGCCTCTTATTAATAATAGTAATTGATAGCATCACAGCTTTTGCATAGTACCTTTTGCTTTTAGGAGGCTTCTAACACTGAGTATGTAAGTTATTCTCCTGGCGAGGGAGGTAGAGCGGTCACTATCAGTAACAGCCACTGCTGACTTTTATAGAGGGCTCGCTATGTGCCAGGACTGTGGTAACTTTGTATGCAAGATCACATTCAGTTCCCAAGGCTTCATGAGGTAATGTCTGCACCCATCTTATAGATGAGAAAACCAAGGCCCCAGCCCCCAAAGTTAAGTGATCTTTCCAAGGTTATTGAGGGTCAGGAACTGAACTGGGGCTAGAATGTCAATCTCTTGAGTCTCAAGATGTTGAAATAAAATGATGTCCAAACTTTGATCACCTTGTCCTTTAGTTAGAATGAGGATATGTGTGAGAAAAAGGGTTCTGTTCTGTTTGGGCCTGGAATCTGAGAGGAGGAATATAAAGATCCAAAATTATGACTTCCTTTTTAATGTGTCTCCAGGCACCACCTGCCAAGGATCCCTGGAGGCCTCGCGTGAAGCTCTACGGACAGAAGGCCATCTCTCTTATTCCTCCCTGATCTTTCCAGAATGCAGTTCCACGGCTTGCCTTCTGAATCTGCTGAGTCTCTTCCCTAAGAAAGCCTTTTTTTTGTCAATGTGAAATTCTTCTCTCTCCCACATAAGTCTGTTCCTCAGCCATTCTCACTGGAGATGGAAAACGTTTGCCTTAAGTTCTCTCAACACTACGCCTTCTTTGCCCACAGAAATTCCCAGCATTATGACATGGGCCCGGGGCAAGGTTATTGTAGAAAAAGGGCTTTCCAAAAAAAAAGAAAGGCAAAGCATCCCTTCTCCCTTTACTAAAATCTTAGAGAAAACTGTTTATTTCAGTCATGATGGAAAAGAAAGCAAGCTGGAGTGAAACCTTTATTCCTTTACTAGTTAATAAGGATACCCAAATCAATCCCTACTGAATGCTATAAAAGTTACAGAGAAAACCCACATCCATGGCTCAGATCATTGCCATGAAATGAACTAGTGCATGAGAGCCAGGGAAGTAGACAAGATCCAGGCATCCTCTGCCCCTCTCATCTCTGTTGAAACAAGGTTCCACCCCATCTGCTTTGACTCTATGTGAAGCCTCTGGGTTTCTCAATCTACACATACAGCCACAATCTTCATCACTCCAATTTTCTCAAGCAGGTTGCCCAACCCTTGAATCTCAGAACTCATTATCTCATTCCCCAAATCCGCCAGGCCAGTCCTTTCTCTGAGCACAAGACCGCATCCACCCAGTTGCCCAAGGACAGACCTGTGAGTCATTCTTATCAACTCTCTCTCTCCTCCTCCACACATCCAGTCAACCACCAAGCCCGGCTGCTCTCACCACCTTCCTATCTCAAAACTCTGTCATTCCTGGTTTGGGCTCCCCTCTGGATCCTGCAAGCAGCCCCTCCCCTGTCTCCCACCTCCATCTCACCAGTCCCTGACATCCCTTACTGTGACCATAGCTGCTAAGTCGCTTCAGTCGTGTCTGACTCTTTGCGACCCCATGGACTGTAGATTGCCAAGCGCCCTTGCTCATGGGATTCACCAGGCAAGAATACTGGAGTGGGTTGCCATAGCCTCTCCAGGGGATCTTCCCGACCCAGGGATCGAACCCCCTGCATCTCTTACACCCCCTGCTCTGGCAGGCAGGGTCTTTACCACTAGTGCCACCTGGGAAGCCCGAATAACTAGCGCTACTCTGGGATACACAGTCTTCTTTTCTCTGGCTTTAAACTCTTCAGTGACTCCCCCACCTCATGAAGATTCCCTGATGGCACAGCAGGTAAAGAAACCACCTAAGATGCAGGAGACACAGGAGACGGGAGTTCGATGCCTGGAGTGGGAAGATCCCCTGGAGAAGGAAATGGCAACCCACTCCAGTATTCTTGCCTGGAGAATCCCATGGACAGAGGAGCCTGGCGGGCTACAGTCCATGGGGTCGCAGAGAGTCAGACACGACTGAGTGACTAACCCTTTCCTCATGAAGAGGTTCAAACACCTTTCCACAGATAAGAATAGATAATATTCTTCTTTCTATGATACTTAGGCACGAAAATAGTTCTGCCAGTAAAGGGGGAAATTCCCAGCACTTCTCAAGAAGTCAGCAGAGTTAAGAAGCCTGCGCACACCTGATCCTGGCTTCTCCAGCTGTTCTCTGGGTTTGGTCATTTGGCTCTGCTTCAGGGTCAGGTTCCTTCCCAGGTGATTCTCCACCAGTTCCCAAAGAGGGCGCCATAGAGTCGGATGGGAAAGCCAGGGCCTGGAGGACTGGAGTCCTGGCCTTTTTTCTGGTAGTCAACCAGGAATTCAAGCTGGGTTTCAGCTTGCAGAGGCGCTGGTTCCTCCTAGCAGGCAAACAACAGGGCAGAAGCCAGTGCGCTGCACAGTGGGCTGACAGCCCAGACTTTCTCAGTGCTAAGGGTTTTCAGCCCAAACACCAAATCAATGGGGATTTCATTCTCTTCTCTGTAAGGTGAGGCAGTCAGTTGGATGGCCTCTCAAGCCTGATCCAGCACTAAAGTATACACTTCAAAATGTCTTCCCCCACTTTCATTCCACTATTTAACTTCTGAATTGTTAACAGTGGAAACAAATAGGCCCTGATAGTATTATTTCCTATGATTTCATTCCCCACCCCCAGTTATTAACAACACCCCCTCCCCATACATACATATACACACAAAATTGTAATGTAAAGATAAGCTTTTTTGGTGAAAACTAGATAGATTTGCAGTTCAGTTTTTCTGACTAGTCGTCAACAGGCCATCATGAACCTATTCGCAGGGCAGCAATGGAGACGCAGACATAGAGAACAGACTTCTGGACAAGGGTAGGTGAGAGGAAGCAGAGGGTGAGATGAATGGAGACAGTAGCACAGAAATATATACTAACACATACAAAATAAACAGCCAGTAGAAATTTGGTGTATAACTCAGTGAACTCAAACTGGGGCTCTGTAACAACCTAGAAGGGTGGAAGGTGGGAGGGAGGTTCAGAGGGACACCAATGGCTAATCCATGTTGATATATGACAGATACCAAACCAAGATTATAATCAATCAATTAAAAATAAATAATAATAAAATTTAAAAGTGGGAAAAATTTAAAAAGGCCATCCAGACTATAACTTAAGTATCCCCTCAACTCGACATTCCATTCCCAGAGATCTGTGCAGACTTGCAAATGTTTTTTTCAGGGAGCTGTGACTGTGGTAGAGCCAGGGACCCGGGCAAGCCCATGTGCCTAGCACCCTCTCCTGCCCCTGGCTCCTACAGACTTGCCTCTGACTTGCTAGCCGGCTCAGGGAAGCTCATTTGTGAAGACAGCAGAGGCCACCACCATCTGTCTCCTGCTTCTTTAAAATGAAACCCAGGATGCAGAGGATTGCTCTTTTACTGCCCTTGAGAGGAAACTTGGCAGGGCATCTTTTTGCCAGTTTTCTTAGGAGCTGGAAGCTTGGGTGGGGTTCAATCCATAAGCTTCTGAAAATAAAAATTATATTGCCCCACTGAACAGTTTCCAAATAGCTCACATAATCCAACCGTTTTCTTTTTTAAGTGTTTCCATTCTCCAACCTGGAATTTTATATATAGTACGTTTAATGCCCAGTTGTTGTATATTAGTCACACTGAACACAGTGCTGAAGCGTTAAAGCCGGAATATTTTCCAGAGAGACCCAAATGGAATATAAAGACAGTTGACTAAAAAAAAGCCAAAACAACCCACTTCACTGAATGGTGTCTCTCCTGACAGTTTAAGTTCAAAGAGACTGGGGAGGAGTGTTGAAGCAGGGGAAAGATGAAGGAAATAAGGAGGAAAACCTAGAACTGGAATGAAATCTGCTTGACTTGATGAACTGTCAGTCTTCCTCGTAAAAATGATTCCTCAAGAGTAATCAAATGCTCATGTAATTCTCAGCCAGCAGCCATCTAAAGATGAGAGCGCCATACTGTGAGACCCAAGAGTTCAAGTGAGGAGCAAAGGTGGGGAGACGGGAAGAGAGAAGAGCGGGGGTCCAAGCTGAGTTTGGGAAGCTGGTTTGAGCCACGAGTTAGTCATGGGGATGGCTGACCCCACACTGGGCAGCACTCCCAATCAGCTGAGGCAGTCTTGGAGGCCCTGTGAAGACCCTGCGAGTGGTCTCGTTACCACCAGCCAGTACTGCTACTGTCCCCTTCACCAGTGATGGCACTGATCACTTGGCGAAGGCCACCAAGTTAGTGGTGCAGGTGGGATTCAGACTCAGCCTGCCCATCCTTCGGGTCCACGCTGCCTCTCCCATGGGGCTCCGCTCACAAGCTCAGGGACAGAAGGCTTCTTCACCGCTTACCAGTCCAATTAGCACTGCTCTTTCCCCTTCTTCCTCCAGGTCAGGAAATTAAAAGCAAACATAGCCATGCTCTGATTAACACCCCACTCTAAGCTATCAGAACGCCACCAGGGCTGAAGGTGGTCTTCCGGTTAAGAGAGACCCAGAGGGCTGGGAGCTTACCATTAAACCGTGAAATAATAACAGTTTATGACTGCCCAGGGAGCCAGGGGCCAGAGAACCCAGGGCAAGATCAAAGGCTGATGAAGTGCAACATGCTTGTTGCCAGAGCCAAATTCTCTTTAAAAAGATGGTTTAAAAAAAAAAATGGTAAAAAGCAAACCTCACAGTGAATACTGGGCTGGAATTCATCTCTCTTTGGAATCCTGGGCAGTCTTGGGCCTGCTGGTGGGGCTCCAGCTTGGGGAGCTGGCCCTGGGCTGCCTCTTTTCCCTCCAATTGGCAACAGCACCTCTGAACTCAGGACTGGCTCACCCAATTCCCAGGCAGCTCCAAGCAGGGTGAAGATTTAGATGGGGAGAAGGGCCACCAGAAAAAAAAAAAAAAAAAACAGACCAACAAAGCAGTGGGGGGTGAACTTGAAATCTCCACTAGGAATGCCACCTCACAGGCATTTTGGTGATTTAATTAAAGTTCATATCAGTTCCATCCCAGACCCAGAGGATGGAGATGCCCCTAAAAGAAGGAGTTAAGATCAGGGACTGTTGCTTAATTGTTTTGAAGTAAAGACGTAACAAAATGTAACTTGTTCATTGCCATTTCCCTCCTTTGCAAGAGAGTAAAGTAAAGCCAGAGTAACCAAGCAGATCAATTTCAGGAAATTAAACCTAAAGGTGAACTCTGGAAAACCCAGCAACAGTCACAACATGGGGCACTATGGAGCACAGAACTCACACGTGGACCACTGAGCTTTTTCCTGTGGAATAAGATCCTAGTGGTGTTTAGAATACTTTTTAAGAGATTCTGGGTGGCCTCTCTCCAAAGTATTGATGTAACACATCAAGAACTTGAGTGACCCAGGAAGCCTGAATCTTGCAACTGCTGCCTCTTAAAAAAAGGAAAATCCACCACGTGACCATGGTCCTCTGTCAAATGCCGTCCTTGACCCATGGTGACTGAGCACGCCAGTTCCTGTGAGCCAAGGACAACATCCATCCACATTTTGTATAAAGGCAACAGCACATTCAAAATGCAAACACACAGTCATCACCCTGAAATATCAACCCTTCCCCAGCTCATGCACATACCACCACCGTGAGTGACGGTGGTTTTCTCTATGCTAGGGCTATAAAAATGTTTTGAACTACTACACTTTCTAAACTTTATACAAATATGATTTACTGGTGTAGTAAAAGAGTGACTGTTATACGAGAAAAAAGGGGACGAGATGGGGGAGATACACTTAGAGGGAGAAGAGGATGACAGATCACTTCTGAGTACAGGAATACCCATCATTTCAAATATGGTAGAAAGTTAACGGAAATTAAGTTTTTATATAAGAAAACAAACGAATGTTTTGGAAAAAAACAAAACTATGATCTAATTACTTATAAAGAGCCCAGAACAAAGGTCATTTAACACAAAAGTTATTTCTGCATGGGAGAATTTGAGACGGTTTCTTTTTCCTCCATTATTCTTCACACTTTTTCCCTACTGATTAAAAAACGAATATATATATATTTTAATAAAAATAAAGCCATTATTACAACTGTTATGAGTTCATGGAGGCACAAAAAGCAAATAAAAAAACCTAACTGTTTCACATAAATATTAATTTTAAAAAAAAAGGAATAGAAACTCAGAAATCGTTCTATATTCCTAAGCAGGAGGTGAAATTTTGTCTGCAAGTCTTATTCCAAGAATCAGCCTCCCTAAAGGCCAGCTCCTTTACTCGGCCAGATGGTGGTGACTGAGGAGCCATCTCTTGTGGCATCCTGCCGACACTCGGCCCAGCCGTGTACGCACTGAGCCTGTGTGATCATGATGTAGCTACACAATGGCCTCAGCTGCCAGCAGAAG
The DNA here is from genome assembly GCA_007570785.1 of Antilocapra americana. Lineage (NCBI taxonomy): Eukaryota > Metazoa > Chordata > Mammalia > Artiodactyla > Antilocapridae > Antilocapra > Antilocapra americana. Next base: position 8,920,113 of record ML663010.1, read on the forward strand.
CTGCAACGTGCTGGGACTGAGAGGTCCCAGAGCTGGGGGCAGAGCTGGGGGAAATCCTTATGTCACAGGGCCGGAATCACCAAGTGTGAAAAGAGGGGCTTGCCACTGTCATTGCTGGGATGGGGGCAAAGGCGGGCGCACGGATGGGAGAGAAGGCAAAGCTCCTTCTGGGAGTGAGCCCTGAGCTACATCCCCAGGGAGAGCAGTGCTGCCAGCAGGTAAAAGAGGAGGGTGGAAGACATCTCCACGTTTCAGTCCAAAGGAAGGAGAGGAATAAATCAGCCTGAGCACAAGTCATTCCTTGGGGGTTAAGAAAAAAGAGGCAAGTATCATAAAGTCCAGGGCAGATGGCCAAGATATTTAATAATAGAATATGAGCACATTAGTCAGAAATGTACTATGCTAGAGTCCTTCTAAAAATATAACCTGCTTTGGTTTAGATCTTTCAGGTGATTTAAGAACATGAATCAGAGGGAAGAAGGTTTAAAACTCAGCTATGAATTTTATTAAATGTGTGATTTTGGACTAGTTACTTACTTAACCTCTCTGAGCCTCAATTTATTCATCTGTATATAGGTCCATCTAGTCAAAGCTATGATTTTGCCAATAGTCATGTATAGATGTGAGAGTTGGACCATAAAGAAAGCTGAGTGCTGAAGAATTGATGCTTTTGAACTATGGTGTTGGAGAAGACTCTTGAGAGTCCCTTTGGACTGCAAGGAGATCCAACCAGTCAATCTTAAAGGAAATCAACCCTGAATATTCACTGGAAGGGCTGATGCTGAAGCTGAAGCTCCAATACTTTGGCTACCTGACATGAAGAAGACTCATTGGAAAAGATCCTGATGCTGAGACAGACTGAAGACAGGGGAAGGGGACAACAGAGGATGAGATGGTTGGATGGCATCACCAACTTGATGGACATGAACTTGAGCAAGCTCTGCAAGTTGGTGATGGACAAGGAAGCCTCACGTGCTGCAGTCCATGGGGTTGCAAAGAGTTGGACATGACTGAGTGACTGAACTGAAATGATATAGGCCTAATAATAGCTCCTAGTTCACAGGATTATTTGAGAATTAGAAGTTAAGTAAGCATTTCGCAAACATGTAATAAATGGGAATATTCTTATAAAAGACTTCACTGATTCCCAGGGCCAATGGCTTTGGGATAAAGCCATCAGATACCATATAAAAGTAATATCACTATTTGCAGGAAGTAAGGGTCCCAAGGCCAACCTATCCCATTATTTTCCTAAAGGCCTGTGCTGATAAAGAGTCATGCTTTACTCACCATAGATGGACCATTTATTCTGCATTCATACACGCCCTTCTTCTGTTTACTGATGACCTAGTAAGCTGCCAGAAGTGGCTAAATTCTGGGGATTGAAAAGTAAACAGGACGTAGTCTCAACTTCTTGGTGTTTGCAGTCTAGTGAAGAAGGGCAGACAGTATACCAGCCAAGTCAATAATATGTGAAAAGGACTACATGGAGTTAGACCAAAGAGCCCGGAGGAGGGTCTGTCTCTAAGTGGACTATGTAGGCTGAGTAGTCAAGGAAGGCGTCCTGAAGGAAGAGACATAGCTGATGAGCGGACATCAGTTGGATGGGGCTTTCAAGCAGAGGAAGGGCCTCTATAGGGAGGTTCTGGGGCGGTGATAGGCTTGGGAGGGGTCCCCTGGGACTTGTCATGAAGCTGTATTTGTAGAGTCAGCACGTTATTCATACTTAGACTATGTGTTTATTTGGGGCAGCCTGGGAGGTAGCTAAGGGAGATCACTGTCCTCCCTCCACCCACCCTTGGAGCCAATATGAAGCTAGGATCAGTGAACTTTTCCCGCAAAGGGTCAGAGAGTAAATATTTTTGGCTGTGTGGGTCTCTGTTACAACTGCTCAACTCTGCCAGTGTAATGTGTATACACATAAACAGATGGGTACAGATTTTTAAAAGATAATCTTCCTATTTTTAAAGTTATTAAGAAAAAACTATTTGGCTGCTCTGGGTCTTAGTAGCAGCCTTCAAACTCTCAGTTGTGACATGTGGGGTCTAGTTTCCTAATCAAGGATCAACCTGGGCTCCCTGCACTTGGGAGTGTGGAGTCTTAGCCACTGGACACCAGGGAAGTCTCCACATGGGCACAGATTTGGAATTTTATATCACCTTCATGTGTCACAAACTAGTCTTCTAATTCTTTTTCAAACATTTAAAAATATAAAACTAATTACTGGCTTGCAGTCTTTACAAAAAAAAACAGGCATCAGGCGGGATCAGGCCCCAGGTCTACAGTTGTCCACCTCACTACTAATCCAGAGCCCCTCAGAGGCATGGAGAGGGTAACTCGAAGTGATAGATGAGTGTAACAGGCCTCCTGGGGAGGAACTAGGGAGGAGGGCATCGATCACAGGAGTCTAAGGGGCTGGGACTCTGTCCTGAGAGCAAGGAAGACTCACTGAAGGGGTTTCAGCAATTGAATGATAGGGTCAGACACTCATTGAGACAGATAAACCGGGCAGCAGTGTGGGAAAGGGGTGGGAAGGAGAATCTAGATTAGAGAACCCCATTGCAGTCTGAAGACATCTTCTATGTCAGGGAATTCACAGTCTAAAAATCCACCTGGCTACTGCTTTGACTCTTATTTCAACAAAGCTGCTCATTCCTTTTAGCTTTTGCACTAAGCACTTAAACATCAAAGATAGAGGTAAAATTTTGGAACTAAAATTCACTAAGCAATCATTTTGAAGACCAGAGAAGTGAAAACATGTTGGACTACTTTTAAAATTGGTGATGTTTCCGGCTCAAATTAAAGCAGTTAGCAAATTTCAGTCTCGGTTGTTATGGCTCCACAAGGTAATTCACAAAGAATGAGAGAATTCAACACATGCTTTAAAATCTGGGCCAACAAAAGATACCCCCATGCCAAGTGGGTTGGAGCACCAGAGTCCAGAGTTGAAGTCACTCTCTTCATCACCTCATATATGGCACAAATGGACATACCCATGTACCACCCTGCCTTCCTGCCCCCAGAAAGGGTGGCTTGCAGGCAGTTAAATCCCACAGACAGAGAACACATACTCTAAGGCCATGGGACCTTCTGTCCCAAGGTGGACTGATGACTTCAAATAAGGATCAAGTATCTAAGTAGGCTCAGGGAATGATAGCACTGTGCTTTTCCCATCACTCATTTACTCACTCAAACCTTCATCCCATGTCTATTAATTACACTGAGCTTAGTGCTAGAAATACAGAGGTAAGACCCAGGTCCCTGACACTAGAGGAGAGGAAAAACATGTAGACAGATAATCAAAGGCACCATAATAAATGGTAGAGGAGAGGGGTCTGCAGTAGGTACTAGAAGCTTAGAAGGAATCTGAAGAGAGGGCTTTTGCTATGTGCTGTCATCATCAGCAAGGGAAGAAAAATAACAGGATGTTTCACAAAGCCCCTGCTTACTCCAAGAACCCTAAAGGGACTGAACAGAGTTTATGAGTTGCAAACAGTCCCTGGTCATCTCGTGGCTGGGCAACACCACACAACACGGGGTGGGCTGAAGGTGGGGAGGAGGTGTAGAGAAGGATTTCTCCGTGGAATGTTCATTCTCAGAATGGGGACACCCAAACCTCACTGGGTCTCTCCCAGGAGCCCATGATCATCCCCTGCCAAGATGCATGAAAACTTTCAGCCACTTATCTGGATACTTGAAATTGCACTGATGTTCTCAGTGACCTATCCAATGCCGTCCTCCCTGGCTAAGAGAACCCTGATTCTGCCCAGGATGACTTGCAATACAAGCCCTGGGGGGCCCCCTTCCCAGACTCCCTTACAGCTGTGCAACGTGATTTTGGACAATGCAATACAAACTCAGGACATCAGGGGTTCTGGAAAGTGCTGCTTTTCCTGATCTAAAAGGACAGGTTGTCCAGCTGGCAGGACCTTCGTGTTTCTCCTGGTCTTAAATGTGATATGCTGGCTGCAGAAGGACAATAGCAGCCACTATGCCTCCAGGAGGCTGGCCACCATGCAGGGTGTGGGGCTACAGGAAGGGACAAGACCAGAGCTTACGTGCTGAGGATGGCAGAGCAGAAAGCAGAAAGAGCCTGGGTCTCTGACCACCTCGCTGAACAAGCTAGCCACCACCAGGAACTGCCAATCTCTGAACTTGTTACAGGAGAAAAATACCACAGAGCAGGTGGCGTGAACAACAGAACTTTCTTTTCTCACAGTTCTGGAGGGTTGACGTCTGAGATCAAGGTGTGGGGAGGGCTGCTTTCTTCTTCTGACGCCTCTCTCCTGGGCTGTCTTCGCCCTGGGTCTTTATGTGGTCTTCCCTGTGAGTTTGTGTCCTGATCACCACTTCTTATAAGAACACCGGTCAGACTGGATTCAGGCCCACTCACAGGACTTCATTTTTACCTTAGTTACCTTAAATACAGTCACATGCTGATGTGCTGGGGGTAGAATTTCAACCTATGAATTTTGTGTGCATGCATGCGTGCTAAGTCGCTATAGTCGTGTCCAACTCTTTGTGACCCCATGGGCTGTAGCCCACCGGGCTCCTCTGTCCATGGGATTCTGCAGGCAAGAATACTGGAGTGGGTTGCCAAGCCCTCTGCCAGGGGATCTTCCCGACCCAGGGATTGAATCTGTGTCTCTTATGTCTCTTGCCCTGGCAGGCAGCTTCTTTACCACTAGCACCACCTGGGAAGCCCCAGTGAATTCTGGAGGGTCACAATTCAGACCAACACAGTAGTTTTCTCTGACTTGCAGATGAAGTAACTTTTCTAGTACAAGATGGCTTCTGTAAATCATTAGTTCACAAAAAAAATTTTTTTTAAACCACGGAGCTATTTGTTCAAATGAAATTATATGGTGAGTCCAGTGAGAAGGCCACCTCCCCACTCCTGGGGCTCCTGCATCTCTACAGATTGAAAATGTGAGCTCGGCACCTCCTCTCTGTGGCACTGCCTGTGCACGGGGACTCCGCTGAGAAGAGCGCGGTTTGGGCCCATGTGGTCTAGTCCCCAAGAGCCTGACACGGCTGCAGCACCTCTAGCTCTCATTTTGTTCAACATAAGGGTTGGAATCTCCCTTCATGGGGGAATCTTCCTGGCAGACCATCTATCAGCAGAACGCCACTTACAGACTTTTTCTTTTCTTTTGGCCATGCTACATGGCTTGTGGGATCTTAGTTTCCCAACCAGGAACTGGACCCAGGGCCTCGGGCATGAGAGCATGGAGTCCTAACACACTGGACCACTGGGGAATCCCCACAGCTTATTTCCAATTAAAAGAATGCAGATAGGCAAAAAGAAGAGAATAAAAATAGTAATTTTACTGCCCTGAAATAATCACCATTGACATTACAGTTTAATATCTTTTTGCATTTTTTTTTCATAGTGAAAACTTTTATATTTGGAATTAACCAGCTGGACTCAGTTTGGATGATCCCAATTTTGTTGGCAACAGCGAAAGCATCATAGTCAGGAGCCAGTCGAACATATGCCTTCTTCTCTCCATCAGGCCTGATCAGAGTATTGACCTTAGCCAAGTCAATGTCATAGAGCTTCTTCACAGCCTGTTTAATCTGGTGCTTGTTGGCCTTGACATCCACAATGAATACTAGTGTGTGTTGTCTTCTATTTTCTTCATGGCTGACTCGGTGGTGAGGGGGAATTTGATGATGGCATAGTGGTCAAGTTTGTTTCTCCTAGGGGCTCTCTTCCGAGGATATCTGGGCTGCCTCTTGAGCCTCAGTGTTTTGGGTAGCCGGAAGGTGGGTGACATCTGGATCTTCTTTTTCTTGTGGCTGTGGACACCTTTCAACACTGCTTTCTTGGCCTTTAAAGCCTTTGCTTTGGCTTCAGCTTTAGGAGGGGCAGGGGCTTCCTTCTTCGCCTTTGGCACCATCTTCATGAAAAGGGTTTCCTTTTTTGCACTTTTGAATATGCACCTCTGCTTTGGAGTGTGTGTGCATATTTTTCTGCATGCTTGCATACTTTTAAGAAATTAATACTTTAATCACCCCTTTTCACTTAATATTTCACAGACATCTTTCCAAGGCCCCAAATACAGTTTCTCATTATCCCTTTCAATGGCCACAGCACGGTCCATGCTAAAGGCTCACAGTACCAAGCACTGCTTTTTTGGGTGAGTCAAGAGAGTCCCACCATTTGACATTGTGGGCAGTGGCCTCCTAGTCACATCAAACCCCAGTGCTCAAGCACTGACAGGACCCCTGCTTGTGGTCCCAGCCCTAGAAGTGAGCCCCGGACATCCACAGGGGACCTGCTAGAGAGAGGTGACTTTAACAGGGACTCGAGAGACATCAGCATCATCTCATTCTGAATTTGAGAACTGAGTCTCACAAAAACTGAACTAAAGCGGCAGGAAGAGGTGGTGTTTCCTCACAGGTGTCTGTGGGTTGCAGACCCTGGCTCCCAGAAACCTTAGAGAGCTGACTATGGGTCTGTCATTCAGTCAGGGAGCAACCAGGCCATCTGGTCTACCAACATCCAGCCCTGGATGTGTACCACCAGGAAAACTGCCCCCTGCCCCCATCCCGTGCTTTCCACACAAAAGCCAGATGGGAAGGTCTTGCTAAGCCTCCAGGGGTTTCTGCAGCATGCTGCCTGGGAAGAGAGGCCTTTCCTTGGGGAGCGCGTTTGCCCGCTGCCCTGGGTGTCCTAGAGCTGTGGCCCGTCTGCAGAGCTGGACGTGACCCTGTGCACTTCTTCGGGCTTTGGCCAGAGTCCCTCCTGTTTGCTTTACAAACTCCTACTTAGAGTCTCAAATTAGGCTCATTAAAAAGCTAGCTCCCCACGGGGCTATAAACGTCACATAGACAAGCAGAGCGTGAGTTTACGAGGCTGGCGTGTGATCCGCCCACCACAACAGCGTGGACCTGGTGGAAACAGTGAATCAGCCTGTTCGGGCAGTACCCCCTCCTCCACTAAGGCTGTGTCAGCCACCGGCCAGAGAAGAGGCCGGCCGTGGACGGCCTCCCAGGCCAGCTGGGCTGGATCGCACTTGGATCTGAGCAGCATAACTAACAGCGGGGAAAGAACTGTCTCTCTGACACCCTCTGCTGCTCTCAGCTTTTTCACTTTATTTGCAGCACCCCAAGTCTGCGTCCAAACCCCTATAACCATCCTTACAGGCAGAGGCATTTGCCAACAACATAGCTCCCCACATTCTCACTCACACCTTGAGCAGATTAACCTTATCTTTCTGTGAGGGTGTTTCTCCTGCCTGGGTGGCTCTGGTGGGCTCCCATTCTAGCTCTGTCAGCTCTGCTTTGCAGCTCATGCCCCTGTGAGGGGTTGTGCCCTGTAGGCAGGAGGCTGCAGTGAATGGAGGGCAGAGAAAAGTGGACTCCTGCTTCCCTGCATCAATCTCATTATCCGAGTCACTGACCAGTCAGCATGCTGCAGATGACTCCGAGGTGGAAGCAATGTCACCTCAGAGACCTTACTGTCCACCCCCAGGCCCCCTGCCAGATGGTCGAGGTGAGAAAGCATCAAAATCTTAAATGCCTAAAGTTTCAGGAGATCACTTCTCTGTCCCCAGGCTTTACTATAACACACATGGCATCGCCTCCTTCCAAACTCAGAAGAGCCTGACGTGTATTTATTAACAGCCAAGGCTGGAAAGGACTACAGAAACCACACAGCCTCTCATTTTGCACATCCCCATGATTCGTCTTTATTTAATACGCTGCCACTATGGTTTCAATATTCACCACACCCCCCAGTACAGATGGCACTGTCTGATCAGTCCCTGATGTTTGACATTCCCGCATGACACCCTGAATAGCTGCCTGAGGACTCAGTTCCAGTGAGCAGGAGCTCATGTGCAGCCCCAACTGCTAGAAACTTCTTATTTAATCCAACCTTCTTATTGCAGCTTCTGCCCCTTGTCCTGTGTCCACACCAGTAAACCTACTCCTCTTTCCATTCTGAGGCCCCTCCCCCCATCACAGGTCCTCACCGGGTGTGACTCCAGCCCACTGAGATCTGGGAGCCCAGGACTCAAGCACACCCCCAGACTAGGCTGTATGTGTCCATCCTGACTGGTGCAGAAGAGCAGAGGATGGTCCACTCCCCTCTTTTCAGATTCTGAAACACTCATGATTGCAGTCTCTGCACTGGTGGCATCCCCCGTTCCTGTCCTTCTTTCTACCCAGTGACTGCTCAACACCTTCTTCCCAGAGCCGTTGCAGACCATGGCACAGTGGTCATGAGCACAAGCTTACAGGTTGGGCAGACCCAGCCTCAAATCTGGCTCTACCACTTACGCACCCTGTGGTCTTGGACATGTGACACCTTGCCAGAGCCTCAGTTTCCTCATCTGTAGAATGGGGCAACACTGCTCTCGGAGAGCACCAGTGACAGTCAGCTGAGACCACAGGAATGCACAGTGCTGGGCACATGATACAGGGACAGTGTCCTTGTCTGTGGGGATGTGGTCTTTTACCAACATTGCCCTTGGCCCTCTCCCAGGGTTCTCAGGCTCCCACAGGAGCTACAGTGACATTAACAACCCTTTTACCGGAAGCGTATGAAGGGCAGAGGTGATGCTTTTCGCCTTACTACTTTCCTCTCTCTGTCATCTCTGCAGTTCCAAGAACATGATAGATGCTTCATAAGTAGGAAAAAACCATGTTCAGAGAACACGAATTTATTTTAACTTTAAGCCTTAGTAAAAACATTGGACCCTCTCACTAGTAAAGCAAACCACAGAATAGCTTTGGCTTTAGAATAACCTTCTCTTGACTGCGCCTCCTCCCTTTGCCTGGTCTGTTAGGAGATGGCCGTCTGGGGGACAGAAGTCAGAGGGTTGGGCGCTGACTGTGCAGGCCCAGGCACTCAAGCAGGATGGAAAGACAGAGGGCAGGTGAGTCTGCCCTCCGCCTCCCCACTCCAGGTCCTGGTCCTGGTCCACAGATGAGCTGGAGGGAAGCACGGAGGTGCGGCTGGGGAGGCCCTGTGTGGTCACAGGGACTCACAGCTCTAACAACGGCTCTGACTCCATCCACATTGTGTGTGCAGATTACAGAGCCCACCCTCAGCTCCTAGCTCCCCTACTCCCTTCCCTTAGAAAGAAAAAGGGAGAAAGAAGGAGGGAAGAGGGAGAAAGGGAGAAAAGAATGTGTGTCTGAAAAAGAAACACGCGCTTTATGAGTGCTTTGAGCTCAGAAGCCCCATGACACCTGCATTAACTACACATTTCAGAAGAAGTCACCTACGCGTAGTTGACGTGTAGATTTTCAAACACCGGAAACGGCTTGGTAGGATAAGTCATCCCTCTGGCCCCTACCTAGAAGCCCTGTCTCTTGAAAGAGGTAGTTTTAATGCAGGGGCTTTCCTGGGGAAATGGGAAGCAAAACCCCAGATCCCCTTACATGAATGATGACAGCATCTTCTTAGGGAGTCATTAACAGAGGCAGATTAGAAGAGGACATGGAGGGGGAGTATGGGGTCCACACAAGATGCCCAAGGACCCTTGGTAAAGTAATGGGCTCCATTTCACTCTAAGAAAACTGACACTGGGACTTCCCTGGTGATCCAGTGGTTGAGAATCTGCCTGCCGATGTGGGGGATGCACTCTCTGGTCCAGGAAGATTGCAAAGGCTGTGGGGCAGCTAAGCCCACATGCCGCAACTACTGAAGCCTGGGCACCTAGAGCCTGTGCTCTGCAACGAGAGAAGCCACTGCAATGAGGAGCTTGTGCACCACAGTAAAGAGTAGCCCCGGCTCGCCGCAAGGAGAGAGAGGCTGCACAGCGACGAAGATCTACCACAACCACAAATAAATAAATAAAAGAAAACCGACACTGTAGGAGGTTAAGCAACTCGCCCCGGATCCCGCTTCCAGGCCAGGAAGCAACAGGGTCTACGCCGCCGACACTGCTTCACTGCAGGGAGTCTGGGCCCAGCATTCAGAAATCAAAACTGAAGACATTTAAAAAAATCTGATTTTAAAAATCACATATCATTAAATCTACCCTTTGAATATGTACAATTCTGTGGCCTTTAGTATATTCACAGAACTGTAAAACCATAACCACTATTTAATTCCAGGACATTTTTAACAGCCCCCCAAAGATACCCCCATTCCCCGTTTTCTCCAGTCCTGTCCAGCCCTGGCAACTAGTAGTCTACTTTGTCTCTATAAACTTGCCTACCCTAGACATGTTATGTTAATGGTATCATATAATACGTAGCATTTGTGTCTGGCTTGGCTCAGTGATCTTGCACTATATGGATAGACCACACTTTACCTCTGCATCAGCTGATGGACATTTGGAGTCTTTCCACTTCTCAGCTATTACAGATAATGCTATTGTAAGCATGTACTTACAAGTTTTGTGAGCATATGCATTTTCATTTCTCTTAGGTATACACCTAGGTGTGGAAATGCTGAGTCATATGGTAATTTTACATTTGACTTTTTGAGGAACTGCCGGAATATTTTTTCACACTGCCTACATCACTTCATTTCTACCAACAAACTTTCGATTTCTGTACGTCCTGGCCAACACTTGTTATTGTCTGTTTGGTTACTAGGGTGCATGAAGCAGTATCTCATTATATGATAATCTTTTAAAAAATTATTTATTCTTTGACAGTGATTCTATGCCAGAATGGACTTCCTTGAGGGCCATTACAAAAGACGTGAAAGAAGCACCCAAAAAATAAGACAAACATAGCTAACAAAAAATCAGTCACAGGAAATTAGATGACCCTAAGAATAAAACTCACTCACTGGATTCACATTAAATTACTTTTATCATTATAATCAATGTATGTTGACTGCAGAAAAATACAGCAAATACAGTCAGGTCCAAGGTAGAAAATAAAAATCACCCATAATACCATCACTTAGAGAGAGGTACTGGTATCTTTTTTAAACATACAGTGTTGTTTCATTTTACTTACTACACACTATTTTCTTGACATTAAATGTCTTTGAGAAGGTCTGTAAGTGTCTATGCAGTAATTGTCACCTGCTTCAGGTTCTACTACCTTGCCAGACGTTTGCTCTTCTACCTGTGTCCACTTTCTTGTAAAACTTCCCAATGTCCAGTTCATGAAGCAGAGCCTCTGGTTGCCCCTGGAGAGTTCATAGAATGGACAGCTACACACCTGTGTGAGAGTGTACACGCATACCTGAGAGTACACACACACATACACACACACACACACACACACACACACACACACACACACACACACAGCCTTCCCATTTCCCTGGGATACTGGGCAAGTCTTTAGTCTTTCATCAGTAAAATGAGGCTGACTAGTGTCTACCTAAAGATGCTGATTTGGCAGAAGGCTTAGTTAGTGACCACATCTTCCAGCCCCTTCCCTCTTATTCTCATCATAAAACTATTGTACAGATTTGGCTGTTATTTCCCCAGTAGCAACTAGCACATCCCACACTCAGATCCTGGTTTCTAATAACCACCAAAAGAACCCAGAGCTCCCTGGAGAAATGGCGGATTCTAGGAATGGGGCAGGAAATATACAAGATGAAATTGAAGCATCTTGTAATGCCAGAAAGTAAGAGAGTGCTAAAAAAGAAAAACCCAGAATGATGGGGCATGTCAAAGGGAGGCAGGGGCCAAAGAAAACAGCTCTCAATGACCCAGGATGGGACAATATCAGCAACAGAGGACTACAATCCAAAGTATAAACTAAATATCCATGTATCCATGTGATTAACAATAATTGAACAACTGATTGAATGAATAATTGAGGGGGAAACAGACAAATCTTCCACTACTTCACAGTAGAGAAACCTGACAAACATCCCAGGGGGCAAGGTGAACCTCATCAGTTTTAAGTCATGTTGATAGCATGTACCTTGGGCATGATATGATGAGAAGGGCACTTTACTTCTGCGGTCTTTCCCCGCAAAAACTCACAATCCCAACTTAATTATTAGAAAAACCTCAGTCAAAACCAAACTGAGGGACTTTCTAAAAAACACCTAAAAACAGCAGCAAGGAAAGGCTTAGATGACAAACTGTCACAGCTGAGAGGAATCTATGATGACAGGATGACTAAATGTACTAACAGGGGATCCTGGGACAGAAAAAGGACATTAGGTAAAAACCCAGGAAATCCTAATGAAGTATGGACTTCAGTTAATAACACTGTATCAAACTGAGCTACTTGTCGCAACGAAAGCGCATGTGACAAATGTAAGATGTTAACAGGGGAAACTGGGTGTGAGGCATCTCGGACTTATTGTGATATTCTGCAACTCTTCTCTAAATTTAGAACTATTCTTAAAAATTTATTAAATGTTAATAAGCAAGTAAATCCTAAAACAAACAACAAACAAAAGGAATGTCCCAGAAATGGCATCATGTGGACTTCCCTAATTCCTAGTGAGGGGAATAGCATTGAATCTACTGGGGCTTTTTAATTTTTTTGGCTGCACCATGAGACTTGTGGGATCTTAGTTACCTGACCAGGGATTGAACCGAGGCTCTTGGCAATGAAAGCTCAGAGTCTTAACTACTGGACTGCCAGGAAATCCGCACTGTACATCTATTGTTGACATAACTTTCTGGGCCCCAGATGGAGCCACTCCAGCCCAAAGTACCACGTCAGCACACTGAAACTTTGATAATTTTTGCGTCCCTGTCAACGCTCCACTTGACTCAAAATGCAATATGGATCCAGTCATTTGATGCCCAAGTGCCAAGCCAACTCTGGGCTTTTTCACCCCAAACAAGGCTGACCATGTGGCTCTGGCCAATCAGCTATTTATTTTCCCTCTCCTCCTTGTTCTTTATTCCATAAAGCTTCCTGCCTTCCACCCTATTTTGCAGTTCTCCAAAAGGAGACTGTCTACTTCATCAAGTGTTAAAGTTTATATTAGCTAAATTGTCTTCTTCAATCCTTTTTTAAACACTATTTATTCATATGTCCGTTCCAAATAAAACATTTCTACTGAGCCCTTACTTGCATATAATGGTCACCCTTGGGTCACTATTAGGGATTTAACAAGGCCGTTATGTTTTAGGATACTTGGGTTTGGTTTATTTAGAGTTTTTCCTCCAAATCTTTTTTCTGATTATAATGATAAATATGATTATTATTTAAAAACCAGAAAGGCAAATGAATATAAAAAAAGAAAGTTTTCTGTATTCTTACCTCCAAAGATAATTGCTGTATATTTTTTCTTCCAATAGCATTTCTTTTGGTGCATAAATTAACCATATCAATATTCCCTCCCCTCACTACAAATGGGATTCTGTTTTTTTGGTTGTTTTGTTTTTTAAGGGCATGCCCCTCGGTATGTAAGATCTTAGTTTCCTGACCAGGGATCCAATCTGTGCCCCCTGCATTGGGAGCTCAGAGTCTTAACTGGACCACCAGGGAGGGATCTCACAGATAGGGTTCTATTACTTTTTGTCTAATGCTGAATCCTATATGTTGTGGACAATTTTTTCAGATCAATATATTTTAAGATCTGCAGTTTTCTGCTGTAAATGCCTCGGGGGCCACAGCTTCGCCCCCCGCCCCTCCCCACTCCCACCTCACAGGCATCTAGTGAAGCTGCCAACTCCAGGGCACCTGAAGCAGAAGCAAGCTGGGGCTGCAGGTATTTCCCACAACAGGTGCCCTAGTGAGGGATTTTCCCCTTTTCCTGGCTCTTCCCCTGCGGGGGTGGGGGCAGAGCCAGGAGCCTCTCCCCAGGGAGATGCCTTGAGTCAGGCAGATGAGCTTCCGGTGTGAAGTCACACTGAGGCGCTATTTGTGGACACCCAGCAGGGCCAGCTGAGTGTGACTCAGAGAGGCAGGAGTGAATTCAGGGGCTTCCGTGTCAGGCGGGAGCAGGTATCAGCTGGGAATGAGACCTGCTGGGCTCGCCCCTTCCTGCCCTTCCTAGAGCAGAGGCTGTAACCAGAACTTCAGAACCACAGTAAATTCCCCAGGCTTTCCCATCAGGGGGATTCCTGGGTTACTTTCACTGAGAACAAGGCCATCTATGTCCAGGGTGAGGCTGGGTAAGCATGACTCTAGGGCTCGCAGAGGAGAGATGCAAGTCAGAGTGCTAGCATCATGAGAACTTCACTTTTCATGCCAGTTCTGGCTCTGCCTCTCGCAAAACAAGGCAAACACATAGCTACCAGGGAGGGCGAAGCACTGTGGACATTCAGGTGAGTTAAGTCTGCCTGGTGAAGACCCCTGGGATTACCAGGTAGATGCTGCCTGTTCTTGTCAGCCTCAGAGCCCTGGGAATAGTGACTCTGCCATGGACAGGGGCCCTTTTAGTTCCACGGAAGCATTTACACAGAGTTTCCTGTGTCTGTGTATTTGCTCAGCTGTTCAATGTCTGGTGCGCCCCTCCAAAGTGCAAACTCCTTCTGGCAGGGGTTACCTGAACAATGTCTGGCACATAGTAGATGTTCAATAAACACTTTCGGGGGGGGGGGGGATGACTGCATCAACCTGCTGTTTGACCATCACGCTGCATTAGTTACTTGACCTCTAGGACCTCAGTTTCTCCCTCTGTAAAATGAAGGTGGTTTCTTCTCTCTAGTGGTTAGGGTGAATACTAAAAAGGGCAAATGCACACAAGGTCCTAATGCTTGACACATGGCAAGAGTTTGCTGATGAACCAGTAAGTGGGCTCTGTTCTGATCTTATCATCAGAGGTAAGCAACAGATCTGGGCCCCTTCAATACACACAACATTTCCAATATTTAATGAGTCAGTCTTTGTTCAATCAGCCGCACAGGAAGTGAAAGATCACAAGGACCTGGTCTCTGTGATCCAAACTTCCTAAATGGATTTGCCCATCAGAGTCATCCAGGACTCTGTTGAGGGGGGACTCCAAAGTTTGGGGGCCCCAAAGCTGGTGAGCCGTGAGTCATAGGTCCTGCTGACACGATCCCTAGGAAGCAGCAACAGGTACTCCATCACTAATTGTCACAAAGCTTGTCCTGATCCAGGCTGCTCAGGCCGATTAACAGCACTAATTAGCTGCAAGAGGCCAGCCATTAGCTACTTGAACAGTCTTTGTGCCCCAGGTAACAGACAAAGACAGGAAGGCAGAGTGGGACTTGTCTCCCCTTGACACGAACTTTCCAGGTAGCAAAGCCCTAAACCGAGAGAGAGCGGTTTGGCTGAGGCAAATGCAGCAACCGTCTTCTCCGGGGCCCAGACCCAGGGCAGGTCCATCTCCAGGCGGGGAAAGAGGAGCTGCAGGGAGAGATGAGGGCTGGTGGGGACTGCTCTGCCATGGAGAGGAGAGCTTCCGGTTGGGAAATCCCTGGAGACTTTGGCTGGAAGAGGGAAAGTAGAAAAAGACAGAGGTTGGCGTAAAAGGGGGAGGAAAAATAATTAAAAGAGAGCAAGTTATACCCTTTGAAAGAAGAGGTCCTTTGGAACAATCCCTTCATCTGAATGCTTCAAAATACATTTTGAAACAGCTGAGAAAATGTGGAAATTTTCTCCTTCCTTAGCTCTTGCAGTTGAAGTTTAGAAAATTCACGCTTTCCTTCCACCTTGGCCTTGTGTGAAGGGCGGAAAACACAGGATTCAGTTCAATACGCTTTTTAAGAACAGAATTCCCCCTGCCTTGGGTTTCTTCGTCTGATGGGTTTTGGAGACCTAATTTCTAGGGCTGGAGAAGTATCTTTTCCCTCCAGATTTCCCCGAGGGCAGCTCCTTCTCTTCTTCCCCCTGCCCCCATGCCTGGGTCTTCGGGAGAAGCAGCACATGACAGGTAGCTGGCAGCAGAGAGGACACCATTTTCTTTTGATCCCTTCTCTGCCCCCCTCCTCCCAATTTACTGATTTACTCTGGGAGGCCTCAGGGCCCAAGGCTGGGCCTTGATCTCTAGGGGAAGCAGAAGTGATTGAGATGCTGATACATCAGGCCTGTGTGCAGGGCTAGGAGCGGGAGGCAGGATAAAGAGACAAAGAGGAGGAAGGGGGATAAAGGAATTCACATCAGTGGCAAAGCGCCTCTCCTTGATGGAGGAGCCCCTTCCTCTGCCCTAATCACTCTGGATGGCCTCGGCATCTTGGACCGGCCAGAGCCATCTGGGAACCCTCAGGGATCTGGACTCTCGGTTCCCTGGGAATGTTTTGGCAGTTATGATCTGTGATCCTCAAGTTTATGATAAAGTTGAATGTAAACACAAAGACAAAATACATCATTTAAATTGTAAGAAGGAAGCAAGCTGTTTAGAGGTATCTTAAGGAGTTGTGGCCAAAAGCACGGGCTCTGGGGATATAGATCATCTACCTCTGAATTATTCTGGGCAAGTTACCGAATCCTCCTGTGTGTGTGTGCGCCCGTGTATGTGTCTGTTTGTGTGTGTGGTTTTCCCCATCTGTAAAACAGAGCCCACAACACCACCTCTATAGGATTGCAATGAAGAGTAAATGGGCTAACAGATAAAGTAAACGCTCAATATTGGCCGTTTTTATAACGATTACCCTGACTACCCTCATGATATTTCATGTTTTTTTTTTTTTTTGCAGCACCTAAAAGCATGTGGGATCTTATTAATAGTTTCCCAACCAGGGATCGGACCAGTGCCCCAGGCCGTGGAAGTGTGGAGTCTTAACCACTGAACCACCAGGAAAGTCCCTATTTCTGCATGTTCTGATTTCAAACTGATTTCCTATTATCTCTAAAATCCCTCTGCCAGATTATTTATAACTGCTACTGTGATTAGAATATGCTCTTTGTGAAGAACATTCTCACTCTTTGAACTCTCATTTGTGTAAATGTGAACTTGCCCACTTAACGCTGTGCAATGGGGCCCCAACTCAAGAAGAGCCTGAGGCCACATAGTAAAGAAGCCAGGGGTCCTCACAGAGGTACGGATGATTCAGGATCTGCATCTCCTTCTAGAGAGGATAGCTACTGGTCGGGAAAGGACAGGACCACAGGCAGGATCAACTGTGAAGGCTCAGCCAAAGGAATGAAATCCTGGAAACACCCCCTCTCCGAGGCCAGGTCAGGTCCCTCCCACCTGTATATCTGTAGCTCTTTTCTTATTTGGGGAGAAAAAGTCGGGTCTTGACTCTCTGAGCTACTCTGATTTCCTCCAGGCAAACTGGCAGGGAGCCAGGGCACCCCAGGGTCAGGGCACTGTGGTTACCATCAACTTCCTCTGGCACCTAAGAAGGAAGGTCGGGATGGGATGGGGCAGACACTTCCGTCCAGAAATGTACTCTCCTCCCCTACGAGGTCAGTCTTCCTTTTCCAGCCTCCCCTGAAGCCACGTGGTCCAGGAAACCACCCTTGCTCACCCGGCTTTCTATAATAGCCTAGTTGATCTCCCTGCTTCACTCTTTGTGCTCCATTCCCAATAGAACAAAGAGAGGGATCCTGCCCAAACCAAGAAGCCAAGTCTGATTATGGCACTCTCCTAATTCAAAGCCCTCCGGGGCCTCACCCTCCGCATGTCCACCCTTCATCCAGCACAGCTCTCTCAATGAGTCTTTCAATGACCTCAAAACCCTTTGTCACCCTCCAAACCCCCACCTCTCTGGCCACATCAGACTGGCCTCCTTGCTGTATTCAAACACACCAGGCATGCTGTGGTCACAGGGCAGCTGAACTTGCTGTTCCTTTTCCTGAAATGCTTCCCAGGGATCTGCACTCATTAGCTCCCTCACCCTTTCCAGGACTTTTCACAAATGTTGCCTTTTGGTAAGGTTTTCCCTGCCCTTTATCTGCCCGCTTCCGTCTCTCCCTGTTCATATTCCTGGTAGTACTTGTCGCCATCAGTTCAGTTGCTCAGTCGTGTCTGACTCTTCGTGACCCCATGGACTGCAGTATGTCAGGCTTCCCTGTCCATCACCAACTCCTGAAGTTTACTCAGACTCATGTCCATTGAGTCGGTGATGCCATCCAGCCATTCTCATCCTCTGTCGTCCCCTTCTCCTCCTGCCTTCAATCTTTCCCAGCATCAGGGTATTTTCTAATGAGTCAGTACTTCGCATCTTGTCACCATAACACCAAACATACTATGCTTTCTACTTAATTATTGTATTGTGTTATCTGTCTTCTCCGAATACAGCATAATCTCCAAGAGGTAGGGCTTCTATCTATTTAATTCATATTTTAAACTTCCCAGAACAATGCCTGGAATATAGGAGGTGCTTGAATGGAGCTGTTGAATGGAGATTTGCTATGACCATATTCATATTCATCCATTGTTGTTGCTGTTTAGTTGCTAAATTGTATCTGACTCTTTTGTGATCCCATGGATTACAGCCCGCCAGGCTCCTCTGTACAACTTCTCAGGCAAGAATACTGGACTGGGCTGCCATTTCCTTTTCCAGGGGATCTTCCCAGACCAGGGATGGAACCTGAGTCTCCTGCTTGGCAGTCGGATTCTTTACCAATGAGACACCAGGAAAGCCTGGATATTCATCTGTGGGTTTGTATAAACATTAATCCAGTACCTACCATACAGCAACTACTTAATCCCAGTTAGCCTTGCAACAGCCTGTGATGGGAGATCTGGCCCCCACTTTATAAATGAGACCGACACGTGGAAGCGAAGTGACTTGCCTGAGCTGGGCTGCTCTCTTCCATTGCATCTGATCTCATTACTCATCACATTCCCTTGTGGTCACTGGCATCTATTTTCCCTGCTGGATTTGAAGCTCCGTGAAGGCCAGGGCTGTGTCTGGCCTGTTCATCACTCCATCTCTGGCACTCAGGAAGTATCTGGATGAATCCTTTTGATAAGGAGTGGAGGGGATTCACTGCCAGGCCCTTTAGCTGGCTCCTGGGTTTGCCTTCCCATCTACACTTTTTCAGAAGCATGTAAGGCAGTTTACCCTGAGGCTGAACCAAGCCAAGAATTCATTCTCAGGCTTCTACCTCTTTCCTACCCTGCCCACCCCCACCCTGGGCTCTCTGCCAGCAAAGAACAACTACCCAAACAGACTGTGAGACAGGCTGTAACTCTGACTTCGCAGCAGCACAAGGTAAGTCCCTTTGACAAGTCTATGGGCGGCTGACCGCAGTTGCTACTCTCTTCTGTCCCCCTCCCCCATCACCTCCTAACCACTCGGCAAGGATCCACCCGAGACCCACCACCATCCGAAGAGCAGGACGACATTCTACTTTGAGTTGACCATTTTCCCAGAGAAGCATGTACTGTCATGAACATTGCCCACTCCCACCCTCCACTGCATAAAGAGCCAAGAGCCTGGGGGACTGAGCTATCATTTAACAGTCCTTCTGAGTTTCTTCTTCCAGTTACACAATCAACTTCCTCACCACAAAAGATAGTTAATGGACACAGAAGATCTGACAATTCATATGAAAATCATAACCTCAATTGCTACTCATTACAGACCTTTTTTCGTTTCCCCTGGGCTTCTGAGAACAAATCAAAAGAAAAAGGTTGTGTGTGTGTGACTCCCACCCTGCCCCCCATCCTAAAGCCAAGCGGACTCTTAAAAAGCGTCCTCCTTCCCACAGTTTCCGAAACGTCTCCATCTGATGAACCGAATCCATTAGCCGGCAGGGAAGCCAAGCTGCTGACAGGAACAGCTCAAAAGCTGGAAACCACGATTCTAGGGACTTTCTGATGATCCAACCTAGCCAAGGCATAAGGGATGACCTCATCACTGAGAGGGTCCCAAGAAAGGGTTTTCCTTTCTTCATTGCCAACCAGCCCCCAAAGAGAGTCCCCCCAGATCAGCACTAGATAATCAGAGATAGGAGAGATTTTCTCATAATAAACGAATAATGCATCCACAGATGTTCAAGTCACGGATCTCCCCTGCCCCATCCCATCAGAGGAGCCTGCCTGTGACTACTTGGGCTGAAATCTTCAGAGAGGCCAAGTTCTCAAGGTTTGGAGGATGACAGAAAGAGGGAGTTGGAAACTTTTCAGGTCAGAGTTGCCCTTTTTCTAGAAGCGGTGCATTATGGCATGGTGGTAACAGGATTTGACAGCCAGCTGGTGTGAGTTTCAGGCTCAGCTCTACCAGATACTGTCTGACTTTGGGCAAATTACTTAACCCTTTTCTGCCTCAGTTTCCTCATCTGTACAAGTAGTGAGTGACACTCCTTCATGGAGTGTTTAAACACTTCTGCTTCTAAAGCATAACAGGGGTGGGGGACAGAGAATCTAACTAAGCATTTCTGGGAGGAGGTAGGAAGGTGGGGACAGGAGGCAGTGTTCGCCCAGGACAGTCCAAGGGTGTCTACCTCATCCTCTGGATTTCCAGCCAGATGACATCGGTGCTGCCCAAGAACCACAAAAGGGGTGAAGAAATGGGAAGGTACTGGAAGGACACTATGAACCACAGGGCTGTCTCTGGGAGTCTAAGACTGAGAGGGGAAAAGAACCACTGACTGATGGCAAACTTAAGGATCCAAGGCTGCTGTGGGAGTTAAACCCTTCTGAGGTGTCTGATGAAGGTTCTACAGGTTGATCTTACCTCCCAGACCCTGATATGCTTTAACAAAACAGAGAATCACAAAGCAGAGTGAACTTACCCACGCCAGCATCTGAATCTCTCTGCAGAGTCACTATTCACCTTAACTGTCCTCTTGGGGCCCCCTGCCACCCTCCTCCCTCCTCAACTGCCAAGAGTGCCACAACTCTGTGCGGAAAGAGTGAGCCTCGACTTGCAGACCTGAAACGGGAATCCACAGGCGCTTGTGCTACTGCCTCCTGGTTAGGCCTGCAGGGCTGTGACATGCCTCGGTGTCACCCACGAGTCAGACCTTGCCATGCCCTCCCAATCTAAGGCTTTATTATTGAACCAAGGGGGCCAAGAAGACACCATTTCCCACTGGTAGGAACTCCCAGTCTTATGCTTTTCCAATGGTAGGAACTCCCAGGCTTATGACTCAAAGGATTAGGTGGTCTGATCTTCAAACAAGACGATGACTGCCAGGCTCCTGATACACAGAATCTGACACACTGTCCTGATGGTGATGGTGGTGAGGCAGGCACCTGCCCACTGCCACCTCTGCACACAGTCCTCAGTGAGTGGAAGCTCTTGCTGGACTGTGGCTTTTCTTTCTGGGGGACGGGGTAGCAGGAGGGGTAGGGACACTAAGAGGACTCCGTAGCAGGTGTACTTGTATTTTTTTTTTTTTAATAGCTTATGGGCTTCCCTGGTGGCTCAGATGGTAAAGAATCTGTCTGCAATGAAGAAGACCCAGGTTCAATCCCTGGATCAGGAAGATTCCCTGGAGAAGGAAATGGCAACCCCCTCCAGTCTTCTTGCCTGGAGAATCCCATGAACAAAGGAGCACGGAAGGCTACAGTCTACAGGGCTACAAAGAGTCAGACAGGACTGAGTAACTAACTTCACTTTCATCAGATTTTATTTCCTTGACCAGGGATTGAACCTGGGTCCTCAGCAGTGAAAGCACAAGGTCCTAACCAACAAACTGCCAAAGAATTCCCCAGGTGTTCCTGTTTTAACTCTGAGGAAAGAGAGAGGGATTGATGTCCGGGGGGAGTGTGGACTTGTGGGAAAAAATGGCCAGGTGGGGTCTTCGGTCCTAACACATGTGGTGTGGTGGAGCTAGCTAGACCCTGGGGCTTCTGAGCACCTCTGCATTGAGCTGAGCCATTCTCGGTAAGTCCTCTCAGTGACTTCTCACTAAAGTCGCCACAGGACGGGCACCACTGTGTCTTCATTTTCTGGAAGAGTGAACTGGAACTTGGAGGTCAAACAACCCTCCCACTTCCAAGTGCTTACTTAGGGTTTACCTCAGGCATGGCCCCAGGTGAACCAAGAATTCTGACTGAACCAAGGGGGCCGGGAGGATACCATTTCCCACTGGTAGGAACTCCCAGTCTTAAGACTCTTAAGAAATCTTAAGAATTATGTGGTCTTCAAACAGGATCATCAAAGCTGATCTTCAAACCAGACTGTCCTTCCCCTCTTAGCCCTCCCCTTTCCCTTCTTATCTCTTCTCTCTCCACCCGGCTCACAGGCTGCCTGTGTCAGGGAGTCTGTTGAGAAGAAGCAGAGGACTGAGGAGGGGAAATGGCTGTTGGTAGAAGTTTCCACCTTTCCTATCACACCCAAGATAACCTCGGCTTCTCAAGAACACTCTGCAGCTGCAGGAGGGGAGGCTGTTACCGCCTCACTGAAAGAAAGGAGATGTGTGACACAGCCCTTGTCAAATCCTGTTTCTGCTGAGGACAAGTCACTTAACCCTTCTAAACCCCACTTTCATAGCCTCAACCTTAACTACCACTCTCTCCCTCCACCTCCAACCACAGAAATCACCAACTCCAGATGAATCCATTCTAGAACCCTTGCTCAATATGCCCTGTTAAGTATCTCATTTAATCCTTAAAAATAATCCTAGCCTTAATCCTATATTGTGGTGGTTTAGTCACTGACCCCAGGGACTGTAGCCTGCCAGGCTCCTCTGTCCATGGGATTCTGCAGGCAAGAATACTGGAGTGGGTTGCTATTTCCTTCTCCGGGGGATCTCCCCAATCCAGGAATCAATCCTGGGTCTCCTGCATTTCAGGTAGATTCTTTACCTACTGAGCTATGAGGGAAGCCCGTATATTGCAGATTGTTATTATTTATAAGAATGAGAGCAACAATACTGATCCTCCTAGATGGCTACCATGAAGACCTGATAAGATCTTGCATGGAATGCACTTAGCACAGACTTCAGTGTTTAAAAGGTGAAAACTGGGAAGTCCAAGGACAGCCCTGAGGTCAAGTGTCAGGCTGGACAAGAATGGAGCCCTGAGGGGTGGGTACAGACAGAGCCCCTCAGGTTACAGTCTCAAGGGGATCTTTCCTCAAGAGCCCCCCATGCCCCAAGTGCAGTGAGCAGAGGGTATTCTACTGACTGATAGGAAACTGCCTGGAAAACCCCATCTGCCCACGGCCAAGACCCTTTATTCCTGGAGAAGACGAATAGACATGTCTGGAGAATGGATGGAATTTGAAGCTTTGGGTCCTGAGTCTAATGCTGCTATTTGGGGTGGTAATTCGCACATCACCTGTGTCCTGTTCCAATTCCATGGCAGGCCCTGCTCTAGCCCTGGAGATACAAAGAGAAACCAGAGTGGCTCCTCTCTGTGCAGCCATCCTGGGTACTGGCAGGCCACAGCAGGCCTGTCCTGGGGACCTAGATGCTCATCTCTGGAGATGTCACTGTTGGCCAAAAGAGGTGCTTGCTTTCTTTTTAAAACTCACTTCTAGTTGTTAAATAAACAGTTCTAAAACACTTAGGAGATAAGATGACACTCTATCAGGACTTGCCTGACCTTTGACAGCTCAAAGTGAAAATGCCAGGAGGCCTCAGCTGGCTGGCTGAGGGAAAAGCAGATAACCAGCAGTTTCACCAGCAACAAAGAGACTGAAAACCCTGCACATTTTTAGCATGTGACTAGAATAATCCACAGCTGGGCCCCTAGCAAAAAATGCAGGATAATAAAGCATGCAGAAATCAGGGACAGCCCTCCTTAGGACTAAGTGAGGCTGGCTGTATTAAGCCTTTCAACCAGATCATCTCATTTAAACTTATCAAGTCTTCACTGTAAAGGCAGAATTGGGTTTAGAGCTAGTCTAGCTGTGTTACTCTCAATATTCACCCCCATTCACCCTCCCCACCCCCACCCTCCTGGCTGGACGACCTGTTGGTGGTGGTTTAGTCACTAAGTTGAGTCCGACTCTTGCAACCCCATGCAACTGCAGCCCGCCAGGCTTCTCTGTCCATGGGCTTTCTCAGGCAAGAATACTGAAGTGGGTTGCCATCTCCTTCTCCAGGGGATCTTCCTGACCCAGGGATTGAAGCTGACAGGGAAGCCTGGCGTGCCGCTGTCCAGGGGGTCACAGAGTCGGACACGACTGAGAGAATGAACAATAACAACTCCTGCATTGTAGGCATTCTTTACCATCCAGCCACCACGAGTGTTGTTGGGCACCTTGTTTAATAACCTCTTTAGGTCTCAGTTTGTCTGTAAAACTGGGATACAAGAACTTACCTTATAAGATTACTCTAAACATTAAATAAATAAATCCTCAGAAAGAACTCAACTTAGGATCTGGGACACAGTCCGCCAAAAATGTTAGCTTTTGCTGTTAATCTGATGACTGCAAACAGCCCGGTGACAGGCTATGTGTCATTTCTGTATTTCACGCGTGATACAACGGAAACTTCCCAAGGTCAGAACCAACTCACATTTGTGTAGTTTCCTGATGCTTGCACCCAGCTCACCACACGGCCTCCCTGGGGACAGTGGGTGAGACCACTGAGGCCACCTCCCCCGAAACCTGCCTCAAGGCCAGAGGCCTGCAGCTTCTTTGGGTTTTCCCATTAGGAAATCACCTCCTGAATAGGAATGCATTTGGGGGTCTGTGGAAGCAGACTGCAAACCAATCACTGGAAATCTCTGCTGGGACACCTGAGGAAGCAGTGGTGTCTGAAAGCAATTTGTCTCCAGCTGTATTGGTTTCTGTTTGTTTCCTCCTCTGATCCAAAGGCGGCTGGGAGAGGGCAGGATGAGCAGGAGCTGACGTCGGGGTTACTCACAGGGAGACCGTCTTCTGGCCGCAGCACACCTCCTCCCTGCCGCTCCTCATACACGCCTGCACACCCTGGGATCCTTTCCAACAAGCCAAGTCTCACAATGAAGACAAACAGACGCTTCCTCTACCCTGAGCCGGGAACCACAGCTTGGCTGCCACTGTCAGAACCCAGCTAGAGCCTGGATCTTAAGCGTGGAAGCCCACGCCTCCCTCTGCTGCTATCACACCTGGGACCAAAGGCCCCCGCACAGCCTTCCTTGATTCATTCGTTGAGAACAGATGACAGTCTGCTGGCCTTACAGCAGCAGAACAAGACCACAGCCTGTGCCCACAGGCGGTCTACGATCAAAGTGGGAAGAGATTTGGATCAAGAAATGCCAGCGAGGGACTTCCCGGGTGGTCCCATGACTAGACTTCACACTCCCCACGGAGGGGATCTGGGCTTGATCCCTGGTCAGGGAGCTAGATCCCTCATACTGCAACTAAAGATCCCGCATGCTTCAGCTAAGACCCAGTGTAGCCAAATATTTTAAAAAAGAAATGCCAATGAAGTCACTTCCCATCTAGATGATCTTTCATTAAACACCTCAGATGACGTCACTCCTCTGCTCAAAGCCCTGGGAGGGTCCCCCATCTCTCTGAGTCAAAAGTGAGGTCTGAAGACGTCCTCTCAGGCCGCGTAGGGCTGCCCTGGAACTCCCCAGGTCTTACTGCCTGGCTGTCATGCAGGCTATCCTCTATGCCTGGAATATTCCTCTTCCATCTTTCCACTTGGTAAAAATCTCTGTTCTTCCTCCAGCCTGCATTTAACAGTCATAAGACCCACCTTGAGCAGCCTATCTCAAACTCCAACTTCACTCCTTGAACCCCTGTGACCGCCCCCACTCCCCGCCCACCTCACCCTGCCCATTCCCTCTTTCCACCTTCTGGTATATACTTCCCGTGTTCACTGTGTACCATCTTCCCGTCTCCCCCCAGCCCCACTAGGATGTATGTGTTTTATTTCCTGACACATCCTGAGGACCCAAAAGTGTCTGGCACCTCACAGGTACTTGGTAAATATTTATTGAAGGGGTGAATAAATGAACGAACGAATGAATGAACGAACGAATGAGAGAGGAAGCAGAGGTGCTGTGAGCACTCAGAAGAAGAAGAGCTAATTCCGTCTGGGGGCTCAGGGAAAGCCTCTCTCCCCACATCCCAGATAGCGAGGGGCACAGGGGAAGGGGAGAAGAGAGGAGGGAATGGTTTCCGGACAGCCAGTCCTACCTGAGGGAGGGTGAAGGCACTGCTGCCGGCCCCTCCCCAAGGGATAATCCCACCTGTGGGCAGGTGACAGCAGGTCTGACACCGCCATCCCAGGGACCTCTGGTTGCCTTCAGCATCTCCACTTCAGAGTCTGAAGACTCCATTGGAGACAGCTGCTCTCGAGAGCCTGGATCTCTAAAAGCTCTTATCAGTCAAATCCTTGCTGAGGTTTCTCCAGTTCAAGAAAAAGTCTAACCCTAAGCTATGGGGCTGAAGGGTAGAACAGAAGCACCCAACAGAAAATTAAAAAATAAATGATATTTATTGAAAGCACATTTTGACCCAGGCACTATTATAAATTGTTAACCTGCTTAATTACTGATGAATTGTGTACCTTCAATGTGGTGATAGGTAGGCCCACCTCACAAGGTGATTGTGGGCAATGCAGGAATTAGAGCATGAAGTATAATACTTAGAACATACAGAAAGTGCTCTTCAACAGTTTGCTATGCCATTCCAGGTGGCACTGTTGGTAAAGAATCTGCCTGCTAATGCAAGAGATGCAGGCTGGATTTTCCCTGGGTCAGGAAGATCCCTTGGAGAAGGGAGTGGCTACCTCACTCCAGTATTCCTGCCTAGAGAATCCTATGGACAGAGGAGCCTGGCAGGCTATGGTCCACGGGGTCGCAAAGAGTCGGACATGACTGAGCACACACACACACACCCACCCACACTCCATCACTATCCTCAGCTCACAGGTGAGAAAACCGAGGCACAGACAGATGGCATAACTTGGACCCGTTTCCCCAGCTACCCAGAGGCCAAGCCAGACCCAAACACTAGCCGTCTGTGTTCAAGGCTGATATTCTTTGCCCATAGTACAGGCTCCTCACAGAATGCTTCTTCCTAAGACTGGATCCTCCAAGCAGAGCTGTTTTCTGAAAATTATATTGTGCTTGCCCTTACTTGTAGGAAGTTGGCTAAAAGATCCAGCAGCTAGGTACGGCTGAAATGCCCAGGACCCACCCGTGCCTTCCAAGGCTGTCATCCTCTCCTAGGGTCTAGAACCAGAGCGCTGTTCTGGACAATACTGTCCACTGAGGATGAATCCTAGCCGTCAATGCTGCAGACACAGAAACACACAAACCGCAGCAGAGGAGAGAGGTCTTCCTCATCCCGGGGCCACGGATGTCTGCCACTCATGGACTGGTCTTTGCTGTCAGTGCCTGGCAATATGTGTCCACCAGCAGTGCCCCATACAGATGCCAGTGGAGGGGAGCCCAGGTTTCTTGCTCCCCCATCCCCAACAGCCTGAGTCAGTCGCTCTTGCTACTCCCAGAGCACCTCCTTCCTAAGGTTGCCTTGGTCATGTCCACACCCTCGGGGTCAGCCTTGGTGCGGACCATTCCCCACCAGACACAGTGGAAACCAGGTGCAAGTGAGCTCTCCCCTTGGTCCAATGCCCCCAGCAGGACTGGCACAAGCCCCAAGGAGGCCTTGAGGACTGTGGGCGGAGTGTGCGGGACCAGCGGGGCCTCTGAGAGCCCAAGCCACAGGAGCCATCATCTGGTTCTCAGTCCTTACCTCCCCTCCTAAATGGAGAGAATTCCGTTCAAATGAAGGCTCTTCAGCCAAACAAGAAACCAGTCAGGCCATCAGGTGGGTTTCTTAAACAAGTTCAGCAAGAGTGGCCAAGGTTAGGCAGCCTCTCATCCAATCTGTGACGGAAGAGCTCTCTGTTGGATTTTTAGAAGACGCATCTGGCCTCCCTAAACCTTCTTCTCAATATCTACACACTCAGCATCCCAACTTGCTCTGTAGCCTCTTAGAACCGAAAACCCTACTTATTTCTCTAGGTTCATGCTTTTTAAAAAATAAAGTTCATATTGATATTACACAAATGAATTTCTTTATATTCAGACCAGAAAAGCTCAAAAGGCCCACTTTTTGCCTGAAGTTGCTTCTTAAAAAGTCGGGCCAGTGTCTCGTGCATGAATCCGCCTTGGCCTGTTGACCAGTTGGTGCCCCAACAGGCTGCCAAGCGGGCTTCTTCCCCCTCCGCCGCCTCTGCTGCCCTCAACAGCTCTGAAAGAAGTGCTGTAGATCCATCCACTGAGGAACCAAGGACCACCAGGGCCACAGAGCAGGCCCAAAAGTCGTAGCAAACCCGCAACTCTCACCACTTGTGTCAGCAAAGGCTGGTGGCGATTAGACATTTACTGCAAACCAGACACCCTGCTAAAAACTTCACATGCATTCGATCATTTAACCTCCTGACAGCTCTGTGAGATAAGCTATTATTGGCACTATTTTGTACAGGAAGAAGTAGGTCCAGAGGTGTAGGGAGAAAGAAACATAAATTGGAGTATCTCAGGGCTTTATGTGGGTGAAAAGCATGTGTGTGTTTAGTGTGCACATGTGCATGGGGGAAAAGGGCCACACGAGGGGCTGGGGTCCCGCTCAGCTGGGAACCCACTGTGGAAAAACCCACATTTACACAAAGGGAATGCCACGGAGTAATGGTTCATTCTTTCAAAGGGTTAACTGCAAATCTATTTAAAAAAGAGATGCAAGCTTCACAGTCTTTCATGACCACTCCATTCTCATTCCGCTTTCCTAGACTTCAGAGTAGCTGTCACCCAAAGCGGAAAGGATTTGTGAAGCAGGATTTCCACCCAGTCTGCTTCAGAGGTGGCTCTGCCTTGGGAGAAGGACCTGAAGGCGTCGCTCAGACTCCTGACGTGATCACCACACCCTCCCCTCAGTTCACTTAAGAGTGTGTAAAAAGAGTGAATTAGTTCCTGAGTGTGGTTTTCATAAATGAATCCAAACATACAACTTTTAAAAAGAAGGACATGTTGAGTTTGGGGGCAGTGTTTCAACTGCAAAATCCACCCATATGATGTTTACTTAAGTCATGATATGACGTTTATTTAAAAGCCGAAAACTTCGCACATATTATAGAAATAAATGATGCTTGCAACACAAGCCCACTGCAAAGGTGACCATGACCTGCATGTCTGTGGATGCTGGCGAGTCGCGACTCAAGGACCAGCGCTGACTCAGTGATGGGGGCTCAGCAGTATCCCGCACCCGTGCGGATTGTGCCCTCAGGGACAAGTCTGAGTCCGGTTCCTGAGCTACAGCAGATGTGTTGATATTATCACACAGGTATCAGAGAGCAACGGAAAACATTGCAAAGAAGTAGTGAAATACTAGGCATGCTCAGTCGCTAAGTCATGCCTGCCTCTTTGAGACCCCATGGACTGTAGTTCACTAGGTTCCTCTTCCATGGGAATCCTCAAACCAGGAATACTGGAGTAAATTGCCATTTACTCCTCCGGGGAATCTTCCCAACTCAGGGATCAAACCCATGTCTCTTGCATCTCCGGCACTGGCAGGCAGATTCTTAACCACTGAGCCACCAGAGAAGCCCAAACTAACCAAAATTGGATGGAAATTTAAATCACACAAAAGCAAACAGCTTAAAGCACCTTTGACCAGAAAAATCCCTGAGGCTTCTCAGAGAATCAGAAGCACTTTGGCCTCACCCTCTAATAGGAAAAGGCCTTAACTGCTAAGGCCCAGAACACTGGCTAGAGGGCAGGCCACCTGGCTAGGTCACTCCCTTACCTTCTGAGAAACGCAAGGCCATCTGAATCTGACCCCACCTGAAACCTAGCTCAGAGCTTTGTCTTGGTCAGCAAAATACTTCTTCAGTACCGTCTCTGCACACCATCAGCAGAGTGGAAGACACACGACGAGGTTTTGGCCAACTGAGACAACTCCTCAAATGACCTGGAGGGTCAGTCCTCTGCTTAAGTGAAGATGAAACTCGGTTCAGGGAGAGGACAGATGGATGTGGAAAGTGAACAGTCATGGCACAAAGAAACTACAATCTTTCAGTCTCCACACCAGCTCCTTCCATACCCTCAGTAGCCTTGACTGAAATTCCCTTTCAAGCAGGACGGCATCAACTCCAAGCTTCTTTCTGGAGCAGGTAGATCAGGGGTCTCCTTTAATGAAAGGGCGGCTGCCATTACTGCAACCTTACCACATGGCAGGAGCGCAGTGTTAGCTGCTCAGTTGTGTCTGACTCTTTGAGACCCCACGGATTATACCCTGCCAGGCTCCTCTGTCCATGGGATTCTCCAGGCAAGAATACTGGAGTGGGGAGCCATGCCCTCCTTCAGGGGAATCTTCCTTCCAGAGATCAAACCCGTATCTCCTGCAATGCAGGCAGATTCTTGACTGTCTGAGCTACAGGGAAGTCCCGTACCATAGGTTGGGCACTGTGCAATTCAGTTTCGGCTCATTTAACCCTCAGGATGATGCAGAGAGGTAGGCACCACATCCCCATTTTACAGATAAGAAAACTGAGATCCAGAGAGGTTAAAGTAACTCAGAAGGTCACACAGGTGGTTTGGGGCAGAGCAAGACTAATACTGGTCTGACATCAAAGTACATGTCCTGGATCTCTATACTTATCCCTCCCAAATCTCTGATATTACACCAAAGAGGAAAGGAAGGCGGGCAGGTGCCCAAGCACTGGCAAGGAGAAGCCGGTGGCAAAGAGGTGGACATTCACCCTGGCTTAGGAGCAGGGCCCAGCCTGCTTGTGGGACAGAGAAGGTAGGAGAGGCCTCTCAGAGGCAAGGAGGGTGGCTCCTCCCTTCTCCTATGACAACCACACCAAAATAGACAGGGAGAGGCTGCCGGGGGCGTGGGAGCACATCACTCCCAAGTGAATCATGCCTGTGAAGGGCGAGGTGCTGCTCAGACAGTAGACACTATTTCTATTCTGCCAGCCTGAAGGCTGGAGGGTGAGAGGCATCCCCTCCCCGTAACATGGCCCCACCCCCAAGCACCAAAGGGATGTTGGAGTGACTAGCTTTGTGGAAGAGCCTGTCCACCTCTCTCCCCTCCATCACTCTGACCAGGTGCTCGCGGCCATGCCCAGCAGGGTGTTAGGTGTTGGGGGCAGGGGAGCCACATACCGTCCATGAGCTGCAAGAGATATGGTCACACTGGAGGGATGAAAGGAGAATTCTTTACCTAATCTCATATTACGCACATCTCTGTAAGAGTCCTTGGCATTCTACCCCCACCCCCCACCCCTGGGACCAAGCGCAATGCTAGCAGGTTAAAATGTTCTTCCAGTCAGACCACTGCCCAGACAGACACAAGGTACACACCAAAGGAACTATAATGGGCTTGTCACAACTGTCCCTCGTGAAATAACTAAAGGACAATACAAGGGTATTGACAGGAAAATGAGAAGTGAGCCACAGCAGAGTGGACCGTAGTTGGGAAGATGGAAGAAGAGTGTGTAGGGTCCTGGTTACGGTCACTCTGCTTGTGTTCAGGGAACTTGGTAGCTGACGAGGGACTCTCCTTACTCATCCCACCCGGCATGCTCCCGGAGTGTGGTGTGCAGGGTGCTTGTAGAGCTAAGAGTTCCGGGTCATCCCTCCCTCCTGCCCCAGCCTCTTCCCCCAAGGAGCTCCCAGATCATCTGGGGAGGAGGAGACTTTCCTGAGAGAAGGAAAGCCTGAGTTCAGGTTCCGGGGCTCAGAAGAGAGGGGCGAGCCACCTGACACAGCCACCCACAGCCTGGGTCCCCAAGCCGGAGCCCCACGACGCCACACCAGGGAAGGTGACGACTGGGGTCACAGTGAGGACCAGGTGCACAGGCTGCTTCCTGAATCTTCACGTTTCCCCACTTGATTTTGGTCTGTTCCTTGAAGCAGCCACATCTGTGCCCTCCCTCAGGAGTAGCACCTTTTGGGGTGTGCGGGCAGCTCGTAGTGACCGCTGTTTAACTAGTCCTCCTCGTCACAGTGGGAAGGTGGAGTCTGGGGAGCAGGACCCCAGCCCGGCTGGACCACAGGAGGTCGCCGACTCCTTCCCAGGGAAGGCAGAACAGGGCTGGAGGGAGAATGACTGGGTTCCTGAGAATGTGTTTAGAGCACTTCCTGACCCCACTCTGCAGTTGATCCCTTTGTTATTGAAGCAGCTCTGGAAGAGAGGAAAGCAGAAAGGAGAAGAGGAGGTAAGAGGAGAAAGGGGGCCCTATCCTCCCAATTCTGGGTCCCAGGACTGTCCCGAGGCTCAGCTCTTCTGCCCTTGGGCTCCACCTGCTTCTAATAAACCTCCTTTTTAATTTCCACCTTATACTCCAGTATGTTTCTTATAACTTGCAACCACAAGAGTCCTCCCTAACTTAGTGCCAGAGCCAGTGAAACTACCTACTGGGCCAGAGGAGGCGAGGTGGTCTCCAGGGAGCCATTAGGCGACTGGACATCTGGCCTGGGCACAGCTCAGGGCCTGACTCCATCCCTCCACCCACAGGAGGCAGAGCCGTTTCCACAAGCTTCCATGAGGAGAAAAACCACCACCTTTAGTGCTGGCCCTGTGCTCCCTGCCCACCCCCAGCTAATCCCCACGTCCTGGGGAAGAGCCAGCTCTGTTATCTCCTCAGGATTCTTCCCCGAGGAGAACAGGATTGGCTCCCTCTAAGTCAAACACCCGGTCCCTTCCAGGCTGGGAGCATCACCACTACCGACTCTCATCTCAGCCCCTGCATCTGGGTCACTGGTGTGCCCAGAGGCCTCACCTGGGCCAGGAGACCCAGACAACTGGGATTCTTCACTTCCTTCCTTCAGAAAGACCAGGGGCACCATTCATGATACAGCCCTCCCCTTGCCCAGCTCCTGGGGCTCCAGGAGCCCCAGAGGAAGCTGAAAGTCCGGGTTATCTCAGCTTCTTCCTACCTGGGATCAGGGCCCTCCTCCCCCCACCCTGGAAGGGAGCTCAGTGCCGCCTTCTGTGCCCGAAGGATGGGCTCCTTCCCTGGTTCAGGGCACCTGAGACAAAAACCACCTTGTCTGGCAGTCACCCCCTTGGGCTTAAAACTGCCACTCCCCTCTTTCAGTCTCCCACAGTGAAGTGTGCCGTTCTTCCCTGAGGAAGGTGTAAGGGCGGTGAACGCACTCACATATTTTCCCATATGCTTCAGTAGCAGAGTGATAGGTGCACCCACAGCTCAACAAGTCATGATCTCTATGATTCAAGAAATTATCCGAGCACTTATGACATGCGAGGTACTGAGCTGACTGCTAGGCAGACACGGTTTCATTAAACCCTCACAAGCACCTTGGGAGGAAGGGACTGTTACGTTTTCTGTGTTGCTGATGAGGAGGTGGAGGCTCAGATAGTTGAGGTATCCTCTCATGGCTTATGGTTGCAGACTGGCAGAGCTTGGAATCAAACCCCTTCCTCCCTCGTTGAACTTTCCTCATGACTGCAAGCTCACAAGCCCCTATTTCTTCTGATCCCAGAATAAAGGAAAACTTCTATTTCCACCCCTTCCTTACATTCCTCTACGATGCACTAGTGAATGTGGTAGTCACTCACCACTTAAAATAAGGCCAGTGAGTATCAGGAACCATGTATTTATTTTTATTTAATTTTAATTAAATTTTAATAACCACATGTGGCTAGTGGCTACCACACTGGAGAACACAGGTATAGAACTGTATTTTGTATAAAGTACTTCCATCCATATCATACATAACATTCAATTTTCAGGTGATCAGGTAAGTACTATGCACCCCACTTACAGATGAGAAAACTGAAAACTGAGATTCGCTCAAGTGAAGTTGAATCCTTCACTCTCTAAAGTTCCCAAACTATTTCCATTACATGACCTTTACACCCAAACTTGACCTCTGACCTGAGGGCCAGTGGGACGGTCCTGATGGAGGCCCAGTCTGGCTCCATCATTAACCTGACAAGTCACTTTTGCATCTTTCTTCTCTGTATTGAGAAGGAACAGGATGGAGGGTTTCAGAGAGCCTGGGGCATGGTCTCCTCAGACCAGAGGGACTACTAGGTGGTCAAGATTCAAGGTCCTTTTAAAGTTGCTGTGTGGTTCCAAGTGACTTTTCTAAAAATGAGAAGAGGAAGGGAGAAATTAGATTAATGCTTTTCCCTCTTCCAATAATCTTGTCCCAGGAGCCATAATTAAAGGTGGAAAAAAAATAGTATGATCCTGTGCTGGCCTCCAAACCCTCCTTAAATGAAACTAAATTCCGGATCATTTCCTTTAGGATCAATCCAATCTTTAGGATATGGCCATTTCATCAAAAATAGTATAATGCACTGGGTGGGCATTTGGTCCTTACCAAACACCCTGGCACTAAACCGATATTCATTCCCATTCCTGTTCCTTCGAGAAATCCAACTGATAAGTCTTAGCTAACTGTGACGCCTACATTACCATCAACTTATAGTCTCTTGGTGGGGGTGGGGCTGCAGCAGAAATAAATCACACAAGGAAAAGGCAAATGGAAAACACAAATTTAATAAAACACAGACAGAAAATAAACCATCAGCCCAGCCACTGGTGACCAGTACAATGTTATTTTTTTCCCCCTGGTCCCTGGTGAATGCCCCCTAATTCTGGGAAAGGCTCCTTTTCGTTTTCTGAGTCAGGCTTGAAGGCATACTGCAGTATTTCAGCCTTGGGTTTCTAGCAGAGGAACAAACCCAGTCTTGTCATACAATTTTCGGCACCTCTACTGTAATAACACATCGTTTGTGGATCTGTGCTAAAGCAAACACCATCTGGTGGCTGCATAAAAATCTGTCCGGGGTTCTGACCTTCACGATGTAAGGGTTTGTTTGGGGAAAGGAGGCCGAGTGTGGGGAGGACCGAGTCAGTAATGAGACACGGTGTCGGCAACCTGCACGGTGGGACATGTGGAGGCTTAGAGGAGGAAGACGAGGCTGGGGTCAGGTTCCAGACACTCAAGGCAAAAGTGACAATGATTCTTTTTTTGTTTTCCCTTTCCCAAGTAAAAAATGTTTCAGGAAGTCTCTTTTTTCAATGTCAGGCCACGACACACACATACACACTCAGTCACTGGAGAGGGGATGGTCCAGGGGAGCCCTGGGCTACCCCAAAGGAAAACTGTCTCCTGAAAAACCTAGCTGGTGGGTTCTCCATTTCTGTGGACTGTCTGAGCTGTGCAGCAAGACAGAATTTGCCTTGTCTGCAGCCCCATGTCTCCTGTTGCTCTGAATCACTAACACACCATGGTTCACCCAGATACAGGACACTCACTAGACTCAGATGCCTTCTCAGGCGTCTAGCTGCTTAAACAAGAACATATTTAAAAATTCTAAGTATGCAATAAAATCCCATTATTCCCCACATGTGAAATTATGAAGGGCAGCAAGTCCTGGTCCCGTAAGTTGACTTCTCATGAAGATAGGTCTTGACATTGACCTCTGACCTGTCCATGCTGACTTGAATACGTGGAGTCTGTTCTGAACACATGTGGAGGACACCTGCTCCAGAATGAATGAATATCCCTTGATCCCTCAGCATGGGATGGAGAAATGAAAAGAAAATGAAGCTGGGAGTCAAGCGAGGCTCAGGAAGACTTGGTTCTACAGCATCAGAGAAGAAAACACAGGACTGAAACCTTTGGAACTGGTCAAAAGCAACTCAGAACAACCAAGTCTTCAAGAGTCCTCTGGACTCTAAGATATGAAGAAGAGTTTTTAGACTAAGGGCTTCCCTGGTGGCTCAGCTGGTAAAGAATCCACTTGCAATGTGGGAGACCTGGGTTTGATCCCTGGGTTGGAAAGATCCCCTGGAGAAGGGAAAGGCTATCCACTCCAATATTCTGGCCTGGAGAATCCATGGACTATACAGGTCACAAAGAGTCAGACATACTGAATGACTTTCACTTCACTTTTAGACTAAAAGGGGCCAAGGCACTCAGCCTGGGAAAAGAGCAGACTTGCTGACATAAACCCAGAAGAAGCAGGTAACTGCTAGAACTTTCCATAATGATGAAAATCCTCTGCCCCTGTGCTGCCCTACACAGTGGTCACTAGTCACATCTGACTCTGGACACTCGAAATGCAACTCATACAACTGAAGAACTGAAGTTTTAATTTTATTTACAATTAATTAAAATGTAAATTTAAATAGTCTCGCAAGTTGAGCAGCACAGTAAGGTCAAATCACAAAGCACTATTTATAGAAAAGTCCAAGAACCATCTCCAGCAAAGTTATCTGACAGTTACTTTTTTTCCTTTCCTTTTTATAGCCCCTGGCCCTTCAGGGCCTCTCAAAGTCACATCTTCTCACACCAGGGCACAGAGCAAGAACACCCAGGAGGCCAACTAGGGAGAAACCATCTTCCAGCCATAGTGGACACCTAGGCATGCCCTGGAGGAGACATCCTCCACTTGAGGGCTGTTATCAATCACTTGACACGGCCAAAGCTCTCCAAGGCACATCCTAGCCATGATGCCTGGCTCTCCCTGCCCCTCACCCCAGAGTTCCTGGGAGACAAGGCTGGAATAAACGCAGTACCCCAGCTCCCTTTTGGGGCCTGCAGGCAGAGTGCTCTAATGACCCCCAAAACTTCACTGTCCCTCAGAAACCCAACCTGTTTTGTCCCACCAAAACCTCCAAGATGAAGTCCCATGGCATACCTTATGGATTGTCATGTTATAAGCTTTACGCCACTCATTTCAGAAGTTTACTGATCATTACAGTATGCCTCTCACCTACTTTCCCTGCAGCTCATTTGAGTAAAAGAAAACTTACCAATTTCTGTCTCACTTTATTTTCTTCCCCCATTTGATCTGCACAATGAGAGAGGCAGAGGGAGGTATGATCCCACCTATTTTAAGCACACCTGTCAAGGGTTCACAGAGGTGGAGTTAAAGACCCAGCGAAACACTAAGGATGATCTCGGGTTGCTCTGGACAAGTCACTGAACCTCTTGCTGCTTTCGGGTCATCTGTAAAAGGGGAAGAACCGCAAGGCCTGCCCCTTAGGATCGCAGTGAGTCTGAGTATGTACGCTGCTCAGCCATGCACCCAGCACAGGGCAAGCGCTACAGAGGTGTCTGTTCTTGGTGAGAAGGGTGTTGTGTGTGCGTGTGTGTACATGCATGGGGAACATAACTGTATGCTTATACACCTGGTTGAGCCGAGGATGAGGACCTGGTCGAGTGGACCAGGAGAAACAAGCCAAATAAAAAACGAGGATTTTCTGAACGCAATAACCCACCTGATCCCAGCCGATAAAGTACCTGCCCTCACAGGGCGGTGTGTTGCCTCCTGAATAATGCATGCAGGAGGTGCCTGCTGCTGATCACGGTGTAATTCAATGAGGAGTCTCCAGAGAGGACATACCACTAAGCACTGAGGTTCTGGGACTTTGAGAAGGCAGAATTCCCAGATCAAGTTTCTCCCCAGACCTCTGTCCAGAAACAAGCCTGTATCTTCCAGGGATAAACCTGTACTGATAACTGGGAGTAACACAGTTTTGCTAAAATGACATTTGGCCCAGCAATGCCTCATGGGAAGAACTTAACAATAGTTTCTTATCTCATGGCTTTTCTTAAATATTCAAATCCCCCTATTACATATATAAAAGCTGATGACCAATGAGACTAAGCATGCTGCCCAAGGCCAACCAAAGGTGAGAGCAGAGCTGAGGGGAACCAAAGCTCAGAATTTCTTCTCCAAGCTTCCCACCACCCTCTTCACAGCCACACGTCCTCCAAATGCCTTTTCCTGGACTGTCTGGCTTCATAGGATCTTTACATTTAAATGATACTTCATAAGGCACATTCATATCTTGTTTCAGTTACCCTCACCTAGGTTTAATAACCTGAAAGATTTTTTCACAGAAAAGATGTAAGTTGATAGGAAAAGAGAAATACTCCTGGAATGGATGACCTAGCCACTTGAGTACACACTGTAGAAACTGTGGATGTGAAAAATCCAGATTTACCTAAAGGATAAATATGCATTTGCTTCTTTGCTTGATGAAACTATTTACCATAGGATTCTAATAAGTGGCCTGTTTTTCTCCTGTACTTGAAAGAGGATTTAACCTACAAAACCCTCCCCCCTCCAACATTTTTGGGTTTATACCAAGTGTATTATGTGGAAAATGTACTTTTTTCTTCTGCCTGGCTTTTATTTCTGAGAAACCAAGGTGGTGATAAAAGGACTTAGAAGGAAGGTGATGATTACTGACAACAATGATTAGAATCCCATCTTCTAGATTAATAGAGAAGTCTGAAGAGAATTATAAACCCCAGAAGAGAGGTCTCAAGGAAACCTGGAGCCTACTTAGCTGTAATCAGTTAATCCATGTAGACCTCATGCATAATGGGCATTATGATACATTTATAATTATCAGCATTTTCACTCTTAAAATGCTCTCCCCCATTCTCTTCTGGCTACCCACCCACCCAAGGCCCAGCCGTTTTCACAGATTGGTGAATAAGCTGCATTCTTCTGGTTTTTAACAAACACTGCACAGTGCTGTCTGTACCACCCCCCAAATTAAATCAGACTTGTTGCCACACAGCTGCAACGACCGGCTGCCAGCATCTCTGGGGGAAAGCGGGACTTCCGACTTGGCAGGGTGGTCTGCTGGTTTTCATAGAGCCTGTCCAGTCCCGAAATGCCACCACACCCCCTGGTACGGTGAGCGCAGCACCCAACAAGAAAACAACACAGCCTCACATCCCCATCTGAACAGCGGGAAGACCATCATTCTCATGACCGTTCTCTCACCGAGAAGTAAATGAGGTCCAGCCAGGCAGCAGGCTCAGTGCTTGGCACATAGCTCTCAACAAACGGTGGTGTTAGTTAGCTGCCAGCACTGCATCTGGATTCTCTCTTTTAGGGGTGCAAAGGCACTTCCAGAAAGTCCTCTTCTGTACCACTCTTGCCACCCAGTTTAGGCAGCTAGTATTCCCTGAGCGAGGCATAATCTCCAAACCCGGGAGCTCCCCCGCAGGTGGGACTCAGTTTGAGAAATAAAGGAACCTGCCCAAGGGCACCCTGCTGTGTCAGAGGCGAGATGGAGACCTGAGTTGGCTCAATGTTATCCGCTCTCTTTTCAGAGCCTTGGAGGGGCTCGGATCTAGTGAAACAAAGACAAAGGAGGGGCTGGGGACACTCGGGTGACAAAGTGACCCCGGATGCACAGTACGGCCAGGCCCCTCGTCTAATTACACCTCCAGCAACTAGAGAATCAATCCCACCCCACCCCCACAAGCCACCCCAGCGGACCTGTCTTCCTCCACCAGCCCTGATAAATTACAAGGCCCCACAGCAGGGATTGTTTCTTCCTCTCAGCTTTGTTTGGAGCATTGTCCTAGCAAGGCTCAAATAAAGGGCCATTATTAATAGTGACAATAACGCAATGCTGTTTTCTCAAGGGCCTCTGTGAGGGCCGGCCAGATCAACGCCAGGCTGCTCCCCATAGCCTTTCACTGGCGGTTTTCATCTGCAAACCCTCAGCCGCCCGGGGCCCTGTTACCCAGCGCTGCCCTCTCCACGTAGTATTGCCCGAACTACACCTTTACAGGCTCTCCAGGGCCCTGAAAACTGCACAAGGGAGAAGGGCCCAGCACAGCACATCAGAGGGCTGGCAGAGGAATGGACAAGGCAGCCACGGGGGACAAAACCAGGCCAAGGAGATAATGCGCCCCAGGTTTGTTTGAACTGCTCTCACTTGCAGCCCAGGGCCTAGAGCTGAACAGCTCTGGGATGGGTGAGCATCAGGAATGCTCCGGGGGAACTCTGGTTTGCATTAGACACCTGGGCAGATGGCAGCTGTGACAAGTTAAGGGTGCATCTCTAGAGAACCTGTGTTGATGGAGAGGACACAGGGGACCTCTGTGCATTGGGGCTCCTGTGTGGGAGTCCCCACAAGCACATGTTGGCATGAGAGCCTGGGTTCTCAGGAGTTCAGAGAGAATCCTCAGGGTTCTGTTAGAAATTCATTAATACCGGCTCAGTGGGGGAACCAGAGGCTTTCACAGCCACGAAAGCCACCAGCAGGAGGAGGCAGAGTGAATGTGAAGGGGGGTGGGGTTTGGATGAAAGTTCGTTCAACTTTTAATGAGCACACCTCTGGGAACAGAGTCCTCAGCTCCACTCCTGTGCTGTCAAACATAAGGTCTCCTCATGCTTTACTTTTACTGTCACCTGGGATAAGCCCAGGTAACTAAGTTTATTTGAATCAGAAGAGCATGGCTCTTCCCTGAGGGTCTCCTAGGTGTGAGTTGGTGTGTTCTTGGGGAGGCTGGAAGGCAGGCAGGCAGGCAGGACACACACCTGCACAAGACTAACACACTCCCGCTCGTTCCCCATAAATCATGAGCACCCACCGTGGACAGAGCTCCTCTCCCTCCAGGCCCAGTGGGGAAACACAGACATATGAGCCCACATCGGACCTCAGGAGTCCTCCAAGTCCAAAGGGCAAGATCTAAGCCAGAAATCAGAGGCACATCTAACATGCACAACACAGCTGGCACTCTGCTCCACCCCAGCCCTCCTGCTGACATCTGTATGTTGGGAGGGGGGGCGGGGGGCTGTGATCAGGGGCCTGGGAGGGAGACCTTGAAACTGCCTGCCAGTAAGGCTGATGTGGGGCTTGCTGCAGGCCCAGGCAGTTCTCCTTTCCACATTGGCAACTTTATAGATTCTGGCAGTTGATTGGTTTTGCTCTGTAAGATCAACAGTCTGTCAGAGAAAGTCTCCCAGCATCTCCTCTGTGGGAAGGGATCCAGGCAGGCCTTACCTGGCCTCTCCAGCAGGACACAAAGGCAGGGAGTCCCAGCTCCATCAGGAGGGTTCCCCAAGTCCACCTGATCTTTGAGGAACATCTCGGAGGGAAGCACTGGATGGGGAGTCCAGTGGGTAGGTTCCAAGGCTGGGATTCTAACCTCAACTCCATCTTGGTACTATCCTCTCTAGCTCTCTGTCCTAATTTCTCCCTCTGTGAAATGAGTGCTTCGATTTCTGCTGCCCATACGATTAAATTGCAGGACATCAAGAGCACATCTAGTCAAAGCTATAGTTTCTCCAGTAGTCATGTATGGATGTGAGAGTTGGACTATAAAGAAAGCTGAGCGCCAAAGAATTGATGCTTTCTACCTGTGGTGCTGGAGAAGACTCTTGCGAGTCCTTGGACTGCAAGGAGATCCAACCAGTCAATCTTAAAGGAAATCAATCCTGAATATTCATTGGAAGGACTGATGCTGTAGCTGAAGTTCCAATACTTTGGCCACCCAAGGCAAAAATTTGACTCATTGGAAAAGACCCCGATGCTTGCAAAGACTGAAGGCAGGAGAAGGGGACGACAGAGGATGAAATGGTTGGAGGGCATCACTGACTCGATGGACATGAGTTTGAGTAAGCTCTGGGAGATGGTGAATGACAGGGAAGCCTGGCATGCTGCAGTTCATGGGGGTCACAAAGAGTCAGATATGACTGAGCAACTGAACAACAGGCATACCTTGAGGATATTGCAGGTTCGGTTCCAGGTCACTGCAATAAAGCAAATATCTTAATAAAGTGAGCCACCGTATCTTCTTTATCCATCCCTCTGTTAATGGACATTTAGGTTGCTTCCATGTCTTGGCTTGTCAGTAATCATTCAGAGTGCTTCTATGAACACTGAGGTGAACGTATCTTTCTGAACCATGGTTTTGTCTAGATATACACCCAGAAGAGGGACTGCTGGAAAGTAAGAGTGTTAGTCGCTCAGTTGTGCCTGACTCTTTGCAACCCCATGGACTGTAGCCTGCCAGGCTCCTCTGTCCACGAATTCTCCAGGCAAGAATACTGAAGCGGGTATCCATTGCCTTCCCCAGGGGATTGTACCGAGGTTTTCCACATTGCAGGCAGATTCTTTACCATCTGAACCACAAGGGAACACCAGGGATTGCTGGATCAAATGGCAACTCTATTTTTAGTTTCTTGAGGAACCTCCACACTGTTTTCCATAGTGGCTGCACCAATTTGCATTCCTACCAACAGTAGGCAGGTTCCCTTTTCTCCATATCCTCTCCAGCATTTGTTAGGAAAATACCCTTTTTGAATGTAGGGGGCACGGGGGACACACTGACCACAAGGTGCCAAGGCCCAGGATCTGGTCCTACCTCTGCCACTAATTCATTCTAGGACTG
Organism: Antilocapra americana; assembly: GCA_007570785.1. NCBI lineage: Eukaryota > Metazoa > Chordata > Mammalia > Artiodactyla > Antilocapridae > Antilocapra > Antilocapra americana. Next base: position 8,961,913 of record ML663010.1, read on the forward strand.
TGCAGAAGTCACATCCCCTACCCAGCCTCAGTTTCCCCATTTGAGAGCCGAGCTATTTGATCAGGATGATCCCTTCTTGCCGACACTGCGCGCTCCTCTATAGGGCAGGAAAACAGTAGTGTGTCTTGTTGTTTCTGAGCAAAGGCCTTAATTGTTCTCTACAGCATGAGTTCTTCTATCACAAAACCACAACCTCTCCCCTCCCTCCCTCCCCACGGCCACCCCCTTCCTCTGAGATCCACAAGACTGCTACAGAACATTCATTTATTTTTCTTCGGTGCTGGGGCTGAAAACTCTGATGACTAAGCCATTGAATTTTAATATGCTACTGTGCTCCTTGGAGGATTCCTTCATTTCTCAGCTCCCCCTTCTCCCTGCCCCTTGCGCCCTCTGCGGACATGTGGTAGTCGTTAGGAACAGTTTGATGAAGTTTAGATTCACAGAGTAAAGGAGAGATGGGGGAGAGCTGGGAGGGAGGCATGATAAATGGACACAACAGTCCAGAGAGCCACTCAAAAAATAAACAGAAGGCTCCTTTTGAGTGAGCCCACTAAAAACAAATTCCAAAAAAGCTCTTTCCTCCTTTTCGGGGGGTAGGTGGGATGGTAGAGGTAGGAGAGAAAAGTTCTCTTGATGTTAAAAAATCACGTTCAGAGAAAGAAACAATTCTCTTTCAGTGCAGCCACCAGAAGGCACAGGGACTGCCTGCCAGCCACAGCTCATGAATGCTAAGCCCTCCAAAGCTGAAGCTGGGCACCTAACTCTGCAGTGGCCAAGAGGCAGTGACCCTCATGAGAGCCAGCCAGTGCTGGCAGAATTCTATGGAGAAACCTGGGTCACCACGGCCAAGGGGGAAACACCCAATGGCCAGGAATGCCCTGCTTGGCCTCAGTCTCGTACACTTTCTGAAAATCCCTGCAGTCCAAGGGGACTCGCTCAAGTTCTTGTTCTTGGACCTCGGCCCCCTACCTGTCCCATGGGCATCACTCCCTGCCCCTCAGCCCACATTTCCATCCATGTAGTTTAAAAACTACAGACTCGAACTCTGGACATGACCTGGGTGGCACTGGCCCCAGAGAATCCCTGTTAATGTGATTAGGCACAAAGATGAAACTGTGGCTATAAAAACGATAATTTTTATTTTTAAGAGATGCTCACTCCAGTAGGAGGGGGAAAGATGACACAGTATGACACATGCTTTAAAATACTTAAGCAACAACCAGGACAAAGCAATAGGTGAAGTGGGGCAAAAGTAGGAGAAGTGGGAGTTCTGACCCTGGGCAGTGGGAACATGGGGAGTTTTTCATACAACTCTTCATGCTTCTCCGTACATTTCAAAATAGTCACAATAGAGACACAGACCATCTTAAACAAATCCCAGACTCTCAACAGTAAGATTTCCTTCGCAACCGGAGTTTCTTCACTAGTGTATGAGCTGCGAGTTTTCAAGTAATCGCCCTTGTACAGAGAAGTACAACATCTCGGGAGCTTTGGGTGCTGATTTCATTTGTTTGTCATACAAAGGAGCTTGGCCAACTAGATACTACCTAATAAGGAAGTATTAGTGCTCTTATGCTTTCCAGGAGGCCACTGGAGACTTCCCTTATTAAATCGCCTTCCACACTGGAGTTTTATGTGGGGTATCTCCCCAAGGATCTCTCAGGCACATTCTTCAGATGCTCTGAAAGTTGGTTATGAAAATTATAGTTCACTCTTCTTCCAATTTTACAACTGTAAAAAGCACACAGGTGCATGCAAAACATATCTTCACCATCATTTTATTTATTGGCCATGCTGTGAGGCAGGTAGGATCTAAATTCCCCAACCAGGGGTTGAACACACACCCCTTGCATTGGAAACATGGAGTCTTAACCACCATACTACCAGGGAAGTCTCCTTTTTTTTTTTTTTTTTTTAAAGCTAGTGACTAATTTTTCCTCTTACCCATTTGAGAGCCCCAGTGAACAAACTCAGATAACTCAGTGAAGAAATACTCTCTGCAGAGCTCCTGGAATGAGAAACGCAAGGCAGGAGGCTCCATGATTCGGAGGACCTGCCCTTCCTTCCACTAGAAAGCTGGGGACCAGGCAGAGGACGGCCACTCGCAGCAACTTGGAATCAGAAGGCCCGGGTCTGTATCCCGCTCTGCCACCAGCCAAAACCTCAGGCAGGTCACTGAAACCTGCAGTGCCTCTACAGCCTCGTTTGTAGACTGTGGATAGTGCCAAGAGCTTTGAAGGTGGCACCAGGGGTGGGTGAGCTGCCTGCATGAGTTTCCCAGGGCTGCGGCAGCAAGGTGCCACACACTGGGTGGCTTCCAACGACAGAAATGTATTCTCTTACCCTTACGGAGTTAGAAATTGGAGATTAAGGTGTCAGCTGGACCATGTTTTCCCTGAGACCCTGGGGAGAGGTCTTTCTGGCTCATTCCTAGCTTCTGCTGGTGGCCACCACTCTTTGGCCTTCCTTGGGGTACTGATGCATCACTGCAGTTTCTGCCTCCATTTTCAAAGGTTCAAATTTCCCTCTCACTATAAAGAGGTTGGTCATGTTAGGTCCAGAGACCACCCCACTTTAGTAGGACCTTGTTTTACTTAATTCCATCTGCAACAACCCTATTTCCAAATCAGGTCACATTCTGAAGTGACAGGGGTTAGGATTTCAACCCATCTTTGGGGGGACTTAAGCCCTGGGCTTCCCAGGTAGTTCAACAGTAAAGAATCTGCAGGAGACGTGGGTTCTATCCCTGGGTCGGGAAGATCCTCTGGAGGAGGAAATGGCAACCCACTCCAGTATTCTTGCCTGGAAAATCCCATGGACAGAGGAGCCTGCTGGGCTACAGTCCATGGGGTTGCCTTAAAGAGTCAGACACGACTGAGCACGTGAGCGATTCAGCCTTAACACTACCCTCACAAGCTTATCAGAGCTATAGCTGTCCTCTTTGCGTCCTGTCAGTCCCAGTCTGAGGGAAACTCTACTGACCAGGCCCGCTGGATGGTTAACAGGCTGGAGAAATGCCCACTGTGACAGGAATAGCCTCTTCTCTTTTTGTGGTTGTTGCTGAAACGGAGATTGATTTAAGAAAAATGCTGTGGTTTTCACCAGGAAGTACCTCGAGCTGGAGCCCAGATGGACGTGTTGATCTATGGCAGTTAAATGGAGAGAAATTCTTGGTTTTACATCTGAAAATATCCTTGGGCCACCCATTTGCAATAGCACCTGCGTCTGGGTGGTAGAAGAAGTGAGGGAAAGGGGAGGAGGGTCTGAGTCACTGCCCCTCCACCACCTACAGTAGGGGTTGGCCAAGTTTTTCTGTAAAGAGTCAGAGGGCCATCTGATCACCACCACAACTACCTAGCTCTGCCAATGCATGGAGAAAGCAGCCACAGATAACACCCAAACCCAGGGGTGGGGCTGTGTTCCAGTGAAACTTTATATGGACAGAGAAATTGGAACTGCATAGAAATTCTGCCCACCATGAAATGCTATTTGTCTTTTGATTCTTCTTCAAGCTTTCCATATAGAGGGCAGAATGTGTCCTGTGGGTCACAGCTTGCTGATCCCGGATCCACAAATAGCACAATCCTCTACAAATAGAGGTTGTATATTGTGTGTTCATCCATAGCACACCATTCTGTCATATCACCTGACTTTTCAATACAGCTTTACATTTTCATAGGATCATGTAACCTGATCCTCTTATCTACCCTGTTGCGAGGCACACTTGACATTATTCCCATTTCACCAATGAGAAAACAGACTCCAAGAAGTCAAGTGCTCAGTTAGCAAGTGGTAAAGCCAGACTGTAACTTATGTCTTCCAACTCCTTGTCTGGTACTCCAGTGAATATTTCATATCACAGAACTATACTCCAAGGCAACTACTTCCCCACAGATATATGTACACACCCACAACTCCCCAAGTCTGTATATGTCACCCTTCAGATCATTTTCCTAATCCTGCTGCAATTAGGGGGTTGGTACAGTGCTGAGAATTCTCCTTGAGAATCCCAGCTTCCTACCTAAGATGGTCAGACCTGACACTGACTTCACAGAAGGAAGAACAATGAGCAGCTGCCTACTGCTTCTACTGTATCTGCAATAGAAGGGATCAACTGTGGCCCAATTAACTCCCAAAGCATCAATAGGCTGCGCCTTTGGAGACAAGAGTTCCTTCATCTATGTCAAGAGTTGACAACTAGATGCTTGTGAACGCTGAGAATGCAAGGTAAATGAGTGACCTTGGTTGGGGGAGTGGGAGGGGTGGAGGCTTACAGCAAATTGGATAACATTTGCTCCTTGCTCCACTCAAAGGAAGTAGATGCTACTCAGCTTTAGCTAATGGTTGCCAGATCTGGAAATCTCCTAATATTTTAATGATAGCATAAGAATTTTTCTTTAAAGAGTTATCAGGTCAAAAGACATCCATAGGCCACCATGTGCAGCCTTTGCCCTGAGGCTGGTCTCCAGACTTTGAGCAGCTGTTGCCATCTTGTAGTACATATAAGATGATTCTCTTTCCTAACAATGCTCATTACTGGCAGCCAGAGAGGGGAGGATGCGTACATTTTTTTGAGAAGCAAGCAACCACATGACCCCGAATAAAGCAGGATGGAAGCTAGGAGGCGTGGAAGCTTAGTCTTTGGAAATAGATAGAGAGTGAATTATTCAAGACAGGTTCAGCCCACGGCAGAAATAAAAAATATATCCCTGCGGGGTCCTGATTCAGACTAAATTGAACTTGACGATCCCCTGTCACAAGACACCTTTGATGGAAATGAAGATGATAATCACAGATGCCCTCCAACATGGTGATTGATAATGTTCCCTCTTCCAAATCACAGCAATGTCCTTGAGTCCCAGGAAGGTGCCTGGCTTGGGTCCAACACCTAGACTCTGTCTGGATCCAGAGGAAGGCACTCTAGGCTGGATAGGTACCCTCTTCCCAGTTCACACTCTGCAGCACCTGGCAGGGCTCCATTTTTGCTGAGCAAGCATGTGGAAATCAACCTATGGAATAGCCACGCACCAGGTACTTTATCTCATTTGATATTTGTAAAACAAAAAACAAGGAGGTAGGTACTGCTATTATTCCTATTTTATTCTAGGAGTTTAACTTTCTCAAGGTGAAAAAGCTAGTGGGAAGTCAAACTAGAATGTGAATCCAGGTCTGAACCCAAAGCCTGCTCTTTCACTGAGATGTGAAGAGCACTTGCGATTCAGATCCTAAAACATACATCTAGGGTGGCTGAGCTCATATGGCTCCTTCATGGAAAGGAAGGGATGATGGGGAAAGAGAAAAGATAATGGCAACTGACAGGTGTGATTCCTCACAGGGCTGCCACAGACCAAACAAAGTTGCAAGCCTGCAGTCACCCGGGGAGCTAGACCTACTCTACATCAGCCTGACACAGAGCTAAGCTCCCACACCACACACCTTCTAAGTATTCTTACATCCAAAAAAGCACTATGAGTTTACGCTCTGAAGTCAGAAAGACTCAGGGGCCTCACCACTTTCTCCTGAATTTATACAGCTTATTTAACTTTTGCCATCCTTTGATTTTCTCATCTGTACCTGAAGATAATAAAAGCGCCTATACCTCACTGGGCTGCTGGGAGGATTAAATAATGAGTGTAAAGTGCCTATTAGCACGGTGCTTGGCAAAAAAATCCTAGTTCAATACAATGTTGGCCATAGTCTGTTTGCGGAACCTCTTGTTTTAAAATAATTATAGATTCATGGGAAGCTGCGAAAATCATACAGAAAGATCCTATGTATCCTTCACCTAATTCTCCTAGACGGTTATGTCTTACAGTACACCAGCTAAACTAGGAAACCAACATCAGAAATGTATTACAGCTTTATGCCATTTTACCACATATATATATATATGGTTTATTTTTATAATAACTATTTTTTAACTATTATGAGAGGCAGTATAGGACTGTGGGTAGTGTGCAGCATCTAATGCCAGGCTGGATTTTCAGACTGATTTGGCCTTTCCTAGCTGTGTGACTTTCACCAAGTTACTTCGCTGCTCTGTGCCGTGGGACCCCTTCTCTGTAAAACGAAAACAACAATAATAGTACTTCTCTGACTGGGTTACTAGGAGGATTAAATAACCTAATATATGTAAAATGCTTAAATTGTAGCAGGCAGGCACTTAATTAAAACTCCATGATTCTTTAAGCTACTATTGTGTTCACTAGTTTCACCATTCCTGGGAGCCAGGAAGGGAGTAGGGAGAATAATTTTGGTCTAACTTCTGTCTGTTGCAAGGCTCAGATCTTTTTTTCCCTTTGTTTAATGGTTGAGATGCTTTATAGAAGTGAGCCAAAGAAACACCAGGGGTCTGCTTTTGTTACTTTGGAATAAACTCAGGTTGTAACTTGAAGAGAAAACTCCGGGCTGTTTCTGGCCTGAGAAGCCTGCCTTTGGAAGGGCAGGGTCTCTGTTGGGGAGGCTCGGCTGACTCCAGGTTCACTGCTCTGGAGGGTAAGCTGGCAAGGGACGTGGGAAGGGCCAAGCCGGCACAGGCCAGCGCTTGACCCTAGATTAACACCAGTGCAGAGTGCTCTTGCTTCCTCTTAAAGACTCCTTCATCCATCTGAATAGTGGTCCCCTAGGTGGACTTTACAGCTGAGCAGCACTGGCCCACCTCAGAGGAGACTGATGACACAGGCCTGATCCTGACAATGGCTCCCATTGGAGGACAACTGGTCCTGGCCACAAGGTCTGGTTTCAAGGTTAAAGTTCCTAGGAAATTACATCCCGTTATGCACTAGTATTAGAGCAATGAGGTAGAAAAGAGGAAGGAAGTCACACACATCTAGCTACATGGAGGGTTTCACCCCAAAACAGGCTGTTGCTATGGGAGAAGGGATGACAGCCATCAGGCTAACAGCTCCCACTTAGTAAGCACTCAGTTCTCAGGCCAATTTATGTGTAGTACCATCTTCCCATCTTTTAATTTCTGTATTAAAAATCTTTTTCAATTGAAGTATAGTTGTGGTACAACGTTACAGAAGTTATAGATGTACAACACAGTGAATTCACAGTTTTTAAGGGTTATACTTCATTTATAGTTATTATAAAATATTGGCTGTATTTCACACATTATACAATATATCCTTATAGCTTATTTTCCTACCTAATAGTTGGTACCTCTTACCCTTACCTCTCTATATTATCCCTCCCCACCTTCCTATCTTATAGGAAGAGAACAGGAAGCCTCTGGAGAGGCCAAGGTCACAGCTAAATTTGCCAAAGGGCCAGGATCCAAATCCAGGGTCACAAACTCCCAGACTGGAGCTCTTAGCCACCAGGCTGCACTCCCTATTTCATGACCACAGCCCCTCCTGGCTGGGCTCTCATTTTGTCCTTTATTAATGCTATGGATCCGAAAGGATTATTGCCCTTCTACAATGACCTTATGCATCCATCCTTGCATTAACTAGTGCATTGAAATGGTTATACTACATCTTTAAAACAAATAAACAACAACGAAATAAAGCGTACCTCAGATAACATTAAGAAAAGAAAGAATATTTTCTTTTCTGGCCAAGCAGGTCTCAGCCTGAAAGCTTAGAGGTACAAAGTCAGACCAGTGGCTTCTCAGAACCCCATTTCTGTCCTGGGATCCCATTAGATACGTGGGTCAGTTCACATCAGCTGGGCCTGGAGCAATACTGTGCCTTGAAACCTGCCTTGAAACGTTCCTGTCCCGGAAGTTCCTGCTTCTCCACTTCCAGCCTGCTCTCATCCTCCTTCTAGACTGCACGAGGCGATGACGCCAGTGGAGAGAACTGGACCGGCAGCTTTGACTGTCTACTTCCTGCCTGGGCCCCAGTCCCAGGCTGCTGAGCCTCGCAGAGTGGCCTGCGATGACTCACCTGTGCTCGGAGCCGGCCCCACACACGGCTCTGCCCCACTGTCCAGAGCCCCAGTCTGTGCCTGAACATCAGGTAAACAAACCATGGAGGCCTGATCACATCCCACACTGACTCCTTTACCTCAAAACCCAACGGGAAAAATCAGATTCCATCATCTGGAATCTGTTTGGCTTGGAGCCACGACCACATGCCTTACCCAAGACCTGAGTCAGAATGGGGCTGCAGCCCACAGACTGAGGCTCAGCTCAGGAGAGCCCCAGAGGCAGGCATCATCCTCCTAACCCTCCTGGAGTCAGGGCTCTTAGTTATGGCCAAAGAAAAGCTGGTCACCCAGTGGAGAATGTTCCGCTCCTGCTGCGGGGACAGCACACACTAGACTTTCTCCAGAGCCGCTTAGTGAGGGGGACAGCGGCAGGCCACAAGCTCCGCCTGACTCTGGGGCCTCATTTTCCTTTTATTCTGCCTTTAAAGGGGGCTGCAAGAGCAACCGGATCTCAGATTTCTTGCCTAGAAATAAGCACAGATGGCACAGGTACCAACCACGGCCTTGGTTTCCATGAGCATCCAGGTGCTCTGGAAGTCACCCCACTAATGCGGATCCCAGCTCTCTGCTTCCCTCTCTGTATCATTGTCATCTCTCCTAGCTGGCATGACCAGTTCTCCCTGGGCTTCTGGTTAAGGGCAGCCGCTAATGACACACAACAAGCGTAGGACTAACAATACATTCTGCTCTCCTTCCCTGTCAAGGCCACCAGAACTTGCGCCCCAGGTCTCCCTGTCAGGTGAGCTATGCAAACTAGTTGTATCGGCTGGACAGAACCCCACGGTGGTCTGCACAGGTGGGCAAGGCTGTGGTTAGGGAAGGTGCCTGTTCTGCTGCAGACGGTACCGGGGGCCCCTGATGGGGGGTGGAGAAGGGAGATGCTGGACAAGCACTCCAAGCAAGGCCACCATCAAACCTCTGAACAGAGACCTTTCTACATTTAGTTCAGCTACTCAATGAACTTCCGCAAAATAGAAATGGCAACTGGGCCTTACCAATGTGGGGGGCTCGGAACTGACAACTCGGGGGTCAAAGCCCTTGTTTCTAAGCGGAGGCCTCTGAACGACCCCTCCAAATGGCCAAAGGCCCTCCAGTGAGAAAAACGGTGCATTCAAATAGAAAACATTTGACGCTAAAGAGAGCCACGTCAAAAATCCTGACTCGGCGTGACTAACCATTCTCACCGCTGAAGGGTCCTGACCAATTTAAGAGTGTTTAAAAAGCACTTAAAATAGATCACCTTCCTGCTCCCCCAAACTTAATCAGCTTTTCTTGGCTGTGAATAAAACCGATGCTGGGACTTACTTAAAGCTATACTTCATAATCCAGTTATTATTCTTAAGGGAAAATATTAATGCATAAAATCCTTCTTGGCTATAAACCATGTGGAAAAAATACAGAGCAACAAGATTCTTCTGTGTGTGCATACACACACTCCCCCACCTCCCAACCCCCTCCCCCCTCCCCTGGCCCAAGCCTGCCATCTCATCTCTGCTCTATTGGCATGCACATCTGGATTATATAAATTTCAAGTACAGTTCTCAATATTAGTACCGCTTAGGGTTACAATACTTGACAAATCTTCAATGCCAGGACGTCAAATCAAATTAGCTTGACCAGCCACAGGAGTGAGGGGGTGAGAAGGATGGACAATTGGAAGACTGTAAAAACAAACAAGAGCTTGCAGCGGATCCACTGTTTCTTGTTGGGTTGGTGCAGAGGTTTCAGAGGTGACCTAATCAACCTCCAGATCCAAGATCATGGTGACGTGCAGACCCACACTTCCATTTCTTACCAGAACAATCCGAGCAAGCAAGCAATGAGGCTCAGGGAGGCCTGAGGGTGGGGGGAGGGAGAGGAGGAGTCTGGTCATCCATCCTGATTTCCATGGTCCAACATTGTGAGGACACTGACATTTTCAAATGATTCTTGTTAAAGCAGTTCCATGGTGAGGCAGTTTTGTGGATGAATGCTATCCCCCAAAGTCATAAAGTATATGAAAAACACTTTTCAGGATAAATTGATGACTCTGGATCTTGCATAGTGCTCCAATCTCATACTTCTGGATCAAGCCGGAACAGTTAGACCAAGGGCAGGCTCAGGAGATGCTCACTTGTCTAAAAATATGTGTTTAAAGAAACTACTCAAATGAACAGCCCTAATTAATCCAGTGTGTAATAAAGAGCATCTTCGAAATGTCAGAATTTACTTCTATCACTCAAGTTAAAGTCTTACCCCCACTGGAGGCATCTCCTAGCAAGTTATGACCCTGCTATTTCAAGAGGGCCGTGGGTCGGTGAAATACTGAGTATTTTATGATCAAATCTTAAAGTGACCAGTCACCAAAACAAAATACTTTTGCCAAGTACTTTTAATTCTACCACTTTCTAAATGTTTTATTTAAAAAATAACATATTCTCCTTTCTTAATGTTCACATAATCGCTTGTTATAAACTCTTGTAGGATAATTAGATATCTTCAGTGTTTTTACCTAGCCTCTAGGGATGCTAACATTAATAAAATGCCAAGAAGGAAAGGCCAAGCAATTCATTTCCCAAACATATTTGGCCGTGGAACCTTTTCCTGTGGTGTTTCACATGACCAGTATTCTGAGAATTACTCTGGGGATCAGTTGAAGCTGAAGTAAGTCCTCTACTTAATAATTATCATCCTAAACTCACAGATAAGGAAACTAAAGCTGTCCAGTGTGCTGGCTTCCATTCTGATGCATTTAGGGAATGGCTGAGGGTCATTAGGCCCTGTGGGACAAAACCATGTCTTCTGACTCCCTCTAGCACCCTGTAGGGTCTGAGCTTGTCAGTAACACAGCTTAGTGCCTGCTGTTTGTTGTTGTTTAGTCACTAAGTCGTGTCTGACTTTTTTGCGACCCCATGGACCGCAGCCCACCAGGCTCCTCTGTCCATGGAATTTCCCAGGCAAGAATACTGGTGTGGGTTGCCATTCCCTTCTTCCCGATCCTGGGGATCTTCCCGACCCAGGGATCAAACTCACCCCTCCTGCATTGGCAGGCGAATTCTTTATCACTGAGCCACCAGGGAAGTTGGTTAGGTCTCCCAAATTTTCAACATCCTTCTGGGAGTGGACATGGCCAGAGTGCCTTCATGAGAACTAAATCACTAAACACACAAAGCCATGTGCTAGCATGTCCAAGCAGGAGACTGAGCACCAACTAGGAAACTAGAGATGTGCTCCAAGCCAGGCTACCACCACAGAGAGGTTGGGAAGATGCCCAGTGATCTTGGCCACTATGGACACAGAGCGGACTCTGAAGGCCACAGTGAACCTCCAGGGTGGTCTAATGTCTGATACTGGCTTGTGTATGAAAAAAGCATCCAGAAAAGCGGCTCTACGGGTACAGCTGTGGGAGGTGGGAAAGGGTGCCTGTGCACTGGCGTCCTGTTTTCCTTCCTGCGTCTGACACTCACGGGGGAAAACTAAACAGAAACCAGAAATGATCCTCCTACTTCAAAATGAAACCTGAAAATATGCAGAAACCACCTACTCAGTGTGGTAGAATGAGCCCTGCTGAGGCACTATTTCACTCATCAGCATCCTCGCCACCGTTTCCTGAAAGCTCACTGCTGGCACGGGCTTTGCATGTGTTCCTTTAATCCTTTATACAATCCTAGGACGAGCCTCTTCTACCCCATTTTAAAATCAGATGACGAGGCCAGCAAAGTCAGAGGTCAGACGGGGCAAAGTCAGAATATGAAGCTGGGTTGATCTGGTGTCATAGCTTGAGCCTCCTCTTCCCTCATCCTATGAATATTTAGGAATCCCTATTAAGAGGGGGTTAAATGGATCAGACAGGGCTTCTGCTGTCAGGAAGAAAGAAGAGTTTAAGACAAAAGGCCCGAGGTAGACAGAGTCACTGGCAAACACTGATATAGAAAATGCCTTCTGTATCCAGTCACTATTCTAAATCTTTTTGTATAAATAAACTCATTTGATCCTCATGAAAACCCTATGGGGTGGGTACTATTATTCCCATTGTACAGATGAGAACACTGAGCCACAAAATGGTTAACAACCTGCCCAAGGTCACACAAACAGAAAGGATGGAGCTGGGATGGGACCCTGGCACGTGTGGGCTTGACCACTGCACTACTCTGCATAGCAAAGAGAGGCCACTGACAAGCCTGGAGCTGAGCTAATGAGACCAGGCCAAGCTCCTGGACAGTGGCTCTGCAGCCTGCGTGCTGAGCTATTCTGGCTGCAGGCGTCCAGGTTGGAGAGGAGACCCTGTGCCAGGTCAGAATGCCCTTCTCAAGCTTCAACCACCCAGCCCAGGGCCCCTCTTTCTCTCTCACTGCTTTGTCAGAAAGGCACAGCTCAATAATCTGTTGGCAGTGATTGTTTTCCCTCAGCCCTGTCCTAAGCCTTTTGACCTCAAGGCCCCTATTACTAACCTAACAGGCATGTCTAGCGCAATCTGCCCACAGACAATGATCCATCAACCCTTACAGACTAGACTATATTAAGCCTTCAATAAAAATGGGCAATTTAAGCACTTAATATCCAGCCAGCTACTAAGGGGATACTTTCTATGTTATTACTTCTAATCTTTACGATCACCCTATTTTATAAATAGGACCCTTAGGCTCAGAGAAGTAACTCACCCAAGGGTGACCCAGAGGGCAAAATGCTAAGTAAAAAGCTTGGTGGACTCGTAATCCCTGGGAGCTTTTCCCGAGACATGCATGAAACAAACTACAACATAACTTGGAGAAAGCAGGAAAGGCCCTGGTAGTGACACAGATAAAGCAACACTGGAGAGCTTGCTTCCAGCCAGGAGGAGGTGGATGCAGCTGCCTCTCACAGGGGAACATGCTGGGCTGAGCAGCTAAGTCCTCGGCACTCCAGGAAGGAGAACCTCCACCCCAAACCACAGTCTCAGCTATGGCATGACACCCCGCAGGCTGTCTCCCACACCAGGAGTATGCACCGAGGTTCCGATGTCCCTTCCGCGTTCATCTGGCAGGAGATCTCCAACACCTGCTCCAGAGACAGCTCATCCTGGTTCTACCCAGGCTGCCTGGCAAATTCTTATCTGTCCTTTGGTGTTGAGGCCACTCCCTTCTCCAGTGCTGGCTCCCAGCTCCACCCTGGCTAGAAACCACCTCTAGCTCCCCTTTTAGCACAGCTGCCCACACCCAAGCCTCGATCTCCTCAGGCTCCTGCTGAAATCCAGGGTGTGGCCCCAATACACACATACGTCATGCTTCCCACTCACAGGAGCCTCCATACCTCCTCCAGGCCTTTCTGTTGAGACAATCCTGTAACTATCACCAATGCCTTGTCAACCAGACTTCGGAATTCTAGCACAGCCTTCTGTGGCTGCCTGACAGGTGGGCCACTGTGCTGCAGAACGCAAATAATTTGTTTTCTTCAGAAAACCCAAAGAATCCCCTGTGGTCCAGTGGTTAGGACTCCATGCTCTCACTGCCAAGGGCTGGGGTTCGATCCCTGGTAGGGGAACTAAGATCCCGTGTGCTACAAGGTGAGTAGCCCCCTCAAAAAACCAAAAACACCCAAACAACAACAACAACAAAAAGCTAGATGATTCTACCACATCGTTTCGGCAAGTTGATGGCTCATCACCTGACGTCGCCATTAAGACACAAAGTTACATCCCAAGATGGAGTCAAGACTCACAGTCCACCCTCTCATTCCTGAAGCATTGTCTTTCTTTTTATATGTATTTGAAAAGTTATCTATATAAATCATTAGGAACATATGCAAATAAATAGCTACAGATGGCAACACTGATATAACAAAAAACACTGTAAACAAAAATCTCCAGAAACAGGTGATGAATTACATAAATCCATTATACAGAACATTCCATATGAAATAATTTGTAAGGAATTTAAAATGCATATGTAGAAGAGCTCTATTTGCTGACTTGAAAAGATATTGCTAATTATCGAATTGAAAGCAGATTATAAAACTTATGAAAAAGTGAAAGTGTCAGTCACTTAGTCATAGTCGACTCTTTGTGATCCCATGGACTGAATCCCACCAGGCTCCTCTGTCCATGGGATTCTCCAGGCAAGAATACTGGAATCGATAGCCATTCCCTTCTCCAGGGGATCTTCCCAATCCAGGGATGGAATCTGGGTCTCTCTCATTGCAGGTAGACTCTTTACGGTCTGAGCCACCAGGGAAGCCCAATTGTGTGGAAAATAAAAGAAATCTCTGTATGTGAAACAAAGCTCTCAATATGTGAAGCAACATCTTGAAGATATAATCTTCAAACAGTAAGAATATGGATGGTTTTATCTTCTTTTTTGATGACCCATACTTACAAATTATGTCTGCATTAAACATACTGGCTGTACAATAAAATTATAAAAAAATTTTGTTTTGATTCAAGAAGTAAGCATTATGTGTTCACTTAGCAAATGTTAAAATAGACACTGAGGGAAAAAAAAAAATCTCACAAATCCGAACTTCAAAGTTTCAAATTTGACCAAAGATAAGTAGTAGCAATTTAGGGCACAGATCAAGACAGAAAAACTGTCACTAAATACCAACCAACCTAGAGGGTACCATCCAAAGTGGCTCGAGAGGACACTATTTTTCAATCTTTCAATACCAAAATATTTCCCTGTGAATAAGGAGAAGCTGCTGCCAAGAAACTTAGTCTCAGAGGCCCAAGACCCACATGTAGTTCCTTAGTCTTGGCAAACATGCTTTAAACTGGTTTTCTTGTTCCCTGACAAGGTCTTTTACCAGGCCAGAAGGAAGGGAGGCTGTTTGACCAGCTGGCTTGATGGATGTTGCTGAGTTCTCTTCTTGGCAAGTCCACAGGAGGGCTTCCCTATTGGATTCATGTCCTGGTACAGAGTTTCTCAAACTGCTCTGTACAAACAATCCTATGGGTCTGTCACAACCCAGACTCTGATTCAGGAGGTCTGGGGTGGGTGGCGCCTGATATCCTGCATTTCTAACAAGCTCCCAGGTGAGGCTGCAGCTGGTCCAGAGATCACTCCTGGAGTAGTAAAGTCCTTGCTGGGCCTCTCACATAGGAGAACTCGGCTCAGCCCAGGGAAGCTGAGGTTAAGAGACGATGGGCCAAACCCCATCACTCAAGAGGGGAGAAATGGCCTGGCTTTCGGAAAACTCTTACCTTCTCAGGATACTAGCAATCAATTAGCAAATGGAACCCTAAAGGACCTTGGTGATTCAAGGTTCCTATCAAAATGGGTCATTTACCACAATTACCAGAGAGAGCAGCCCCAGGGTCTGGGCTGCCTTCCAGGAACTCTGTGATTAACCAGAAACAGCCTTGGGTGCCTGAAAAAGACTGGCAACCCCAAAGATTCCCTTCAGAAACAGAAGGCTATGACCCCAATGAATCAACCCCCAAATAAGAATTTTGACTGGCTGCTCTGAGAGCTGACCCTGGAAGGAAGGTAGGAGGGCGGAAGACCACCTTCTCCTCCTGTGGTAGGAGAGAGGTCACAGGTAGGATGGGTTAGAGAAGGATGAACAGGAAGCAGAGAATGGGGAACAGGAAAGGTGGAGAAAGCAGAGGACAATGAAAGCATTAGGAGATGGGCCCGAGGAACACTGCTGCAGCTGGACACCTGTCCCTGAGGGCCGTGAACAATGGCAGCAGGGCGCTCTGCTTGCACACACCCCACTTGATACTGTCTGGACCCCGAGGGGCGTTAATGAGGCTGGGTGGTGTGGCTGACTCCATTTTTCATCACTGACACTCAGACAGGCGGTTCCCAGCCCAGGACCCTGGCCAGTCAATCAGCCCCCAGCTCGGCTGTGTATAAACACCTTCCATCCTCAATCAGCATGGAAGGCAGGTGCTGGAGATCTGGTCACGGTCAGTTGGACAATCTGATAAAGCCTTCCTGGGGTCGCCGTGGCCCGAGAATAGGCCTAGCATAATGAGACCAGGCGGAGAGTCTGTCAGGCAGCCCAGGCGGAAATAACAGGGCCTCTGCCAATCAAAGAGAGCTGTGACCGGGTGGCGGGTAGGGAGGGGGTGTTTGCTGTAGAAGTGGACGCTGGGGGAGGGGAGGTTTCCCTGAGGCTGGCCGGTGACTCCAGAGGGGCTGAGCAGCTCATTACGCGAGCCCTGGAGCTAGGCGGGCGCTATCGATCACTATTGGGGGTCTCCAGGGACTCGTCATTATGCAGGTCGACCCAGTGTGCGCTTTGCTCAGGCGGTAACCAGAGGAACACGGCAATGCATCCTTGCTAATGGAAAAACAGGTTGGCCTTTTTTTCCACTTCCCCCCTTTAATTATCTGGCATGCCTCTTAGCCACAAAGGTGCAGAAACCAACGGTAACAATGTAAAGGCCACAACAGGTCTGTGTTTACAAAGTCTTTCTACACAGGTGATCTCAGAGAAGCCAGAGAAGGGTCCATGCTTGAGCAGCAAAGCTGGGAAGGCAGGGGCTCATGCCCCTGCCCTTGGGTCCTGTTACATTCACCCCATCACACGTGTGCACAAACTGTTCTATTTACTCGGGGATGCAGGCTTTGTCAAGAACTGGGCGGAGTGCACCAGCCCCTCTCCCAGACTGAGACTGCAGCATCCAGCCAGCCAGCCTCTCACTGCCTTCAGGAAAGTGGACCCAGGACACAGTGAGACACCCTCTCCCCCATCCTTTTATTCCACTGCTTCCTGTTTAAGCCAGAAGTTGCCCCCCTGCAGCTTGTATTTTGGATAGCTTGGAAACCAGTGGGCAGCGTCTGTCCTTGATCCATGTGTACCTGGCAGGAGTCAGCCTAAAAGCCCCAAATAAATTCAACTCCATAGCCCCACCTCCAGTACTGAAGGTCTCTTGGGGAAAATCAAAGGAGATTTACATTGCATGTTTATAGAAGATAGCTCAATACAATCTCCCTTTCCATACCAGGTTACCGCCTTAACCATCCTTTCCCCGAGCCCACCTCTCTGTCCCCCACTCTCCTCGGTTTTCACCATCCATTGCCATTTTCATGCTGCTTCCTCTCCCTTCCCTACTCCCAGGAAAACAAAAGCCATTTGATTGCTATTCTCAGCATGTCCTCTTGGAAGCTTAAAAACATATTCATGGGCATTATGCTACATGAAAGAAGCCAGCCTCAAAAAGTTATATACCGCAAGATTCCATGCGTATGATCTCAAAGACAGAACTATACTGATGGAGAACAGATCAGTGGTTGTCAGGGGCTGGGGGAGGGGATGACAGTGTAGACAGGGGGAGCTTTTTGGGGGGATGGAACTGCTCTATATCTTGACTGTGACAGTGGTTACCCAAATGTGTACAACAGAACTGTATAAACATTCCCCAAAGCTGATGTTGCCTGCTCAGACATTCAGTTGTATCCGATTCTTTTGTAACCCCATTGACTGTAGCCTGCCAGGTTCCTCTGTCCATGGGCTTTCCCAGTCAAGAATAGTGGAGAGGGCTGCTATTTCGTTCTCTACAGGATCTGCCTAACCCAAGGATTGAACCCATGTCTCCTGCATCAGCAGTCGGATTATTATACCACCAAGCCACCAAAGAAGCCCAAAGCTGATTTTACTGTACGATAATTACAGATATATATTATATATATGCACCAACAGAACTGAACTCCTGGGATGGGGTGGGAAAATTCTGCAATTATGAATGATCAGCTGATCCTAGTCACCAAATAGATCCACTTCTTCAAAACTCTTCCAGTTTCTGAAGACAGCTTTTACAGAACACCCACAGCCTCTCTGCCCAAGCCAGGGCCTCTACATGCATGACTTGACTTTTGGGGGCCCCCTTTCATCATATGTAATGTAGCTGTACCACCCCACAGGATGCCTCCCCCATCTTGACTGCTTCTTGCAATCAGAGGAACATTCTAGGCCTATCTTGAAAGCCTTTCGCTACTTCCCCCTCCCCTCTGACCTGCCTCTCAGCTACTCCGCATCTCACTTTCCTTTCCTCCCATCCACCCAGTGTCTGTCTACTGTCATGCCTCTGCGGCAGCTTCTCCCCACCAGAACTGCTCCTTCCTTCATCCTTGCACAGCAAGGGCCTTCGGCTCACTGGGGTCTCAGCTCAGATGTCTCCTCAGAGGGGAGAGGTCTTCCTGAGCCCTCAGTATAATACAGCAGCTCAACTTGCTCCTCACTCTGTGTTTCCATGGCTGTTCTTAAATTTTTTTCTTTTTATAGAACTTTTTACTCTCACTTGTCTGACCTCCCCTTGAAAGAATGAAAGGGTGTGTGCTCCAGTCAGAGGAACACCTTACTCACTACTGAAGCCACATGACCAAGAACAAGCCCCTGAATGCCCCAAATGGAGTCAATAGGCCATGAAGAAAGAGCTTGAAAAAAATTAGAAAACCATTTTGGGGGAGTAAAGGGAGAGGTGGAATTCCAAATCCATAAATTCTCTTATGCCGTTTTCCAAAGGTTTTACACTCAAATACTTCATCTCATTTCCTATGACACTGGGTTATTAAAATCTTCAAACAGACTGCAACATTGAAAGTGTTTTATAGTGAACACCCGTATAGCCTCCATTTAGAGGCTATCACTAACATTTTGCTAGTCTTATCTATCACCTATCTAGACATCTGTCTATCTCACTGTCCATCCTTTAACCTATCTGACTTTTTCTCCACCAATTTCTATTCAGTCATCTAAAAATGCCCATTGCATAAACAAAGCAAACAAACCAGAGAGGACACTCTTGGGGGGCAATCCTTCATGTAAGAATCACCCAAGATTTCCAGTAACTGGTCCCCTAGAAGCCGGGCACCCCTCCTAAGTTTCATGAGTGCTCTGAATTGGATCTGAAAGAACAAGACAGATGGGCAGAGCGCTAGGTGTGTCATTATCCATCATCTTATTAGTCTGTTACATGGTGTTTCCAGCTGGGGGGTGGGGGACAGGATGGGGTGGTTAGGGACTCACAGGTCCACCAGGGGGTGACGGTGAAGGATGGCCCCAGCCACATAGCCAAGGCCTTACCCAGGTTTCCGTGTTGCTGCAGAAACTCGTCCCCAGCTGCACGAGGAAGGTGGAGAGATGGGTCAAGGCAGAGTGTACTGCGAGAAGTTCTACCTCATTGCCCCAACATGCAGCACAGCCTTCCTCAGCTGGACACTCCTGCATCTGGTCCTAACATCAGCAGTGACCGTCCCATTCCCTCACCCCTACCCCTGCCTTCAAATGGAAATCCAGCTCCACGGCCATTTTTACCAAGGTCACGTTGGCTGACTGAGAATCTGCTTTTCCAGTTTTGGCATTGGCACTGCCTGGAAAACTGGCTCTGCCCTTGGAGAAAGTGGGTCAGTGGCATAAATCAGTCAAGCCCTGCCTGACAGCGATGGAAAGAGAGAATCAAACCAATCCTGTGCTTCCAAGCCCAGGACTTGCGTGCCAGTTCTCCAACATCCGAGTTCTAGGACTTTACCTCAGCATCCCTGAGCATTGTGGTCCCTATTCTACCATGGCTGAAGTTTAGAATCTGAAAGAAGGTAAGGAATCTTTTCCCCAGGAGAAATATAGTGTCCAACAACACAACATTTTGCAATTAATTTTAAGGTTCACCATGGTACATCCGCGAGGCTTCTGTATCCCAAAACTCATGGTTAATGCTAATGTAGCATTTTATGACCATGTGCTGGGCACTTTTCCTATATTATCTTATTCAGTCTCACGAAAACCTTTTATCATGCTACCATTCACAGAGGTAGACATGAGGCTTAGATAGGCAAAGCAATTGCCTCCTAGAAACACAAACTGGTAGAACTGGTACACAAACTCCAGAAACTGGTAAGTAACTGAGTTGGAATCTACCCAAACCTGACTCTAGAACCATCACAACACTCATGGCATCTGAAGACTCCCATAAACCAACTCTGCTCAGGCCATAACTTGCAGCTACCCCGGCCCCAAATCTTCCTTCCCATCCAGATGGTTTAGTAAAGTCAAATGACAAGACGGTCCTTCTGGCAGGAGGCAGTGTGGGGCCGGGGCCATGAGCCAGGAGCATGAGAGCCTAGGGCCTAAACAAGGGAGGCCTGAGGGCAGGTAACTAAAATCTGAGAGTTGGTGAACCAACCCCCAAGGCAAACAATATCCCATAAAGAACCACAATCTACAGCAGATGTCAAATTGTACCCACGAGCCCAATTCAAACCAGATGTGTGTTGTTTGGCCCCCACAGCTTTGCTTTCATTAAACCTGAAGTTTGAACAGTCTTCAGACAGGACCTGCAGCTGACTGGAGTCGCCACTACTCCCAACTGCCTCACCTCCAACATCTCCATTAAGACAAATCAACAGAGATGAATGTCCTAGCCCCTGAAGACATTTGAATGGAACTGCTGAATCACAGCACATGAGCTGTATTGACCCTACCATGGAAATCTGATACAGGCCCCCAGACGCTCCTCTTAAGTGTCTTGAATTCTATCTACATGTCCCAAAGCTCCTACCTTGGACTTTATCAGAACACCAATTTCCATGTTCGCTCACAAGCTAACACTTCTCCAAGTAAACCATTGTTGTTGCTGTTTAGTTGCTTCAGTTGTGTCCAACTCTGTGTGACCCTATGGACTACAACCCTATAGTTTCTTCTCTCTGTGGGATTGTCTGGGTAAGAATGTTGGAGTGGTTTGCCATTTCCTCCTCCAGGGGATCTTCCTGATCCAGGGATCAAACCCGCATCTTTTGTGTCTCCTGCACTGGCAGGCAGATTCTTTACCACTGAGTCACCTAGGAAGCTCCAAGTAAGTAAACCAATAAAAGTCTGCAAACAAGCAGATATTACCTCACTCCAATTTCTGTTCTCCTAAAGTCAGAAAAACTGAATAAAAACATTGGAATATTAAAATTTTTCATTATAAAAAATTTCATACACAAAAATAGAATTAAAAGATGATTCCAAATGGATCCACTATAAGTGTAGTTAAAAAAAATACCTGGTCACAAACCAAAACGAAATCCAACCTAGTGTTCTGCTTTAGCTTGTTTTATTTCTTTGACACTAAAGAGTTAACATATTTATGTAAGTTAATAGGTTTTTACAAAAATATAGCAGGAGAAAAAGCCATTTTCTACAGAAAAAGCATGTATAATTATGATTACATTTATGCTTCAAATGTTCATCTCCAGACACATAAAGACAGGAAGGATACACAACATACCACCTCACACTCATCAAAATGGCTATGATTCAAAAATCAGAAAATAACAAGTGTTGGAGAGGATGCGGAGAAACTGCAACCCTTGTACATTGTGGTGTGACTGTATAATGGTACGACCACTGTGGAAAACAGTATGGAGGCGCCTCAAAACATTAAAAACAGAACAGCCATGTGACCCAGCAATCCTGCTTCTGAGTATGTATCCAAAAGAACGGAAAGCAGTGTCTGGAAGAGACTATTTGCGTTTCCACGTTCTTAGCAGCATCATTCTCAACAGCCAAGAGACAGATGCAACCCAGTGTTCATCGATGGGTGAATGGGTAAACAAGCTGTGGTCCACACATGCGATGGAATGTTTTTCAGCCTTGAAAAGGAAGGATTCTGTCACGTGCTACAACATGGACAAACCAAGAGACATAATCTAGTTACAGAAAGACAAATACTGTGTAATCCCACTTACAGGAGGTATCTGAAGTAGTAAAAGTCATAGAAACAGAGAGTATCAGGGGCTGGAGGTAGGAGGGCAAAGGGGACTTGTTTAATGCATACAGAGTTTCAGATATGAAAGATGAAAATTTTGGAGATTTGTTTTACAACAATTCGAATATATTTAACACTACTGAATTAAACACTTAAAACTGGTTAAGAAGGTAAATGCTAGGTTTTTAAGCACAGTTCAAAAAACATTAAAAATGAAAAAAAAATCATAGACGATAGGAAGGATGAACACTGCTCCTGTCTGGGTGTCTTTGGGGGAAGGATCCTTGAATCCATTGGTACCCTCAGGGCTGCTTTAATTTTTTTTTTTTTTCTTTTTAACAATGATCGGATATTATCAGACAAAAATAATAAAGATGACGCTTTTCAAAAAAAAAAAAAAAGAATGTCATGTTTAACAGGGTTCTAAGGATAGGATATGGGATTATTCATTAATCAGGATTACCTGGGTGATGTACTACTCTAGAACAGCTGGCAAGTAGGCTCCCTCTGAGACATCTGGGCCAGGGTGCTGGCCACTGAAGTTATGCTTATTTGAAACAGAGTGAGAGCAAGAGAGATCTAAGAACACTCAAATGCTTCTCTCTTGAACCATGCTTCTAAAAGCTCTGTTTTTTATATTTAGAGAGGGCTCTGCAAATTCCTGACTTTTGCATAGATCCATATTGTGTTTATGCATATGACTCCTTCTCTTAAGTTTCTGCATTTCTGAAATCAGAATGGGGTGTATCATCTATGTATAGTCTAAATGCAGACTTTCTGATTTCCCCAAAATAATATCTGAATCATTATTTCAGACAAACAGCTCTTATACTAAAGAAATACTTCTTAATTGCAGTGCTGAGAAATTTAGTAGTACTTGGATTAACATGAAACAAAAAATTTTAATGTGTTAGGAAAAAACATAAGCCCATCAAAACTCAGTGTTATGGATAGTATTAATCAGAACAGGGCTGGATTAAAAAAATTGATTTCAAGAGAAATATTGAGTAGAAAAATGTAATTAAGTGGTATTTAGATATAGACAAAATGATTGTGAAATCATTAGAGGATTAAAGTATTGAAACCACTGGACAAGGGCATGTATCTTTACAAAGGGAGACTGAATTTGGGTGGATGTATAATAGCTACCCTCCCTTGCTCAGTCCCATTTAAGGTCCATAATCTGCATTTTCAAGATGGCAGCTGGTTACCTTGTGGACTGGGAGCAGAGAAGGCTCAACTTTCTCTTGTCAAGAATATATCCAATTCCTCCCTGACCTCAGCAATCTATACGAGCCCAAGTTACCATAGGAAAACACTCTCTAAACTTTATGAGTGTAGTTCTTCTCTGTAATAGGTGGCCACAGTCAAAGATATTTTAAGCAGCTCATTAGTCACACACGGCAGATATGAACATCATCTATACATCGTCAAGGACAGGCGGCCTTCAGAAAAGCTTCAGAAGGGGAAATAAAAGTGGAACAAAAGAAAAGTGTGCGCCAGAGAGGGCAGAATAATTGCGACTTGAACACAGATGGATAAGTGTCTCCGGGAATTCCACAGTCAGGACTAATGGCTAAAATTACCAGCTTAAACTGTTTCCCATGCTCCTTCTCTGAAGTGCTATAAATGGAAACAGTTATAAATTTTTTTCTCTAATAAAGTGTTCATATTCTCCTTTCTAAGACGCAAGAGACTAACACTCGCTTAAGACCAACTGAGGAAAAACAGCATTTTACAGCCACTGTACAAACTCTGAAAAACCTTGATCTGGTGAGTGGAAAGGAAGCGGTGGTACAGGGTTTCCCAGGCTCCCTGCACATAGCAGAGACTGGGGTCTGCTGAGAAGTGTGCATATCAATGAGCTTCAGATCTAAGTCAATGCCACAGCAATCCCCAAGGAAACGGGCTAAGTGTTCATAACAGCCTGCTAACTTTGGGAATTCAGAGGACAATACTATCTTTTTCTAATTGGATCAGAATCCGCTTTGATGTCTTCATCCCAAGTGGACCAGTTTCTGCTTCCCAGCCAGCCTTTTACCCAGCGGGTGAGGGGTCTGTAAGCACACTGTCAGCCTGGAGGGAGCCAGAGCTGGAGACCCCTTTGTTGGCTGAACACACAGGCTGCAAAACCAGTGGGTCTGCTCGGTCAGATCACAGGCTGGCACAGAGATGGCTCCATACTCTCTGTGGGGGGACACAGGACTGAAGACTGTTCCATTAGCTTATCTTGATTATATCTGCTTTTGAAAATTGTTTTTAATATTATTACTTAATGCAAATGGGCTTTTAGTTGGGCAAAATGGTCTGCACAGCACCATCCCTACTAGTAACTAGAGCTGGGCTTTTTTCAAGGTTTTGAGTGGCTTACACAAACAACAAAAAGGTACATTGAATTGAATGCAGTAGGAATCTGAGCTCAACTGATCTATACATCTAAAACATAGGCCATAAATACTGATTTGCTGAGTCCCAACCCTAGTCCATATATTTTCTAGATCTAATGAACTAGGGAAGGTGGCAGGCACATCTAAGTAGGTCCTAAAGCAAATAGATACTTCAATCTGTATGAAGCCTTATCTAAATTCATCCACTAACCCCACAACCTCCCCAGTAGTGAAGGCAGGGAAAGCCACAGCATTCTAAGAGAGGACTGGGAACAATTTAGTAAAGACTTACTTGGAAACTTTTTAAAACAGCTGCAAGAAGCTACATGCCTTGTGGCACAAAGATGATCTTTCCGACTCTGCATTGCTATAACACTGGCCTCAACTGAAACCAGCCAGTTTCCTTGAGGATTTTTTTAGTCATGGTCTGTGAAGACCCTGAGGCCAGGGTCTCTGGTCGCTACTCTTCTCAGAGACCAGTCGGTCATTTTGCCTTCGCCCTTCTGGAACATGGAATATTTTCTATGTGCCAGGGCATTTGCTAGTAAACAGAGCAACATCCTGCCTCAAGGGTCTGATAGATGATAAGCAAATACATACGGCAGCGAGCAGTTGCTGAAACGAAGAAAAATTAAGCGGAGAAAGAATGGAGAGGGATGAAAGCGTGGAACTCAAGCTTAAGGGGAGGTCAAGGAAGGCTTCCTGGAGCAGGGGCAGGGAAGCCAAGACCTGCACCAAGAAGCGGAGCCTGGCATGAGACCACTTGAGTGAAGGTAACAGCATGTACACAGCCCTGAGGGGTGGTAACAAAGGGGTCACCCAGGAAGGCAAGGGCCAGATCACAAAGGGCACAGAGGTCACCGAAGGACTGGATTTTATTCAAAGTGTGACGAGAGGCCTGTGGCCAGTGGAGGGCCATGGTCTGAGCTTGTTTCCAGGGAGCAAGAGTGGGGGCAGGGAGACAGGTTAGGAGGATGCAGTGGAGGAGGAAGAAGACATGGTGTAGCTTAGAGAGAAACCAGTGGAAACAGATGATTCTTTGAAGGCAGAGCCAAGAGGCTGGCTGATGGACTGGGTGTGGGATGAGAGAGAGAAGAATGGGGCATAACTGCCGGGGTTTTGGCAGCGAGACCAGAATGCGCCACTGATACAGGGAGGCCCTGGGCTGGAAGCAGGGTCTGGGAAGGTGAAATTGGGACCTCAATTTTGGGCGTGGAACATTTGATGGAGGCAGAAGGAGAGTCTTGGGGTGAGGGAAGCAGTCCAGGCTGCAGGTATAAAACGATATCTCAGAACCAAATGAGATTACCCCAGGGATCAGGTCTCAGGGCTGAGTGCCAGAGAGCTCCCTCAGGAGGAGCAGGAGGAAGAACTCACGAAAGGGACTGTGAGGCAGGAGAGTGGGGCCCCAGAGGTCATATGGGAAGGAACTGTTCCAAGAAGGAACGAGTAGCCAGCTGTATCAAATGTTGCTGAGACACCCTCGAAAGGTGGGGGAAGAAATCTGCGCATGTGCACACACATGCACAGTGAGAGGCGGACGGAGGTAAGGATACAGGAAACGTGGTAAAGTGTTCATTAACAGCCAGAGATCTGGATGAAGGATGTATGGGGATTTTTTTTATTCTGTTCTTGCCATTTTCTCTACATGTGAAATTGTGTCAAAATAAAAGTTAAAAGGGAAAAAAAATGATGCTTCTGAGAGAGCCAGTAAGATGAGGACTAAGAAGGGATCAGAGTCTGACAAGGCAGAAGTTGCTGATAACTTAACAAGGCAACTTCAGTGGGGTGCTGCTGCTGGAATCTTGCTTGCTATGGGTCCTACAAAGAATGAGAACTGAGGAACTGACAACTCTAACTACAGACAACACTTCCTAGAGGTTTCCTTGTATGCTGGAAAACAGAAACAGGAGGGGACAGTGAGCAAGGGGCCAGAGAAAAAAAATTAAAGCTGGTACTTATCTAAGATGCTGTATTTGTCTGCTGATGAGAACGACCCAGCAGAGATGGTAAAACCACAGAAGCAAACAAAGCTCTTCCATAGGCTACCGGGGGTGGGGCGCTGATGTACAAGTGGAGCGTTGGCACTAGCTAGGAGGAGAGAGAGGTTGACCACTGGAGGCGGGGCAGAGTGGGGGGATTCAAGGTTCAGACACAGGGGGATCTTCAATTTGGCAAAGGAAAAATAAGGAGACTTCCTTCTATGACTTCTGTTTTCTCAGTGACATATAAAACAAAGTCAGCAGTTGAACATGAAAGAGAGTAGGTGTTTAAAGTTTCAGAAAGAAGAAGAGGTGTGGGAAAATAAGAGAGTGAACTGACTATGGAATGTAGTAGGTGTGCCAAGCAAAGCAGAAGGCTCAGCTCAAGTATGTGGCCATAAATTTAACGTGAATCTAATCATCGTGGTTGGGTACATGTTCTTCTGAGCCACGTTCAGCTGCTTGGGTGACAGCATGGAGAAGGCAGATTTGGATTCAATCAGGGTTCGAATTTTCCAGAGAGTATAAGATAGAGTGAAAGGAAAGTCAATGATTATGATGATGAAATCTAAGGTGAGCAGGGAGAGAAAAAGGGTGAAAGGTGTTCATAGACAGTGCAGTCAACATGGGGTGGAGGTCCTCCTGGAAAGGAGGATCACTTGAGTGTTAGGACCAAGAGAATGAAGCTGGAAAGATAGGAAGTGGTGGTCAGAGGGAAGGAAGCTTTAAAAGATGATTTCAGAGATGTGGTGGTTATTCTTGGTCATAAAAAAGCCCTGGGTCTGATCCTGGGAGCAGGTGACTAAAGTCAGATAAAGGATAAGACCATTGGAAGCCAAAAGACCAGCATCCTTCATGGATGTTGAGGCTGCCCACAAGGAGGCGGGAGCTACTGTCAAGAGAGAGGCAGTGAGGCTGGGGTGGGGTCTGAAGTCACGAACGGAATTGAAGGAGCGAAAGCCGGTGACATAACCTGAAGTGCTGAATGCTTCAAAGAAACTGGATGTTCTTTTCTTTTTCAGGAGAAAATTAGAGAGAAATGGTCTGGAAATGACAATAAGGAACAAAGGAGAGTCATGACCTGTATCCAAACTCTGTATACAGGGTGTAAAAAAAATAAATAGCCATGAATTCAGAAGGCTGTAGGGATAGTAATGCACTCTAGATTCAGGCAGATTTCCATATAGCAAGATGTAATAGGAACTTTTTCTTTTAAAGCCCTGGATTTCTGGATAACTTTCTCAAAGACCTTGAAAAATTTACCACCATCTATAATAAGTTTGAAGAAGACTTTTATAAGTTAGGCTATTATTCATATATACAATTTAGCTTTGTGTATATCACATATTATGCAAAAGAAGGAAAAGAAAAGAAAGCAAACAAAAAAACCCACTTTGTAAAAGTATTTAACTAAGGAAAATAGGATTTAGCTTTAGCCACTTGTGTGCACATTCATTTTATATCTCAACTTGTTACCCTTGTACCTGGCGCACAGCAAATGATATTTGCTTTTCCTTAAAGGTCCCCACCCCTATCAAGCTTTTGTGTCTTGTGCTTATTCCTTCTCTCCAGTCTTTTAAGTAGTTAAAGAAAGACAGCCAAATTCTGGTGACTTTTTCTCATGTTCTGTCGAGCAGAAGAATATCTTAGTATGAAAACAAAACCACACTAGAGAATTTTCAAGCTGAGCATAAACAGACAATTTGTCCTATTTTTATCATCTCACTCAGCCTCAGAGAGGCTAAGTGACTTACCCAAGATCACACATGGTATGCAAGAAATAGGACCAAAACCCAGGGCTCCTGGCTACCAACCACCCCAACATACATCATAAAACACATACTCACATTTCAATCACAACGTTATCGATCAGACTCAATCACTCATGGCCTACCTTTGGCATAAAACTCAGGTCTTAATTTCTACCTTTAAAATACAGAAGAAAAATTGGCAGGTGGGTGGAATCTCACTTCTTTTCTCTTTTAAACCAATTACTTAAAAGAAAACTATTTTAGTTTCTGGTCTTTCCATTAAAAAACACAGCATTCGGCTTGGGTATACCAAAGCAAGAAAGTTTATGGAGTTTCCTACACACAACTGGACCTGCATAAATGTTTAAGTTAATAAAGACCCCTGTTCTAATTTTATTCTTGGTGCTTCTTCACTCCCTTTCAAATTCTGGTCCTTGAAAGGTTTGAGTGATTGAAGACGCAGCTTAACGTTTCATAGAAGCTTCTCAGGGAAGTTTGCATTAATCCTCTGCTCTGTGCAATGTAGAAAACATTAAGTAAAATTGTCTGAAGTTAAAATATGTACTTAATTCCCTCTACAGTGGATGAATCTTTTTAGCAGATGTTTTTCTGGAATGGCTGGTGATTGTAAAATAAGAGAAACTAAAAGACTTGGAATCAAAGTAGGTAAACAGACTGGACTGGGCAAGGGTTTGGACTGGGAGGTAGGAATGGCACATCAATTAAATTTCCAGATGATTGCTTATGAAAAAAGAAACTGTCTTCGGATTGTTTCTAGGACACGGCTATAGACAGTGGCCACGGACCAGAGAAAGTGAACCTAAATTGATGTTAAAAAAAAAAAAAAAACAACTTTTAAGCAAGATGTTCCTGTGATGTTTAAGCCAAGATCTCTGAGGGTATTATTGGGTTCCCTGGTTTAGAAGGACCATGTGTTTGGGAAGCTGTGACAGTGTGATTCTCATGGAAAACAATGAAGGCAGCGTCTGCAAAGCCTGGGGAGGCTGCAGGTCCACCAGGGACCTGCCAGCCCACTGCTCCTGGTGGGAGTTCTGGGCCAGCAAATGAACCCTGCCTGAACCTAGGAGATGGGCCTTTCCATCTGTAACTGGCATTTTTTTCCCAGGCTCAAATTGACAGCAGCTACTTTAGGTCCTCCTATCAAGAGTGGGCTCATCTGGGACTCCCACTCTGCCTGGCTCTTGCATCGGAAGAAAGGTAGAAGTAGGGCATCTGGGCAGGGTGGCAGAGTGTGGCCAAGGTTGGCAACCTGGCTCTACCGCTCACCAGCTCAAAGAACTGGAGTCAGCTACTTAATCCCTGTGTTTCAGCTTTGTCTCTGTGAAATGGGAATAATATTACTTCCTACTCCATAGAGTCAATGGAAAGATTAAATGAGACAAGAATAAAGTAGGTGGTACAGTGCCTGACGGGCTTCCAAGGTGGCGCTAGTAGTAACCCAGCTGCCAATGCAGGAGACATAAGAGACATGGGTTCAATCCCTGAGTCGGGAAGATCCCCTAGAGAAAGGAATCACAATCCACTCCAGTATTCTTGCTTGGAGAATCCCATGGACAGAGGAGCCTGGTGGGCTACAGTAAACAGGGTCACACAGAGTCGGACACGACTGAAGTGACTTGGCACACACAGTGCCTGGCAGCCAGTTAGTGTTCCCTGCCTCTTATTCATGAGGGGCGGGCGGGAAGGGAGGGGTGGGGGTTGAAGGTGATGGATGCCCACACCTCCAAGGTAAGGAAGGGGTTTCCTGTCTGGCTCTTAAAAATACATTGTTTTCTTTAGAGGAGCAGTGAATCTAACTGCCATTGTAGCTCAGCATGAATACCCCTACATTAAGAATCCTGTCACACTCTTGTTTCACAAGTCACAGAAACCCAAATCAGACCGCATTCAGCTTTGGGTGGTGGGAGACACGCTGAAAGCTTTTCAATTTCTCAAGCCATGATCCGAATGAAATGTTCTTGCATCAGGCGTTTCGCGTTTTAGAATTCAATTACAAAACCCTACCATTTAGCTTGTTAGGCTGGCTGCCCCACCCCAGAAACAGTGACAAAAAGACAATCTTTATAGCCAGGCTCCAAGTTCCCGAGCTATAAATCACCGGTTATCGGATGGAGTGGAACTCATTAATATAAACGAGAAGCCTGAAAGGCACCTATTAGCATGCTATTAATTTGTTTGACGATCTCTGGCGGGGCCAGAGCTAAAATCGTTAGGCTGGGCAACACGGCATCTCATGTTGAAGAATAATCCGGTCCCATTAATTCTGATCTTGGGCTTGCCAAATGTAATTGGGCATAATCAGAGCTCATACATCTCCTCATAGCTTTTTCGTCCTTTCTTTCAAAAGAAAATTGGGGGTTGGGGGATAAGCTCAAACTCTGGGTGTTCAACAAAGGTAACCAATAAGAAGAGGTTGCCACAGCCCCATAAGGACGAAATGCTTCTTTCCACCCTTCTGTTTCCTTTCCTTTGCTCTGCCTTTCGTGTGTGTTCCGTTCTCATGAAATGACCATGAATGTGTACATTTCCTGTTCATCAGAAAGCTAGAAAATAAGCTACAAGGATATACTTCACAATGTGGGAAATATAGCCAGTATTTTGCAATAACTATAAACGGAGTATAACTTTAAAATTGTGAAAATCACCATGTTGCTCACCTGTAACATATAATACTGTGTATCAACTGTACTTCAAGTTTAAAAAATCTAAAGGGGAAAAAAAGTTAGCATAAACAAGCTTAAATTGGTATAATCACATCAACCAGCAGAGCATGAAGGCCTAGCCTCAAAGCTGAAAGGAAGAGAAGGGGGAAAAGGCCTGTGAACTTTGTTGCACACGTGTGTTTTAGCACCATTCTCTCTGTCTACAACCCAAAGAGGGATCCACCTCTGAGGATTCAAAACTTTTCCATTTCTCCTTGCTCTAGAACCCTTAACGTTAGAAAACATTTCACCGTGTTTGTATGCTCAGGGCATAAAATTTGGCAAATCGCAGAAAGGATAGGGAAGAAAACAAAAACTCTGTGTGTCTCCACCATCCTGAGATAATCACTGGTAACACTCTGGCCTAGTCTCATACAGAAGACATTCATGTACATTTTCCTAGAACTGGACCAGGGCATATAGTGTCCTGTCTCTGCCCTCTTGTCTCCCATCTCTGGACATTTGGGGAGCATTTTCTATGCCATGAGGCTTCCATCAAAAATGTATTCTTTAATGGATGGTGGTTACAGATGTGTTATCATTGAGTGCACCTAATGACACCAAATTGTACACCTGAAAATGTTTATGTTTAAAATGGTAAATTTTATGTTCTGCACATTTTACTACAATAACAAAAATACAAAAAAAAAAATTTTCTTTCTGACTTTACTAAAATTAAACTCTTACCTTCCTATCTGAAACCCGTGAGTAGATAAATTCAAACCTGTCAATGGACATTCTACTGGGGAAACTTAACAGCAGGCATTCCTGCATAAACATCTCTGGCATGAGAAGGTCTGCTGGTTCTGGGGCTCACACTGCAGCCAGGAAGGTTACCAAGGCCTGAAATCAATTTGGTCTGCCTGCTATTTCCGTCACCAACTTGTGCCAGTGTTTGTGAAAACCTGGGGACAGCGAGCAAAGCAAGATGCTCCCTGTGATCAGCTAATGCTATAGAGCCTCCAGCCCTCAGAAACCAGACCTGCTGAAGCTTGGTACCCAGAGCCCCAGTCAGAAGGAGCTGGGACATTCCTGGCAGTTGGTTTATTACCCAGAGGCATTACAGATTCACCAGGGGGTTCTAAGCTACCCAGGGGTCCGGAGCTGTCAAGCCTCCAGTTGTAAATGGAACCTTATCTGCAGATCTGTATCTTGGGTTGTTGATGCTTCTCTGGGAGGGTTAAGATGGGCACCTGATAAGGCACCTCCAATTCAATTTCCTGTCTCTGGCGGATATATTCCTGATGGGTTTTCATTCTCAACATTCTTGTCCTCTGATTTCAGGCAGAGGCCCCAGGACATTTTCTCAGGTCTTTCCCAAATAGACAGACCACACACTTAGCATCTCCCCCTCCCCACAATGTTACTGGACTGTGGTATTTATGAATATGACAGTGGTCAACTCACTTCATTGGTCAAGAGGGAGAGCCACAGGAAGGGGTGCAAAGGTCACTTCAGGTGCTGAGTGCTTCCTCGGAGCGGCACCCAACCACAGCCAGCCAACCATCAACCG
This sequence comes from Antilocapra americana, assembly GCA_007570785.1. Classification (NCBI taxonomy): domain Eukaryota; kingdom Metazoa; phylum Chordata; class Mammalia; order Artiodactyla; family Antilocapridae; genus Antilocapra; species Antilocapra americana. Next base: position 8,993,852 of record ML663010.1, read on the forward strand.
AGGATTGCTTACAAAGGTTTCCTTTTTAACTCCAACTTCCTTTTCTATCAACCAGTCAAACACCTTACACTACGCTAAGGGGATTGGAAACAGCCTCCCTACATCCAAGGCGATAGGAATTGACTGCAAGAAAGATGTGAGTGGCATAGGGTGGAAGCTTCCTGTCGAGAGGAGGAAGAGACCAAATGCTTTCTTTTTCACTTGCCAGCGCTAATGCACACTCTATCCTTCTCAGTGGCATTGCACTTTAAATGCATTTAACATACACAAATGCAAATATAAACATGTGAAAGAAAAAACACTAGCAGTAAATACTTACATGAATCTAATGGTGTGCCAGCACTGTTGCCAACACTTGCTATAAGTGAATTCATTTAATCTTCTTAATAACCTATTAGGTAGGCATGATTCCCATTTCACAGATGAAAAAACAATGTAAAGGTCAAGTAACCTGTTGATGGACACACAGATCAGAGGTGGCAGGGCCAGGATTTGAACCCAGCAATGCAACTGCAGAGGGTTCTTAACCAACCACGTGGCCACAGAGGCCCTGCCGACTGGCATTTGCAGTGCCCTCCCATTCACAGGACCGTGAACCTGCGCTCCCTGTTGGTCCAGCTTCCAGGTGCCTCACGTAGTATACAATCCAAGCCACTGAAGAAACTTTCTGCAGAAAAATGTTGGCCTCGTATGATTTCTGCTCGGTGCACTGACATCAGAGCCTCATCCCTGAGTAAGGTTAGGACTCCTGGGAGAGCATCTGAGACACCTGCAGTTGGGACTAACTGCAGAGCACCCCCATCGGAGCACACATCTTAGGCTCAAGAACACACGGACTTTAAATGAGAGTGCACCCCACGGAGGTGCACTTGATCTGGAAGAGCTCCTTGCATCTGCAGGTTAAACTCAAAATGTCTAAAGTCTCCACACTGAATTCAGTGACACACCCGAGAGACCTCGGGGGCCCATCAGTGTTTTCCTGAAACACGTGAGAGGGGAAGCCCTTACCAGACAAGCTGATCGCTCGTGCGCACACTCTGTCTCGCGCATGGCTGTCTTCTCTCCAAAAAAGAACACCTTGCAACATTTGACATGATACTCACAAAAGCATCACCACGGAAGTAGTAATACCACATACACCTCTTTTCCAGCAAACTGAAAAATTGAGTCAACAGAGCAGTTGGCTTTTGTTGCTTTTTTTTGCCTTCCTGGCAGAAAATAATCTTGCAAGTCACATAAATGAATATTCTACTGGTGACTTTGAGGCTTCACCGGAAATGCACGAAGTAAAGGAACAGGAGGCTTATGATAAAGACCTGCTATCTCAGTATATTTCATTCATGGTGATTTCTGCCTTCAGAGACGGTTAAAGGATGGGACAAAAGGACTAGAAGGTTACTTTACCCACATACCCTTCACCTAGATTCACAAGTTGTTAATAGGTTGCCATGTTTATTTTTCCTTTTTTGCTGAACCGTTTGAAGGTGAAGACACCCAGTTTTCTCTACTGATAATTCAGCATGTATCACTTAATATGAGAGACATTCTTCTATATAAGACTGCCAGCACTTCCCTGGTGGCCCAGTGGTTAAGCACCTGCACGTCTGCTGCAGGAAGCATATGGGTTCAAACCTTGACTGAGAAACTAAGATCCCCGCATGCTGCACAATGCAGCTGAACAAATAGACCGCCGTTCTCAAGAAAGTGCATATTGACACAGTAATGTTATCTAATATTTATTTTTACATTATGTTGACTTGCGATACAATTATAGTTAATGATATAAGATAAATAGATGTACTTGGAATATAATTATATTTACTTCTGAGAGTCAGTAAAATCTCATTTAAATAAAATGAAACAACTTGGACTCACTTAAACTATTAGAGGGGAAATAATTCTATAATGTACCAGAGCGCACTAAGTACGACAATGCTGCGAGTAAAATGACTTTCATACGATGGATAAACATTTGCATGATTTTAAACTAATTTTCTCATCATTCAACACTGTCGACTCCACACAGGGATAAGCTCAACGCACCTGGACCCCACCATACATCTGGGAGATTGTTTTAAAAAGGCATTCCCTCATTTGCTTGTGTTCTTGCCTTTTGCCATGCAGTTAAAAAGTACTTCTTCAGGGAAAACAAGACTGGAAGGTGAACTGTTTCCTTTAGTTGTTTTTTTTTCCTTCTTATAAATAGATATTTCTTTATGATATTTAGAAAATCTCGCTAGATGAGAGTTTGGATGAGCTCAACACATAGGGGTACTCAGAAGGGCCTCGTGACTGACTCACCGTTTGCATGCTTAGTTTCCCAGCCACAGCAATAAATGACAAAAAACCCCATGGACGGAGGAGCCTGGTGGGCTGCAGTCCATGGGGTCGCTAGGAGTCGGACACGACTGAGCAACTTCACTTTTACTTTTCACTTTCATGCACTGGAGAAGGAAATGGCAACCCACTCCAGTGTTCTTGCCTGGAGAATCTCAGGGACGGGGGAGCCTGGTGGGCTGCCGTCTATGGGGTCGCACAGAGTCGGACACGACGGAAGCGACTTAGCAGCAGCAGCAACATGTTAATAGTATAAGAAGATGAGAGAGGACTTAAAAAAAGAAAAAAAAAGGAAAAAGCAGAACAAAGCTTTAGTCAAGACTATGGGACCACTGAGAGTGAGGTTGACTTTCCTATAGGCAGCCCTGAATGACCCACTCATTCAGAGCTTGGTATCCTAAGAACGCTTACAATGACACCCCGAATCTGCAGGTATCACCCCCCAGACTTCCTCCTGGTACTGCCAGAACAGTGTGACAGCACCCCATGCTCGCTCTGCTTCAAAAGGGTCTCCAACAGGAAAAGTTCAGGAAAAAACTAGGTCACTTCTCTAAAGTACCTACAAGATCAGGACCAAGAAATGATTAATGCTGTTCTCTCGCCCAGGTCACACGTTCATCCCTCTGTCTTCCCTGATGTCATGTGCATAACCCACATTACCTCTGCACCCTAAAACTCCTGCATAACTCCTCACCCCACATGCCTAGAACCCCAAGCTCTTCACAATCTCCACCATCCAGTACCCAGCCATGATCAGGAAACGATGGAAAAGAGTCTAAGCTATCAACAGAAATGCCATACCCAGACTTCCCTGGTGGTCCAGTGGCTAAGAATCTGCCTGCCAATGCAGGAGGAATGGGTTTGATCCCTGGTCTGAGAAGACTCCACATACCACGGGACAACTAAATCCGTGTGCTACAACTACTGAGCCTACACTCCAGAAATGCCATGACCCCCATCCACGGCTCTGAGAATGCTCTTCAGACTCACACCACAATTCTTTCCTTTCACATACGTTCAAGACTGCGATTTCCTTGGGGACACAGATCACGCTCTCTGGATCTGAGTCTTCGATTATCAATGGTTATGAGTCTGGCCCCACAGTAGACAAATCACTAGGAGTTACAAACAGTGGAATAAAAAAGCCGGGTGTTTTGGAATTGATGTCTTCAGGAAAGTTACTTTACTACTCTGAGTTTTCATTTCCTTATTCTTAAAATACAGTCTAAAACTTTTCTCTATGGGGTATTGTGAGAGAAGAGATACCCTGAGCCACGGGGCGCTGCAGGTAGGGCTCTGACTCTGGACCCAGACTGCTTGCCGGGGACTGAATCTCAGCCCTGCACCTTTTGCTCTGTGACACTGGACAAGTCGCTTTACTTCTGTGCCTCAGTGTCCTCTCTGGCAGGATGGGGATAATAACAGCACCTACCTCACAGACGACTATGAGGATTACCTGAGCGGACACACATGATGAGATGAAAACATCTAGTATAGAGCAAGCAATCCACGAATGCTATTACTAACCATATGGGCTTCCCTGGAGGCTCAGCAGTAAAGAATCTGCCTGCCACAGCAGGAGATGCAGGTTCAATCCCTGGATCACAAAGATCCCCAGGAATAGGAAACGGCATCCCACTCCAGTATTCTTGCCTGGGAAATCCCATGCACAGAGGAGACTGGTGGGCTACAGTCCATGGTATCACAAAGAGTCAGACTCAACTTAGCAAGTAAACAACTAGTACTTAGTACATGCACATTTCCCGGCCGCTTATCACCCGACACATAGATATTCAAGAGTCTATTAACTGAAAGGAAGCTGGCTGGTTTTGTTTCTCAGACCACAGCTTGTTCAAAGCAGCCAGAAATAGTAGCTAACAGCTTTAGAAGGGCTGAAAAATGAGAAAGCTAGTATAAAAACGTAAAACAAGGCTGAATGTGGGGCTGTTTAGTATTGGAGTCAACCCTGGGTCACATCTTGGGGTCCCTGAGTGAATCACTCCCTTAAAGCAAACACAGGGCTGTAAAAATACTCATACGACAACCTTGAGTCATCGAGAACACTCACATCTGCTCTGCTCAGTCCGCTCAAGAAAACACAACTGTGTGAAATGCTTTAAAAAGCCTCCGGCCCTCAAGAGTTAAGCAGTTTTACTGTTAACGATGAAGTGCGGGAGCTTATAAGACATGACTGTGCAGCTGCCCTGGATGATGGGCACCCCTATGGTCTCCTGGGTGGAGATTTCAAGCTGAGATAGATTTAGTGCAAAGCTAAGGTAGTTTCAACTTCGGGCAGCACCTACTTGTAGCAGTCCCCTCCAAAACCTTGAAGGGGGTCTAGCAGTGTTTTCAGGTGAACATGTGCGTTCATAACTTGGGACCAGTGTAAGATTAGGGCTTAGGTAACATAAGATTAGCTACATCAGTTAGGGCTGCCATGTCTCCCCACTCCAACTGACCTTCCTTTACATGTCCCTGGACATCAGGAATGCATTTCTGGGAGTTGGTTGAAGGGAAGCTGAGTTGGGGAGACAGCTGAGTTTAGTGGTTGGTAAGCAGCCATTTCCAAGTATTGTTAATATATTCTCATGGAAAATAGTAAATTCTATTCATTGTCTATGCAATAGTATATTCTATTCACTGTCATATGCAAAGGCAATCAAAGCTCCCCCAAAGGAGCGGGAAAATATTGCTGAAATTGCCATGCAGTTTAATAAAATGCCTTTTCTTGATTTTGTGACACATGTCAGCTTTTGAAAATGTGTGAGGGACTTTCAGGGTGGATCAGTGATTGAGACTCCACCCTTCCACTGCAGGGGGCATGAGTTTGATCCCTGACTGGGGAACTTAAGATTCCACATGCTGCATGTGGCCAAGCCAAAAAAGAAAACCAAAGTGTGTTGCAATATTTTTCTCATTCTAAATAAATATTTACTTTTACACCTCCCCTTGCATTGCAATTTTGGATTCTTTTTCTCAACTGGATAAACTTTAGATCTCACAAAATCTGAATTGCCCCGACCGTCGAAGAGCGTGAGCCTGACCCTGAGACAAACTAACCGCGTGGTGTGAGAGGTACCTCCCTCCACAGAACTGTGCCTGCACACTCCTTCCTAAATGGGGGATAAGCACAGTGAGCGTCTCATGTTGTCAGTGAAATGAGATAAAGCACAGAAAGGGCTGAGAGCCAGGACAGACTCCAGAAGCACCTTTAAATGTGGCTCATCTAAATGCTGATGCTTTTCCAGCCATGATCTTCAGATTCAACTTGTTAGTTACGGCTTGACTTAAATACGTCACAGACACCCCACTCTGGACATGGCCCAAAATTGCTCCTCTCCCTGGGTGCTGCTCCCACCCCCATCTCACAACCCTGTCTTATGAGAAGAATCGCTTCCTCACTCTGCCTGTCAGCTTGCTCCGGACCCTGGTCTTCATTCCAGAGGACCCAGCCAGGCCTCACGCACACCCTGGTTTGTCAGGCCTGGAAGGACTGCCTCGAGCCTGAGAGCAGAGACCTGTGAGGTGAGGCTGGAGAGCAGCCCAGCATTTCCAGGCTACAGATCCAGAGAGGCACACTGCAAGTGCTTCTAAATTTATCTGCTGCCGAGAGGTCTAAAAATACAAAAGGTGATGCTTGATCATGCGAGTCTCAGAGTGGCTTGGACAAGGCTTCAGTCCTCATGGTTCCCTTTAGCTCCAAACCGACCCAAACTGATTTACTGTAAAAGAAAACCACAGGATCCAGACGCACAGAAGCTTCACATGGATCCCTCAATCACACCCTAAAACCAAATCAAGGCTGAGACCTCACCTATGTAGAGATTCTGGAGCTGCCGCCAACATTTTAACTGAGGATAGAAAGTGTTTCTCTAAGGGTAATAGCTGACACCATTCTCCAGGGCTTAGTATTTTAAGTTTTTTTCCCAGTGGGATGCAATTATTTAAACACATGACTTGGTGTGTGTTGAGAGGTGTGGTGTGACTATTGTTCAGTCACTAAGTTGTGTCCGACTCTTTGTGACCCCATGGACTGCAGCATTCCAGACTTCCCTGTCCTCCACTATTTTCTGGAGTTTTCTCAAATTCATGCCTATTGAGTCAGTGATGCTATCTAACCCCCCATCCTCTGCCGCGCCCTTCTCCTTTTGCCCTCAATCTTTCCCAGCATCAGGGTCTTTCCCAATGAGTCAGCTTTTCGTATCAGGTGGCCAAAGTATTGGAGCTTTAACTTCAGCAAGTCCACCCCTAGTTACTAGCTTTCTGTCTCAGGGTAATTTCTCATCTGAGAGGAAGCATAAAGGAAGGACAATCAATCCCTACCTTGGGCTGAGACAGGACTTCCGTCAGTTCATTCAGAGAAAGTGACTCAAAAGGTGGGTCTGCCCAGAAGGGCATCTTCCAATGGATGGTACACATCCAGATGGACCGTAAACATGCCCCTGTTTTGTTCAACACTGGCATCCCAAGAGAATCTGTACTGTCCACCCACTTTCAGAGGACCGCTGAGGCGAGAAACACTGGACTTGGGGGTCAGAAACCTCTGGTTCAAATCTGCAAATGGGGCAAGAGTTCTCAGCTCTAGCTGGGGGCGGTGGCTACCCTGAGGGGTTTGCTGCAGGGGACCGCGGTGACCTACAAACACCGCACGTGGGTGCGTGCTAAGTTGCTCAGTCTTGTCCGACTCTTTGCGACCCCATGGACTGTATGTAGCCCACCAGGCTCCTCTGTCCATGGGATTCTCCAGCCTGCACAGAACTGGGCAAACATCTGCTATACTGGAACCTACTCTCCAGCTTTTGTTTCTGGTACAGTGTTCAGTACTTTACTATTTAGACCAAAAAGACCACTCCAAAATGCTCCCTGCTCCCAAGTGGTTTGCAGTCCTCAGAGTTCTGTGTTCTTCTCTCAACTGATTTAAGAAAAATAAGCCTCCCCAAGAAGAGTCCTTTATCTCAGACTATGCTTTGCTGCAGCAGCAACTCATGCTCACTGAGCACTTACCAATGGCCATGCGCTACGTAGTCGTGTTTCCTGCATTATAACATTCAGTCCCCTTGACAGTCCTGTCTTGTAGCTTCTATTGTTTTCATTTTGTGGGAGAAAACAGCCTCTAAGAGAGTATGGAACTTGTGTTGGATTACACGGCTAGCAAGTGGCAGAGTGGGGCCACAAACAGAAGCCTAAGTGATTACAAAATCTGTGTTCTTATTTAAAAAAAAAAAAAACTCTTCCCTAGTGAAAGATGCACAAGCAAATCAAATTTATACCCTTGATTTGGACTCGGGCCAGGGACCGAAAGGGTTACTAGTAGCTCATCATCATCAGCGGGGCAATGTATACAGGAGCCCATGTGTACTTCTTGCTCAAGAGGTTCTGGAGCCTTCTGTGGAGTGAGGTCAGCTTCTGGAGAGCAAGCAGCTGGCAGAGAAAGGAGTGAGGGGACGGCCAGACGCTCCTCCGAGGGCCGGCTCCCAGACAGACCGCCCTATTGGCTGGCTCCTGGGCACACCAGCTGGCTCCTGGGGAGGATGTGGTCTGACCACATTCTTTCAAGTGTCTGGTAGCGCCTTGCAGGCCACCTGGCACAGAAGGCAAGCCAGCACCTGAGCGGCAGCCTGGGTCACTGCGAGACTCACTCACCTCTTGCCCCAGAGGGGCCAGTGTTTCCTGGTTCAGTCAAGCCCCTTCCTTCCCCTCATAAACACGCTTGCCATGGTGACCAGGAGCATCTGACAGGTGGATGTCTGAAGAAGTCGTCTCAAATATCCAAAGAGACAGGGGAGTTGGTACCACACACACTGGATGGTATCGGCCACCCCATGTAAGTGAGAACAATGCCACTGTGAGGACTGACCCGCCTCAGTTTCTTCCTGTTTAACAGGCTTAAGAGTAAGGCTTCACCCTCCATGGCAAAATTTGTAAGCCCTCACTCAGAACAGGGCCTGTGCTTACTGTAACAAATTCAAACGTTGCTAGCGATTGTTACTACTCTTATTACCCTCGGGATGGGTAGCAAGAATTCATAGGATCACTGTGGAAAACTTCAACCCCTGCTGCCCTTGGTAAGGGACTTCCCCAGCACCACTGCAGGACGTTCTTCTCCAAGCTGGAGGCGGATCACAAGGGCATGACTTGGTTGCCACACAGTGCGGGGGAGGGAGGGTAAAGGGGGGAAGGGTGAATGACCCAACATGCTCAGAAACAGAGAGGACCCCGAATCTACAACAGCAAAGGGAACTGACTGATGCCAGCGACAGAGTGACGATGGAAAATACTTACTGCCTGGAATGGTCCCATGCATATGGCTTTGTTTAATTCTTGGATAGCTAGCATCCCAAACCCAGCAAGGGCACCCTGGAGGGCCAGGGAAGGCTGGATGAACAGCCGTTCCGTATGCCCTGAGGTCCCATGGACCAGCTGGTCCCATCACACTTCAAAGCTGTTCTTCTTGGAAATACTGAGACTGTTAGAACAGAGACTTCTGCAATCTGTTCAGAGACAGAGGTGGGGTCTGAATTGATACTTCAGTCCTGATGAAGGCAAGGACCATGTACCTTTTCTTGTTTGGGTCTGACCCGCTGCCTGGCACTTGTGTGCTGTATTAGTCAGCCAGGGCTGCTATAACAGAACACCACAGACCAAGTGGCGTGGACAACGGAATTCAGTTCCCCTCAGTTCTGCAGGCTGGCAAATCCAGGATCAAGGTCCAGCAGGGTTTGGCTTCTGATGAGTGCTTTCTTCCTGCCTCGCAGATGACTGCCTTCTTGCCGTGACCTCACATGGCAAGTCTCGCTTATCCTCCATCTCATTCTCTCTCCATATCTGTCTCTCATCATCTCTCTCTCATCCCCCCAACCCTGCCTCCTCTTATAAGGTCACCAATCCTTCATGGCCTCATTTAACCTTAATGACCTTCTCAAGGCCACATTTCCACATTGAATCATTTTGAGGGTTAGGGCTTCAGCAAATGCACTGGGAGTGCAGGGACTCACAGTTCAGTCTATAGCACATGTATTCAATAGTACTTGTTGCATGGAGAAAGGAATAACTAGAAAGGCAGGCCAGATATGTGTTTTCCAGGGCCTACTATGCCACCTACCATGCTAGGTACTACAGGGCATAATCTCTTCTCTCCCTCAGCAGCTCCAGGGCAGAGATGCCAAGTGCTTTTCATCTGAAAGGAGGGAATTTAGGCTAAAGAGATCAGGGTGGTCTTAGCGCAAGACACCTGGCTGATGCAGAGTCCAGCCTGCGTCCCAGATACCCACCCTTGAAGCCTGAACCCTCTTGACAAGGCTGACAACGCACCTGTGGGGCCCAAGGCAAAATGAACATTTTTCTTTCAAAAATTAAGTATTTCACAAGAATTCAGACAGCAATGACAGGTCACTGAGCTGGGCGTGCACGACCTGTGAGACCCCACAGGTTGTAAACCCGTGAGGCCGGCCCTGCCTCTTGGGGCTGGTGCTAAGAAGTCGAGGGCAACATGGAGTTTACGAGGCTAATGAAGCCCATAATGATCCCAACGTTCATTTTGCCAAGTTCCAGCCCGTCTCTCCAAATGACTTCTCCAGAAAGGCTGCCACGTATTATCTTACCCTCCTTTGAAAAAGGGAAGACTGGAAAATTCCCGGCCAGAAGACTTGGAAATTCCACATTAAGAGGAGGCCTGCACTTGGGCGAGTCTGTCTTCTGGAGAGTCTGCGTTCGCAGGAGGCCACATGAGCAGCAGACACTCTATCCGTAGAAACCAGCCTGCCTGGCATTTGGAAGCCTAAGTGGGACCAGAGCCTCGAGGGTGAGGAGCCTCAGTTACCACAGAGTGAGCAGTGTCCTGATTAAAACCAGGGGCCTGAGGTTGCTGGATTTCACTGTGTAAACACACCCAGTTCAGGGTTGCCTGGTTTCTGCTGAGGAGAGAAATGAGTATCGGAAATCACCTGTGTCTGGGCCCTTCCTGACCCCGGGCCCTGAGGGGTCTGAGGTTTGGCTCCCTGGAGTGCAAAAACGCATCTCTGGGAAATTCTGAAACAAACTCCAAAAAGCTCTGGGGAATACAGCTCCGAATATTCAGGAGGAGGAATGGAAACAATTAGGCTGGTTCCAAAGCCGAGTTCTGGGTTCCCGTTCACCCCTTTCTCCGCCACCCAGCTCCCTCCTGTTCCATCCTGCTCCCCCAAACCCCAGATCACAGCCCTCCTACAGCCAAGTGAGGGCCTGACTCCCAGCTGGCCTTGGCCCAGAGACTTTTCTTCACCAAGAGTTCAGTTCTTAAGTGCACAGGTGTCCTCAAATTCAGTTTCCCTTTTCCTATTAGAAGTGATGGGAGCAGCTACCCTGCATGGCTTAGACCATCTTTGGTGGCAGAATCTCAGTGCTCCTGACACACAGAACCCCCAAACTCCCGTGCGGGTCAGCCCCTTCACAGAGAAGAAACTCGCAGTGGAGTAGGATAATCTGTCCCAGGCCAGCTTACACAGAAATTTCTAACCAACCCATGTCCAGCTGCTAAGAAAACACATGCAATTCAAGTTCAAAGGGAAGGGGGGAAAAAAAAACCTTACTTCACCCTACAACCTGACATGGCCAGAACAAACTCTGGGACCAAGTGGCCAGATTTGTTAGAACTGGGCTAAAAATGTCGCCAGCACTGTTTTACCTGTCGGGCAGGAGGGAAAGGACTTCCAGCCTCCCAAGGGTGAGCCCTGGGGCAGAGTGTGAAATCAGCCCAGGGCACTGAACTGTGTTCTGCGGTCAGCCCCAGACCCTGCCCCTCACAGGAGCACTTGTCATATGAGTATTCGAAAAGCTGCAAACTGCTCCCTTTTATCCTTTTTGGGAAGTAAAGATACTCTTTGGATTAACTCCTACAGTCTTCTCATTTGCTCCCCTAAAACCCACAGGCTTAAGTCAGTGACCAAGGGCAAACATGTGTTTGCCACAAATATTTCATCAACTACAAACACACCAGGCCAGAGTGGTGAAAATAGCAAGGCCAAGCTACTATTTCCACTGGTGCTGGGTTGCTAAAACCCAACTTTACAGATAATCTGTGAGCTTCACAATATACATATATAGATACAGATAGAGTTTTGTTTCTTCAAAAATACTGTGTGCTCAAATGTGACAAAACTGTAACAACAAAAACCACACACAAAACATTTCCAACAATAAAGCTGTACTGGGCCTGTCCTACTTGACCATATGATGGGTATATCTGTGGCGTGCTCAGTCATGTCCAGGTCTTTGCAACCCTATGGACTGTAGCCCACCAGGCTTCTCTGTCCCTAGGGATTCTCCAGGCAATACTGGAGTGGGTGGCTATGCCCGTCTCCAAGGGATCTTCCCAACCCAGGGACTGAACCCATGTCTCCTGTGTCTTCTGCATTGCAGGCAGATTCTTTATCCACTGAGCCACCTGGGAACCTCCTATGATAGGTATACCAAGAACGTATATGGGGCAGTGGGCCCAAGGATAGGTGAGCAGCTTATGACACAGTTTCCAGTTTCTTGACCTACTAATGACCTCTTAGGGAAAAGCCCAGAAAGGCACAAGGGATAGAAAGATCTGTGCAGAACACCTAGGCCCGATCGGCATTAATTCCAGAATTCTTAGGCAGGCGGTGTTTAGGGCAGGAGAGGCATAAAGGCCTGTTTGAATCTCTGCCACTAGCAGCCAATTCTAGAACCAACAGAGCTGGAGCAACTTGCACTTAGCAGTGTAGGGGAGAATCCTTGGTTATGCAGAGTAGATTTTCAGGTGTTTCATAAGACATGATCCGTCTTGGGCATGTTAAATGTGTCACCCATGAGACTGGTTTCTACTCTAGCTCAGCTTGACACAGCCTAGCTCAGGGAAACTTTACCCTTTGATTCTGCTGCCCTCGGCTCACATGGTCATCAGAGTTACTCCTGCTTTGCTCACAGCCTTCTCTACCCCAGAGACTACAATCTTCCTATGGGCATGGGGGATGGAACATGCATCCTCTCCCCCATATTGCATTCTTCCTTTTCAGGACAGCACTTGGCCCACAGGTGGTTCCATGGGGAGGTGCTGACTGGGTGGACACATGCAGCCCTGACTAGTAAGGAGAAGAGCTCATCAACAAGATTAAGAATCACTGAGGCTTCCCTGATGGTCCAGTAGCTAAGATTCTGTGCTTCCAACGCAGGAGGCCTGGGTTTGCTTCCTGGTCAGGAACTAGACCCCACATACCACTACCAAGAGTTCTCGTGCCACAAGGAAGATTAAAGATCCTGAGTGCCACAAGTAAGACCCAGCATAGTCAAATAAATATTAAAAAAAAAAAAATTGTTGATTTTAAAAGTAACCAGAGACCACCTAGAGAAGTCACACCCCAACACTTCCCCAAGAAGGAAACATAGGCTCTGAGGGGTCAAGGGACTGGCAGAGATCACTCAAGTCAGCTGGTGGTGGGGCCAGGACATGACGCTGAGTCTCAGCCACTAACAACAGGACAGAGCAGTCATCAAAATCCAACTTAGATTTCTGGGCAGTCTGAAAGAAGGTGGTTTTACTGGATTGTGAGTCACCAAGTAAATAGAGAGTCCAAGAGCCCAGGGGACTATTTTCCATTCAGTGCCAGCTGAGGAGTCAGAACGCAGTGTTCTGAGTTGGGAGGCTACCCATAATGTGATAAGGACCCAACCAGCTGCTCTCAGGTCTTCTTGAGAAATCCATAAAGCCCACTGTTTAGAGAAACAAGATGCTTTGACGAAGGAATACCAAGTATCATCTTATGGCCAAGGAAAGAAGCTGGCATGCCTTTCAAAGGACCACCCCAGTTATTAGTCTTGAGTCAGCTCAGCTGCTAAAGGCCCCTCTTCCCAGGCTCTCATTCCAGAGTCAGGCATCAGCACTGCCTTAGCAAGAGTGATAGCAAAGGCTCCTGAAGCTGGGGACATCCTGTCAGCCTTACAGAGTAGCGGGATCATCACTGGAGCAGAGATCACCCCAAACTCCAGGAGTACACAGCAGGGGGCAAGGCAGTGCAGTGAAGCTCTACTGCCTGGACCCAGCAGATAGGAAGCCTTAATTCAAGCTGTCTTTCTCACCATCCCACTGACTTCAGGTGGTCATTCCACAGCCAAGTGGAGAAAGTCAGAGTCCTTAGCCAAGGCTCATTTGAGCTTTCTTCCAACCTTGTCATAGAGGAGCAGGTCCAATCAGTGTCTAGGAGGTGGGGCAGGGAAAACCTAAATTTGAGACAGCTCCAAGCCAAAGATGGGCTTTGGGCAAGAAGGGAATGGCCAGCACAAACCAAGTCGTTGCCATGCTGCCACCTTTGGGAAGTGGTTAACAAGGTGGGTTCTGGACTTAGCTAGACCTGGGCATGAATCCCCTCACCATCACTCATCACTCTGTGATAAGTTAATTAACTTCTCCAAGCCTCAGTTTTGTCATCTGGAAAATGAGACACTTGATCTTAGAGAGTAAGTACATTACAATGAATTAATAGGTATAAAACATTTAGTCCATTACCTGGAGCATAGAAAGCCTTCAACACATTACTTTTTATTTTTATCCTTAATACCCAGCTTCTTCCTGGAGATCTCTACCAACAGAGTTGGATCTGATTCAGTCTCCCTGTGTGTGTGCATAGGTGACCCAAACAGGAATTATTAATAGTTCTAGCTTTGGAAGGCACTGGTGTTTTCATTGGATGAAGGAGCAGATTTTCTTTAAGGATGTTAGACTTGAGCTAACATTTACATATTTTGCATTTCCTGGACAAGCTATGTCAGAAGACAGGGTCTTAGATAGAAATGTACCCAGTGACTGAAGCAGTTCTAGCAGATGATGAGAAATGAATTTTTCCCTGGATGATTCCCCAACTGGAAGGGTCACGGGCCATTGCAACTCTGCACAGATAAAGAGATTTATGACAACAGATCACTTGAATGGACATGCCTCATTACAGCAGAATCTTTTCTTTAAAACAGAGTACAACCTAGAAACCCAAGGGGTCATTTTGGTACTGAGTTGAATGCCTTTCCCATTCACTCACCTTCCTTTCACCGAGTACTTATTCCACAAGCACCATATGTCCACACTAGAGCGTTGACAAATTCTAACTTTATTTCCTCTGGACAAGCCCTAACTGTTGCCTACCGTCTCCTGAGGACACCTCACTCTATCGGCAAGTGGTTCATGCAAGTTTAACCAATCTCCAACATGGTTTTTTATCTTTCTTGCAGCCATCTGTGCTAAAATCTTCCATAAAGTTTTACTTTGCACTATATAAATCTTCCATAAAGTTTACTTTGCACTAAATAAAGTGATATTTCACTTTGGGTTAAGTCTTTGCAAGGAGAGAAGGAACACACTTCCCATTCCAGATAAGTCAAATCTTCATAAATGTTTTTGGACAAATCACAGAGCACCGTGCGCCAGGAGTTCAAAGAAAAGGGGGAAACATTAATCAACCAATTTGGAAATAAATAGTAAATAAACAGGTTTAAGCAGGAGAGTACAGATAGGGTGTGAAGGCCAGTCCCCCTTTTCTGATCCAAAAAATCAAACAGTTTGGAGATATTTCTTTTTCTAGAAAGATGCCTGTGAACAGGTTGCTTCTGAGCACAAAAAAATGGCATTATTGTCTCATGAAAAGACATCCCTGGAAGAGTGGCTTCAGGATGGTTAGTTCTGTCATCAAGGACTCAAGCTATTTCTCTTTTTACCCCTTGGTCTGCATCAGGATAGTGAAAGGGAAATTCTTAATTGCTCAGTTGTGTCTCTTTGTGACTCCTTGGACTAGCCTGCCAGGCTCCTCTGTCCATGGAGTCCTCCAGGGGATCTTCTTGGGGTCCCCCACATCGCAGGCAGATTCTTACCATCTGAGCCACCAGGGAGGCCTCAGGATGGTGGCTTCTCCCCAGCTTCCCCTGCGCAGTCATTAGGTGACCGCTGCCACAGCTCCACACAGCCCCACACGACACCCAGAAGTCTGAAAAGATGACCTCAAACCTGGGCACCCCTTTAAGAGAGCAAAGTCCTCCAAGAAGCCCCTAGCAGACTTAGCAGACTTCCCTCAATGGCCCCTTCTTCCACCAATCACTATCAAGGGCACAAGGACCACAGCTGTCAAGGTAGTCAGGCCTCCCGTCCGGGCCAGGAGGGGCGCATGGCTTCTCATTCCTGAGCAGAGCCACGGCTCCGTTAGCAAGAGCAAAGGATGGAGCAGGGGCGTCTGATGTCTATTTGGGAGACAATCCAACAACATCTACAGTAGTTCACGGTCCTCTGGGGCTCCTCACAGTTTAAAGTATGTATTGAGCCAGTAAGACAAGCAAAAACCATCCCACTCGTGCAGGTCTGATGTCAAATGCCTTTCCCTTTGTACTCATCCTGAAAACACATCTAAATTAACAATGATTTACAATGTGAAGAACATTTTTGGGATCTGATTCAAACTAACCAATTCATCTAAGATATTTCCGAGGCAAGCAAGTAAATGTTAATATGGACTAGGTCCTAGCTTATATGAAGGAATTATTACTATTATGACAATGGCATTGTGAGAAATTACATTAGCAGACAAACAAATCTTGTTTTAAAGGATGCATACTGACGTATTTAGGGATAAAAAATACCACGATGTCTAGGATTTGCTTTAACCTATTTCAGACAGAGAGGAAGCAATGAAGAAAGCATCAAAATGGTAGTAAATGTTGAATCTGAGTGATGGATATACAGTTGTTCATTACATAAGTCTCTCTTTTTTTTAATTAATTAGTTTGGCTGTGCTAGGTCTTTGTGGCCGCATGGGCTTTCTCTAGCTGGGGTGAGTGGGCTTCTCATTGTGGTGGCTTCTCTTCTTGTGGAGCAAGGTCTCTAGAGCACAGGCTTAGTCGCTCTGAAGCATGTGAGATCAGGGATCCCATGTCTCCTGCACTGGCAGCCAGATTCTTTACCACTGAGCCACCAGGGAAGACCCTCCACTCTTTTTAATGTTTGAAAATTTTTCATAATACAAATTTTTCAAGTATTTCATAAGTAAGGAAAGATATCTTTGGGCTTGCCTCCTGAAAACTTACCAAGCCCTCAAGTTGTTCATCCTCAAGACCCTTGGCACCTTTTCTTCCATCTTCCTAGAATGTTTCTGCCCAGATCTTTGCATTAGTCAGCCCTCAGTATCCATGGATCAAAAATATTAAGAAAAAAAAATTCCAGAAAGTTCCAAAAAGCGAAACTTGAATTTGCCACACTGGCAACTATTTACATAGCATTTACATTGTATTAGGCATTACGTCACCCAGAGCTTCCTGAGATTCTGGTGTCCGTAGGGATCCTGGAACCAATCCCCTGCAGACACTGAGGGATGACTGTGCTGGCTCCTTCTCAGACTCAGGACTGTGTCCACTCACCACCTCCTGACTTTACCGGCTCTGTGGTCCTTCTCTGCCTTAGTCCGCTTTTGTAGTCACGGTAGTTCAAAACTCTTACCACTCCTTGAAATTGTCCCACTTGTCTATTTATTAGTTATTGCCTATTTCTTCCATATAGAACAATCTCCATGAAAAGAGTGACCTCATATATCTTATATAATCTTTCCCCAGCGCCAAACCAGCCCCAGGCATAGAGAAGGTACCCAAATACTCAAAAGAATAAACTGAACTTTCTTTCCACTGAGCCTGGATTCATCAAGGGCTCCAGAAAGCGATTATCACTTGATTGGGTGTGGCCCATGAAGTGGTATCTACTTGCCACTCTCATACTAGGTTTTGCTATTAAAAAGCAGGTGCCAGTGGGACAGAGTTGCCCCTCCAGTAGTTCTTTCTGGGGTCCATTCCTGCGTCTTCAGGCAATGCAAAACCTAAGGCTCCAATTAAACCTCAGCCTTGGTAAGCAATACTGCCAGACCACTGGATCAGCCTCCAGAAGGTTATTAAATAGCAGAGCCCAGCTGCCAAAGTCTTCTGAGGCTTGGCATGCAGGGAAGGGCTCCCTGTGGGGACCGCTGGCTGTCCCTGTCAGTTACAGATCAGAATTTCCAGCTCTGCTGCCCTTCGGCTTCCCACACCCTCCTGCCAAGAAAGCACACGGAGGCACAAAGACCAAAAGCTGAAGTCAGGAGGCCTACGTCCAGCCCAGGCTCTGCTTCTACTGGCGTGCCCGCGGGGCAGCCTGCTTCACCACCTCCCACCTCGGATTCCACGTCTGAAAAGTGCACTGCTTAGGCCACACTCGGAGTCCCTTATAGTTCTAACCTCAGATTCAAGGTCCATTTTCGGAGCTTTGGTACTATGGGCATACACCCTGGCAAAGAGAAGGTCTTCTATCAGCATTCACAGGGGGATGGGGAAGTGGACCAGGTTGGAAACAAAGGACCCTCTGAAGTGGACCATTAGTGGGCTCCAGCAGAAGCACTGAAGATGGTGGAGAACACGGGATCCTCAAGACAGATTAGGAGCTTCTATATCTTCCGCTGTGTTCCTCCCCCATGAGACCTTCTGGTAATGGGATAAAACCAATGGGTCCAAAATCTGCTCTTTACTGGCTAGGGGACCCTGGACAAATTAAACTCTCGATGCCCTAGTTTCCTCATTTATAAGATGCAAATAATTATAGTACCTACAGTATATGGTTGTTGGAATATAATGTAATGCCTGTAAAGAACTTATTTAACAGTGCATGACTCACAGTAAGTGCTCAAAGCTGGCTATTACTACTGATGAAATGAAATTCACATTTTATGGCAAGACAAGAAAAATTTTTTCCCTGCCTATTTGGGCCCCTTCCCTCCCCTTCAGTATGCATTGTGCATCTGTATTAACCAGACCTCCTTAGGCGATAACCTTGCCTCTTAATCCCATCCAGGGTCACCACTCCTTAGCAGATAACCTTCCTTCTTAATTTTGTAAGGGGCCATGACCCACTACTCTTTGTTGTACGTGTAGGTCTGGATCATGTAACCTGTCAATAATATGTCATTTAATGTACCTTCCCCTCTTTCAAAAACTTATATAATTGCTTTGACCTCTAACAAGCAGAACAGTTCTCAAAGCTTTCTGAAAGGCTGTTCCAGGGTTTTAATCCTCAGTTTGGCTTGAGTAACATTTTCCATTTCCTTCTTAGATTGACTGATTAGTGTTTTCATCAACATTATTAATACTCTTACTATTAATACTAGTCCAACTACATACTAGACTATCCAGCTCAGAAGGGAGAAGATTCTGTTGCCTACCAGATAAAGTGAATGAATGAATGAAATAAAAATAAACTTCATTCCTTCCAGGTTTGCCTCCTCTCTCTACACTGTCTGGTGGGTTAGGATGGTTTCCTCCAAACCAGACTGTATATGGAGCAACCTATATGGTGGTAAGCATTCCACACCACACCTGAAGTAGGAAAATATTCATTCCAAGTTGATTGTGAAAACACTTCTTAAACCTTAGTGCACCTACTTAAAAAAAAAAAACTACACAATAAAATACAATCAAAGGAGGAAGAGAACAAACAAAAAATGGTAGAAGCTAGATCCAAACATATCAAGTTATGTTAAATAGCCTAAATGCACCAATTAAGAAAGGGATTATAAGAGTAGATAAAAAGAATATGCAACTCTATGCTGTTTACCAAAAACTCACTTAGTAGTAATATTAAATGTATGGAAAAATACACTAGGCAAACATGTATCAAAAAGAAAATGGAGTGACTATAATATCAGATAAAGTAGACCAGAGCAAAGACAATTATTAGGGACAGAGATGGATACTACAACTCTAGCTTTTATATAAAGCATCAGAGAAGATGAAGTGTCTACAAGATGGGGTGGGAGCATGCAGAAAGGTCCTCTTCTCCCTGCTGGACACTCCCAGCTCCCTGAGGAACCAGGAACAGAAAGATACCAGCTCTCCCTCTGGGGCTTCAGGCACATTCACTCACTTTCACTTGCCCTAGATTCCTTTCCAAACTCAATTACCTTTAGAGGGATGCATGCATATGTGCTCAGTCGTGTCTGACTCTGCAACCCCATGGGCTGTAGCCCGCCAGGCTCCCCCTGTCCATGGAATTTTCCAGGCAAGAATCCTGGAGTGGGTTGCCACTTTCTCCTCCAGGGGATTTTCCCAATCCAGGGATTGAAGCTCTTGTATCTCTTGCATTGGCAGATGGGTTCTTTACCACTAAGCCACCTGGAAAACCCACCTTTAGAGAGAAAACAATGCCAAAGGAGATAGGAGTCAGTGGCTTTGTTGAAAAAGTCATCCCATTCCCAGGATTATCCCCTCATTCCTAGTGGTAAATTCTCAACTCTGTATAGCATCATACTACTCACAGGACTCTGCACCCCTATTGATAACAATGGAGGGCAAAAAAATTCCCTCCCTTCTACTCTTCCCCCCCCCAAATATATTTCTCCCAAGAGAAACTAGACAGGGGAAAAAAAAAAAAACAAACACCTTCACAACTCAACTGATCCTGCCCAGGAGAAAAGGTTCTGGATTATGTTTTCTGCTTCCAAGACCCTGGCAGGGCTGGTCTCAACAAGCCCCCGGCAGTGTGCTGCATGGGTAGGATGTGCTGTCTGCCGTCTGGCTTCCAGACCCAGTCCCTCGCAGTCTGTTTAACACCTTCAATCCCCAGACTGCTCGAGACTTCAGATGTGTCATCCACCCGCGTGTGAAAATCCACAGATCACGGGGGCCTCCGCCACTCTGGACAACTCTGATTCCGCCCAATTCCAGAAATCGAGATTTGGTTCGTACTCAGACTGGTCTTGCTGCCCTGGCTGCAGACAGGCTGGATCGGCAGCTCAGAGTCAAGTCAGACAGATGGAAGTATCACGTGGGTCAGACAGGCTGGTAGGAGGCCCACCCAGTATCTTCCTTCCGGAAAGGCACTGGTTTCAGCCGTGAGGCTATCTTCTGTCTTCCCAGGCCTGCAGTTTCACGAGTGATGAAATCTGCTATCAGGGGAGAACTGAGTTTTTTGACTGTGACAAATCCTGCAATGACAGTCTCTGTCCACACCATTGGGTGAGAGATGTGGGATTTGCAGCTGGAGAGAACTGGAGTGTGAGTCTGGCTTTATAGTTTGCTTGCTGTGTGACTTGGGGTTGGTGGCTTAACCTCTCCAAGCCTGTGTTGCTTCCTCTGTAAACCAAGGACTTAGCGTCTGCTCTCCTACTGGTGTTATGAGGATTGAAAGAAATGATGTATGCAAAATCCTTAGCATAAGGCCCTCTCAGAGAATCTATTGAATTACTCTGAATTGCCGCAGGCTCATTCATTCCTCCAGGGCAGAGACCACTCCTTCTGTGTCCATCATGATGGCTATAGGATGCCTGCCACAGGACAGGCACTCAGGGAACCCTCATCAGCTAAACGTTCCCACTATCTGGATCCAGTTAGCTGTAGGTACTTCCAAAGGAACATTTAATAACACCTCTCCTTGTCTGGTTTAGTTCTGAAATGAAAAGCAAGTGAGCCACCAAGCCATCCAGGATCCTGAAAGCATGTAGTCTCTCACATTATCACACCTTCCATTTGCATCTGCAGCTGATTAAAAACAAGGATCTGTGAGATGAACCTGTCTGTAATACTTGACAACAAGCCACTCAGACCAAACATTCTCACTAGACCTTGAAGCACAGCAAGGTAGCACCAAGTTGGAGACAGACTGAAGAAGAGAAGTGGCACTCAACTCATCTGGCATGACTTGAAGATACCATTAAGACAGAAACAAGCCTAGTCATCAGCTATTCAGGATCTAAATGGCTCTCTCCCTCAAACCTATAATCTGAATATTTAAGAGGTACTCCAAAGAAGCATTTTTCTTCCAGAGAGGAAAGGTTACATTAGAACAAATACATACTGCAGTGGATATAATAAATAATAATTGCCCTAATAGCTGCAACAAAAAGCTACTTGTAAGCTTCCCGTTCTCATTAATGGTCTGCTGAAACTCTTCAAATAAAAAATTTACCCTTCCCAGCCTTCAGTGGCAGATGTCTTTCTCTCTAAGACTGGTTTTTTCCATTATACTTTTCCCTCTGGATCTCACGGCCCATCTTCCCCCTGACGTACCCCCAGGTCTCCCAGTGTCTCATATCCACAACATCCACTCTTCACTCCTCTAGAGCCCACTTATGGTTCTCCGATTGGGGTGGGGGGCGGGGGGCGCAGGGTGGGTGGTGGTGGCTCCCAGCATCGGGCAGGACTACAGTGATTGGGTCAATGGTGGGCATGTGACCTAAGTCAGGCCCATCAGAGCTCATACACTTTTGTTTGAGCTATTGGGGAAGCTGCCCTGTCCCCTTTGCTATTAGGCTTTGAAGCTTAAGCTGCTGCAGACAGTTTAAAATCACAAGAGAAAAGCTGCTGGATAATGAAGCCAACCCAGGAGCAGAATCCAGAGCCAGCCAGCAAGAGGGAACAGGGTTCCAAAGACACCCCTGTGGCCAATGCTATCTTCAGAACTTTGAAGAAAGCCAGCAAATGTCTTTTTGCTTTAATCAGTTTGAAATGTATCTGCAACCTGCAGAGTCCCAATGCAGAAATTTTAAATGGAAGTGCCCTTATAAGTAGCAGTTTTATGACTTCTTAGCATCAGTGAAATTACTTAGAATGTAAGCAAATGCACTGGATTCCCAGAATTCCTCCCCATCTGCCTGCCCTGAAGAATGAGTATAGGACTGGCCGTTTCTGACCAAGTGGTGGCTGACTTGGAAATGCAGATCATCTTGGTTGGGCAATATTTTTCAGGTTAACAGGTCTTGGGTAATGACAAAGCACTGCTCTCTCAGGAAACCTGAAGTCTGGTCCCCACTGGGTTGTTTTGGGCTCTGGGATCTCAAACAAACCTTTTCTATGGAGAATGAAGCCATCTGCCTCTAACATCAGGAATGGGAGGCAGTGCTACCTGGTACATCCACTCCAGTGTTGTTGCCTGGAGAATCCCCAGGACGGGGGAGCCTGGTGGGCTGCCATCTATGGGGTCGCACAGAGTCGGACACGACTGAAGCGACTTAGCAGCAGCTACCTGGTACTTAACAACATGGGCTGTGAGTCAGGAAGCTCGGGGTTCAAATCCCCAGTAATCAGTATTATTATGCAGGGTCATTTTAAGGATTAAATAAGATAAAATGCTTTTGAAATGTGGTGCTGGAGAAGACTCTTGAAGGTTCCTTGGACTGCAAGCAGATCAAACCAGTCAATCCTAAAGGAAATCAACCCTGAATATTCTTTGGAAAGACTGATACTAAAGCTGAAGCCCTAATACTTTGGCTACCTGATGTGAAGAGCTGATTCATTAGAAAAGACCCTGGTGCTGGGAAAGATTTAAGGCAAAAGGTGATGCTTCGATAGCATCACTCACTCAATGGACACGAACTTGAGCAAACTCCAGGGGATAGTGGAGGACAGGGAAGCCTGGTGTGTTGCAGTCCATGGGGTCGCAAAGAGTCGGATACAACTTAGCAATTGAATAACAACAAGATAAAGTTTGTGAAGTGTTTAGCAATGTGCCTGGTATAAAGACTCAATAAATGTTAGCTATAATAGCTGTAAGACCAAATGAGAAAGACTGTAAAGTACTTTGTAAAAACCAGTAAGCACTACACCCATGTTAGGGATTATCATCATCACGTCCCCTCACTCCTAAACTGGTCATGGATTATAAGGTCACAGTGTGGCATAAAAGCAATAAACTCAATAAAATGAATTCAACTGATAAATACTTGATCCAGCAAAGAGAAGGAGAGAGAGTGTGTTGTCAGTGAGGCATGAGGGTGCAAACTCCATGCTCTGTCATTTTGTCAGCAGGACAGCACACTCCCCAAGAAACACATGGGGCAGTTCATGGAAAATGCGATCAATAGAGACCTGTTAAACGTTCCTCTTGAGGCCTGGAACTGTTCCCGAGCTATGAACAGTCTGGCCTGTGCTGAACTTTTCCAGAGCTACATCTGCAAAAAGAACAAGATCCCCTTCCTGATTTTTCAATTTAACAGCTTCACGGGCAGGATGAAAATGTGCTTCTTTATGAATGAGAAATTTCAGTTGCTGGTCTTGGCAGCACTGATTTCCAAGAAACCCAACCATGAGGAGGGCTTCCTTACAGCAGACCCCTCTCATTTTCCACTGGCACATCCCATGAAACGAGTGAGGGCTGGGTTTACCAGGGCTGCTCACAGAAGAGACAGCCCTGGTAAAACCATAAAGATATTCCTTCCAGGTGTTGGAGGAACAAGTCCCCCCAAGACCAAAGGGACGCTGGTTCTTTTTCAGTTTGGGAGCTTTAAAAAAAAACAAAACACAAAACAAGCCTAAGAAGTACTCACTAGGAACATACCAAACGGTCACTGCAAATAACCTAAGTATTGCTTAATGTGGAAAAAATTAAAGCTTGAAAATCAGGTCCATAAAATGTAAGGAGTCTTAAAAAAACAACCTCATTTGATTTTGCAGTACACGTTCAGGAAAATAGATAGATTGTTCTCTGACTCTCTTTTCTAACTGCAGCCTGTATACCCGCCGTGTGTATTTTGGACTCTTTCCCACCCTGCCATGATTTCCTGTCTAAGTCTGGGTCCCATGGTAACTGGAGAAATTTGGCGTGTTGGCTCCGTTCGCAAGGACTGGCCCCTCGAGGGATGCCAAGTGGGTATCTTCTTCCATAACAAACACATCACTCATCTGGTTCTGTGGCAGGGTTACTCTCTTCCTCATAAAACCTTACTAATAAAGTCTTCAGTTTGCAGATGGATCTCCCCACCCAGACTTTCTCACTCGCCTCGAAGGGAAATGAAAATCTTTTGCAGAATCAGAAGACCTGTGGATTCAAAATTCCATAGAACAGGAGAGAGGGGCTGAGGGGAAAAAAAGAAAATCAATGGTCTGGCCACCCACAAAAGAGTCAGTTTAGTAAAAACAAAATCTCATTCATCAGGTAGGCAGAAGTTATCCTCAGAAATGTATTTCCTGAGAGTCCCAAGGATGCACTGATGCGGGTCAAGCGTTTTGAGGGCTAACTTCAGTTTATCTTTCAGGTCTCAATGCAAATGACACCACCTCCAGGACTGCAATAACCCTGTGCCTCCCCCACTCCCATCTGGATTAGGGGCCAGGGTCTTCCAAGTATAGCACATAATCAACTGTGTTACAAATGCCCCTTTAATTCTTGCTACCCAACTCAAAGCTTCTCCCCAAAGGGCAGGGACTGTTAACTTTTCACCTGCCTTCTGACACAACACTTGATGTGATGTAGGTATCCTGTAAATGGGTGTCGAGGTTCCTGTGGCCAGACCGAGCCCTGGACCACATCACAAACACAGGGAATTTGCCCTCATAAGCTCTCTTTGCCTCGTGTGTCATCATTGCACCCAGCAACTGCACAGTGCTACCTCCATCTTCATAAAGACCCCCCCGAGGAAATGGCACAATAAAACCCATTCAGATCAAATGGAATCATACGTCATTAAAGTATGCCCCCCATCACACATGACTCCCCGCCCCCAGACCTTGACGCCTGTGCTTCCCTCCATGCCCCCCATCCTAGACCTAAGGAAATAAATGATAACTGTCGAATTTCAGGTAGTCACAGAGGTAGATTGTTTGGGGGTGCTTTGCTTTTTGAAGGAGGAGCTGGAAGAGGTGGCTCTTCCTCTTGCTCCTGAAACCTCACCAATGACCCCTGACTCCTGGCACTTGGGCAAGTCTGGCATCTGGGGACCCAGGGACATCCGTCCAGTGCAGCCCTTGCCAGCAACGCCTCTGTTGATTTTGCTAATAGAGCAAATAGACCCTCTTTTAAAAAGAGGCAGACGCAGCAGAACTCCACTTTCCTGCCCATTTCCTCTGCTTATTAAGCGAGAAGGACTTGTTTAACTATGAAATGCTGAAAGCCACAGAGGGCACAATCTCAGAAGTGTGTTGGGGCGTGGGTGGGGTGGTGGTCCCAGGGTGTGATGGGGCAGAGGTCAGAGGGAGCACGGGAATTGCAGTGAGACCCAGGGAAGGGCCTATGTCCCTAGGTGAAGAACAGGCAAAGGCTTAAGTCAACCACACAATAATCCACCATCACCAGCTCTACCTGACTGTTCACTGTTTGACAAATGTTTCACTAATGGCTTTACACATGTTGCCTCATTTGATTGTCTCAACTCAAAACTACAACACAAGTTCTGCAATTTCAGTTTTAAAAATGAAGAGACTGAGCTAGGGCTCAGAAAGACTTCATAAGGTACCTAGCTGCCCAGAAGTTCAAGAATAAGCAAGCTCACGGATAGTGAGAAAAGTCCAAATAATGGATACTTGGCAGGGAGGGAATGAAAACTGACAGGGAAGGGTCCCAGAGGCACCTCCTGGCAGTGGGAGTGTTTTGAATCTTGATCTTGACCTGGATAAACCACACAAATGTATGCCTGGCAAAGATTTCATCAAGTTGTACACTAAGATTCTACCTTTCATGTACCTCCATTTAAAACTAGGGGGAAAAGAGAATGCCTCAATCTCAAATCACACAGTGAGGATCTCCACCTTGAAGCCAGGCCTCCTTACCTCCAAAGCCTACACTCTCATCTCCTCTGCTTTCACAGATTCAGAGGAGAGGAGTGAGACATAGGATCTTTAATGTCCAGAGGCCAGGGACTTACAAGCACATGACTGGTGTGTCTCACAAGCCCCCCCACAATGCTTCCCCTTTCCCTTAAGAGAGGGAGCCACAGGCAAAGAAAAGCCACAGGCAAAGGTCATGATGCTTGGGGATGGCAATGGAAGCAGAGAGGTCTCAGATCATACCAAGGCAAATACCATCAGGTCCAACCCAAACATTTCCTTCCCTCGGAAAGAAAATCTCCTGGCTAGCATGAGTCCTCAAGTGGTTCCAGTGAAAGCCTCTGTATCTAGCATAGCATGGGCAGAAACAAACCTGCCTTTGTCCAGCTGCTTTAGACGCACATGGGAGCTCATGTCCAAGACCGGCCCAAAAAACCTAAGGAAAAGGCAGCTTAAATACCTACTCTGTTCTGTGTCACCATGTGGAAGCCACTGTGGCTGGAGGCGGAAAGGCATGGTTCTGGGGGTATTTTGCACAGATGACAGGCAATCTCAAGCAGTATTAATGGTGCTCTGTGCCATGAGGTGCTTCACAGGGTCATGATAATAGTTACCACCTATTGAGAACCCACTATTATTTTAGCCTTAGTTACACAAATCAAGTGTATCCTAGTGCTTGGTTCATGATCATTTTTAGTGAGGTACAATAATGTGAATTCACTTCTAAAAGAAAAGCTAGAGCCTTGACAATCACTTCCCTCCCCCTCACCGTCAGTTCACCCCTTTCCTTCTCTAGACCCAGGGTAACCATCATTCTATCACCTGTGTTTTCCGTTCCTCACTTGCTCCTCTGGGGCTTCCCCAGTGGCTCAGTGGTAAAGAATCTGCCTACAATACAGGAGCCGCAGGTTTGAACTCTGGGTCACGTAGATCCCTTGGAGGAGGGAATGGCAAACCACTCCAGTATTCTTGCCTGGAGAATCCCATGGACAGAGGATGTAGCAGGCTACAGTCCACAGCGTCTCAAAGAGTCTGGCATGACTGAAGTGACTAAGTATGCAAGCACCAACTTTCTCCTTTATACAGAATTTATTGTAGCTGTGATGAACTTCTCCATCACATTTAAAAAATTTCACTTTGTAAAACTTGTACCAGACAGTATATAATCTTTTGAGGCTAATTTTCATCTTTACTTCTTATATTTCTAAGGTTCATTCAGCTCCTAGTTTTCCCGCTATTCATTCATTGCCAGCTAAACTCATGCACCTTGTCAGAAGTTTTGCTTACATTTTTGCATTTCACCTTTACGACAGCACAATGCAGCTACTGTGGTCTTTACTTTATAGATTAAAAAGCAAAATAAACAGGAAGAGGGGCTTCACATTAAAAAAAAAAAATCAGCTTAGCTGGGATTAAACCCAGATTTGTCTCCCAAGCCCTTGATCTTTCCACCATAATGCTCAGCATGTGCTCGCGGGTGAGCGGGCTCCCCATCACAGTACAGAAAGGGTCACCGAAGACATCCCACCCCAAACAGTCACTGCCATCATCATTATAATGGCCACTGCACTGGATACGTCCATGCCAGGCACTGCTTTCAGGCATCTTAGAAGGTAAAATTCCTCTACCTATCACACGAGGTAGGTAGTATTATTTCCATTTTACAGACAAGTAAACTGAGGCATGGAGATGTGAAGCAATTTGTCAAGGAGTCAGTGGACCTAGGCTTTGAATCCAGGCAGCCCAGTTGTACATCCAAGCCCTCAATCACAAAGCTGTATGCTTCTCAGCCTAGACAGGATAGCCATCTGAGTACAAATGACTAAGAAGGATGCTGGCAAAGAGGGGGCCTGTGCTGAGTCTGCATCTGGGTGTTGAGTATGGCACACCCAGAACCTGACTGATTTATCCATGGAGGCAGGCCCTGGCCCCAGGCCTCTTCCCAGAAGAGCTGCATGCAGGGGCCAAGTAAGGAAGAAGGAAATGCGGGGCGGGGGATGACCAAGCTCTGAAAACCAGGGCTAGCAAGGCCAAAGGACAGGGTCTTAAAGAGAGAGGGCACAGAGAATCCCTATGGAAAACCTGACATTCTACTTATAAGAGTCTTGATATACTCTCAATAACCTAAGGATTATGTTTAAAACTCTAGCCAGGTTTAGAAATGGAAATTATAGGCTCTGAGGTCTGGTCACACTAACTTCTATCTCCAGTTTTGTCACATGCTGTGTGTGACCTTGGAAGTGAAATCAGTTGAACGTTGCTCAGTCATGTCCGACTCTTTGCAACTGTAGCCATGAACTGCAGCCTGCCAGGCTCCTCTGTCCATGGAATTCTCCAGGCCAGAATGCTGGAGTGGGTAGCTGTTCCCTTCTCCAGGGATCTTCCCAACCCACACTGCAGGCAGATTCTTCCATAATCTGAGCCACCAGGGAAAGTCCATGACTTGACCTTGGAGATGGTTTGGTGGTTTAGTTGCTAAGTCGTGTCCAACTCTTGCAACCCCCTGGACTATAGCCCGCCAAGCTCCTCTGTCCATGGGATTTTCCAGGCAAGAAAACTGGAGTGGATTGCCATTTCCTTCTCCAGGGGATCTTCCTGACCCAGCAATCAAACTCGGGTCCCCTGCATTACAGGTGGATTCCTGCATTGCAGGAGATTCTACCAACTGAGTTACGAGGGAAACCCAAGTCATTTAGACTGTCTCCAGGCCTCAGTTTTCCTTATCTGTAGAGTAGGAATAAGTAATAGAACCTACACCTCTAGGCTGTTGTGGGGATTGCATGGAGATAATCCATGCAAATCATTAGAATTGTCCTATCTCATAGCCAAAGATAAACATCAGCTGAAGATAAATATCAGCCAGTGTTCCTATCTCCACCACCTCACAGTTCCATTGAGATGATTAAACAAGATAGCATCCCACAAGGCTTGGCTCTCTTTTCCAAGACAACACCCTTCCTCACCTCCTCCTGCTCAGGGACCTAAATCTCCATCCCTCACAGACCAGCCTCACATGCCAGCTCTAAGGGGGCTTTTGCCCAGTTGTTGTTGTTGTTTAGTTGCTCAGTCTGTTGCTCAGGTTGCCATTTGCCCAGCGCACCTCCTCAAAGGAGCCTCAAAGGCAAAACCCAACTCTAAGTGACAGAAGTTGGGGTTCACCCGAGGCTCGTCTTGAAAACATAGAGACATCCAGGTCCCACTTTTAGAGATTTTTACTTAATACATCCAAGGTGGGTTCCAGGTCAATTTTTAAAGTATCTCAGCAATGAGCCAGGCCTGGAAATGACTGATTTAAGTGGTTTCTGTATCTTAGGAAGGAGGGGAGGATGTATGGACTCGTGCTATACATTTACACATGTACACACACCCCCTGCTGGGTTCTTTTGAGGTTTGAGGGGCCTCAGGCTTTTCTTGGTGGCTCAGCAGTAAAGAATCTGCCTGCAATGCAGGAGATGCAGGAGATACAGCTTCAATCCCTGAGCCAGGAAGATCCCCTGGAGGAGGCATGGCAACCCACTCCAGTACTCGTACCTGGCGAATTCCATGGCCATAGGAGCTCCGCAGGCTATAGTCCATGGGATCGCAAAGAGTCAGACACAAATGAGAGACTAAGTGGACAGTGGGAGAGAACATAGTACAGATAACTAACAAGGCGACTATTTGTCAAGAAGAGTCTGAATTATCCATTAACCAGGGGCGATTATCAGTGCCTGGAAGCCACACAAAGGACAAGGGTTCAGTCAGCCTGGGAGGGCCCATGATGGGGCTCATGTTAAAGAAATGTCAACACAATGATGTAATATCCTGGCCCCCAGCTTTTTTTCCTTGGAAGCTTCCGGTTGAGAGTGGTACTTCCCCCAGCAGAGCCATGAGCAGAAGGAGAGCAAGGATGTCACCACCATTAGTGGCATCTGGATCCCCCTGATTTTAAACCCATCTCTTGTAACAACTGTGATGAAAATTACTCAATTCCCCACATATGGTTCCAAGCCATTTGGATTTTGTTACCAGAGGCCGATTGAGCACATTCTGGATGTGGGCAAATGAGTGGTAATTGCATAACTCCCGGGGCATTTCATATCACAAATTAGTCCTATAATCCGGTTCTCTCAGATTATACTGGTTGACTGGTGGTGCTGCTCACACCACCAGCAGTAAGGAAGCAGGCTGGTGGATACCAGGTGAGGTACTGAAATGACAACTGCACAGTCATGCTGTTTATCCCTACCATCTGAGAGGAGGAGACAGACAAGGAAGGGAGAGAGGGAGGGAGCGAAGAAGGGAGCGAGAAAAATACCAAGAAAAAAAGACCACAGAGACCCATGGTATGCAAACTTAACTGAAGACACTCAAAGAGCTAAGATTCACTTAAAGACCACTTCTGACTAGAGAGCTAAGACACCCTCAAGTAGAAAATGCAAACAGCATCTGAAAGCGAAAGCGCACCAGATGCCACTGCCTGGAAGCAATGATGATGAGGATGGCAGAGACGGCAATGGGTGGCATCGGCCGTAGGCACCTGGTGGTTGCATTGTGTCAGGCACAAGGCTAAGTGCTTTATTTTGCATTTTATCCTCACAACCACCATGCCAGGTAAGCTCTTATACTGTTCCCATTTTAAGGATGGGTAAATTGAGGTGCAGAAAGGTTAACTAACTAGCTATATTGTAGGGAATATGCTATGCACAGGCCTACACTATAATTAACAGGGTTTCTTTGAAAAATAAGAATGACTTTCTCATCACCCCCAAGCGAAGGGCTGGGAGCAGTAAAAAGTACATCATGGAAGGACATCTGGTCCCGACACTATATGATTTGGGCAAGTGAGTAGTAGTCAGGGGTTGAACCCAGGCTCCAGGGGTGAGCAAACATCCTCTCAGACCCCTTCTATTCATCACATCAGAGAGGCTTCTCCTGGCCCTACTCTTTACAGGGGATATTCCTTTCAAAGTCATCCTCTGCCAAAATTCCATGGAGGGCTCTCTCAGGCTCAGTCCTCATATAGCAAAGGATGCAAAAGGGCCACAGGGCAGGTAGAGCACTAACAACCTTAATCTCTTGGGTAAACTTCAACCTCCAAGAAGCCAAAAGAGTCTGGAAGGAGCTCGCCTGGTGGCAGTTCTCCGAGTGGACATGCCAAGCAGGCTTCAGGCAAACACCTCTGCAAACAGTTCACCTCAAAAGGTAGAAGGAATAGGCAGTTACTGAATCAGAGTTTCCAGTTTAGATAGACCTCCTCTGACTTATGACAAAGGGTTACCCAACCAGCCCAGGAGGAAAGAAGAGTCTTGGAGGAGAAAAAGCCGAACTCAAGTTCATGTCCTATTGCTTAAGACCAGTAGCAACAGTGTTCCCCCAAGCCTGTTTCAGAAATGGTGTGGACCTAACAGAAACAGAGGATATTAAGAAGAGGTGGCAAGAATACACAGAAGAACTGTACAAAAAAGATCTTCATGACCCAGATAATCACGATGGTGTGATTACTCCCCTAGAGCCAGATATCCTGGAATGTGAAGTCAAGTGGGCCTTAGGAAGCATCACTACGAACAAAGCTAGTGGAGGTGATGGAATTCCAGTTGAGCTATTTCAAATCCTGAAAGATGATGCTGTGAAGGTGCTGCACTCAATATGCCAGCAAATTTGGAAAACTCAGCAATGGCCACAGGACTGAAAAAGGTCAGTTTTCATTCCAATCCCAAAGAAAGGCAATGCCAAAGAATGCTCAAACGACCACACAATTGCACTCACCTCGCATGCTAGTAAAGTAACGCTCAACATTCTCCAAGCCAGGCTTCAGCAAAAACGTGAACCATGAACTTCCAGATGTTCAAGCTGATTTTAGAAAAGGCAGAGGACCCAGAGATCAAATTGCCAACATCCACTGGATCATCGAAAAAGCAAAAAGAGTTCCAGAAAAATATCTACTTCTGCTTTATTGACTATGCCAAAGCCTTTGACTGTGTGGATCACAATAAACTGTGGAAAATTCTGAAAGAGATGGGAAGACCAGACCATCTGACCTGTCTCCTGAAAAACCTGTATGCAGGTCAGGAAGCAACAGTTAGAAGTGGACATGGAACAACAGACTGGTTCCAAATAGGAAAAGGAGTACGTCAAGGCTGAATACTGTCACCCTGTTTATTTAACTTATATACAGAGTATATCATGAGAAAAACTGGGCTGGAAGAAGCACAAGCTGGAATCGAGATTGCCAGGAGAAATATCAATAACCTCAGATATGCAGACGACACCACCCTTATGGCAGAAAGTGAAGAGAAACTAAAAAGCCTCTTGATGAAAGTGAAAGAGAAGAGTGAAAAAGTTGGCATAATACTCAACATTCAGAAAACTAAGATCATGGCATCTGGTCCCATCATTTCATGGGAAATAGATGGGGAAACAGTGGAAACAGTGTCAAACTTTATTTTTCTGCGCTCTAAAATCACTGCAGATGGTGACTCCAACCATGAAATTAAAAGACACTTAACTCCTTGGAAGGAAGGTTATGACCAATCTAGATAGCATACTGAAAAGCATTGATGTTACTTTGCCAACAAAGGTCCGTGTAGTCAAGGCTATGGTTTTTCCAGTAGTCATGTATGGATGTGAGAGTTGGACAGTGAAGAAAGCTGAGCGCCTAAGAATTGATGCTTTTGAACTGTGGTGTTGGAGAAGACTCTTGAGAGTCCCTTGGACTGCAAGGAGACCCAACAAGTCCATCCTAAGGGAGATCAGTCCTGGGTGTTCATTGGAAGGACTGATGTTGAAGCTGAAACTCCAATACTTTGGCCACTTCATGCAAAGGGTTGACTCATTGGAAAAGACTCTGATGCTAGGAGGGATTGGGGGCAGGAGGAGAAGGGGAAGACAGAGGATGAGATGGCTGGATGGCATCACCGACTCGATGGACATGCGTTTGGGTGGACTCCGGGAGTTGGTGATGGACAGGGGGGCCTGTCGTGCTACGATTCATGGAGTCGCAAAGAGTCCGACAGGACTGAGCAACTGAACTGAAGCCTGTTTCATTGTCTTGAAAATGACAACAACGACTCAAATGAGAAAAGCCATGAACAACTTTGTAACACATGTAAGTTGTTACCGTGTGTCAAGCATTCTGCTAAGTGTTGTATGTGTATCTTTTTGTTTAACCCTCACAAAACCCCTACAGGGTATTTTCAGATCACCAGTTCACTGATAAGGAACAGTGATAACTTCAGAGGCTGACTTGCTCCAGGCCAGGCAGCTTGGAAATCATAAAAGCTGACCTTGTGTCAAGGGTCTAGAGGTTAGAGCCACAAGACTCCATGGCCTTAATCTCTACATCCATGAATCTTGTTTCTGCATACAGATGGCTTCAGAGAGGCTGGAAAATGGTTAAAATTTTGAGACCTATGAAAACTCAGCTGGCCCCAAGTGACCACCAACCAAGTACTCACTTTAGTGGCCATATACCCCATGGAATGTCTGAGGTCTATATCTGCCTTGTCCAATCTCATAGCCACCTCCTCCCATGACCAGTGATCACTAGAAATGTCCCGTGCATGATGTTTTAACCATATTGAATTTTATTCAATTTCAATAGCTTCAAAGGCTACTGGCTGCTGTGTTGAATAGAGCAATTCCTCTCCCTCACAGTATGTCAGGTGTCCAGGCTCCCACGCTAGGAAGGCTGTAAGAAAACATGCACTTCCCAGAGCAGGCCTTGGTGTGAAGGAATAAAATAAATTCTTCCTGCCCCAGAGTAAACATCATCGCTATGATTTTGGAACCTCTGCAGCTGGAAGAGAGAAATGACGGATTGGAAAGCAAATGGCCTTGCCTCATTTTTTTTTTTCCTTTTAAAAGAAAAAAAAAATATGTATAGAGCCTCTGATTAAATTACTTAGAAAAGGTTGTCACTTTTTTGGGTGACAAACTCTTTCGTCTTACGATGACGCAAGGGCTAAAATATAGTAGAAAGAAAAAATTAGAGGGTAAACAAGAAGAGGCCCGCATTCTCTAAGGTGTCATAAATCAGAAGGAAATAGACTCGAGAAGCTAACAGCTTCCAAACTCTCTTCCTCTGAAACTATTTTAAGCAACCCACCCAATCTCTCAGAGGTTATTTCATTCACAGCAACAGAAGAGAAGCACCGTGCTTCGCAGAATGCTGCTTTAAACTCCCAGAGAAACAAATATCTACACCACAGCCCTCAGGCAGGTCAGGCTGGTCACCCCTCTGAGCGATGTTACTATTTTAAGGTACCTAAATGGCTCCGTCCTTCGGAAGCCATGAGGGATGCTTTTCCTCTAGCCTTCTTGGACAAATCCATTCATTTCTCGGCTCAGGAAATTTCTGCATGTGCTTCACCCCACCCAAGCTGCCGCTGAGGACAGAAGCGGGGGAGGACAGAGGCAGCCTGGTGAATGAAGACCTCGGAGCCCAGCTGATCTTCCAGCTATGCTATCTTGACCTCTCTGAACCCCAGTCTCTTCAGCTGTCAAATGAGATTAAAAAGAATACAAACATCACTAGGCAATTATAGAGACTACTCGATACCATGGGGGCTTCCCTGGTGGCTCAGAGGGTAAAGTGTCTGCCTGCAATGTGGGAGACTCCAGTTCAATCCCTGGGTCGGGAAGATCCCCTTGAGAAGGAAATGGCAACCCCCTCCAGTACTCTTGCTTGGAGAATCCCATGGACAGAGGATCCTTGTAGGCTACAGTCCATGGGGTCGCAAAGAGGCAGACACAACTGAGCGACTTCACTTTCACTTTCACTCAATACCATACACGTGAAGCATGCGGCAAAGGGCTGGGGCTTTGTAAAAGCTCAACACACAGCAGGTATGTGCCAGAGATCAGAGCCGAGTATTGCGTCTCTCAGTTTCTCTGGGTTAGGAGGCAACAGGGCATGACGGAGTGGGGAATCAGGGGTGAGGCTGCTGGCCTTTGATTATTGTCTCCACCTCTCATTAGCTGTATGACTTTGAACAAGTGGCTCAAGTTTTCTAAGCCTCGGTTTGCTCCTCTGAAAGATGGAGTTAGTCTCCCTCATTTAGCAGCAGGCTAGGTAACATCATTACATGGTTCCACCGCCATTCGAGATCTAACTGTGCTCTTTTCATGCAAACCTCACAGCTCAAGCTTCTCTTGGGTGTGTTTTGGTGATCCCGCCAGAGGAGCAAGCCAAATCAGCATGGCTGGGAAGTGAAGGAAAGTCACCATCCTGGGTGGGGCTGACTCGAATGCTCTAGAACAATGATTTCATTTTACCAGGAACAACAGCTTATGTCTGAGCGCTCATAGAGCATCAGACTCTCCCAATAACTCTGCCCACATGGTCTGGGCCCTACTCCAGGTCATTTATATCAGAATTTCTGGAGGTGGGGCCTACACACACACACACACACACACACACACACACACTTTTTCTTTTTAAAAAGCTCTCCAGGTGATTCTAGTGTGAATCCAGGGTTAAGAGTCCCTGAAAACACTCTAAGTAAGAAACCATGCTGCTGCTGAGTCACTTCAGTCGTGTCCGACTCTGTGCGACCCCCACAGACGGCAGCCCACCAGCCTCCCCCGTCCCTGGGAGTCTCCAGGCAAGAACACTGGAGTGGGCTGCCATTTCCTTCTCCAATGCATGAAAGTGAAAAATGAAAGTGAAGTAGCTCAGACGTGTCAGACTCCTAGTGACCCCATGGACCGCAGCCTACCAGGCTCCGTCCATAGGATTTTCCAGGCAAGAGTACTGGAGTGGGGTGCCATTACCTTCTCCTAGGAACCATGGTATACCCATTAGACAGAAGAGGAAGACTGAGGTTCAGAGACGAAGTAATCAGCTGGCTGTCAGGCAGTGGTGACTCTCAGATGCCATCTCTTAGCCACCTGTGTCACCTGAGCAGCATCTGATACCGGGTTGTGCCCGGCCCTTTCAGAGACCCCTCCAGGCCCTTGTGCCCTCTCAAAGCACCTCTGACGGTTCTCTTTCCCGCCAAATTTCTGACCCAGAGTTGACCTCCAGGAATCCAAAGCTGCTTGGAAATGGAAACTCGCTTTCCCAGGACTGAAGGACATATGCACAAAGCCACAACAATCCACAGAACAACTGGGCCGAATTAAACAGACCTCACACTAATGACAGGAAACAATGGATCTGAGGATCTTCATTAGAGGCTGCTGGCTGCCTGTGAAGAAGCTAGAAGGCAAAATTTAGGGGCACCCTTAAGGCCATCAACCAAAGAGAATTCTATCTCCACTGCCTGATGTCCTAACCAGCCCTGCTGCGCAGTGCCTGTCCTCGGGGAATGCAAAGGAGAGCAACGCATCAGTCCATCGCGACTGAAGATGTTCACGGAGGCCTTTCCTCCAGTCAAGGAGACGGGAGGCCACCCTCCTGCTTGATCTCTCTCTGCATAAAGTTTGAGACAAGCAACCAAGACCACACTTGGGTCTCTGGCTCAACCCTGCTTCTTCCATACAGAGCTGTTCCCCTTTCAACCCACGGCCACTCTCTCCTGCCGGTTGCTCAGACCATATACCTTGGGGGTCACACGGATCCCTCACATCCAAACTACTGGCAAATCCCGCTGACTCAAACTTCAAAATACACCACTAGGGACTTCCCTGGAGGCCCGGGGGTTAAGACTTCGCCTTCCAATACAGGCCGTGCAGGTCCAATCCCTGGTCGGGGAGCTAGGATCCCACATGCCTTGCAGCCAAAAACCCAAAACATAAAACAGAAGCAATATTGAAACAAATTCAATAAAGACTTTGAAAACAGCCCACCTGAAAAACATCTTAAAAAACAAAAACAAACAAAAAGCCACCAATAACCTCCTCCATTGACACCCAAGCCACTGTCCTCTCTTACCTGGATCATCGCAAAAGGGTCCTGAGCAGTCAGGCTGCGCCCCTGCTTGACGCTACAGTTCATTTCCAACATGGCAGAGAGCATGCTCTTGTTAAACCATACATCAGACCATGTCATTCCTGGGCCTCTGCCCTCCAGGGCCTCCCAGCAGACTTAGAATTGGAAGCCAAGGTGCCACGCAGGGGCCTCCATGGCCCTGCATGAATGACCACTCCCTCCGTCTCTGATCACATCTCCTAATCCATATATATATACCCCCTCCTGTCTCGTGTCCCGCCGGCCTCCATGGCCTCACCCCACACTTGCTGCTCCCTCTTTCCAGAGCTGTCTTCCCCAGCAGCCTTTCCTCCTCCTCATGATCCCCTGGGCCTGCACCCTCCCCTCCTTCGAGTCTCTCATATTCATTTGTTCTAACACCACACACAGTTAAGTCCTCAAAACATAAACAAAAGAGCTGATGCACTCAAAACTGAACTCCTAGCCTCTCCTTGGATCCCAGTCCCCAGATCCTCCCACCGTGACCACCCTGTGTCCTCCAGACCAACACGGTAAAAAACACGGCAGCCTCTCCCAGGATACTTACAAGCATCCGTGGGACAGGTGGTGGTGGCGGGGTTGGGGGATGTCTGTCATCTTTTCAGGGGGAGCTCTATCCCGGAGGCCCTCTCACCTGCTACTGAACTGGGTTCCGGCACAGCCCTGGCCTGCCTGGCCCGTCCTGGAAAGATCACACATCCAGGAGAACAGCTGCAAGTAACTTGCTTCCAAATGGTGTCCCCACGTACAACGTGATTTTCCCAGCTGCTGAAATGAGTTAAAGCAGCAGCCCCAGGCCTCTGGTTTTCACAGGAGCCTCTCTTTTTCAGCACATTTGATTCACCTTGAACTTGGGAATTCGTAGAGTAGACAGGCCGGGGTGGGGAGAGGGACAAGCCGCCCCACTCACCCGGCTCAGGTGGGGACTTCCCCAAGCCCTGCTCAAACTCTGTGACTGAAGGAAATCGGGGTTCAGAACCCATACCCCTTAGGGTGCCTAGCTTCCAGTCTCAATTTTGGAATTCCTGCCAGCCTGTCATCCTCACTTACTCTCACTTTCCCTGCCTTTGAAGAACCGGCCCTGCCAACTGCAACAAATAGTGTTTAAAAATAACTTGCTGGATTATACTGCCCTGCCTTCTAAATTCCTCACAATGCCTGTCTCTGTCCCACACAGTATAAAGAAGGGTGTAGCATATTTTAATTTCCCCACCCCCCAGCTGCTCCCTGCTATAAATATCTGAGGCTGGGTAGGCGGGCTACAAACACTGGCTACATGAAGTCACCTCGGGGCTGATCCCACCACCCAGCAGGCCAGCCAGGACCTGGATGCAGCTGCCAAGTCCTGGAGGGGTGGGTCAGCCAAGAGAAGACAGAACTCACCTTCTGAGGAGAGTAGGGGAAGAAAACTCTAAGCAGAGTAATCACAGTTAGTCCTAATATAAAAAGGATGGTGTTTGGTCCTACTGCCCGGGCCATCTTTTCGAGGGCTTGGCCAGCCCCATCCCAGGCCATTTCTTTCCCAAGGATACTAATTACAGGGCTCGACCTTAGGAAAGTGACTTCACAACATCCACGTGGGGTCTAGAAACATTATCAGAGACAGAGGGGCCCTTGGAGAATCTAGTCCAACCTCTTCACGCCACAGATAAGTAACAGAGAGCCAAAAAGATGGAGTAATTCATTCCAGGTCATGGAGAGGCCAAGCTCCAACCCAGAATTTTCTGGATCCGCAGCCTTCACTCT
The DNA here is from genome assembly GCA_007570785.1 of Antilocapra americana. NCBI lineage: Eukaryota > Metazoa > Chordata > Mammalia > Artiodactyla > Antilocapridae > Antilocapra > Antilocapra americana. The sequence continues at coordinate 9,032,349 of ML663010.1, forward strand.
CTGAACTGGATGGTCAAAGATTCTTGTGCACACACACTTGCTTGGTCTGTGAAACGTGTTCATGAACAGCTCCTCACTGCAAACAGTGCTTTCAATATCTTAAAAGATACAGGAGAAAAGTTGTAAAAATTTCAACAAAACTTGGCCTCAATTTTAGGGATGATTTTCATGCACTAAAAGACCTGTTTCACTCTCCTTGTGGTCCTCTTTAATCTCTCCCTACCCCTAATTTTCTACCACTGGTGCTTCCAAATTCAGCTTTCCTATGTAATTTTTTCATCATGGACCTGACCACCCCCTACCCCCAACCTCTTGCCTAGCTCAATTTTAGAAAACAATGAACCTCAAACCATTAACCATAAATGAGTATATGTATGTATATATATAGCAAAATGTTCATGGGATTTCTTTTTCAAGTGACAAATTCCTTTATAACACTGGGGTCAGGAGAAGATCTAACACCCGAGTTATGGGCTAAGCCATTGATTATCTATCTCATTTTACTACTGTCAGCGGAATTCAACTCAACTCCAGGGAGTTCAATCCAAGTGGCACTGAGCTTGAAGGTGGTTCCACAATATCAAACAGTTAACAGGACTGAAATCTGGACTGTCAGTGCTCTGGAAACACCTTCAGCAAGAATGAAAAGGTGACTAAATCTCTCAGAATTGAGCTGTTATTTTCCAAAATGATACGCTCCAAACTGGAAGTTAAACATATCGAGCCCAACTCTAAGGTTCTGGGACCCTCTTATCCTGTTTTCTGTCCCTCTCTGCCTCCATGTTTGAGAATCCTGCCTTGCCAAGAGTCGGGCCAACAGCCTCATTTAACAGGTGTGCCAGCCCCAATCTTCATTCCCCTTCGGGACTGCTTTGGCTTAAAATGCTGCGTTCAGGGCCTTGCAAGAAATGCTAGGTCAGAAGTCAAATTGCATGAGAGAAATAAAGTTAATGGCAGCCTCGCTCTTCAGGCCCTCTCAGCCCAGGTCTACTGGGGTACAAGTCTTCTTTCCTTACTTGTTGTCATAGGACAGAGGCCCGGGGGTGTTTCTGAGGTCAAGCTTTCAATCAACAAGAGGGGTAATGGGAGGTCTGAGGCTGTGGTTACGATGCGCTGGGGAGCAGACACACTCCATTTCTGAATTATAAAAATGAGTTTTGGAAAACTCTCTTCCTGAGCTCTGGCAGGCTCCTTAACATCTGGATAAAAGATGTGGGAAAGTTTTCCTCTCTGCTATGTTATCTGCCCTGCTCCTCCTCATCGTGCATCTGAACCTTCCAGCCAAAGAGGGTCACTTTTCCAACACACACACGCTGGCTTCCAGGTCTTTGCTCACACTGTTCCCTCTGCCTGGAAGCCTGCATGCTCTCAGCACCACTTCCTGGTCCTCATCACAGCCTGTCCTGCCCAAGTGCCCCTGGACCACACGCCACATCCTCCACAAAGCAGCCCCGACTCCCTCCCTCCCACTCACCCGGGCTCACCTCTCCCCTTTGGGCTCTCCAGTCACCCAGAGCTTCAAGGTCTCCATCTGCGGGGTGGACAGTATGTCGATCTTACAGAGCGGCTTGGGAGGATTAAGTGAAATGGCTCAAGGAAAATACCACTGATGGGCAGTGGGGAAGATGTGGCCTTAGCATCATCTGTCATTTGAATGTAGGGACCCTAAACATCCTTGGAAGGATCCATGGACATGCTTTGCTTTCCCAGCATGCATTTATGGTCACTCCGTCATGCCTCTTTGCGACCCCATGGACTGTAACCTGCCAGGCTTCTCTGTCCCTGGGATTTCCCAGGCAGGAATACTCGAGTGGGTAGCCATTCCCTTCTCCAGGGGATCTTCTCAACCCAAGGGGTGAACCCAGGTCTCCTGCACTGCAGGCGGATTCTTTATCGTCCGGACCACTAGGGAAGCCCCTTGCCGTCCCTACTAGATTCTAAACTTCTTGATGGGCAAGATCCATTCCCGTCCTCCTCCCATCTGTCTCCATGGCCTTGGATGTAGCTGGTGCTCGGCAAGTGGTTGATTAACAAGGCCCGCGTGGCATTCCTCAGGCTTGCTTGGGTGGTGGTTCTGAAGCTTCTCCTCCCAACTAGGCAAGCCGCTCCAAGCCTACCGCCAAAGTTGCAAAACCATTTAGGCCTTTTTTAAAACAAGCAAGACGACCACAAAGTATGTTTACATGACAGGCCAGCAAACACAAAACACCTGCTGTCCTGTGGCTCAGGGCTTGGCAGCTGCACGAGGCAGGGTCCCAGACACATAGCAGAGTGACTGACTCCCCAGCAGAATGAGCGCAGCTTTGAGTTTGCGCCATCACTGTCCTCCCGGCAGGGTCGGCCTTGAGCTCGGAGGGAGGCTCGGCTCTCACTGCCAGCCTGCTTCATCTTGAGGCCAAGAGAAGCCATAACCGAGCAGGGTGCAAAGGTGCATTTTCCAGATTCCGAAACTTCCTCCTCCGGATTAGTCACCCAGGAAAGCTGTGTGACTCATCCTTGTCACCCTGGGATTTGGGACACGGCCCTCCCCTGCACTACCAATGCCCACTTCGGCAAAAGTGAACTCGACGGGTGCATGCAATACAGTTTGCTAAAAAATATAACAGTGATTAGAGTGACTATTTTATGTGCAGGCCCAGTGCAAAGTCCCTTACAGAGACCTTCCATAAATCCTCCCAAACATCCTACGAGTTGTGTACTCTTTTCAGCTCTACTACAGAGCAGTATTTCTCAACCAGGGGCAATTCTGCCCCTGCTAACAGACATCTTTCAGTGTCTAGAGACATTTTTGATTGTCACAGCTGGCCAGCTGGGGTGGGGAGCCGGGGAGGGAAGATGCTACTGGCATCTACTGAATCGGGGCTGGGATGCTGCTAGGTATACTTCAGGGCACAGGACAGCCCCGCAACACAATGTACCTGGTCTAGGGACTTCCCTGGTGGTCCAGCAGCTAAGAATCCACCTCCCCGTGCAGGGTATGCAGGCTTGATTCCTGGTCGGGGAACAAAGATCCCAAATGTTGCATGGCAACAAAGCCCTGTGTCACAACTAGAGGAACCCCCACGTGTGGCAACTAGAGAAGAGCCCGTGTACCACAACCAAGACTCAGGGCGGCCAAAATTAAAAAAGAAAAAAGTGATGCAGTCCAAATCCTGTTACGGAGGAAGAGACCAAGGCAGAGCAGTGACCCTGCCCAGGACCACGCAACTCACAAGGGAGGGCGCCAGGAATGACACCCAGGCCGCCCCACCCTGGGCACGTTCTCAAAGCTCAACCCAGTGCCAGCTCTGACGTCCTGGGAGCAGTGAGTATTCATGGGGCATAGCCGCCTGTGGATGAGAGCCGGCCTCGTACTTGATAGTCGGGGACTTGGAAGTGACTTGCTCCAGGCCCTGGTAAGAGGCAAGGCATTTTGGGGCCCAGCTCAGACTTCAAAGCCGGAGCATCTCAGCGCTTGCAACTCCGATTCCTTCTCTCCCTGTGCTCCCGGCTCTGAGGTTTCACCAACGGCCCAACACTGTAGGGGACTCGGAGGAAATCAAAGGCCCCTTCACAGAAGACTTTCTGCCGGCTCCAGAGCACATGAGTTGAGTGTCCTGAGGCCAGTGGCCTAAACATGGGCTCCCTTTGGGTTCTCTCCTGCTGGGTGTCCTCCAAGCTGGCTCTCCCCACTCTTGGAAGATGGAGGCAGCAGCTTTTCCATTTGGCTAAGCTTGTTGATCACTCAGCAGCTGACACTTGTAAGGCCCTCCCTGGGCAGCAGAGTTCCCCACCCTCAAGAAGCAGCCATAAAGGTGCCCTTAAAATGGATGCCACCTGCGGGACACTCTGGGCCCACCAGCAAGCAGTGTTTAAACAGCATAACACATCCCTTGGATGGAGATCCATACTTGGGCCTTGATGCCTGATTTTCACCTTGGTGGTGAAGATTCTCTGGCCTAAGGGATGTAAAGAGCCTGGACACAGCAGGCCATTAACAAGCAAGATCTACAATACGTACCACTGACTCTGTAAGTCTGACCCTCAGCTCCACTGGCAGAGGGGCAAATACTGCCCTGTCCCTCACTACCTTTGTTTCTGGGACTCTTCACAGAAGAAGCACAGGCCTAGGGCATGAGTAACTTGGGGCTTGGTCCTGGCCTGGCCATTACCAAGCTCTGAATCCTGGGTTCCCAGAGACTCTTCTGTGAAAGAGCATCCCACTCCATGGGTTTTTTTTTTTTATATATATATAGGCAGTGAGCAAGATCCCAGATGAAAAGGTTTCTGAGCTGTGCAGAGGTCAGGCCTGTTATTACAGCTGGAGGAGTGTGGAAATGGAGACAGAGTACTCGCCCACAGCCCCACGTGGGGGAAGGACAGGTACTGATGGGGAAATGGGATAAGGACCAGCCTGAGGACTCGCAGCCCAGTGTCCCTGGCTTATTTCAGACCTGAGACGCTGTCCATGCATCCCTGGGAGGACTAGGTAGTTGAATGCCTGAGTGCCATCCTCAGACTGGAGGCAGATGAGGTACCACACAGACGCAACCTCTTCTGAGCAGTGCTGTGCTACGCTCACTCAGGCGTGTCCAATTCTTTGTGACCCCACAGCCTGTAGCCCACAGGGCTCCTCTGTCCGTGGGACTCTCCAGGCAAGCTTACTGAATGGGGTTGCCATTTCCTTCTCCAGGGGATCTTCCTGACCCAGGGATGGAACATGGGTCTCCTGCATTGGCAGGTGGGTTCTTTACCACTGAGCCACCCGGGAAGCCCTTTGAGCAAGTCATCCACAGTCTGTCTTCTAGGGCAGCTCTGCAGGCAAGATGGGATTGGCATTGCTATTCTTAGGGGAACTGAGTGCCTCTTTGAACTCAGTCTTCCTGTGGATCTATCTGTGGCTGCTGTGAAACCCCCACTGTGGGTAATGTACATTGAAGGAAACCCCTACAACCCGAAATCCCTCCTATTTACACTGATTCATCACAATGTAGGGAACCCTGCTCAAGATTAGAGGATCAAAAGGTTGAATAACGTCCCTATGGTTTGGGTACCCTCCAAAATGCTGCCTCTCTTCACCAAGAACTTGAAATTCTCAGCCACGGAAGAAAGTGGGCAAGAGTCTTCTGAGTGGGTCAAAGGATTTCAAAGGAAGTTTCTGGAATTAAACATTTGGTATGGTGGGATCAATCTTTTGTCCAACTGCCACTCCTGGAGTGTCCGCTGTGTGCCAGACCCCATGGGAGGCACAGGGGAGACACGGGTGCCCATGAGCCCACAGAGGGATGGGAGAGACACACAGGAGATGATCCAGGAATCTGAGTGCTGGGGAAATTCTCAGAGAGGTGGCCCTTCGGTTGGTGTGGAGGCAGGTAAAACTCCTGGAGGAGGCAGAACAACCCCACCTTGTTCTAACAACTTAAAGCTGGGTTGCATTTCTCAGGCATTCAAGGGGGGAAAAAAAAGTCTGCATTTCCACAAGCTTGCTTTGTTTCAGTTTTACTAGCTCTCTTGGCTTCAATAAAAGTTAAAAAGGAGGGTAGCTGCTCCCCCTCCCCAAACTACGCAGGTGTGGAAACTGATTAAAAGGCAACTAGCAGCTCAATTAACCCTTGCTCCTGGAGTTGATTATCGCGAGGGAAACCTGTCCTATAAGCTCGGTGTTAAACGAGTCCTACAAGTAGAAGAGCTTTCTAGATGCAGCCCTTTCATTTCTCTGCTGCAAATGAGATTGTTGGGATTTGCCTCAGCTGATAAATAAGTGAATAACTCAGAAAGGTCCTCACTTTTTTTTTCCCTTTGAGATCCTTAGACAGCAGCGGTATTGATGTATTGCCTATTCCTAATAAAATTTCAGAATGGGCCTTCCTTTGCCATCATTTAAATTAGTCCCAGTCATACTATCCCATTACTTTGCTTTTGGTGGTTGTTAATAACACTTACTGCTAAAAGTAAATCCTTATTTGTTCACTTTTTCCTTGTCTCCTCCATTAGTTCACTTCATGAGAGGAGAACCCTCCCCTACCCCTAGATTAATCCACAGTACTTTTAATAGTGGTGCAGACAGGGTCAGTGGTCAATAAATATTTGTTGAATGAACTGCAACTATTTATTAAGCATTTACTATGTGATTCAATCTTTAAATCTATGATATCATCCAGTCCTCAAACCAACCTGAGGAGTTAAGTGCTGTTACTATCCCCCATTTTACAGATAACAAAATTGAGGCTTAGAATGGTTAAGATATATGGCCCAGGTCACTCAAAGAAATAGCAGAGGTGAGCTTCAAATCCTTACTGTGATTCCGAAGTTTTCCCTCCTTACCATTATGATGGAGCTCCCTTCATGCTCCTGGTTACTGTTTTGGAGTAGGAATATTCTCATCAAAACCCTATCATTTAACCTAGCACCTCTAAATGGAGGGGAATTATCCCCAAGGCATGGACATTCATGAACGTTTAGTAAGAAAAATGGCCAGGGAGAAACCCCAAGCGATGTTCAGCATCAAACTGACATACAACAATGAGCGAGGGAGGAGAGCGGGAGGTGTGGATGAGAGAAGCTTCTATTTTCTGCCAGCTCCCTGTCTATAAATATCACTCTATTAAAGTGGTTTCTCTACCTCTCTTAAGGAAGCCACGAAGATAGCATCACTTAATGACACTGCCCTGGGAACAGGCACATCGATACCAAATGAGCAAGCGATACATAACTCCTGCTGCTCTATGAAGCTGAGATCATGTTTTATAAACACCATAGAACTTTTATCATCCATCTTGGGTTGAGCAAAACCATATTTGCCCAGTACTCTGAGTAATGAACTGGACTAGATGGATTAGGGTTCTTGAATTCCCGACTGGAAGACATTAAAAGTTTAAGAGCCCTATATAGCTGACTCAAATGCATGTGCCCTTGCTGTATAATTAGCAGGCATAACAACAATAAATATATAATTTGAAGGGAAGACCAGCAGGACAAGACTGTGAGCCAGCAACTCTCCCTCCTATGTGCGGCCATTTGCCACTTAGGCTTCAGCTGTATAGACCCAGTAACCTTGCTGGCCTTGGCTTATTTCAGTACAACAAAGGTTTAGGATCTCTCCACTTCTTTCCTAAGCAGTTTGTGCTTCCCTCTGAAGTCAGCTTTCAAGCATAAGTAATTCATTGCCTCTCTACTAGACATTCTTTTCACTTTGTCTAAAGGGACTTGATAAATGAGCCTAGTAATTGTTTACTGGGGCCACCCTCAGGTTTTCATGTATAAAAAATGAGCATCCATATTACTCGGGGGAAGCAAATGGCCACCTGTCTCACAGGAGAGCTCCCTGGAGACTCAGAAGTGAACAGAGGGACACACTTGTTCTGGGCGTCCTGGAGATGTCCTTACAAGAGCTCTGTCAAGCAAGAGGCCTGCCGCCTCAACTACCATGGCTTAAGGATTGCTTGGGGTGTGGGAGGGAGGGGAAGAGGTCAAACCACAGGGTGAAAACCCCACCCTGTAAAGAAAATCCCAAGGAGTGATGACCCTAGATAAGAAATAAACCGGTTCAGGGAAGACACCTGTGTTCTAGCCACTTCTCACATTCTGAATTTTCAGAGCGCCCTGAGGAGGCAGCTGCTCTTAACAGCTTCAATTTACAGTTAGAAAAACCGAGAAGTCTCTCAACCTGAGGGGCACCAGTTCTGTGTAAAGGGCATGTTTTGTTTTATTTATTTGTCGCCTATTATCCACCTTAAGGCCTTGTTTTTTCCTCCTTGGAGTCTTCCTTCTTTGAGTTCAGTCCGGGCCTCCCCTCAGCCAAAAGTTCAGACTGCTTCCCCTGGGCTCTGACAACCGTATGGAAATCCCCCTGCCCTCCACTCCCTCTCCTGGAGCCTGTGTTCCCTGTGCTGATGCCACAAACCTGGAGGGCAAAGTACAATTATCAGCTGTGACATCATCAGCTGAGATTCTGGACTGACCTCAACTCTGACCTAAGAGGAGGAAAATTAAAAGGCAAATGCTCTTCTTTCCATTCCTGGCATCTCCCTTCAGCTGTGCCAGAATTAAAAACAAAACCCAAGAAAGTCAAAGTCAGCCATGCTGGTAGAGACAGACTGTCTTCAAAATGGAGTCTTTAGATGTCAACTGCTCGCCTTGGAAATTGGATCAGTGAAAACACAGTTGCTTCCTCTCCTCTAGTGGCTAAAAGCTAGAACTCTGGAGCCTGCCTGGGTTCAAATTCTTGTCACTTAATATCTGCATAAGCTTGGGTTAATTGACTGCTGAGTACCTCAGTTTCCCCATCTATATAATGGGGATAATACCATAGGTACCTACCTAATAGGGTGGCTGGGATTACTTAAGTTTATATATTAAAGTGCTAAAAACAGTGACTGATACACTGTTAAGTGCTAATTTAAGATTTTAGCTATTATGATTATGTAAAACCATACTTAAATATGACCACACCCACCTGGCCTCTTCTTCTGTATTACCTATTTGCCACTGAATGCAGCCCCTAAAATGGCCCTCCGATCAGACTGTAAGGATGTTTAGCCAAAGTATCATTCTGGAGAACTGATGGTTTGCTGACTCCTGAAGCTGGAGTCTGGTAGGCAGTTTACTGTTGAACCCAGGTCACACTGAAACCTTTACAGTGAAAAGGTCAAGTGCTTCCCTTCCACTCTTTGCACTGAAGCTATGTCCTCTTTCAGAGAAACGCAACTACCCAAACGTTTCTTTCTGGCCCTTGACACCATGCTGTCTGCCCATCCCCCACCTCTCTTCCCCCTAGCTTGGTTGATGACTATGGGGTCATCCTTTCTTTCAGCAAACTCTAGAAGGTCATGCACTTAATACAACATAGGGCTTTAATTAATTGCCCACTTGATTGGTGACAGCTTAGAAAGTCAGGTCTGGGAACTGGTATGTGATTCCCTTTCTGGGAAGGGGATTCAGAAGTCGCCATGTTCCATCACCCTGGGCTCAGAGTAGAGAATCCACCACTACCACTCCACCTTCCCCCAGAGGGCCATAAAAGGCATCCTTCAATCCAGCAAAGCCCAGGGTGGCAGGGCCAGGTCCTGGGCATCCAGTTCCCCTCCTTCCACCCCACTTAGCCAAGACTTTGCAGCCCAGACCCTCTGGCTGCAGCTACTGTACTCGACAGCACTAGGACCGAACCATAGTTGATCTACCCAGTGGTCGGGGAAAGAGGCCAACTACAGACCCATCAAGCAAGGCAGTCCACTCCACCCAAGAGAGGTTCAGGGATGGCTTCATCAAGAGGTTCAACCAGTGAATGGCCCCCAACAGCGACAACACAACGCAGAACAGGAAGCAGAAGATCAACCACTACTTTGCCCTCCAAAAGTCAGTCTCCGAAAGAATGACTTCAGTAAAGACTCTTTAATGAACTCCTCTACCCAAAGACCAAACGCTTTCTCTCAGGTCTTGAATCTCCTTGGTCCTAGGAAATTCATCTCCTGCGTAGCCCAGACAGGACTTCTCCCCAACCCGGTCCACGGGCCCGGGGCCCGCGCGCTTACCATTGGCGTTCTTGCCGCAGATGAGATGCTCATAGGGCTGCAGGACGCCCCAGAGCTCGGCGTCATTGTTGATGACCATCTCCAGGGCCTCAGCGGACACCTCCCCCGCTCCGGCCCCTCCGCCGTCGGGGCTCTGGCTGGCAAGCACCCTTGCCCGGATCTCTTCCACTAGATTCTCCATGCAGGCGGTGAGCGAGATGGCCGCGTACTCGTGGATGCGCACGGAGATGCGGGTGTCCACCATCCAGCGAAAGAAACGGCCCACTGAGAAGGTGAGGCCGCAGCGCGCAGACTTGCCCCGGCGCAGCCCGTCGCCCGCGCTCATGCTGTAAAGGGACAGGGCCTTGACCGCGGCCAGCGCGCAGCTCTCAGCCAGCGCCCAGCTGTGCACCAGGCGCACGGCGCTTTGCACCTCGAAGCGGGTGCACTTGGCGTGCAGCACGCTCAGGCGCTGCGCCTCGCGGGCCACCCGGATGAGCGCCCGGCGGAGCAGCCCCGCCAGGCGCCTGACCGCCTCGGCGGAGAACAGGGGCTGCCGCCGGCCGCCGGCACCTTTGCGAAGGACCCGCGCCACGTCTCCCTCGGTCCAGGGGAACTCCTCCAGCTCCGGCAGGCGCGGGCAGCGCGAGAAGAGGTCGGCCACTTCGGGGTCCTCGGGCAGCACCGTGTTCACCGTGTCCCAGCTGTTGTGGCGGCTGTTCATGGAGCCGGAGTAGCACCACCAGGCCGCCCCGCGGTGTTGCTGCGCCGAAGAGTTGAGCGCCTGCGAGTTGGACTTGGAGGACGAGAGGCTGAGCGAGCGGCACGAGTCCCCGGCCCCATACCCGGAGTCCAAGGTCAAGTCCTCCAGCGTCTTCAAAGTGGAGCTGTACGTCCCGGCCATGGGGAGCCTGCCCGGGGCGGCCTCGCCGAGCGAGGAGCGCTCACAACTCCATGCGCCCTTCTCCAGGTGGGCAGAAACACGCTCTAGGCTCTCCGGGGCGCCCTCCTTTCTCTCGGCACCGCGGGGCTCGGCGGCCGCATCGCCCGCCCGCCTACCCGGCGGCCGCAGGAAGGTGGGAGAGATGCGCGGCGGCCAGAGCCCCACGCTCCCGGCGTCCCGACTCCGAGCTGTCACGGGAACGATCCTCCGCCGCTCCTCCTCCGCAGTCCCCGCGGTCCACCTCAACTTCCCTGGAGCAGAGCGTCTGTCCTCCGCAGAGAAGGGATCCCGAGAGAACAGGGCGGCGGCGATGGACCGAGGCGGCTCCGGGCGTTGCGCGAGTGCGGGACCGACCGGCGAGGAAGCGCTCTGCAAACTTCTGCGCGGAGCCAGCCTCCGGCACAGCTGGGCACTGCGCGGCCGCCGGCATGCAAATAACCCGGGCGGCCCACCAATCACCGGCCGCGACGGGCAGGGGCTGCACCAATGAGCTCCCAGAGGGGCGGTCACTTTGCTGATTTCTCTCCGCCGCGGGTGAAACCCAGCGCGGGCAGAGGCGGGGCTGGAGGCGGAGGGTCCGGAGGAGCCGCCGAGGGGGCGGTGGAGGAGGGGGAAAGAGATGGAGAGGGAGCGACCTGGCGGCTGGGAAAGGGGGGCTCGAAACGTTGGGCTCGGGAGCTGACGAATTAAAGAAAGAGGTAAAGGAAAAGCCACTGTGCGTTGCCACCTTCCCGCCGTCCAGGCTTTGGGCGTCCGCAGCGCCTTTTCAAACCCTTTTGGCGCCGAACACTCAAGCCAGAGAGTCGAGTGTGGGTAGGGGAGCAAGAGGCCTGGGGGAGGGGACCCAAGTCAGACGCCCCACCTCTCTCTTAAGACTTTCTGCCAAGCCCCTCCCCCTTTCCCGAGACGAAACTCCGGTTGTATTTGGAGGGAGGAGTTTGCCCCTGTTTGCTTCCCTTCCCAAATCCGTCTGGTTTTCTTTACGTTGTTTTCTAGGCTCCAATCAGAATAGAAATTCTTCTTAATCTGGCATCTGATAAATGGACAGCCTCCAGAGGGCTGCGATCCCGCCCTCACCTCTCCCCGCCACTTGAAATATTACACACGCAGTAGTCTGAGTCTACTCCAGGGAGAAGGCCGTACCTGATCAGATTTGCAAGACTCAGTGACTTTCCTGTTAAAGTGTACAACGCCGCTTGCTGTGTTGGATCCTTCTTGTGCTTCAGTGTCCGACTCTGTGTGCTGGGGGGGAGGGGGGTGTTACACACGTGCGTAATGGGTGTGCGAAAATGAGGAACGTCCCTAGTTGTGGCCTGCGCTTGGAACACCTGGCTGAACGCACCTCTTCCTAACTGTGTGTCCTCGGGCGAGCTCTCTGCCCGGCTCAGGACTCCCTTTCTTTCCTGGGTAAAATGAGAGCTGACCTCCAAGCAGCACCATTGTAAACCTGTCTCATGCACTTGTCCAGAGGCGGTACCCAGCAGATCCATGCCCGGTCCCGCCCCGGCCCGCAGCTGTCTGTAACTATTCACAGACGCATGCACGAACGTGGACACGCCTCCTCCTGTGGAGCCACAAAAGCAAGGAGGAGATTGTGCAAGCATTTCCCCCAGGTCAGCCTCCTCCTGCGCTTTTGAATAGCTGCTTTGTACTATATCTCACAGGGTTTTGACCTTGGACCGTGAGTTGCATACGAACTAGAAATGTCTGGTTTGTCTCTCTCCTTCTGAAATTAATTGCCCTTTCCCGGTCAAACTCCTTTTGCTTTGGCAGTTTTGACTTAATTTCGCCTTCCAGCGTATCTTTATGCAATACCGCCGCCTGGTGGTTACATCTGGGAATGGCCTCAAGGCTGGAAGTACTGATACTAATGAACGATGCTAAGTCCGCAGAGACCAAATCAAGAGAGGACACAAGATGTCTTCTGTAACAGACATAGGAAGTCGAAGTAGGTAAGGATGTTCAATTTGTTTAAAAATGTGAAAAGAAATTTGATGCGATTTAAATCTTATTAAGGGAAATATAATAGTAAAGCAAACGTCGCCCTCTAATGGACATGTACAGGAAATAAATTCGACAAAGTTTTTTTTGTACGGTTTTTTTTTTTTAAATCATTTTGTTGTGAGCCTCCTTAAAAAGTTAACCCTAAAAGAAGTAGCGACTGGGAAGCTGCTATATAACACAAGGGGCCCAGCGTGTGTGTGTGTGTGTGTGTGTGTGTGTGTGTGTGTGTGTGTGTGTGCATCAACTGCCATCATGTTTTGTAGTTTGGGTCTTGATTTCACCATTGTTGGTGAAAATTTTCAGTAAATATGTATCACCTGTATGAAGCTAAGGGGCTTCCCAGGTGGCTCAGTGGTGAAGTATCTGCCTGCCAATGCAGAAGACCTGGATTCAATCCTTGGGTAGAGAAGATTCCCTGGAGAAGGAAATGGCAACCCACTCCAGTATTCTTGCCTGGAAAATTCCATGGACAGAGGAGCCTAACAGGCTATATAGTCCATGGGATTGCAAAGAGTCAGACAAATGAAAATACACACATATGTATATATTTATTTACTGCTGATTTTTCTTGTTGTGTGGCAGAAACCAGCGCAGCATTGTAAAGCAATTATCCTCAAATTAAACAAATTTTTTAAATTTAAAAAGTAATAAATATGACTTAACTGGAAATTTAAGGCAGGGAACTTACTGAATGGAAAGGTTATCTAGGAAACTATCTGGAATATATCTTGGAGGAAAAGAGCAGATGGGATTTATCTAAATATATTCAAGTTACTTGATGACTTGAAGTATAAAAGGAATCAAACATTTGTTGCTGTTGTTCAGTCGCTAAGTCGTGTCGACTGTGACCACATGGAATACAGCATGCCAGGCTCACCTGTCCTTCACTATCTCCCAGAGTTTGCTCAGATTCATGTCCATTGAGTCAATGATGCTATCCAACCATCTCATCCTCTCTCGTCCCCTTCTCCTCCTGCCTTCAATTTTTCCCAGCATCAGAGTCTTTTCCAATGAGTTGGCTCTTTGCAACAGGTGACCAAAGTATCGGAGCTTCAACTTCAGCATCAGTCCTTCCAGTGAATATTCAGGGTTGATTTCCTTTAGGATTGACTGGTTTGATATCTTTGCTGTCCAAGGGTCTCTCAAGAGTCTTCTCCAGCACCACGACTCAAAAGCATCAATTCTTCATCACTCAGTCTTCTTTATGGTTCAAAGGATGGCAATGCTATGATAAACCTAGACAGCATATTAAAAAGCAGAGACATTACTTTGCAGTCAAAGGTCCATAGAGCCAAAACTATGATTTTTCCAGAATCATGGATGGATGTGAGAGTTGAACCATAAAGATGTTTTTCTGGATTTCTTTGCTTTTCTCTGTGATCCAACGAATGTTGGCAATTTGATCTCTGGGTCCTCTGCCTTTTCTAAATCCAGCTTACACATCTGAAAGTTCCCCGTTCATGTACTGCTGAAGCCTTGCTTGAAGGATTTTGAGCATTACCTTGCTAGCATGTGAAATGAGTGCAATTGTACAGTAGGTTTGGAGAAGGAAATGGCAACCCACTCCAGTATTCTTGCCTGGAGAATCCCATTTACCGAGGATCCTGGCAGGCAGTCCTTGGGGTCGCACAGAGTCAGACACGACTGAAGCAACTTAGCAGCAGCAGTACAGTAGTTTGAACATTCTTTGGCATTGGCTTTCTTTGGAATTGGAATGAAAACTGACCTTTTCGAGTCCTATGGCCACTGCTGAATTTTCCAAATTTGTTGGCATATTGAGTGCAGCACTTTACTAGCATCATCTTTTAGGATTTGAAATAGCTCAGCTGGAATTCCTCCACTAGGTTTGTTTGTTATAATGCTTTCTAAGGCCCACTTTACTTCATAATGTAGGATGTCTCACTCTAGGCGAGTAAACACATCATCGTGGTTATCTGGGTCATTAAGACCTTTTTTCTATAGTTTTTCTGTGTATTCTTGCCACCTCTTCTTAATCTCTTCTGCTTCTGTTAGCTTCTTACTGTTTGTTTTTTATTGTGCCTATCCTTACATGAAATATTCCCTTTAATCTCCAGTTTTCTTGAAATCTCTATCTTTCCCATTCTGTTGTTTTCCCCTGTTTCTGCATTGTTCATTTAGGAAGGCCTTCTTATCTCTCCTTGCTATGCTGCAGTACTCTGCATGAAAGTGAAAGTGTTATTCGCTCAGTCTTTGTTACCCTGTGGACTATAGCCGCCCGGCTCTTCTGTCCATTAGATTCTCCAGGCAAGAATACTGGAGTGGGTAGCCAGGCCCTTCTCCAGGGGATATTCCTGTCCCAGGAGTTGAGCCCAAGTCTCCTACATAGCAGGCAGATACCTAACAGTCTGAGCCACCAGGAAAAACTGCATGCCTACCAGTAAATTTCAGAATCCTGTTAATGTTAAATTGTACTGCAAGGATTTGTTCAGCAAAATTCAGTGGTGGGAAAGGCTACTGGACAAACAACTGAGTTTTGTTAGTGAATTACAAGGAAACGCAGATGGAGAGGAAACCCGTACACTGAAAGAGACTTAGGAGACATATCAGCCAATCACAATCTGTGGAATTTATTTGGAATTTTTTTTAAATCAATAAACATTTGACCTTATGAAACAATTGGAAATCAGGAACACTGTCTGGATATTTGCTATTATGAAATCATTGTTAGTTTTTTGATGTGGTAATGGTAATGTGGCTATATTTATTAAATGTTTTTATCTTTTAGAGACACACACTGTAATGTGTTTTGTAATTTTCACCTTTAAAAAGAGAGAGACTTCCTGGTGGTCCAGTGAGTGAGAATCTTTCTTCCCATGCAGAGGATGTGGGTTCTATCCCTGGTCAGGGAAGTAAGATCCCATATGCTGAGGGGCAATGAAATCTGCACAGCCCAGCAAAGAGCCAGCACAGACAAAAAAGAAAAATATTTCTGGAAACATCTGGTAAAGGGGCCAGAAAGTCATAACAGACAATTAAGACTGTAGATCTCTTGTCTTTGATATATTCCCCAAGGAGTTCTATAGTCCTCATGAGGACTGGAGATACAAACTAAGCCTTGTCTGTGTTTGTATTATAGTGATGGAGGAGAAAGAAAAAGAGGAAGAAAGATACTGATAGAGAACAAGTTACACAGAACCTTCTGAAAAAACGAACCAGCTGATTGCCGTTGATCTCTCAGGGAGCTGGCAAGCCAGATAAAGTACAAAACTTTGGACTAAGGAAAGAATGGTTGTGGCTTCTTATGTATACGTGTGTGTTTAATGAAGACAATCTGGTAGTAATGTGCTTAATCTTAGGAGTGCAAATTATATCAGAAAAAGAGAAAGCAAACCCACTTTCTTAACTCAGGCCTGGCCTAAACATAATCTTTGAAGAAAAACAACTATCATGTGGCTGGACAAGTTAAAAAGAACATGATGAAACCAAAGCAAATATTGGGAGACTTTCCAGTGGAGTGAGCAGTTAGAAAACAGATTTGGGATTACCTATGCAAAAGTTACATAAGACAAGAGCTTGAAATAAAATATACAAACTTTACCTTGGGCAATGTGTCATATTTGTTACACAATTTCTTACAAAATTAAAAAACAGCTTGAAGGTTGCTGTTGTTCAGTAGCTACACTGTGTCCAACTCTTTGTGACCCGGTGGATTGCAGCACCCCAGGCTTTCCTGTCCTTCACTATCTTCTGGAGTTTGCTCAAGGGGACAAAATATTGTAGAATTTATCTTGAAAGAGAAGAGATTAATATTATTTAAGAACAGAGAGAACTCTCTTGGGCTTCCCTAGTGGCTCAGTGGTTAAAAAAAAAAAAGTCTGCCTGCCAATGCAGGAGATTTGGGTTCAGTCCCTGAGTTTGGAAGATCCCCTGGAGAAAGAAATGGCAACCTCTTCCAGTGTTCTTGCCTGGGAAATCCCATGGACAGAGGAGCCTGGCTACAGTCCATAGGGTCACAAAAGAGCCGGACATGTGCTGAGTACCATGAAGTGACGTTAGACAAGGTCCTTGCCATTACAGAACACATGGCCAACCTGTAGACATGGGCACAGGAGGCTAACTCTCCAGCACAACAACTCTGCAGTGCTTCTCAAAAGCCACTCTCCAAGGGCCATTTCCAGTTCAAGACTCTCCAGGTGGACTGATGCATCTAAAGGAGGAATGGTACAACCACAAGGAAGGAAATGCCCCATGGAACATCAGAAGAGCTGAAAAAGATGCTGAACGATAGATGAGTATGCCATGGTTAGCAGAACAGCTTGTGGTAGCCGAATTTCAAGCAGAGCATTCAGTTATCAAAAAAGCGCTGATGGTGTAGAAACCGTGAAGTCATCCTTGTATTTCTTGTGACCCAAGGTAGCCCATTCCTGACACAGGTATCAGGACCTCAATACTAAAGAGACAGACAGGCAAAGCAGAAACAGACCCACAGACATAGAAAACAAACTTATGGTTACCAAAGGAGAAGTGAGGGAGGCATAAATAAGGAGTTTGGGATTAACACATACACACTACAGTATATAAAATAGGTAACCAACAAGGACCTACTGTACATCATGGGGAAGTATATTCAATGTTTTGTATAACCTATGAGGGAAAAGAATCTGAAAAAGAATAGATATGTAAATGTATATAAATGAATCCCTTTGCTGTACACCCGAAACTGACATAACTTTACAAATCAACTGTATTTCAATTTAAGAAAAAGTGTTTGTGTTCTTGTACATGATAGTGCCAAAACTTTCCAAATAAAAAGTTCTACTTGTAAAAATAAAATTAAATAGACAAAAAAAAAAACCAGAGAGACATACAGATCATTTGAAATGAAGGACCCCAAGTTGACTAAGGGGGAAAAAAATACAATTTTCCAAAGCATGTTCTGTTGAAGGGTCTCATGAGATGGTCTGTAAAAAAGGATTCAATGGTTAAGTTTGGGAAATATTGCACTGTTTCTTCCTCTACTATATTCATAATGCAATATTTTATTTAAGACTCTTGTTTATATGGTTTTGGCCTAGTATATCTTAGGCTTAACTGGGCCGAGAACTCCAACCTGCCTACAGAGTTGCTGTACAGTGACTGGGACTTTATATTTAACTTGAAGCAGAAAAGACAACTCCATTGTTTACGTATCTGCTCAGGCAGTTGTGGTAGGGTAAGACCCTTGGAATGAATCCAGATAAATCCCAGAACAGGTCAACGTTCATCTGAACCCTGCACAAAGCTGGAATTTGATGATTCTGTTGAACACATGTACTATTCCAAAGGTAAATATAAACCTCGGACACTGGTCCACAGGGGAAAAGGAGGTGGTGTGCATGGGGGCGGAGGCATGAGTAAAAAGTTCAAAAAGTAAACAAGATGGGGGAGGGATCGCTCCAAGAGGCAGTTGGTATCTTAGATGTGATAGCTGTTATTAAAGATGCAGCATTCAAGATGTTAAAGGCAAGAATTTTAAGGGATGGGCTGAAACTTGAAGTTGCAAGGCTGAATTAAAGCTACAGGACAGAAAACCCAGGAACTGTTGCCAAATCCCCAGTTATAATACACCAGTTACCTATGAACTGCAATTGTGCTTTCTGTCTTGGCGTGGAAAACATCTACAGTTAAGGATGACTTTTAAGTAAGTAAGTTCAGTTGCTCAGAGGGTAAAGTGTCTGCCTGCAATGTGGGAGACTCCGGTTCAATCCCTGGGTCGGGAAGATCCCCTTGAGAAGGAAATGGCAACCCACTCCAGTACTCTTGCCTGGAAAATCCCATGGACAGAGGAGCCTGGTGTAGGCTGCAGTCCATGGGATCACTAGGAATTGGACACGACTGAGCGTCTTCACTTTCACTTTACATTTTCATGCATTGGAGAAGGAAATGGAAACCCACTCCAGTATTCTTGTCTGGAGAATCCCAGGGACTGGGGAGCCTGGTGGGCTGCCATCTATGGGGTCACACAGAGTCAGACACAACTGAAGCAACTTAGCAGCAGCAGCATCTCTTAAGATTCATCTAGCATTCTTATTACACATTTAAAGTCTCAGTCACCTTTCCTGGAGTTCCTGATTTAGTTAGCCGGGAGTGTGATCTGGGTAAAAGTATTTGAAACAAGCTTCCTCAGGTGATTTCCCATTCCGCATACTGTGTGTGTACATATGTATGTATGTATGTATGTATGTATGTATTTGAATTGAAGTATAATTGACCTGCAACAACACTCTACTAGTCCTGAGTTCACCATCTAGTGATTCAATATTTCTATACATCACAAAATCATCACCATGATAAGTCTAGTTGCCATCTGTCACCTACAAAGTTATTACAATATTATCGACTGTATTCTCCATGCTGTACATTTCATCCCCTTGACTCATTTATTTTGTAACTGGATGTTTGTACCGCCTAATCTCCCTCACCTATTGCGCTCACCTTCCCACCCCAGATGATTCTTATCAGAGCCTGCCTTGGATGTCCTGATTCCATAAGCCTAGAGTGTGATTCAGGTGAAAGTATTTTAAACAAGCATTCCCAGATGATTCTTATCAGGCAAGTTTGGGAGCTAAGTCATTTGTTTCTTGTATAAAATAAAATTTTGAGCCCCACCTTCAGGGACTCTGATACAACAGGTCTAAAGCCTAGGAACTTTCCATTTTAACCAGTGGCTCTCAGGTGATTCAAAGGGGTGGGGCCTGGGAAACTCACTCTTCAATATGCCCATTTGGAAGTTCTCCTGTTCCCAGCAGGTGGCACTCTCGTTCATTTTGCTAAAAGCTTTCACTTAGAAAGTCTAGTTCTTTAATCATGAACTGGATCTTAATTTTATTTTTTTAAGTTAAAAATCTCCTGAGTGGGTAGATCTGGGACCAAATTGCTATTCCTACTGATGAATTTCTTCCAAAGTTTGAAGATGTCTCTGTCTTCCCTTAAGAAAGGGCAACTCCAAGCCCAGGGATAGCTGATTTGTAGGTGGGACTGGAATAAATGATTTTCAGAGTTCATTGTGGTCTCCCTAGGCTTTTTAATGCTGAATTCATTTGAAGACAAGGCTACAGATATGATGGGAATATATCTTAATTTAACACCAAAGGGTTAAAAACTGAGCCTCTATTTTAGTTTATTTTATTTATTTTTTGACCTCACCACTCAACTTGCAGGATCTCAGTTCCCCAACCAGAGATTGAACCCAGGCCTTGACAGTGAAATAAATTGCCCAATCACAGCCAGGGAATCCCCTATTTGAGTCCTCTTTAAAAGCACTCTGAACCAAAGTAAGAAACCAACTTATAATTGAAGAGGTTATTGGATTTTAGGGATGACTCCTATATTATGGATGAACCCTGAAGCACATAAAATTTTTTGCCTCAATTTGGTCAACAAACCAGGATCAAAACCCTGATGAATAACCAAGATTAATAACCAAGATTTGTGACTTCTACTTGAATGATCTTATTTAAACACTCTAAAAAACCTTTTTATTATTGAAAATTCCAAATATATTAAAAATTCAGTTTTGTAATGATCCCCCATGTACTCATTATCCAACTTTAATAATTATCAATTTATAGTCAACCTTGTTTACACTGCCACCTCCTTCCCCATCTCCAATATTTTTTAAGCAAATCTCAAGTATCATGACACTGAGTAATGTTCATCTAAGTCTTTGCTGGGCAGACACAGTGGTTCCGGACGTGTCCGAAAGGGACCGTTCTGTTTTTTACATGTTCGCACTGCTGTACTGGGCCTTCACTGCCGTACAAAGACTTTCTCTAGTTGCAGAGAGCAGGGGCCACCCTCTAGGTGTGGTACACAGGCCTCTCACTGTAGCGGCTTCTCTTGCTGTCAAGCACAGGCTCTCGAGCTTAGTAGTCGTGGCCATACGGGCTTAGCTGCTCCTCAGCACATGGAACCTTCCCTGACTAGGGATTGAACCTGTGTATCCCCTGCACTGGCAGGCAAATTCTTATCCACTGTGCTAACGGGACCATTCTTATCAGTCTTGCTAGTTTCACCTTGAGAAATATTCCCTGGGGTCACAAAATACATCTCTGATGCTAAGAAGACACTTTCACATGTGGGCTCTCTTGGGTTATGGGGTTCAGAGTACACTCTGCTAGGTACTAGTGTCCCCTCTGATGTGAAAATCTCCATTGTATCAGGACGAACAATTACTGTTACTCTGTTTTCTTAATTTCTGAAATAAAGCCAATACACCCAAACATTTATCCTTAGGATATTGAAGGGAGAAACTCTCTAGTAATTATTTTTCCTGGGTATGGGTTTTGGTTTTTAAGTCATCCCCACCCCAAGCAAAGCTAGAAGAAAGATGCCTTTAAAGTTTATATTAGCAATTTAGGATAGCGCCTTTTTTAATAGCAACATATTTTTCTATATTTAAAATGTGTGTTTAGAAAAATAAAATGAGAGTAACAACCGTAAAACCATCACTTAAAGTTTACAAAGTAGGAAGTGAAAGCCCATTGTTTATTCTTTCAAGCTCATGCCTCTTAACTGTTGGGCATTCAGAAGTTTTCCTTAAGCTTAACACACACATTTCTCTACGCACGCTCCCTACATTTTGTCTTTTCACAGAAATGGGTTTATGTAATAAGTAAGTTCTACAAGATATCATGGTCATCTTTATAAGTTAGTCATGCATTTTACTGCAGTCTTTTTAAAATGACTGGATAACATCCATCGCACGGTGTACCTTACTTTCTTCAGCTAGCCCTTTATTAAGGCTTTCTATTAGTTTTTTTCTTTATTGAGGCTTCTCATTGTGTTCTTTCTTTCTTCATTCCTTTCTGCTTTCTTTCTTCCTTTCTCAGTTTCTCTTTTTTCCCCCTTTCTTTTTCCCTTTCTTCCCTCCCTCCCTCCTGTCTTTTTTCCCCCTTCCTTCCTTCCTTCTTTCTTTTCTTCCTCCTTGTCTGTTTCTTCTCTTGCTGTACAAACAACAGTGTGAGGAACTTTCACACCTAAATCTTTCACCCGAGTTCCTACTCCCCGCTTCTCCATGAAACTGCCCCTAGTAGTCGAGCCTATTTGAATTTCCCACATAGTGCTCTTACCTGTTTCATACATGACTGTTCTTAAAACAATGAATTGGGTTGGCCAAAAAGTTCATTCCGGTTTTCCCAAACCTGAATGAACTTTTTGGCCAACCCAATACTTTGTTGGAGGTGGCTAATGAACAAACCTGATACCCTCACCCCCAGGCTCACCTCATACTTTCCCTGCTCCAGACCTGGCTCAGCCATTTCTCCACAGATCCCCAGTGCCTTTTAGTGGGGTCTCCTGGAACCACATACTCCATGAAGCTTTCCATCACTTTCCAGACCCCACACTCCTTGATCCCATTTCTGCTGCATCCATCTCTTCTCATAGCAGTCCAACTCTTATTTACTTGTCCGGTTTTCCAGTTTTACTATCAGCACCTTGAAGGCAGAGATTATTTCATGTAACTGTGTATCTCCATTAGCTACTTAGTCACATGGAAAACATTCAGCATTTTTTTTTAACAGACTGATGAATGACACTTATCATGTATGCTCAATAATGTGATTGAATTGTTTCATGGGTGTATGTCTTTTCTTTCCAACTACATTGCCTATTTCTGGAAATTAAGAACTCTGATTTATATCTCTTGCTCCAAACCCTTCCCCTTCCACCCAAGAACAAAGTTTAAACCCAGAATAGGCACTCAATAAATATTTGTTGCATTAAACTCAGTTGAGTTACACTGACTTATGCAACACACATTGCTCAAAACCAGAAAGTTCTATCTCCTTGTAACACATTTTGCTTGTTAAGACTGTTTGGCAGAAGATTTGTAAATAGTTAGAAAATGCTACAGTGTAGGACATTTAAAAAACTCTTTCTCTCTCAGACAAAGAAGATTCAAGATCAGATAGATTATCTAGAAAGAAGCCAGGATTGTAACAAGAAGCATCATTTAGGCCAGTGACTGGGATGAGTTACCACAGTCGACAATTGAAAAACAATTTAGTGAAATAGCTCTTCCAATTACCTTACAACCCCCCTCCCCCAAATCTGCACTTATAGGGAGCAGATGAAATAAAATCATATTCTTTATTCTTCCTTATTGTTGAAGTGACAGTTGTATAAAGTGATGACTCAGATTATAAATATCTTAGCATCCATTCTGGCAGTTTAGTAAGAGTCATCGTCATTCGACTCCTCCACTCATATAAAAATCTGTTACAACCTTTCCAAACTTCTGTAGGAACAATTGATTTGATAATTTTGATTAGGGACTTTGTTTTTGCTGTCACCTGCTTTTGTTTTTCAGAATTTGTTTTTAAGAGGTGTTTTAGGCTCACAGCAAAACTGACAGGAAGGTACAGAGATTTCCTGTAGACTCCCTGCCCCTGTGTATACATAGCCTTCCTTCCCCATTATCAATATCCCTAACCCCAGAGGTACATTTGTTACAATTAATAAACTTACACATCAGTTCTTCCACACTCAGCCTTCTTTATGGTCCAGCTCTCACATCCATACATAGCTACTAGAAAGAAGGCTGAGTGCCAAAGAATTGATGCTTTTGAACTGTGGTGCTGGAGAAGACTCTTGAGAATCCCTTGGACTGCAAGAAGACCAAATCAGTCAATCCTAAAGGAAATCAACCCTGAATACTCATTGGAAGGACTGATGCTGAAGCTCCAATACTTTGGTCACCTGATGCGAGAGCCAACTCATTAGAAAAGGCCCTGATGCTGGGAAAGACTAAAGACAGGAGGAGAAGTGGACAACAGAAGACAAGATGGTTGGGTGGCATCACCAACTCAATGGACATAAGTTTGAGCAAACTCTGGGAGATGGTGAAGGACAGGGGAGCCTGGCTTGCTGCGGTCCATGGAATCACAAAGAGCTGGACATGACTGAGTGACTGAACAGCAACAATACCGACACAGCATCATCCCCCAGAGTTCATAGTTTACACTAAAATTCACTCTTGGTGTTGTACATTCTATGGGTTTGTACAAATGTATAATGACATGTATCCACCATTTTAGTATCATACAGGATAGTTTCACTGCCCTGAAAGTTCTCTGTTATGCACCTATTCATTCTTTATTCTCCTTTCCCAGTCCCTGGTAACCACTGATCTTTTTATCATCTCCACAGGTGTGCCTTTTCCAGAATGCTGTGCAGTTGAAATTCATCTGCCTTTTTGGAGTGTTGGACAGGGAATAAAATTTGCTCTTGTTCAGACTTAGTCTGGAAACTAAGGGCTTAAGGGGACCCAGTGGAACTCTAGGGGTATAATCTCAGGGATCGTGTCTTTTAGTTCTCTGTAATCCGACTCCTCGGTTTTTTCTCATGGTTTATGACTGGGGTCCTCTGTTACATCTAGTAATACCTCAGATACCCTGGAAACTAGAAGAGCCAGACAAGCTGTGTTGGAATCATCCTACCCTCATGCCCTGGTGGCTCAGTGGGTAAAGAACCCTCCTTCCATGTGGGAGGGGTCCAGTCTCTGAGTTGGGAAGATCCCCTGGAGAAGGGAACAGCTATCCTCTCCAGTACTGTGGCCTAGAGAATTCTGTGGACTGTATGGTCCATGGGATCACAAAGAGTTGGACATGACTGAGTGACTTGCACTTCACTTCACCCTCATGCCCACAGAGTGTCTGCCACAGAGTCCCTGGCTCAATGCTTCTCAATGAAGGGATCTCCCACCTCATTATTCTGCTTCTCATTTTTTTTAATAAAAAGATGAACCCCAAAGAGCAAGCTGCTCTTTATTTGAGCAAAGTTAACATGCTGACAGTCAGCTTGGAGTGGACCAAGATCGTGTACAAGTTTACAGCAGGAAGTATACCCATGGTTTTGGCAAGCCACAGGTAAACGTAGCCCAAGCAGAATCTTGCCAAGAGTGCACTTAGGTAGTTTGAGATACAAACACTGACATCAGAAAATAGATATCTTGGGAAAAAAGAAATCCAAACAAGTGGGGAGGTAGTCTTCAAGTTATCCTAGGCAACTTGCCAATCAGGCCTCAAGATAACATTACATTCAGGACTAATCATCTTCCTATGTTTTATAGCAACGTGATACCCTCCAGCCTGCTGCAGGGGTAAATGCCATTGAACTTTGGTCCAAGGTACATTCCCCTTTGATCATGTTTAATTTACAGCAGCTAGGACTAAAATCCAAGAGGGCAAAAAGCAACTGAGCTGGGAGATATCTAATGTGGCCCCTTGTCTCTAAATCTGACTACAAGTGAGGCATTTCAAATATTACGTGACTTCTTTTGTTTGTGGTGAGGAAATAGGAATGAGCACAGATATTTAGCAACAAAAGAATTCATCATAGTATTCTTCAGTCAGTTCAGTCACTCAGTCATGTCTAACTCTTTGCAACCCCATGGACTGCAGCACACCAGGCTTCCCTTGTCCATCATCAACTCCTGGAGCTTACTCAAACTCATGTCTGTCGAGTTGGTGATGCCATCCAACCATCTTAGGGATGAGGTGTATTGTAGTATTGTTAGTGATTGTGAAAGGGTAGAAACACTATAAATGCCTAACAGTAGCAGATTGCTAAAATAATAGACTATCCATTAAATAGTGCTGTAGAAATATATCTTTTATCTTGAAATATGTTTACCATATATTCAATGGAAAAGGTAGATTATAAAGTTTTGATCCTATGTTTGTTTTTAAAAAAAGAACAGAAAGCAACCTAGAATACTAAAGTTTGGGAATTCCCTGGCAGCCCAGTGGTTAGGACTTAGGGCTTTCACTGCCAGGGCCTAGGTTCTATCCCTGGTCAGGGAACTAAGATTCCACAAGCTTTGTGGCAAAAAAAAAAAAAAAAAAAGGTAGATGAAATTACAGTTTCAATGTATCTTTTTGGGAGGGTGTCTTATCTATATTATTTGATCCTCCCAAAATCAGTATGCATTACTTTGTTACAATAAAAGCAATACATTTGGAAAATGAAGGTACAGGGCCTGAACTTCCCTGGCAGTCCAGTAGTTAAGACTCCGAGCTGCCAGTGCAGGAGGCCCAGGCTTGATCCCTGGTTGGGGAGCTATTATTAAGATCCCACATGCTTGTAGTAGAGCCAAAAGATTTTTTTTTTCCAAGTACAAGGCAGAACTCTAGGAAGTATTATGGAAGTAAATAGATGAACCAAAAGTTACATAATGTTCAGTTTTCCCCACATAGCAATTTGTGCCCTGCTGACATGTAATGAAAATGTTTCAATAGCGTATTTCACATCCCATTGTGATCTATCTGTTTGCCTATCTGCCTCTGCTTCAGCCCAAGCTTCTCGAGAGCTGGGATTATTATTATTTATCATTGTATGCCTAGCACATAGGTCAGGAATCTATTATGTGATGAGTAAATGTTGAATAACTGAGTAAACAGCACACTGAAGGGTGTTGAAGGAGTTCAGTTTTAGTTCCAAGACATGATGTTGATGATCACACCATCTGTCTTGCTTTAACCTAGGAATGTAGTCAATGTATTTATTTATATTAAAACATTGAAAAAAGCAGTGGTTCTCACACTTAGATGATGATCAAAAATATCTGGGAGCTCTGTTCCCAAGCAAACAAATCGGAGCTTGACATAAAGAACTGTAAATATCACCAAGGCAGAAATCTAGCCCGCCAGAGAAGTCCTTGAGGCAAAGTTAACATAAAGGGTCAGGGGCCATGGGCTAAAGGTAAATAATTCATAGAAATCACACATATGTGTTGTGGGTACTACATCTAAGAATATCAGGTTTGGGGTCTTAGAAAGTATTGCTGGAAAATGGCAAACCAAATAATAATAATACTCAGTGCTTTGAAGGGTAATAAAAGGAGGGGCTTCCCTGGTGGTCCCACTGTGGTTAAGACTCGGAGCTTCCTTTGAAGGGGTGCAGGTTCCATCCCTAGTTAGGCAAGTAAGATCCCAAACGCTTCACTATGCACTGACACCTCCTGACAAAGGATAAGGAAAGGAAAATATACTCGGATGCATTCTTTTCTGGAGATAATCAAAGCATACCTGTCAAAAGCCTTAAAAATAAGCATAACTTTTGACCTGGCTATTTCCGAGGATTTATCCTACAGAAATTATTGTGGATGTGCACAAGAAAGTAGCTCTAAGGATGTTCAACACAGTGCCATCTATAACAGGGAAAATCAACAAAACAAACCATGTCAATGCCCAATAGCGGAGAACTGGTAAGGATAAACATCATGGAACACCCATTTAACAGAATAACTTGTGACAACTAAAAGAATACTAGATACTGTACAACTGTATTTCTAGGTATGGAAAAATGTTCTAATATGTTATTACATTTTAAAAATAAGTCATATTACAGGGCAGTATGCAAAGCAGACCTAATTTTTATAAATGAAAATATACAAGTGGATCAAATATAATTGGTAATGGTTGTCTCTGGAGGAAGGAGATTATTGATTGTCAACTTTTTCCCTATCTTTTCTAAGTTTTTTGGAGTAAACCTCTATTGCTCTTATAAGAAAAAAAAGAAAAAGACTTTAGCAAAAAATATATATATTAAAGCATCATACAAATAAAATCAGAGGAGAAAGGGTTTATCTTTATTTTTTGAAGCCAGCTCTTATATAGCACTTACTATACACCATACATGATTTCAAGTAAGTTTCATGTATTAACTGTTTAATCCTTCTGAACACCCTATAGATAAGTCACAGAACTAATAGAGCTAGACTCTGGTCCCTGCGAGCCTAACTCTGGAGTCTGCCCTCCTGATAAACACCCTACCACTAGAGAACAAATCTAGGTCTGTGTCTCTCTTCTGACATACCTTAATGATGTCCGTTTTTCGTGTCTCATTGATTCTTGGCAGCTTGGAAGAAGCAGCAGGTCAACTTTAATGGCACATACTGGAGAGGATCTGCCTGGCTTTTTAGGAGTTGACTTTGAGAGTGACTCTAGGCAAAGAACAGTGGGTAAACTTTCTCACTGCCTCTTGCCCTACTTGCCCCACTGGTTAGATGTAGTGCCGACTCCTGATTATTGATACTAAAGATCCACTCTCAGTGTCCAGATTTCTCCTATGATAAAGCCTACTTTCCCTAGTCTGTTAGCACTTGGCGGCATACTCAGCAACTCCTAGCAAATCTTCAGAAACAAATTATTGTTAATAGGATAAAGGACATAATGTATTGATGACATGTCACCATTCCAGCTAACATGTACATATACAGGCCTTTTAGAAATTATTCCTACAACCAAAGAATTCTCATTTTCGTGGTAGGTATTTAGGACATTGCAGGAGACATAATTCAGGCATTAAGAGTTCAGCCGACTGAGCTAACAGCTGTTTCCAGTTCCCTCATCCCCTGTCAGCTTCCCTACAAAGTTTGCAAAAGCAAAAAACTCCTGTTCCCAACCAATTTCCATCCAAGGGTGGCCAGGCAGCACAGTGCTAGCCAGTAAGTTGTAGGTGGAAGTCTGTTGGGGGTTTGGAAAGATTTTTCTTTTCTTTCTTTCAAGTTTTCTTTGAGTGCAGATCTTTACTGGGTCTCTGTGGGATCTTTGGTAGTGCAGCCAAGGATCGAACCCATGTCCCCTGCATTGCAAGGCAGATTCTTAACCACTGGGCCACTAGGGAAGTCCCAGATTTTGCATTTATGATAAGAGCAAAAGGTTAATGTTTGTGTGCTCCAAAGCTTCCTCTCGCCCCTCAACAAGCACCTTCAACTTGATATCTGGAGCTTTTTAAACTCATTTGTGATGGGAAGGAAAAGGTCAAAAGATGCCAGCCCAGAAATGACTGAGTCATTGAACCATCACCAGCAGCTGCTCAAGTCCAGACTTTTGTCTAAATGTGTGAAATATAATCTCTACATGTTAAACCACAGTTAAGCAGTTGTCTTTCACTGTCAGCCACAGCATTCCTAACCAATCCACACATCTTTAAAAACAAACCGCAGTTTCATTTCAGGACTCTAGTTTTACCCAGAACCTTGAAGAGCAGTCCCACTATTATAGGAAGACAAACAAAATAAAAATTCCACACAATTGTGGGGTTTGTCCACATTTCTGGGCATGTTACATGTCTATTTAATTTGCGGTTACTTTAAACAGAAAGATATTAATGTTTAAAGATAGAAGCTACTGTCTAAGGCTCATCATGGGTTCAGAAATACTATACACAACTTTAAAATTCTGTTTTACTGACTTGATAAAAACATTTCATAAAGTGAATTTACTCAGATATTTGATTACTATTTTCCAGTTTAGTTAAATCCAGTGCATAACACAGGTGCTAGCTGGTCAGGCCTGGTTCTTTTCTTTCTTACTCATCTTTCTTTTATCTTTCCTTATTTCCTCCCCTCCCCACCTCCTTCATTTCCTCTTTTATTTTTTGGTAAACTGTAGTCCCATACCAGGAAAAAAAAAAAGTATAGCATATAAACATACAGGAAATTCCCTGTCAATTCAGTGGTTAGAACTCTGAGCTTTCACTGCCTAGGGCAAGGGTTCAACCTCTGGTCGAGGAGCAAAGATCCCACAAGTGTAGCCTAAATAAATAAATAAAATAAAGGTACAGTGTAATAAATAATAATGAAGCAAACAGATCAAGATTAAGGTGCTGAACAGACTTCGAGAATGAACTTATGGTTGCTGAGGGGGAAGGATGGGGGGACGAGATAGTTCGGGATGGACAGGTACTCATGCTATATTTAAAATGGATAGCCAACACAGACCTGTTATATAGCACTTGGAGCTCTGCTCAGTGTTATCTGGCAGTTTGGGTGGGAGGGGAGTTTGCGGGAGAATGGATAGATGTATATGGATGGTTGAGTCCCTTTTCTGTCCCCCTGAAACTATCACAACGTTGTTAATCAGCTATACTCTAGTATAAAATACAAAGATTTTTTTAAAAAAAGATCTGCCTGCTGGAGATCTTCTGTTTATCCCTACAGATCCACTTTCGATCTGCTGTTTGCCTGGAGGCTGACCTGTGTTACCAGTGAGCAATTTGCCCCTCTTGGCTGTCTCTTGGGTCTGCCCGAGCCGAAGCCATGGCAGGAGACCCTTCGGAGAGACACTGGGAGTGGGGATTCTACTCCTTTGGCTCCTGATATGAGGTCCTCTCAGGCTGGCTGTGTCTTTCCACTCCTTTTAACTTCGTAGACTCCACTTAATTTTCTGTCCCTTCAGCCCCAGGGATCACACCCTCCCCCGTCCCTTCAGGCTCTGGGTGGTAACAGCGTGGCTGCCGCTGGCTCCCGGTTGCAAAACCATCTCCTGTGCTTCCCTACCTATGCCTTCGTAATTATCATCTTCTAAAGGAGCCCTCCTCAAATTATGCTGTTTTGAGTAAGCCCTCTGTTTTCCAATGAAAACTTGATCCAGTACAGAAACTGCTGACGGGCTTGTAACTATTCAAAGTTCATTTTATCTTTAGAGGCTTACCATTTTTAAACTTTTTATTTTGTGTTGGGGCATAGCCAGTCAGGGCTTCCCTGTGACTCAGATGGTAAAGGATCTGCCTGGAATGCAGGAGACCTGGGTTCAATCCCTAGGTAGGGAAGATCCCTTGGAGAAGGGAATGGCTACCCACTCCAACTGTAGAAGGAAATAGCAACCCACTCCAGTACTCTTGCCTGGAAAATCCCATGGAGAGAGGAGCCTGGATAGTTGCTGTCCATGGGGTCGCAAAGAGTAGGATACGACTGAGCAACTAACACACACCCACTCCAATACACTTGCCTGGAGAATCCCATGGACAGAGGAGCCTGGTGGGCTACAGTCCTCGGGGTTGCAAGGAGTCAGACACAGCTGAGCAACTAACACACACCAATATACACACAAAGCCAATTTTTAACAATGTCGTGGTAGTTTCAGGTGAACAGCGAAGGGACTCAGCCATACATAATGTACATGTACCCATGCTCCCCTATTTAAATTTTAAATGAAATAATTTTAGATTCTAAAATGAAATAAAATTAAAATGTAGCTCTTTGGTTACACTAGCCACATTTCAAATGCTGGATAGCAACACATGACTAAAGGCTATAATATTGGCCAGCTCAGATGTAGAGAATTTCTGTCATCCCAGGAGGTCCTGCTGAATGGCACCGACAGAATATCGACAGTCTCCAGAGGCTCTTTCTCCATCATACTTCTTCTTTTATGATAATTCCACCCTTGCTTTTCTTTATAATTTTACAACCTTTGTAAACTTTCTAAACAATACATTTTGTGTTTTGCCTATTTTCAACTTTAAAATGTGAGTTTAGAGCATGTATTTTTGTTGTCTGGCTTCTTGACTGTTTTGAACACCCACTTCTGTGGTAGATAGCTAATGCTTGTTATCTTGATATCTGTTGAAAGAAATCCTTGGTCATTTTTCTTATTTAAGAATGTCTTGGAGCTATTTGGCCCTTTACATCATCACATATGTTTTAAAATTAGCTTGTCAAGTTCTAAAAACAAAACAACACAAAACAAACTGCCCAAATTCCACTGAAAATTTTGGTTGTATAACTCCTCATTTAATCAACCTTCTTCAATGTATCTCAACCTTATTTTATCATTTTTCTTATAGAAGCCTGTCTTATGCCTTTTGAAAACAATTTATTTCTGGATACTCAATATTATTAATGCTATTGTCTGTAGTATCACTTTTCAAATTTCCTTTTCTAATTTTGGGGGAAGTGTAAAAATGCTGTTGATTTTTCTGTATGGACTTTGTATCCTAGCCACCTTGCTAAGATCTCCTACTGCCCTAATAATGTATGAATAGATTCTTTTGGATTTTTTCCATTAGTGTATAATCTGAAAATGACGTTTTCCTTCTTCTTTTTTCAATTGCTGTATCTTGTATTTTGTTTCTTCCTTTATTGCACAACCTAGGGCCTCCAGCATACCCAACAAAGTTAAGTAGAGGCTATGATAGGAACTGTCTTTGTCTTTGCAACCTCCAGGGGAAAGATTTAACTGATTCATTCAGTTGATTATTTGCCTTCTTCTCCCCAATACCTTTTATCAGTATAAGGAAGATTTCTTCTAATCCTAGTTTTAAAACATTCCTTATTATTATTTTTAAAAAAATCATCAATGGATATTGAATTTTATCAAGTCCTCCCTTTTGTTGCATCCACTGAAACGATCTTATGCCTTTCCCCCCACTTCTATTTATATGATGTGTGTATACTAAGTTGCTTCAGTTGTGTCTGACTCTTTGAGACACTGTGGACTGTAGCCCGCCAGGCTCCTCTGTCCCTGGGGTTCTCCAGGCAAAAATACTGGAGTAGGTTGCTATGCCCTCCTCCAGGGAATCTTCCTGACCCAGGGACTGAATCTATGTCTCTTATGTCTCTTGCATTGGCAGGCGGGTTCATTACCACTAGCACCACCTGGATGAGTTGCCAGTCTATTTCCTAATACAAGTATCTCTGGGTGTATCAGTTTAGGCTCTTTTGATTGCAAAAGTAATATAAGCCAACAAGGGAACTTATTGTTTAATTTAATAATAATTTTAGCACAGGTGAATTTAGACATCCACTTATGTCATTATTCCTCTGTTTCTTGCTGTCACTGTGTCTGCTTTCCTCTGTATTAGCTTCCTTGCTTCCCATGCCCCATCCTCTTACCTAGGGCAAGATGACTGCCGAAAGCTACAAGGCATCTTCTTCAAGCTTCAGACCCAGCAGAGTAAGGTTAGGCTTCTTTCTTTCAGCTTTCCCAGCGAAACTGTCATTGTAGGTGACTGGGTCATGTTTCCATCCCTAAAGCCATTATTAAGCCAGTGGAATACAGCGACCTGCTTGCTTAGGTTTTAGTCATGAGTCCAGTCCTGCAGCTGGAATGGCATCAAGTTATCCTGAAGCATGTGGATGGGGGTAAGGGCAGGTTATAGGGGATTCCTCAGAGGAAAACTGGATTAGCATAAAAGGATGTCTCCTACAATAACCTAGATTTATTTTTGTAATTGGAGGCTAATTACTTTACAATATTGTGGTGGTTTTTGCCATACATTCACATGAATCAGCCATGGGTGTATATGTGATCCCCATCCTGACCCTCCCTCCCACCTCCCTTCCCATCCCATCCCTCAGGGTCATCTCAGTGCACCAGCCCTGAGCACCCTGTCTCATGCACTGAACCTGGACTGGCGATCTATTTCACATATGATAATATACATGTTTCAGTGCTATTCTCTCAAATCATCTCACCCTCGCCTTCTCCCACAGAGTCCAAAAGTCTGTTCTTTACATCTGTGTCTCTTTTGCTGTCTTGAATATAGGGTCATTGTTACCATCTTTCTAAATTCCATATATATGCATTAATATCCTGTATTGGTGTTTTTCTTTCTGACTTACTTTGCTCTGTATAATAGGCTCCAGTTTCATCCACTTCATTAGAATGGACTCAAATGCATTCTTTTTAATGCTGAGTAATATTCCATTGTGTATATATACCACAGCTTTCTTATCCATTCATCTGCTGATAGACATCTAGGTTGCTTCCATGTCCTGGCTATTGTAAACAGTGCTGCGGTGAACACTGGGGTACACGTGTCTCTTTCAATTCTGGTTTCCTCGGTGTGTATTCTCAGCAGTGGGATTGCTGGGTCATATGGCAGTTCTATTTCCAATTTTTTAAGGAATCTCCACACTGTTCTCCATAGTGGCTGTATTAGTTTGCATTCCCACCAGCAGTGTAAGAGGGTTCCTTTTTCTTCACACCCTCTCCAGCATTTATTGTTTGTAGACTTTTTGATAGCAGCCATTCTGACTAGTGTGAAATGGTACCTCATTGTGGTTTTGATTTGCATTTCTCTGATAATGGGTGATGTTGAGCATCTTTTCATGTTTGTTAGCTATCTGTATGTCTTCTTTGGAGAAATGTCTGTTTAGTTCTTTGGCCCATTTCTTGATTGGGTCACTTATTTTTCTGGAATTGAGCTGCAGGAGTTGCTTGTATATTTTTGAGATTAACACTATATTGATTCTTCTGATCCATGAATATAGTATATTTCTCCATATATTTGTGTCCTCTTGGATTACTTTCATCAGTGTTTTATAGTTTTCTATATATAGGTCTTTTGTTTCTTTAGGTAGACTTATTCCTAAGTATTTTATTCTTTTTGTTGCAATGGGGGATGGAATTTTTCCTTAATTTCTGTTTTCTCATTGTTAGTGTATAGGAATGCAAGGGATTTCTGTGTGTTAATTTTATATCCTGCAACTTTACTATATTCATTGATTAGCTCTAGTAATTTTCTGGTGGAGACTTCAGTGTTTTCTATGTAGAGGATCATGTCATCTGCAAACAGTGAGAGTTTTACTTCTTCTTTTCCCATCTGGACTCCTTTTATTTCTTTTTCTGCCCTGATTGCTGTGGCTAAAACTTCCAAAACTATGTTGAATAGTAGTGGTGAGAGTGGGCATCCTTGTCTTGTTCCTGGCTTTAAGGGAAACGTTTTCAATTTTTCACCATTGAGGATAATGTTTGCTGTGGGTTTATCATATATGGCTTTTATTATGTTTAGGTATGTTCCTTCTATGCCTGCTTTCTGGAGGGTTTTTTTTTTTATCATAAATAGATGTTGAATTTTGTCAAAGGCTTTCTCTGCATCTATTGAGATAATCATATGGTTTTTAATCTTTCAATTTGTTAATGTGGTGTATCACATTGATTGATTTGTGAATATTGAAGAATCCTCACATCCCTGGGATAAAGCCCACTTGGTCATGATGTATGATCTTTTTAATATAATAACCTAGATCTTTACTGCTACCGGTACTCTGCTACATCTTAATTTGGTGATTTCATTTGGCTTATGTAATTTAATTTATTAAGTGCTAGGCATTGTATAAGTGCTACAGATAAATTGCTCCTATAATTCTCACAACCCTGGGAAGCGAGTACTAATATTACGTTTATAACATGTAGCCCAAGCGACACTGTTGAAGGGACAGAGCTGAGATTGGAACTCAAATATATTTATCTCCAGTTTTTTATATTCCCCAGCACTGTTTCTCTGATCATCTAACTCTAAATTATAATGATATTGAAGTGGCGAATCCAGTTTTCTAGATGTAAGACCCTTTATCTCATTTCTACAGAACTTTGAAACGTTATCCATGAATCATGTCTTGTAATTTAACATACCCCAGAGGAATGTACAAGTGGAATGTTACACAATTCATCACATAGGATGTACAGCAACAGGAAAGCTAAATGAAACATGGATTAGTGCTAGCTTGACTTGTTGCATGGCATGGGGCCATTTCTGAATTTAGGTTGCTTGTGCATCAGCTGCCTAATCTCAGAGTTTCACATTAAGGAAGCTGAAACATTAAGGAAGTTGTCTGGCTGGTAATCATGGCGTAATGAGGATACAAGGGCCCCAAGGTCACATAAAATGTTCCTTTTATGCTTTCCATGCTGCTGCATGAAGTGCTAAACTTTGGAGCATCTAGTGCCGTGTGGACACCCATGGGTGGGATCCCTGTGCGTCCCAATGTGACCCACCTTCTCTAGTCCCTGGTTGTCACCTTCTGCAGAGATGCTTTGATAACCATTATAATTGGAGAATGAAATTCTATTACTGTCTAGTTATCAGCACACTGCTTCTTTCATGAAAATAGTCTTACATTGAAAGAGGCTGGGCTCCAATTAAAATAGACTACATGTCGTGCTGCTATATTTCCTATCTCCAACTCATTGCTTCTGTTATTCTCTATACCTAGAACGATGGGGGAATGGGTTTGTTTAGGTTTGCTAGAACCAACTTTGCAAGTGCATAGTTTTTCATTTTGGGGTGTTGGTCTTTTTACTTTCTTTTCAACCACTGAGCTGTCCAATCAAACCAGCCCTGAAATAGGCCCTGCTTATTTATGGGCTTTCCTGTTATTATGTGACTGATTGTTCCCCTTTATTATTCAGACCAGTTAAGATGTATTTTCTGTTACATATTTGCAGCTGAATATATCCTAACAGATATATTAAGATGTTCTAAGATGAGAATTTAAGAATTTCATCTCTGTGCTGCAGTTTTATCATCAGTAAAATTAATGGATTTGAATGTCAAAGGTCATTTAATCTATTTTTAGCAGTGAAATCCATTTTTCAAGCAAAGTCTTGCATGGAACACACAAATATACAAAATACATTTTAAGAAATCAAGAAATGAACTTCTCATTCAGTAATTCTCATTACTGGTGGCAAATATTTCATTGTTTGTGCAACCTTTTATTTTCTTGGAGCACAATTTAAAACCCACTAGTGTAGATAGAAGAATATATGTAATCTATTATGTATTAAAATATGAAATATATAAATATATATTAAATAGGTGACATCTCTTGCTCTTACATGGATGCCAGGGATCATGCTGAGGTTTTTTTTTTTCTCCTGAGGGCTATTTTAATGCATGGTTTTCTTTTAAAGTCATAATTTCATGAAGTAGATATTCGTATTCACTAAACAGGATAGTAACACCTACCTCAAGGGATTCCTGGGAAATTAAAAGAAGATCCTAGAAAGCTGAGTGAGTGACTGAGACTTTCATTTCCTTTGACTGAATTTGAACCTGGGAAGAGGTGCCCCTGAAAATGTTGCCTAGCCCTGGACTTTCCAATTCCAAGTCAGGAAATTGTCCCTTTCTGTTTAAGTGACCTTAACTGATATACCTTCTTTTTGAACTTTAGTTTCAGTATTCTCACCAGTAAAAATGAGATTTGCTGTATAGTCTCTTCTTTCATTCTTTGTGATATGTTGGGTTTTCCAGTGGCAGAAAATAATATCACCAAGAGCAGTACTGTAAGAGGAAAACTAAAGAATGCATTCAGAGATGCCCTAGAATGTACGCTGAAGCCTACAGAGTCAAATTAAAAACGAGTCACAGAGAGGCTTCATGGCTTCCCTGGGTTCTACAAGCTGTTAGAGTCTAGAGTTGAGACTAAAATCCAGAGATCTCCAGTTCCTAGGTCAATGCTGTTTATACTTCATGCTGCCCCTAACCAACCTTGCTGATCTCGATCTCTAATAACACTGAATTTAGCCAAGATTTAGAAAGAAAATCTGGTGGGTATTTAAAGCAAGTGTGTTCTATATATGAACTTTGCTGCACATCTGAAACTAAAACAACACTGTGAATCAACTATTTTCCAACACAAAAGATTTTAAGTCAGAAAAAGCAAGTATGTTCTGAATTTGACTGGTCAGGACTTCCTATGGCCTTGTGAAGGAAAGACAGCACAGCGATTTTCTGTCTTCACAGAAGTGCGACTGTAATTTTGTACTCTGACTGTCAGCCTTCACCCTGCTGAAAGTTCATGTACAGAACCACTGAAATATATTTCATAATTCTCTCTAGCTTTTGCCATTTCTCTGTTAGCTGGAAAACTAGAAAGGATGCAATACTCTTAATGTTTTAGATATTATTTAATTCGCTGAGTGGTCACTGGCTTCTCTCATACTTCAACAGATGAAATAAGCTGGCTAAGGTCTTTCTTGCCTTTTTCACACATTCTCTAAGGTTCTTGTAAGTTTTCTGGGAATAAGGTCCCCACCTTTTTATCGAAGACAGACTTATCATATTGTGATAACTTCCAAACATTTAAATGTAACCCAGATGTTACCTCGAGCCTCCCAAGGCCCCTCCTTGCCAAGATGGGCACTTTTCTGATGAAATTTCCATTGTGCTGGATCCAGCTCCCATACCACTCTTGTTTTGGCTTGAGGCCTGTGCGTTTGCAGGAACCTGCCCCTAACATTTGCAAAGCCTAGGGCAGGACAGAAATAATAAGAAAAGCTCGCATGGCAGTTGTCTAAATATTTAACAAACTATTAAATACTAAACTGTTAAGTAAAATACTGTCCTCCTACTTTGACAAATATGTCTTCATCACAACATAGAGGGCCAGGTTGCAATTTATTTGTTTATTTTGGCTGTGCTGGGTCTTTGTGGCTGCATGCAGGCTTCCTCTAGTTGCAGCAAGCGAGGGCTGCCCTTCGTTGCGGTGCAGGAGCTTCTTATTGTGGTGGCATCTCTTGCTGCGAGCATGGGCTCTAGGCACAGGAGCTTCAGTAGTTGAAGTGCTCTGGCTCAGTAGTTGCGGCTGGGAGGCCTCCAGAGTGTGGGCTCAGGAGGTGTGGGACACAGGCTTAACTGCTCTGCAGCATGTGGAATCTTCCTAGACCAGGTATCGAACTCATGTCCCTTGCATTGGCAGGCAGATTCTTATTCACTTATTTTTCCCCATCAGGGAAGTCTCAGGTTGCCATTTGGAATTGCAATTTAGAATTCTTGGACTTCTAATTCACCCCTGGAATTTGGCAATGTGGGGAGAGCTGAACCCTGCCAGCTGAATCCCTCTGCTCCCTGTCCATCCTCCAATTTTTTTCCCCCTGTGCTCCCTCCTCCACTATCTCACACCATTAAAACATTTCGTGTGTAGCCATGGACATTCCAGCATGTCTAAGTCCTGTGTGCTGGCCCTCAAATAACAACTCTGTGGGGCAAACCTTAGTCCTATTGGCATAGATAGCAAGATGGGCTATCATTAGGAGGATGGACCCAGCAGTGAAGCTTGTGCAGGTCCTGGACATGGGCTGGGGTCCTTTGGGCAGGGTACTGGAGCATGTTCTGGGAAGGCAGAGGGTGTGGTCCTCAGACCAGCTGCATCAATATTACCTAGAAGCTTGTTGGAACTGTAGAATCTCAGCCATGCTTGAAAACCTAACAAGCTCCATTTGGGGTTGCATTCACACAGCCGTGTGATTAGCTCTGCTTTAGAATGGGGCTTGGAGTCTGAAGCTGGATCCCTCTGGCCCAAGTTTAAGGAGAATATTGCCTTTTGCTGTTACTTCTCTCTTGGTTACGACCCCGGCATGTGACTCAGTCATGTTTTTCTTGATTCCTATTATTTCCCCATGAGAAAAAGACGTTATTCCTGGAATCAGATGTATGATGAGGATTTGGAGAAAGGGGCAAGGAGGATTATGCAGCAGTGCTATTCAAGCCTATAACGAAACGGAACCAGATTCTCTTGTTCTTCAAAATTTCCTTGGTGATTTATAGGTCTCTTCCCTTCCAACCTCTGTATCACTGGATCTCAACAGCTTAAAATCCCTTTTGCTTTACCATGCAGCTCACTCTCCTGCCCCCAAACTCAGCTTCAGGATCCTTTTACTTAGTTAAGGACTCAATGATATTTTTGCTAAACCCTAGACTTAATTTCCCTGTCACTGTCTGCAAGGGGGTGGGTATGGTATAAAGATAGAATCATTCGTGTTTTATAATTCATGGATATAAGCTGTGCCTCCCCCTGAACAATCTCACAGATGAAAGAGAGGACAATTAAGGTCTTAAATACTAATTTTTTCCCCCTTTGCCAGGTAAGGCTAAGTAATTGTTGTCATCTAGTTGTGTCTGACTCTTTGTGACCCCATGGGCTTGGATAGCCCACCAGGCTCCTCTGTCCATGTGATTTCCGAGGCAAGAATATTGGAGTGGGTTGTCACTTCCCTCTCCAGGGGATCTTCGCAACCCAGGGATCAAACCCTGTCTCCTGCATTGGTAGGTGGATTCTTTCTCACTGAGTCACCTGGGGAACCCAAGGCTGAGTAGACTTCTTTAAATTAACCATGTCTTCCTAGCTTGCAATTTTTTTTTTCCATGCAATGGTTTATCACTAAAGGTGCATCTAATTGCTAAAATCTCTTTGTACTGGTGAAATGTTCACCTTTTGAATCTCAATATGTATATGGTTTCCTGCTATCATCCTGAATTTTAATTGCATTTCTAGATATACTATTTTTAAATGCCATTGATATAAATGGTTTCTTTTCTCACTTCAGGACCAAATGAATCTTTGTTTTCAAGACAAGTTAAAGAGGAACAAAAAGAACCTGTGGAGGAAATGCTGGTCTCTGTTTTCTCATGGAATGAATAGCATCGGTCAGTATTGTTTTTGGTTCCATGGGTGAGAGTTCTAAGGACAAAGAGCTTTGGGGGACATGTTTTATTCTTTATAAAATTATCCCTTGCTATCCAAATGAATTCAGTTCCTGGGTTCAGAGAGTCTGGTGAATGAATTTGGATAACAAGGGGAACCTTGTGTGTGATAGCTCTGACATCAAAAGGTCTACATAGCTAACTATGACTTTAGCTATTAAAATCTATACTATTTCTAAGCCATTTGGCAGTCCAGACTCAATGCTGATTTAACTCCTGAGAGCAAAGCTCTGATCAATGCCATATCATGGCATCTGGTTAAGAATTTCCAGAGATTCTTAAATTTAAATTAAGCAATCAGAAAAGACACAGAGTTACTAGAGCAAAGGAATTACATCAGGCTCAGGGGGAAATGCACTTTATTTTAAACAAATGCAAGAGGAAAGACGTTACATAGTATTCAGAAAATTACCGTTTTGTGAAAACGTTAAAAGAGTTTCCTGGAGAGAGCTATGCTCTGTAGAGGACTGAATTTATTTGTAGAAAATCATTCCCTTGTCAATGAAGCTTCAGGACAACTCTTGTTGCTCCTAATGCCAATCCACTGGAGCCATTGAAGGGCTTCCCAGGTGGTGTCAGTGGTAAAGAACACTCCTGCCAATGCAGGAGATGTAAGAGATGCAGTTTTGATCTCTAGGTTGGGAAGATCCCTCAGAGGAAGGCATGACAAGCCCTCCAGTAGTCTTGCCTGGAGAAGTCCATGGACAGAGGAGCCTGGCAGGCTATAGTCCACGGGGTTGCAAAGACTCAGACATGGCTGAAGCAACTTAGCACTCAGCGGAGCCACTGAAGTCTCTCCTACAGAGAAACTCCAGAGCTGCAACTGTCTTGATATATCAAATAATGTTCTAATAGTTTTTCAGTTGGAATTATCATTGCAGAAAAGAAGTATAGTCTTATAATTGGCAAGGAACTCTCGGTACAAGTAAAGGAGAGTTGTCATTTGACATGAGGACACGCTAATCCAGGGGCAAATCCACATGTTTGCCAAGACTTTGAAGGTTATGATGATTATAAATGTGAACACAAATGCCTGCACTGAAATGTCACTGCATGACTTGATGATGGGGCTCTGGGCAGGCTACCCCGAACTGTCACCTTGGCATGTGGATGATTTCTAGCTAAAAATGATCAAGGCTCAATAGACTCAAGAAGAGCTTTTTATCCCTTCCTCTACTGCATTAGAGAATTTAGATAGGGGGCTTGTACGAGAGAGAGACACATTAGCAACACTAACTTTTTTTCATTGGGAGGCTTATCTGCATGATTCAGCAAACATTTGTCTACCAAACATTTGCCCTTCCCATCTTTCTGTGAATTGCTTTCCTTCCCTTTCAAGTGCCAGACCCCTACACTCCTCTTCCTTAGCTCAAGGATGGCCTATAAGCCTCTGTTCCCAGGCTGCTGGGGAAGAGTCTCTAATTTGGGGGATTCTTGTATGTATGAAATTAAATCTGTTTTTCTCCTGTTCATCTGTTTTAAGTCAATAGATCAGCCAAAGAACCTAAGAAGGATCTAAATCTATGTAAACCTAGAAGGATCCAAACCTAGACTATCTAAAATATGCTTCTATTACATCTTAAATATTATCTTGAAAATAAAAAAAAAATTTAAAGTTCTCAAAGAAGACGTTCAGGCCTCTAAAAACGGGTTCACAGACTCTCAGGGTCTGTTCGAGAAACACTGAACTCTCTCTTTTACTGTGGGGCCTTGGGCAAAATGACCTGACCTGTCTGAGGCAGTTCCTTAATTCTGAAATTGAGAACAACATGTGTCTCATAGGGCTGTTGGGCGAATTAAACATATCTCTGCCACGCCTGGAACAATGATAGAGCAGTAATGCCAGGGTAGTTTTTTTTTTCTTTCTTGGCCATGCCAGGTGGCATGTGGAATCTCAGGGATAGAACGCAAACCTCCTGCAGTGGAAGCCAGGAGCCACAACCACTGGACCACCAGGGAAGTCCAATACACGGGGATTTACAGTAAAGGGAATAAAATCAGATCAGGCTTTGTACTTCTGGTTCATGTGACCTTGGGCAAGGGACAAAAGTAAACTTTGTTCTCCTTATCCCTGATTGAGGAATGTTATCAGTCTCCTCCCTAACTGGCTTGACAGCTTGTAGAAGTAACTCCGGGACTGTGCTTCTGCTAGATCCCTTCGCTCTTCATGTTTTTCCTGTCTCCCCACGTCTCTCTCTTTGCTCCCTTCAAGCCCTTTACCCCTGCAAAATACACCTTCTGAGTGTTGCCTGAATTCCACTTGAGCATTCAGTACTTTGTATTGATGGTGTTTCCCCTTCTTTTTTAAAGGCATTTTTTTTTGAGTGATAACTAGAACATTAACGACTTGACAGTTTTCTCATGAACAGTTGTCAACTACGCTAGCTGGTACATTAAGCTGAAGGGTATTGAACCCACTGGGTGCCTGAAAGAAGAAGAAAGAAACAGGAAACTTTATTCTGTCTTTCCACTCCTAAATATATTGACATATCACAACTATCCCTTAGTCTAGCATATTTTAAAAAATCACTATTACATACTTTCTTGTAAGTCACTTCATAAACTAGTTCTCTGTAAGTTTTGAATGTTTTAACACAATAAAG
Source organism: Antilocapra americana (assembly GCA_007570785.1). NCBI lineage: Eukaryota > Metazoa > Chordata > Mammalia > Artiodactyla > Antilocapridae > Antilocapra > Antilocapra americana. The sequence goes on from ML663010.1 coordinate 9,074,387, forward strand.
TACTCATGAATTACTTGTTTAATTAAAAATACATCTTAAAAAATCACTATTATAAAAATTAGGCTATATCTTTTTGGAAATCTGAAAAGCCAACTTGAGTAGTACCTGTTTATGAAAGGTAAATGTTGATGGGACTTTTCTGAAACACATAAAATAATAGAAATTAATGCCATTATTTAATATTTATTATTTTAAATCTATCATCTATCAAGGTTATATGTGAAATTCTTCTCATGTGATCAGCTTTCTGTTGAACTTTGATTTTAAAAACAGAGACTTTCATGAAAGACAAATCTGTGCGACAACTGTACTCTAGCATTTGGCAAATACCCAGGACAAACAACATACAGCTTTTGCAATAAGGCCAGGAATCAATGGCCTTTGATTGCCTGTGTGTGATTCTAAAATGTGGAACTAGGCTTTTTTTGCGTGTGGGGACGTGGGAAGGAAAGTAAACATTACCAAAAAGGACAAATCTGGAGTGCATAGAGCTGGGTTCCAGTCCTTGTTTCTAGCTAGTTTTCAACACTGGATACACAGATATAATAATCCATGAGGACCTTAGTTATTTATTTTTTCCAACCTGTTGAGGTATAATTGGGAAATGTTGATTGCATATATGCAGGGTGTACACTGTGCTGATTTAATATAATTTAATGTATGTTAAATACATATTTATGTTAACATATAAACATGTTAATTTTTATTTATGTTAAATAAATAACACGTGAGGTTTATGTTACTTATTTGTTATTAAATAAATAACAACTATGTGAGGTGATGTGATAGTTGCCATTTCTCATGCATGATGAGAATACTGAAGATCTACTCTTTAAGCAAATTTCAAGTGTGTTAACAGTATTATTAACTGTCATCACAAGCACATTAGATCTCCAGAATTTGATCATCTTATGACAAAGTTTGTACCTTTTGACCAACATTTCCTCATCTCCTCCACCCCCAGCCCCTGGCAACCCCATACTATGTTCTGGTTCTACGAGTTGGACTTTTCCAGATGCCACATGTCAGTGAGATCATACAGTTTTCCCATGTCAGTGAGACCAGACAATTTTTGTCTTTCTGTGTCTGACTTGTTTCATTTAGCATAGTGTCCCCCAGGTTCATCCTTATTGTTGGAAACAGCAGGATTTCCCTTTGTGTATGTATATGTGTATGTTTATAAAGAGCTGATAATATTCCCCTGTGTTTGTTGGATGCCACATTTTCTTTATCTACTCATCTGTCGACAGATATTTAGGTAATTTCCATATCTTGACTGCTGTAAATAATGCTACAGTGAATGTGAGACTGCAGATATCTCTTGGCGATACTAATTTCAGTTCCTTTGGATGTATACCTAGAAGTGGGATTGCTGAATAATATGAGAGTTCTAGTTTTAATATTCTGAAGAACCTCCATATTGTTTTCCATATGGCTATACCAATTTTACATTCCTACTAATAGTGTACAGGGGTTCCCTTTTCTCCACATCCTCTCCAACATGTACTATCTCCTCTCTTTTTGACAGCCATCTTTAAAGGTATTAAGGGGTATCTCTTTGTGGTTTTCATATTCACTTTCCTGATGATTAGGGATGTGGAGTGCCTCTTTATATTGTTGTTGTTTAGTTACTAGGTCGTGTCTGACTCTTGCAACCTCATGGACTATAGCCTGCAAGGCTCCTCTGTCCATGGGATTTCCCAGGCAAGAATACTGGAGTGGGTCATTGTTTCCTTCTCCAGGGGATCTTCCTGACCCAGGGATTGATCCCCAGTCTCCTGCATTGGCAGGTGGATTCTTCACCACTGAGCCACTAGGGAAGCCATCTCTTTGTATACCTGTTTGCTATTTGTTTTCTTTAGGGGGAAAAAAAAAACGTCTATTCAGGTCCTTTGCCAATTTTTAAATTGGCTTATTTGGTTTTTGTTTGCTTGTTTTTTTGCTATTGAGTGGTAGGATTCCTTATGCATTTGGATTTTAACCCCTTATTTTTAAAATGCTAATTTGTAGAGGTTGTATCCAACCTCTTTCCAACTCTGCCAGTTGTCCTTTCAGAACAGTGGATTAACTAATTTCTGAAACTGTGATCTTGCTAATTTGAGAAAGATTAGATGATAGGGTCATTCCATAGGGCAAGGACCATGATAATTTATAGACTGCTGAACTCCAGAGCCTGTGTAGGTTTTATTGATATCCAGTAAAAATCTGTTGAGTGTTAAACAGCTGAGGGCTTACCAGCAGGCAGATTTTGATTTTCAATTCAGAGCTAGCTCTACTGACAGTCCTTAAGCTATAAATCTAAAAGTTAATAATTGGTGCACATTTGGGGGAACCACAAAGGGAACTAAATTCTGCAGTGACAGCTTTCATTGATGTGAGGGATGAGGATTTTAATATTCTAGGCTACCATCTACAGGTTAGATCATTTTATGACTTATGCCGGAAGCTCCATACATTAAACAAAGGTCTCTTCTCAATGGAACAGATGTCTATTGTATTAAAGTTGCCCCTCCTAACAATAACTGACTTCTCCAGTGCTTTCTGACACTCTTTCTTCCTCCTCCTCCTGGCTCCTACTACCATCACCACGTGCATGCCAATGGCAGTTTTGGGGGGTGAGGGGAGGGTCCAGATGTAAGACCAAGGCCCAGGAAGAATTAAGGCAAGGCAGGGATGTGTCCTTGGTGCACACTACTCTCAGGCTGACAAAGTGCAGGCTCAGCTCCACCCCTCAGGGAGCCAGTTTAACTGGATGTTCTATAATAAAGTCGCCCAATGGGCTGGTCAGGCTCCAGAAAGGGTGGGGAGAGTTACAAAAGCAAACCCTGCCCTTAGTTCAGCTCAGCCAGTAAGCAGTGGAGGGATTGTTTTTCCTAAACTCAGTTCTCAAAAATATGAGAACTTCTGCCATCAGTATTTAATAGTACTGTTTTGTCCACAATTTTCTGTTTTAGAGCTTAAAGCATTCGTGTCAAGTATCTTTGAGGTTGGTCACATATTTGTAATTCTTTCAGTTCCTAGCCAATAGAAGTTGGAAGACATTGCTGTAATTTTCCCAGGAAGCTTGCCTCATAATCACACCCTATCTTAAATGATGTTTGGCAGCATTGAGATTGAGAGTTCCAATATGCATACTGTTTTATCAAAAAGTAAGTCATAATTAGACATATTATATATTTTTTTCCTTCTTTATTTTTCTGATATGTGCCTTCAGAAGTGAGGTTCAACACCATGGACTTGGCTTCCATGAGCATCAACATGGACCTTACTGACATCTCATTAGTTCTCTTCTGAAGTGACTTGAAGACAGCTAGTATTTCTTTTCATAAACAAGTCACAAACTGAAGAATCTTGATATTAGTAATAGTCCTGGTTTTTCTGTTTGGATGTTTCACTTAGTAGACGTGGAAACCATATTCTAAACAAGTTAAATACTGGTTTACTGCAGACCACATTGCTAGGAGATGTCAGAAATAAAACCCAAGGATTTTGATTTCCAAGAAGAGTCCATTTTTCTTTACCAGTGATTCTCAATATGTTGTCCAGAAATTTCTGTTGATCCTTGAGGGCCCTGTCAGGGGGTCAATGAGGTTGAAATTATCTTAATAATACTAAGATGTTATTTGCCTTTTTCACCGTCATTCTCTCATGGGTGTACAGAGGAGTACTCCAAAGTTACATGACCTGATATTGCATCATACGGCATGTGAAAGCAGATATGAGAATCCACCTGTCTTCTATGCCAGACATTAAAGGATTTGCAGAAATGTAAAACATATTCTAATTTTTTGAAAATATGGTTATTTTTTACAACAATATGTCATTTATGTTAACATATATTGGGCTTATTGTTTTTATATTAAAATAATATTTAAATATTTAAAATTTATCAGTTATAATTTCTAATCATATACACATAACATATTTCCAACATTAACAAAAGAAAGCTCTTTGGAGTCCTCAATAATCTTTAAACATATAAATGGGTGCTAAGGTCAAAAGCTGGACACCATGCTGGTTGGATAAGTATTGAGCAATACAGGACTGTAATAACTCCAGAAAAAGTGTCCTTGAAAATGAATCACATTGAAGTAAGCCAGACAAAGACAAATATCATATGACATTGTTCATATGTGGAATCTAAAACAAAATGATTCCAATGAATTTATTTACAAAACAGAAGTAGACTCACATAGAAAAGAAACCAATGGCTACCAAAGGGGAAAGGGGAAAGGGGTGGGGAGGGATAAATTAGAAGGTCAGGGTTAATATTCATAGACTCCTATACATAAAACAGACAGCCAGTATATATATATATAAAGGACTTCCCTGGTGGCTCAGATGGTAAGGAGTCTGCCTGCAACTCAGGAGACCTGGGTTCGATCCCTGGTGGGGGTAAGATCCCTTGGAGAAGGAAATGACAACTCACTCCAGTATTCTTGCCTGGAAAATGCCATGGATGGAGGAGCCTGGCAGGCTATAGTCCATGGGGTCGCAAAGAATCAGATATGACTGAGTGACATCACTCATATATATATATATATAAAACTTACTTACATTACTTTTCTGTACACCTGAAAGTAACACAGCATTGTAAATCAACTGTACTTGAATAAAAAATAAACTTAAAAATAAGATAAAATGCATCACATTGTTTTGCTTTTTATGAGTTTTATCAGTCAGAATCCCTGCAAAAAATAGCACATTCTGAAGGGACAATTGTGGAAATTTTCATGAAAGGCCTATATAAAAAAGGGGAAGCATCTGTGACTGCAGGTAGGCTGTGTGCCATTCTTGCCTCTAAAGAGGCAAAGAAAAAGAGTGGTTTTTGGAACCAATTATATCTATGGCTGTAGGACATGGCTGATTCCAAGAAATCAAGGAATCATGGCAAGGTAGGCAGGCAGGGAGCTTGCTAAGAGTGGATCCCAATTTTGTGGGATTTGAAGCTTTTTTGTATAATTTGCACTGTCTCTATAAGGAAAAGAACACATACTTAAGTATAAAAATCAATCTTTGTTTACAATGGTAAAAAAAAATCACAGCTTACAAACTTGAATAATCAAAAAAGTACCATAAAAACATTACAAAATTCCCCCCCCAAAAGCATAATACTTTATTAACAGCCTGACATATCTCTAAAATATATATTTTTTTCATTTTGAGTGCATACTTTATATCACCAAGAGAGGTAAACATTTTCAATAGAGAGAATGGAAAGGTAATTCAGTCTTCTTTCTAGCATACTTTATCAAAATTTGTGTTTGTTATTTATAGTTTAGAAAACTTTCATTTTGACTTTATACCTTACTACTGATAATGCCATTTAAAATTCATGAGTTATAGGATATTCCCTGGTGATCCAGCAGTTAGGACTCCACATTTTTCACTGCCGCAGCCTGGGTTCAATCCCTGGTCAGGGAACTAAGATCTGGAAAGCCATGTAGCATGGCCAAAAAAAAAAAAAAATCAAAAAAGAATCTTAGCTTAGTGGAGTGAGGAGAACAGGTAAGGCAGTGGTGGGAGATAAAACCAAGTGACAAGACAACAGAGCGCTGGAGTTTGATAGGGGAGGTGAGAAAAGAGGGTCAGATGTGGGCAAGAGGCTGAGCGTGGGTTTCTAAGCATTAGAAAGAGGAACCAAAGGCTCAGAGATGCTCACCAGATGGAGGAAAGGCTACAGAGATACTTGGTATCAGAGTCAGACATAACTCTGCCACTCTTTAGCTTGCAAAACTTTATGAACAATAACTACACACGGAAGAGACTGTAAGTCAATTGTATTCCACTAAACTCAAGCAAATAATCCCCAACTCAATGTCTCCTTAGCACGATGCCAAAAAATAACCACAGTCACTCCAATGACACTTGATAAGAAAGATAATGTGGTGAAGGGGAATTTGGATTCGAAAAGATGATGGTTGTATCAATTGTGGTTAAATACCTCACGCATTTTATGAAGACTCATAAAAGTGCACATAAGCATTTTGTGAGGACTCCTCCCAAAAGTTTGGAAGGAATGTGTGTAGGTGGGGAACTCTAAAATTAAGCTTCATTAACTGTGCGGTAAATCCAATTTTGGAGCTAATGTAATGAATAACTTAGTCCCTCTTTCCGCCTAAGCTCTGATCTCATGCCAGCCCACCATTGGCTGAACTCAATAAGGCGGCAGGGTATCGTGGGGCCAAGCGGATGATAAAAATCAAGATTCCTGGAGTACAGATTGTAATCAAGAAGGATGGAGAGTAAATCTGGAGTAGCAAACAAAACGCTTATTTTTCAAGAGAAGCAGATAAGCAAGTGATGACCTGGAGAGAGATTGCATTTGATCCAATTCCCAGTGAAAACGAGAAAGAAGCAAAAGTCCTACCACTTTAAGACACTGTGCAGGTTTGATCCCTGTTTGGGGAACTAAGGCCATGTGGTGCAGCCAAAAGAAAAAAACGAAGAAAAGTCCTACCACTGAGCAGCTGAGGCCCAGGAAACAAAGGGCCTTTAGCATAAGGAGACACATAAATCAGCAGGTACAGGAGATGAGATTTACACAGAACCACTGGAGGAATCCTGTACATCATTCCATAAATCATGTACATAAATCCTTGAAAGTTCTCTATGGGCACTGTGTTTTCTTTTCTTCTTTAGGGTCTTTTACTAGATCCAATGATCATAACGTGACTTGGCAAAAAATGTTTGGTAGCCCTCCCTAGCTCCTTCTACTTTAGCTTGAAAGACCTATTCTTATGCAAATAACGTTATAGACAGTGGTTAAATTTCCAGTTCTAACCACAAAAATCCTTTTGTTCATACAGATGAGACTGAACTAGACTCCCAACAGTATGCGAACATTTCCAAGGCCAAGCTCAAGCATAAAAAGTGATATGAACCCGAAGTAAAAGAAATGAGTGGCAGCCTATCTGGAATAAGGCAACTCCTGACCACAAGATGGAAATGACTAGGGGAGGGAAGATCAGAAGAACAAATGTGATGCCCTATGAGTGGGAGGTTCACACAGAGGAAGAAAGATCTATAATGTGGCCTCAGGATGAGGAGCTGTAGGAGTACAGGTCTCTATTGAGGTCTAGGAGGACCCTTTTCCCCCAGCTTTATTACACCAAGTCTCAGACTTTGTAGACAATCTCTCCAGCTGGGTACAACCAAGTCTCTTTTCACACTTTATCTAATTTAAATGTCTTGACAAGAGTAAAACACCAGCTGAAGATATTTTCATAAAATAAGCCATTTTTTGCCCTGCTGAACTCTTGAGCAATTTTCTTCTGGAATATCCCAAAATATATTATTTCACTTATTAAAATGCATTGCTCAAACACCTCTAAAATTAGTCACACTGACTTATGGAAGACATTTTCTAAACTCTAGGGCAGCATTTCTGTTAATAAATAGTGGATTGGGGCACTTTAGTCAACTTAGTTAATTATTCTACATCAAGAGCAAGCCAGCCTCTTCACGCTTGTTTATACTCTGTCATGGTGGGGAGACTTCATTGACCTTTATATTCTTTTTGTTGTGAAGATTCAGTGGTATAGTTTTGCAACCATCAGCAGAGTCCAGCACATAGCAGACACTTAAAAAAGAACTTCTAAACCAAAAAGGGAATCTAAAGGAGACTGAGTTTTCGTCCTATGTATTTTAGACTATTAAGATTTAGAACTTGCAAATATTTCGTTTTTCTGTGTTTGTTATTTTTATTTTTAAAAGCTTTTTATTTTATATAGGAATATAGCCAATCAACAATGTTGTGACAGTTTAAGGTGGACAGCAAAGCGGTTCAGCCTAACATACACACCTATCCATTCTCCCGGAGATTACCAGCCCATCTAGGCTGCCACATAACACTGAGCAGAGTTCCCTGTGCTGTACAGCAGATCCTTGTTGGTTAACCATTTTTAAATATAGCGGTGTATACATGTCACCTCTAATCTTTGACAAAGAAAAAATTTGAGAGGGTGATCACTGGGCACACTTAAATGTAGAATCAGTGTTTGCATTTATTCCAAATTCCACCAATCCTTTCAGTTGTCAACAAAATTATTAACATCAGAGCATGACAAAACTTCATGTTGCACAGAGGAACTCAACCCTGGTTTTCTTTTTCTCTCTTTTTTAACAGCTGAGAGAGGCATATTAACAGGGTTCAAAGCCCCACCCAGCCGGGCCTAAGCGTTCCCTCAAAAATACTGGTCGGCCACCAACTGCCACCTCCCAGGGCACCGTGAGGGACACCGATAAGCCGAGGAGACACTCACACCCGGTACGCGGGATCCAACCCTAAGTAGTTAACGCGGGGCTCGGGGCCCGGCGGCGAGGACGCGCCGTTCCTCTTCCCATCTCTCCCCAGCCTCTCCTATCCGAGAGTCCCTGCTCCTCAGCCCCGCCCCATTCGGCTTCCAATCCCGTTCCGCCTGGAGCTCAAGCGGCCAATCAGGGGGCGGCCCTGCCGAGGGGGCGGGACGAGGGGGGCGGAGCCGAGTGGCGGATCCCGAAGTCGCCTATTTCAGCCGCGGCGCCGGAGACGCGTGCGCCGAGCCCTCCTGCGGAGTTCTGCGGCGCCCCTCGGACACCATGGCGGACAACCGGGACCCAGCCAGCGACCAGATGAAGCACTGGAAGGAGCAGAGGGCCGCGCAGGTACACCCTGCGCTCTCCGAGCCGGCCCTACGGCCCGCCTGGGAAGCTGGGTGTCCGCGAGTAACGGCCCCGCCGCCGCAGCGCGGAGGTCCCGGGGAGGGAGGGCTGCACCACCGACCGCGGGGGCCGGCGGTGTGCGGGGGCTTCCTTTCGGCCTGGTTGGACTGTTACATTCGCGGGCGGGAGGCGGGCAGCGGTCCTGCAGGGCTTGTGGGAGGCTGCAGGTCGTGGGTGGTTGGCTCACAGTTTTGCGCCTTGGCCAGCTGGGGCAGAGGTCGCAGTTTGAGGCAGGAGGGAAGGCTTCTGGGCAAAGAGGCAGAGAGCTGCAGCCGCAAGAAAGGAAGTGACGGGGGAAGGGGGAGCAGGCTCTAGCTTTGCCCTCAGCTCAAACAGTAACGACCCGCTTTCGTATTTGGGGGCGGGGTGTCTTGGGCGCAGGGAACGTGCTTTATCATCTCCCTGTCCCCAGCACTGTACATAAAGCATAGTTTGTGTGTTAGTTGCTCAGTCGTGTCCGACTCTCTGTAACCCCATGAACTATATAGCCCACCCGACTGCTCTGTCCATGGAATTATCCAGGCAAGAATGCTGGAGTGGGCTGCCATTCCCTTCTCCAGGGGATCTTCCTGACCCAGGGGTGGAACCCAGGTCTCCCGTGTTGCAGGCAGATTGTTTACCATCTGGGCCACCAGGGAAGCACGCATACAGCATTAAACGGCTAAATAAAAAGATTTGTACACCCATGATTTCTTTTGCACTTAAAAACAGTGTCTAAAAACAAAACCAAAAAACATTGTCTAGCATTTTAGCCCTAGAAGTGACCTTAGTGATTAATTAATGCATTTATTTACACCTCTGCTTTGAGTGCCAGCATGTACTAGGCACAGGGCTGGGGCAAGTGGAACAAATTCCAGCGAGGCCGAAAGCTCAAAGTCAAGTTTGAGAGACAAGACATGTAAACAGATAGTTAGTTACCTTCCAACGTGGCCAGGGCACTAATATAGGTTATCTGCAGAGTGTAAAGGGAGTGACTGACCCAATGGGCAGGCTTCTCAAAGCAGGTGACATCTGAACAAGAACTTTACGGCTGAGTAGGAATTCATCCCAGTAGTGGTTGGCCAGTCATTCCTGGCTTGGACCCCTGGGATGCAGAGCATTAAAGGGCATCTCTGAGCAGGTTGGGTGGAATGGGAGTACATCTGTTTTGAGTCTTGTTTTGTCAAATTGGCCTAGAGAGTCTTTGGGACTTGCTCAGTTCCCATGGTGGCTGGTTAATGGCAGAGAAAGGACTAGCGTCATGTTTTCCTCATGTTGTCTAGTGCTGTTTCTTCTTTTTAAAGTTTATTTATTTTTAATTTGGAGGCTAATTGCTTTATTGTGTTGTGTTGGTTTCTACCATACATCAACATGAATCAGCCATAGGCAAACAAGATTCCCTCTTGAATCTCCCTCCCACCTCATGCCACCTGTCTAGGTAGTGACAGAGTACTTGGTTAGTGCTCTTCCTTAAAACCGAGTTAGTGTTCATGAACTAGTATTAATGCCTAATACTTATGGATTGCCTTGTAGTTCCCTGTTTTGTGAGAAGGCTGCCATTCTCTTTAGAGGGCTTGGAAAATCTCTTTTCTCATTTTGTTCCTTATTATGTGCTACTAGGGTATTTGGCTTTTCATGAGTTCTTAGTCAAAGTGAACCAGAGAGACGTAGGACAAGTGGCTAGTCAGTGGCAGAATCAAGATTAGAACTCTGCTTCCTAGAGCCAGGACTCTCTGTATACCCAATAGTTGCTGCATCCTGGTTCACATGGAGGCTTTCATGAATACTTGGTGAATTGGAAAAAATATGGGCAAAGGAGTTTCTCATAAGACAAAATTCATTCTTTTGAAAAGACTCCCTTGAGACTAGCTTGCCTCGTCACTGTTTGGGAGAATCATTAGCTGTTGTTAAATCATTAAGATCTTGCTGGTGACTTGCCCTACCTGGTCACCCATGTGAGAAACAGCTGGCCTGCAAAGCGCATCTGTAATCTGGGGACTCCTAGGTGAAATACTTCTATCTCCTCTGCCCATGCATCTCAGTGCACTGTTTACATTGTCCTGATTGGCGGTCACATTGGTGTATTGTTTTTCCTTACTTGAGCTGCTCTGAATGAAAACTGCTTATTTTTATGAGGAGACTGCCCGCTTCCCAAAGGAATTTTGCATCTGTCACATAGCCTTTGTAATTTTCTAATGTTTTCTTTGGAAGATTTTCAAACATTCAGAAAAGTGAGAAAAACTGTGTAGTGTATGCCTGTATACCCACCACATTTTGTGTTCTTTATTTCTTTTAACATGTTATTCCATATCTGTCTTGTCCCTTCATAAATCCCTCAACCCATGTTTTGGAGGGGCACTTCAGAGTACGTTGTAGATATCAGTAGACTTGATGCAAATTACCAGAATTCATTGTTTATTTATGTTTTTAAGGCAAAGTTTATATGCAAAAATGTACAAATATGAAGTGCACCAGTCTCTGCTTTTTGATAAATATAAACGCCTGTGAATCCGGTTCTTTTATCAAGATGTAGAAGATTCTCATCACCCTGGAATGCTCCCTCATGCTGTTTCCCATCTTTCCCTGCTACTCCTGCAAGTCCTGCTCCAGGCAACCACTGATGATTTTGCTTTTTTACCGTTGATTTAGGTACTTTTTGTGTAACGCTGCTTTCATTCAGCAAATATGTTTTAAGATTAAAAGAAATGTTTTAGGATTCACTCCTGTCATCGCGTGTACTGCTGCGGAGTGCTGGAGTACTAGCAGTAGTAGCAGTGTCCGTTGTCTGATCAGAGCACCGCTTACTTATCCTCTTGTTGGGCGCCTGGACTGTTCCCAGTGTGTGGCTGTTATGAATAAAGTTTCTGTAAAGAGTCTTATACAAGTCTTTTTGTGCCAACATATGCTTTTATTTCTCTTAAAAAATACCTGTGAGTAGAATTGCTAAATGAATAAGGTAAGTGAATGTCTTATGAGAAATTCCTAAGCCTTCTTCTGATGTGGTTGTACCATTTTACACTTCTGTCAGCAGTGTTTGAGAGTTCCATTGGTCCACATCCTGCCATCCTTTGGGATTGTCATTCTTTTAAGTTTAGCCTTTCTGGTGAATAAGAAGTGATATTTGCATTGCTCTGATGACCAGGGACGCATCTTTTCATGTGCATATTTGACCAATGGTATACAGTATTTTCCCTGGTGGATGTTAAAGAATCTGCCTGCAATGCAGATCTGGGTTTGATCCCTCGGTCAGGAAGATCTCCTGGAGGAGGAAGGGCAACCCACTCCAGTATTCTTGCCTGGAGAATTCATGGACAGAGGAGTCTAGCAGGCTACAGTCCACGGGATCAAAAAGAGTCAGACATGACTGACTAACACACAGATAATATATTTCTTTAATGCATTTGTTCACATCTTTTGTCCTTTAAAACACTGGATTGTTTGTTTTACTATCCTTGATTCATAGCCCATGTTTGAAGTACAGTCACGCATGGGCTGCATGCTGTAATAATACATCCCAAAGTGTATAATGGCATAAACATATTAGAAGTTTATTTCTCTCTTACATGTTTAGCCAAAATGGTTTGAGGTTGAAGAAGGGGGTAGTGAGTCCTCGGCAGCCCACAGTTACCCAAGGCTGCAGGCTGAAGGAGGCTTCTCCTGTGTCAACACATGGCTGTCTAGTCAGAGACGATTAAAAGCATGGAGGAGAGTATGTGGGAGGTGTAGATGCCAGGCTGGAAGTGGTGTATGTCACTTCTACCTGCATTCCTTCGTCTAGAACCCTGTCACATGGCTGCACCCGCTGTGAGCAAGGCTGGGTGACAGTCTCCCTCTGCACCCAGGTCGCAACCCTTCTACATTGTGTCCAAACATACTTTCCATGTGGTGATAATCTCTCTAGCCATTTTCTTCTGATGTGGTGACGAGCCAACAGGCGTAATCTCTTTTAAAAGGGTATGTTGGACTTTTAAAATATTCTTTCTGTTAGAAATTTATGACAGTTAAGTGTATTTTTTTTTCCCGAAATCATCACTTGCTTGGCAAGTGCTTTTTTAAAAAATAAGTGGGCAGTTCTGTCTGCATCAGTATCTTGCCTTCCACCGCCCACTTTGTTTATATTTGTTCTGGACTGGGAGCGCTTTAAGTTGTGGAACTGCTGCTGGAGGGCACCCTGCCGTCTCCTCCCTCGAAAACCGGATGCTGAATGTCCTGCTGGGTGTCTCCTCCTTTGGAACCGAGGTCAACCAGCATGAAAACAATTTATGTGGCGTCTCTCCTTGTGGGCATATTTCATTGCTGACAAGTGAATTGGGACCTTTGTGAAATTTAATAAGCAAGTGACAAATCAAGTCCGTTCATAGGTATATGACTTGGATCTTCTTAAAAATCTTTATTTTTCTTTCTCTCAAAGTAGGTTTAGGGGAGGGAGGTGGTTCTCCAGGTATTTCCAGTCCCTCTGAATGGAACTTGATGGAAACTTTGTTTATTGCTTAGAATGCCATTGGCTCTTCCTGTGGGAAGCTTAAGGTAATTAGTAGTCCCTGATCCCTTAAAAACTGGAGGATTTGAGCATTTCAAGCCTTAGCTTTTTAAACAGTTCCTTATTACTTGGAAGAGAAGTTGGGTTTTAGACCATTCGTTCCTGTCAATGAGTCATAAGACAGAACCTTTGAGGGTTTATGTAATTTTTTAGGGTAAACTTGGTAATAGCCTCACTGACGTAACATTGCCAACTTCAGGGGGTTGGAGAAGAGGTTATTCAGTCACCTCTTGTGCACATGTGTTTTCATTTCTTGTGGAAACCACCTTTTTTGTTCATTGTCTTTCTAGTACTGTGACTGCTATCGTTTCTACTGCTAAGAGTAAAGGAATCTTACTTAGTGGACCAGCCATCCTTCATTTTTTGAGCCTTTCTCTCCTCTTACTCCCTACTTTTTTTTTGAAAAATTAAAGGACTTGAGCAATTCTCAGTGCTGTCAGACTTATTTAGTAATTTTCAAGACAGAGAAAACCTCTTTTTCAGTAGGTATTCCGTGCATTTTCAAGGCTTTATTTTCTGGAGGATTATTCCAACTGTTTGCTGATTATTGAAAACCAGTAGCAGTGTATTTTGACCATATCTGGAAACATAAACAACTCACAAAGAAGAAAAGAAAAAAATGTGAGCAGCTACTGGGACATGTTTCCTCTTGTACAAAATAATACAAAAGAACCTTGCTTGAAAAGCAAACATTTCCGTTAGGGTGAGGGAGGAAGTGTGTTCAGTCAGTCTTTGCTTAGCGATCCAAGAAGTCTGACATTTATCTTCCTTGTAAAAGGCAACTTTTTTTTCCTGGAATTAAAAACTGTCCACTAGAATCTAAAAATAAATGATACAAATGAACTTATTTATAAAACAGAAATAGACACAGACATGGAAAGCAAATTTATGGTTAACAAAGGGGAAGGTGGTGGGGGAGGGATAAATTGGGAGTTTGGGATTACATATACACACTACTATAAATAAAACAGATAACCAACAAGAACCTACCGTACGGCATAAGGGAACTATACCCGATATCTTGTGATAATGATTAATGGAAAGGAATCTAAAATATCTATCTGGATCACTTTGCTATATACCTGAAACTAACACAACACTGTAAATCAGCTGTGTTTCAATAAATTTTATTTTAAAAAGAAGAGTTGATAGAGCTCATCCAGACCTACTTAAAAAAAAAGTGATTACTGATAAAGTTGGATTAATATCTACAAAAAAGAACAAAAAACTATCCACTAGTTGTCTTCCCTGGGATCCTTGGTCACGGTGCCTAAGTCGTTTGTGCAAACTGTGTGGTTTATGCCGAACACCTGATTTCCTTCTGGGCGTCAGAGGGTGCCTCCCTGATCAGCTCCCCGTACACACCCTGGGTGCTGAGCCCCTAACGAGCTCCCCTACAGAACAGCAGTTCATGTCAGTTGCCACCACTTGCTGGGGGAATTAGGCGTGTCTTGTGTGGCTCCATTGGGAGAGGACTCTTGGAAGCTTCTGCTAGTTTCCTCCGACTTAAGGAGCCTTTTCTCCTTGCTTATTTTGCTTTGTATCTAAATGCTGTAGTAAATTATGGCCTGAGGATGGCTAGAAGCTGAGTTCTGTGAGTTCTAGAGAATCACTCAAGGGAGGTCTTGAGGATCCCTGACATTGTCTCTCTCTTTTTTTTTTTTTACACTTTGTTCAAATCTATATGCAAATAAGGTTCATATGGCATTGATTAATATGTCTCTTAAGTCCATCTGTCTCTTCCTTAGGGTGTTTTAAACAAAGTTTACAGTGGTTTAGTGAATCAGTGAGGGGTCATGCTTTACAACCAAACAGGGTTCAACTTGAGGCTTGACCACTGGGCAGGTTACCTCACCTCCCTCCCCTTTCGTATCTCATATTGAAAATGAGATAACAGTTCTCCTTACCTTGCAGTATTGCTGGGAGAATTAATTTATCTAAAACATGTGTGTGAACGAACACATGTCAATTACCCAGCCTGTAGAATATGTGCAGGAGATGTAAGCTGTGCTGTTCTGAGAGGCGCTATAGTGTGTGCTTTAGATGTGGGTCTTTGAGCCAGTCTGCTTGGGTTCAAACTCTGCTTCTGCCCCATTTTAGGTGGGTAGCCTTGAGCCAGTTGTAAAACTTCTCCATGCCTCAGTTTCCGCTTCTGTATAGTGGAGATTATCACAGTCCTTACCTTGGAGAGGTGGACTAAATGTGATAGTACAGTTCCCGCAGAGCAAGCTGATATTTGTTGTTCTGAAGCTTGAGTGTGTCTGGTAAGGCCTTTCACACCTAAACAGAGAGAGGCAAAGAAAGAATCAGTGGGTGACAGGAGATGCAGGCATCATCTTTATAAGCTGAGGCTTAACTGGAGAGTGTGGCTTAAGAGTTTTGGCCAGGAGGGCCTGCTGAGACCGCTCCCCTGATTTGAATTTATTTACCTCTTGTGTTTAGGCAGCTCTGGAGACTACCAGAGAGTGGGTGCTGCCTGTGGCCATTGGCTTCCAAAGGGGAGACCATGGGGCCTTGTGTAGGCCTGGGTCCCTTTCCCAAACCACCCCACGAGGGGAAGTCTCTTCACTTCCATGCATCGGGGCAGGAGGCCTGGAACACTACCCCCCTGTCATTTCAACTCCCCCTGTGAAGAAACTCGAGGACCAAGGCAGGCTTTTCTGAACGAGGTGTGTTGTAGGCAGTGATTTGCTAGAAAATGCTCGATATATTCTGTACTGATCTCTGAGAATATAAAGCTGTCATTATGACTCTATTGGGATTGAAAGTTGGGGACAGTTTGTATGACCCCTCTTTTTCAGTTTAAAAAACGAAGCCTAAGATAGTTAGCAAGTACTTGGTGCAGAACTTGCTAACAGAATTCTGTGAGCAGAAGGCACTTACCAGTGGCAACTATGCTGACAAAATATTTCATCAGAGAAAGTCATTTTGACCCCTCCCAGGAAAATTTCTTCATCCTTGCCTTAGTTTGATCCAAAAAATACAAACAGCAAAGCCAAAGTGGAATTTTACTTTAATCTCGAGCCTCTCTTTCTAATCATGGTGCTAGTCTTTAAACCAGGCCAAAGTACTTCTTGCCGATTGCTGCAGCAGTTTTTATGGCAAGTTTATTTAACGGTTTTTCATCAGAATTTGAAGTTACAGGATTTCCCTGGGGGTCCAGTGGTGAGGAATCCATCTTCCAGTACAGAGGACGTACGTGTGCCCCAGCTCCTGAAGTTCATGAACGCCTAGAGACCTTTCTCTGCACCTAAAGAAGCCAGTGCAATGAGAAACCTATGTACCATGACTAGAGAGTAGCCCCCACTTGCCACAACCAGAGAAAGACCCTGCACAGCAATGAAAACCCAGCATTAACTAAAATAAAAAAAAAAAAAAAAGAATTTGAAGCTATAAGTTCAGATACTTCCCTTTTGTTTCTTGGAGGGAAGGTGCAGGGAGAGGCATAGGCTATTGCTACCTCCTCCTCCTTTTCAGAAATAATCTTTCTTGGCCATTTCTTATCGGTCCATAGTTGAATTCATTCCCTTGTTGAATCCTCAGCCCTGGTTGTGCCCTTGTTGGTAATCGAGCCCTGTGGCAGGGCTCTAGATGCAGAAAGAGTATACTGTCTCGAGAGAAAAAACCTTAAAGCACTAAGGCAATGAGATTATCTGTTCTGTGGGGCACAGGAAAATGCCCCCGGCCCAGCTTGTGCGGTGGCATGGGTGTGGCAGGAAGAGTGGTCCAGGAGAAGCACGTGCGGTTGTCACGAAGAACTGGCAGCCAGAAAGATGTTAAACACATTAACAGGTAACTGATGCTGCTTTTCCAGAGTGGCAGCTCTTAGAACTGTCTAGCAACAGAAGAGCTCTTGTGTCCTTAAAAGAATTCTAGTTCTAAAGTGACCTTGCACTGAGTTGAACAAAACAGGCCCTTCCCTGGCAGTCCAGTGGTTAAGACGCCTCGCTTCCAACGCAGGGGGCACAGGTTGAGTCCCTGTTGGGGAACTGAGATGCTGCGTGTCACGTGGAGTGGCCAAAGAAGTCAAAAAACAAAAACCCTATAACCAGCAAGTTGGCAGACATATCTTCGCCCTCCCCTACCTTCCTGAGTGCTGCCACACAGAAATCTGCGTGAAATTACTTAAATACTCTGAGCCTGTGGCCTCGACACTAAACAAGTAATGACACTCGTCTCACTGATGGTCGAGAGGCTTGAATGAAGATAGCTAGAAACAAAAGCCTTGCGTCTGTCAAGTGCTCAAGAAGTGGTAGTTACAGAGGGAAATGAGAAACTAGGTACAATTCCATCAGCTGCCCTGCTTCTGTGTGTTTGTCCTTTCTGACTAGCTTTGGACCAGGGTAACCACCCTCCATCAAATCCCATGAGAAAGCCCAGAGCTTGCATCACGGGATGTTGTTTCTTTTGTTTGATGCTTGTGAAAAACAGGGGCACAGGCGACAGGGTGTGGTTATATTATGGTTTTACTGGCACTCACTGTCCTCAGGAGCCCTCTGTCCACCCTCCTCCGAGTGGACAGACCTCTACCCTTGTGTGTGCAGGTCACAGGATGTATCTTGCCAGGCTGTGTGGTCTGTGGGGACCGGGAGGACAGGGACCATGGCTGGTGACCGAGTGACTGTTGAAATGGGTCCGGGCCCTTGTGCTAAATCCACTCCCCGGCTGCTCCGCCCCTACCGTCCAGCCTGCAGAGGGGTCTGCCTTGGGACTTTGGAACTTCTGATGTGACCCAGGTGCTCAGGGGCTGCCTTTTATGTCCTTGACCAACAGACAAGCTCCCACTTACTTTTCGCTGCTGCCCTGTCTTTCCCGGCCTCTGGCTGAAGTCCGCTGACCCGTTGCTCTCATCACCACTTCAGACAGGTGCTGCCTCTGCCCGCGGTAGGCTCTTCGTCTTTTCTCTCCTCTTCCTTTACCACTGCCCTCCCCTGTCATCACTTCTGCCTTTCTCAGCATGTACAGGGAGTGGCTTCATCTGACTGTACTCGTCTAAACAGGTACCATTTTCCAGGTCTTGCTGTTCTGGGCCTTTTTTGTCATTGCTTGTAGCCCAGGAGGGCCGGTTTTCACTGCTTTGTACTTCAAGTTCTGTTCAGTTGCTCAGTCGTGTCCGACTCTTTGTGGCCCCACAGACTGCAGCACACCGCTCCTCCCTGTCCATCACCAGCTCCCAGAGCTTGCTCAAACTCATGTTGGTGATGCCATCCAACCATTTCATCCTCTGTCATCCCCTTCTCCTTCTGCCTTCAATTTTTCCTAGCATCAGGTTCAACATTATTTGAAATGTTTGAGAATGCTGGAAGTTTGATTCAAACAAAAATCAAAACAAATTGTATCTTCTCTGGGGTTACTTGCAATGCTCACTGCATGGAACTGGCTTTTTTTTTCAGAAATGACTTTTAAAATTTTGCTTTTGATGGTCCATTTCCCAGCTTCACCTTCACTGACTTTATTTAGTAAAGCTTCATTGTGTTAACTCTCACCCTCTCAGTGAATATACTGTGTCCTTCTTTCATCTGGTGAATACTCTTTGCCTTTGTTTAAATTCAGTGTCTCTTATTTGATGTTTCCCTAAACACTGCCTGAAGTCAGGGAGCTTTTCCTCCCTGATCTTTGATCATGACCTCCGTTCTATCTTGCTGACTGTTGAAGCTTTTCCCACCACGCTTGTTTTAAAGACAAATTGCATATCCATTGGCTTGGAAAGGTGTTAAAAGAGAGGACAGTTGATCTATTAGACCAGGGAATTAGAAGAGTTGCTGAATGTCACTGACCTACAAACCCAGGTTTCATTTCTTGGGGGATGGATGTCATGGAGGAGATTCCTACATTGGGTGGGCAGGAGGCCCAGTGATGGCACAGTCCAGCATTGCTACACTAAGATTCCATGATTCATTGTCATGAGGCAAGACCGTCTCATTCTTTAGTCCTTGCTCATCCCCTCATCCAGCTGGCTCTGCATCTGCCTCCTCTGGGTGTAGTTTTTATTCTTGACTTTAACACCTTGACTTGGTCGTGAGGAGGAGTCTTGTGATGTGGTCTCGTTAGTTTCTCAGCAGCAGTGCCTTCCTGTATTAGGGATGCAAAGATGGAAATGACCCTCTGACCTGTTTACCTTTCCTTTCACTGAGCTTGGTGTTCTCTCACATACTCTTCTCCTTTATGGGAAGTACCCGCCCCCCACTGGCCCCTGTCCCCTGCCTTTTTTTTTGCAGATGAAAAACTGATTAACTTGCTAGTAGTCAGGGGAGGACTGGGGAAGGTCTTGGGAGAAGCAGTTTGCTGCTGTCAAAAGCAGAATGTGACCCTGGAGCAAGATGAAGCCGCCTGGGATCACGTGAGGCTTAAAAATGCTCCTCCCATCCTAGAGAAGGGACAGCTGAAGGGCTCCTCATGTAATAGAAGTGGGAAAATTGGGTGGATCTAATTTTTAGTTACAGTAAAACAACCTATCTCATCTCATAGACATTTGGCATCTTTAGAAAATTCATACTGTAATCCATCTTACCAGTAACTTTATTTTTGGTGATGACAGAAGCCGCTGACTTTTTTTTGGAATTGAGAAGAGATGCTGCAAATGGCTGGTACACACTACTTGGGAGAAATGAGTGCAGGGTGACACACCTTGACATGTCCGGTGGTCAGGAAGTATTTGGAAAATCTGTGAAAAGCAGGTGGAGGCATAGCTTCCCTGGGGACCATCTCTCATCATGAGTTTGGACATTCAGTGTTAAACATGTATGACATAGAATACCTTTTAGGGGGATCTCTACCTGGGGTTTCCTGTGTGGAGTCTGGTGGCTATACCTAGAATAGAGGTGGAGCAAGTTGGTGAGTTATCTAGACATCGTCCTGCTCCTTAGCAGGTTTCTTAGCATTTCTTAGGATTTCTGCGACCCAGTTATAAATTTCAGGCAACTGCATATTTTGTAACATTTCAGTACTTATCACACAGGAAATTTAAAAAGAGTTTGAGTAGAAGATGTAAAAATGCAAAATGATGTGCCCTGTGACAGTGGAAATCGAGGGTGTGATGGTATTGACTCTTGCGCTCTTTTCCTCTCATGTTCACTTAGAAACCTGATGTCCTGACCACCGGAGCCGGTAATCCAGTAGGAGACAAACTCAATGTTCTTACGGTAGGGCCCCGAGGGCCCCTTCTTGTTGAGGATGTGGTTTTCACTGATGAAATGGCTCACTTTGACCGGGAGAGAATTCCTGAGAGAGTCGTGCACGCCAAAGGAGCAGGTGAGAGCTGTGTTCATGTGCTGTGAAAGGACTGTTTCATAACACTTGGGTTAAAAATTACTTCTCAAAGGATCAGAGTTCCTTTAAGGGAAGTGCCAAATTTCCGTTCCTTGGAGAAAGGCAAAAATGCCCATCAATAGAGGAGTCAGTAATTAAATGATGGTATTTCCCTGGATTGTACCTTCCATGGAAAATACTTTATTTTGCTGAAAATAAAAATAATCTTCCTTTTATTCCATTATGCAGTTTAGTAAAGAATGAAAAATATGGAAATACAGATGCAGACATACTGTAATTATAATTGGATTAAGATGGTGCAGTTAACTGGATAAATATTGGAATTAACTGTGCAGAGTCAATGACAGTTGTGTAAATGTGCTAGGTTTGTAGTGATTTTTCCTTTTTGTCCAAAACTTCTGTAAAACTTTTATCTTGCTTTTATTACAGAAACAAAAAGATGTAGATGGTATTTAAAAGAAACTAAAAACTCAAAAGGTGGGACTTCCCTGGTAGTCCAGTATTTAGGACTCCAAGCTTCCAATGCAGGAGGTCTGGGTTCCATTCCTGGTTAGAGAGCCAAGATCTCACAGGCTGTATGGCACAGCCAGTATATAAATAAATTACTTAGATATTGTGAATCTTTAAAAAAAAAACAATAGAAGAAAAAAAAGCTTGATAGGAAGAAGTTTTGTTGGACTCCCATTTAGGACTTCCCAATTTCTCTATTTCCTCTTCTGTCTTCTCCAGCTTTTTTTGTGGGCTTTTCCGTCATGACTTTGATATGCTGTTCAGTTTGTCATTTGGCTGTGTGGTGAGCTTCCTAAGTGCTCAGCCTTTCCGCGTGTCTTCTGCTCTCTTCCCTATTCTTTCTCTCCTGGATCCTGCTTGTATCTGAAGAGCCTCTCAGACCCTGTGTTCTTCCGGCACCCCTGACTAGTTCCTTCTGGCCCCACTCCTCTCCTCTTTGGCTCCGGCTCTGTAGCTCTCAGCTTAGCCCTGAGTGACATAGGGCTTTGCATTTTGCTCTCATCATTTTAAGTTTGGCTATCTCCCCTTCTCCCATCACTGGAAGCTCCCAGAAGGCCAGTGCTAAGTCACCAGTCTCTCTTGTCACCCAGGTCCCTATTGAGGGCTTGGTGACCTGAGTTTTGTGATGCCGACTTCTGCGTCTTTCTCCTTAGGGGCTTTTGGCTACTTTGAGGTCACACATGATATTACCAGATACTCCAAGGCGAAGGTGTTTGAGCATATTGGAAAGAGGACACCCATTGCAGTTCGCTTCTCCACTGTTGGTGAGTTGGTCTGTTTGCATTACTGGTGTTGCTTGACTCAACCCTGTATTTTATCTGAGGCATTTATAGCTTAGTTTCCAGAAAAAACTTACTAGACAATGGGAAGCAAGCCCTTCTCCAAAGTATAGCAACATCTTACAGAAGAAAAAAATATTTTAAGACGTGTAGAAAGTTACTTATAATTCTGTTTGTTGAGAGGTCTTAGGAAATCATACTTATGCAGAGCTCACGCCTGGAACTCTGTGACATTTGGAAAGAGAGTTTTTCCTATGAGTGGTTGCCTCACATGGAACCGTGAAGTGGTAGTCTTACTCAATAGCCATGAGAACTACTGCCCTTTATTGAGGGCTGAGTCCGTGCCATCCAGGGCGAGTGTCGCACTGATACTCTTTATAATCTGAAGGTGTATTAATGCTTCGTATGGTGGGGTTGTTTCTGTTTCTGAGAGAGTTCTGAGAGAGTAATCTGTCTCATGTGACAGAGCTAGTCAGAATTAGAGCTATCAGATCGCATCTCAGCACACCACAATGCCTGATTAATTCTGCCTCTGCATGAGTCTGTGTGTGTGCATTTTTATAATACTGTGAAATGCAAAAGGAAATGAAATTAAGGATAAAAATTTTTGTCTTGATTCATTTTCTTAGTATTAACCTCATAATTTTGACAACTCGCTGATTCTCTTTGTTCACTGCCTTAATCTTCATAATTATTCTCTTCCCTTATTTTACTTCAGTTTTTAATTACCTGTTTGAACAAAGCTATCTTCCCTTATTTTAATTTAAATTTTAATTACCTGTTTGAACAAAGCTATCTTATTACATTAAACGGATAATCTTTTCAGCTGTTATTATATATACTTTCTTATTTCTCTCAGCTAATTTCTTTGTTTACTTTTTCTGTTCAAATTAGCTGGTGGGTAGTAGAAGTAATAATCCAGGCACTTAAATACCTAATGTATTTCTAGAAGTTGGGGAGGGTAGATCCCAGTGTTTTTATGACTTGAGGCTTCCTGGATGCAGAGTACCGTAGTGGAGGCTTCATTTTCCCCATTTGAATCTTCTAGCTGGAGAATCAGGCTCAGCTGACACAGTGCGTGACCCTCGTGGCTTTGCAGTGAAATTTTACACGGAAGATGGTAATTGGGATCTTGTTGGAAATAACACCCCCATTTTCTTCATCAGGGATGCCCTATTGGTAGGTGATGAATTATTTCAAATTCTGCAGATATTTGTTGATTTAAATTGATTTCAAATACTCCGTATAGATTGGCATTTGAGGAAGAGCCCTGGGAAAAGCAGAAAGAAGAGAACATGGGATTGGGATTGGCTGGATTGCCTTTTACATTTTTTTCTGTATTTAGTATCTTTTAATAAGGTCTGATTACAACAATTATCGTTAGTTTTAGTTTGGCATTTTGGGGTTCACCGACGTGATGGGAATGATCCAGTTTTCCTTACAGCCCTTGGAAAATGAATAAAAAGAGGCAGTGTGCTCAAAAACGTGTAGAAGGTAAATTTCATTTTAGGGTTTTGCAGCTTAAAAATTTAAAATTGTATTGTTCAAAATGATAATCTGTAAACCTAACAATAGGTAATGTATAAGACACCATAATTCCTGTAAACTTAATTTTTGGATTTTTTTCCCTCTCTTTTTCCATTTAGTTTCCGTCCTTTATCCACAGCCAGAAGAGAAACCCTCAGACACACCTGAAGGATCCAGACATGGTGTGGGACTTCTGGAGCCTGCGTCCTGAGTCTCTGCATCAGGTAGGAATGCCTCTTTTTTTCACTATGTCACCTGATAAGGGACTGTTAATTATACCTCATGAAGTTTTCTCCAGTTTTGGATATTTTATTGGAATTGATTTTTGACTTTGTTCTGGGGAGCCTTCCTCAGATTTCTTGGTCCTTGAAGAGTTTTATAGTGACTATTTTGTTCATCTTTCCCCATTCATGGACCTTACATGATACTAGAACCATTATCAATTGATATTTAACAGTATTAAGGATTAAAGTTTCTTGTAGGAAGTCAAGCTCTTTGTATTAGGGAAATGAGGGGAAAGTAGTACCAAACAAATTTTCTGTTAAATTAGAATGTGAGCAAGTTAGGCTAGTTTTCAGATTTGTTTTAGCTTTTCTTTACAGAATTTTGGAGTCAGGACATTAGTGATTTATGTTTAATCTTTCTGCTTTAAAATTCTTCTGTTTGATGTTTTTTTCAAATGGCAACCCTTCCTGTGAGCACTTGGCTAGTATGTTTCATGTCATGAAGAGATCTTTCTGGAAACTTAGGACTGTCTTAAAAATATGCTTTGATTTAAACTGAACAGTTTGACCCTTGGTTTTTCTGTTCCTTAGGTTTCCTTCCTGTTCAGTGATCGAGGGATTCCAGATGGACACAGGCACATGAATGGATACGGATCGCATACTTTCAAGCTGATTAATGCAAATAAAGAGGCAGTTTATTGCAAATTCCATTATAAGGTACAGCTCATCTTTGGTGAAGGGGGTGGAAGGTCCTACCACCCACGTCTCCTTACTTCTCCTGAGGATTGGGCAAGGATCAAGGCCTGGCCTTCTCCACCTTTCCCTTACCTCCACCTCCAAGAATGACAAGTATCGATCTGGTTGATTAGGACCGTGATTATCTTATTGACCACTGCCTGAGTAAACACTCAGGCTGCCCAGTTAGACCAAAGTCGTCTCTCTTTGGTCTCTTCATGTGGCTGGGGGTCAGAGCACACAGCTGCTATCAGTAGTCAAGCTTTTTCTTTCTGGACCCTGGGAGCTCTGCCATAAATATTTGGGCAAGTGCTCATTTTGTGCTGGTTCTCTAGTTTAACATTTCTGGTGCTGGCAGGTGCATATTGATATATATATTTTTTCCCCTGGAGAAGGAAGATCTAAGGTTTAGATCAAAGATAAAGAGATAATGGCGGCCTCCAAGCTAGGTAAAAGGAAATTCCTCCCTGGTTTAGCCTAGAGTTCTTTGTTGGAATTTAGAGTCAGGTATTAGCAAACAGTCAAGGGTTACGTTTTTGCTTTGCCTTTTCTAGCCCTGAGTACAGGTACTTTTGGGGTCCAGGAGGGCTTTAAGACAGAATTGGGACATTCTTATTTTTAATAGCAATCTTGCTCTCATTTTCAACACCTGATGCTGCCTTTCCAAAAATATTTCTCCTCACTTTTAAATTCATCCATCTATTTTTTTAAAGGGTTTATTATGAACACCACACATAAAAAAAATCAGTTATAAATTTCCTGGAACAGAAATTGTTTTTTTCTTTCATAAATGAGATTTTTATTGGTGGTTTTGGGGATCAGTACACAGACATTTCACTTTGTACACAATTGTAACATATGTACCAAAAATCTAAAAAAAATCATGTAGTTGTGATTCTTTTCTAAATGTTTCAATGATTTTCTAGCTTAAAATTTGGAGGCAAATTTTCCTTAACAGGATATCGAGTACCGATATCTTCAGATGTTAATATGCTGTTATATCATATTACTGATATATGTCCCACTAATTCATAATTTAATATCATATATACTGCTGCTGCTGCTAAGTCACTTCAATCATGTCCGATTCTGTGTGACCCCATAGACGGCAGCCCACCAGGCTCCCCCGTCCCTGGGATTCTCCAGGCAAGAATACTGGAGTGGGTTGCCATTTCCTTCTCCAATGCATGAAAGTGAAGCTGCTCAGTTGTGACCGACTCTTAGAGACCCCATGGACTGCAGCCTACCAGGCTCCTCTGTCCATGAGATTTTCCAGGCAAGAGTACTGGAGTGAGTTGCCATTGCCTTCTCCGATTATATATATACTACATACTTGAATTTTCAGTTCATAGACCATTAACAAAGTTACTAGGAAAACTGGACTTCCACAACCAAAGATGTTACAGGGTGCATAAGATTCTGACAAGGAGAGCCAAGATCAAGGAGTGGTTTGCTTTAAGGAGCAATTCTACCAAAAAATAACATAGGAGAAGTGATTTAAAGTGTTCAAGACATTAAATGCATGACTAAATCCAAAGTGCTATATAATATGCTTTGTATTATAGGATAGAAAAGCTATCCCCATTTATGGAGTTGTTAAGCTGACATCCAAGACAATCAAAGCCTCCCATATTCAATACCCTACTATTTTCTGGTTGTACCAAAAAATAACCAACCAGCAAATGGTCTTATTTTATTTATTTTTTTAAAAAAGCATTTATGCTTAAAAAATTGGATGAGATAGGATACTTTCCTTCTTTTTTTAAAAAAAAAAAAATTATTTACTTGTTTGGCCATGCTGGGTCTTTGTTGTGGCGCATCAGATGGACTTAGTTGCCCCACGGCATGTGGGATCTTAGTTCCCTGATCAAAGACTGAACCCATGTCCCCTGCATTGTGAGGTGAATTCTTAAATACTGGACTACCAGGGAGGTCCCAAGATTCCCTCCTTTTTAAAACTGTTTCTAAAGCTACTAAAAAGCTAGCATTTACCAAATAGTTGATTTAAAAACATCCCTCTGGACTGTACAAGAAGGGAGACAGGGACCACTGATAAGACCAAGTGTGTGATACAATCAGACTTGGCTTCTCTCTGGCTTGCTTCATGAGAGGCTGGGCTCCTCTCGTTTTTTAGTGTCTGTTTTCTGCAGGTAAACCATCTTTAGTCTCTTGATTAGCCTCTTTGTCCTGTTTTCCCTTTGCTCCTCCCCGTTAGCCTTTTGTCTGCACGTTTGTGTCTGAAGATTTACCCTTTTCTGCTTCCTTTTGGGGCTTCATTTCCACTTTTGCAGGAGCAGGTTTAGCTGACAGCTTTGCAGATCTCCCCTTGGGCTCCTCCTTCTCCCCACCCTCCCCAGCTTCTGAGCTGGCCTTCCTCATAGCAGCAGTGGGAGCTGGGAGGTATGCTGAGCCCCCTGGCCACCGCTGCTCCTTCAGCCCAAAATTTCTGTTTTTTTTTTTTTCATTTGCTTTCATACAATTAGACCAGATCAGTTACTTTTGGGGAATATGTTGAGAATCTTTTAATTGAGGTGTTTTGACGGGTTCTCTTAGTATGACTTTGGCGTTGGTTAGAATAAGTAATATTACCAGAGAACTCTAGAAGGTTATTATTTTTGTTTTTTGAACTTGCACTCATTTTTTTTTTTTTTTTAATTTTCTTTACATTATCGTGTAGGTTTTGCCATACGTTGACATGAATCTGCCATGGGTATACATGTGTTCCCCTTCCAGAACCCCCCTCCCACCTTCCTCCCGAGTCCCTCTCTCTGGGTCATCCCGGTGTCTAGAAGGTTATTTAAAAAACCTCTGGTTGCTTAAGAACTTGTTTCCAAATACTGCTGCTAAAATAGGCAGAGACAGAAGTGGACTCATGACATATACAGGCTCCCACTTAATGATATCCCAAGGGCCTATTTTCTTCTGTCCTATTTAATCATTATCTGAACAGCTTAGGTGGGTGTATCAAACAGGAAAACTCATCCCTGTTTATATTTATGACCTGGATCTATAATCTTTGGCAAGGAACAGTTACAGGAAACGCTTAGCCCGTTGGCTTGTAATTGCCAAAAGAAGCAGCGTAGTGTCACTTAGAGCAAGACCAGGTAATTGTATCTGGGACAACTAGTGTGGTTAGAACAATCTGAACTCCCATCTTCCTTCTTCTAGATAATTGTCTCCTGGCACATTATTAAAGGCTCTTTGAGCTCCAGTTTAGTCATGGTGAAATTGGGTAATAGTGCCATTGTCATTGGCCCTGGAAAGACTGGGTTGTTTATGGGTCTGTTCAGCCAAGGGCTCTGAGCTGGCATGGGATCTAATAGATTCATCAGTCTGGATTATTCTGACCTAAGGTCATGCTTTTCTAAACCCAGGGGATTCAGTTAAAATCAGAAAGGTATTGCAATAATATTGTACAACTTAGTGTATTAGCTGGGGGATCTGCAGATGGTGACTTCCATTTTCTAATTCTGATGACCTAACAGGCTGAAAAAAATCTTGCCACTGGCTAGAGAGAGCTGGGATTTCTGTGGTAGACCTTGGCCAGCCTTCTAGAGGTGACTTTTGCGAAGGAAATATTTACCTGGTGCCTGACTTGTTGGGGATCTTTCACAATAAGATAGTGGTGGGAACTCTATTGAAGAGCAGGATGGGATGATAATAGGAGCACTGGTGAAAGTGACTTAACGTCTTTGGTTCTTAATGGCTTGTTTGAAAGCCAGAATGTTAATACTATTGGGTTGACCACAAAATTCAGTTGGGTTCATCTTATGGAAAAACTTGAATGAACTCTATGGCTAACCCAGAACTTTTGGTTGCTCATAGTTAGTGAGCTGCTTGGGTGGCTATACTGAATTTCTTTTTTCAGCTCTATAAACTGTGATTCTATGATTTCTTTTAAAAAAGTTAAAAAAGGAAGAGAGTTGGGGTGGAGGGGTACTAGCTGAGCACAATATTAGTAGTTGATTTGAGATATTATAAGACCAGGAATTTAAAAAATTACTTCATGCAAAAAAGGAGGAAAGTCCTTTAATTTTATTAACCATTTGCTTACTTTAAAAATATATTCTGAGTTTCTTTTTTCTGATCTGAAATGGCATGAGTATAAACATTCAAGTAATAGCCACTCTGGAAAACAGTTTTGAAATTCCTCAAGAAATTAAACATAGAATTACCATATGACCCAACAACTCCATTTTACCATATGTACTCAGAGAAATCCACTGACTTGGACACTTTAAAATGGTTAAAATGATAAATTATATGTTAGGTATACTTTATAGCAAAATTTGTTTAGGCTTGTCTGAAGACAGTAATGTAGCATTTTCTATATGAGTGAGAAATTGAAAGTGAACTATATGTCAACAATTTAAAAAAATCAAATAATGTGGAATACATAAAGGGAAAGAAAGACTAATTTTAAATATAAAATGTGTAGCCAGATTCCCTGGACATTGAAAAAAATCAGGATAAGCAAATAGAATTTCTTATCGGTAAATTCATACTTGTGTCAGATTTGAAGAGGGGAGTTACTGTTGCAAGGAAAATCCAGTCTTTGGATAGTGTCACTCATAATCCCTCAGTGAATTACTGATTGAAGTTGGATAACTTTGCCAATAAGTCTCAGTTTGAGCTTCTTTGTTTTCTCCTGTAGACCGACCAGGGCATCAAAAACCTTTCTGTTGAAGATGCAGCAAGACTTGCCCATGAGGATCCTGACTATGGCCTCCGGGACCTTTTCAATGCCATTGCCACAGGCAACTACCCCTCCTGGACTTTCTACATCCAGGTCATGACATTTAGTGAGGCAGAAGCTTTCCCATTTAATCCATTTGATCTTACCAAGGTGAGTCAGTTAACAACTAAATTGTTTCCTTTTTAAAGTGTCTGCACACCTAACTTAAAAAATTTATAAGTTGTGTACAAAACAGTTGGTGCCACCTAAGAGTTTCCTAGCCTGTGAATGAGGGCTCACCAGATCTCCCTTCCAGTTCCTGTTGATAACTTCATTGAGTTCATCTGGGTGGCCTGATATATCGTAATTAGCAGGGAACAAATTTTGATGAGATGATGTACTTTTGCCCAGGGAAAATGTCAATATTTACTCCTGTTGACTGTTGCAAAAGATTCGACCAATGCACTCACCTTAAGTTCTTACTTTATTAGATTCAAAAATGTTATTCATTATATTTGAAAGCTGATATTTTTATGAGTACTTTAATTTCCTTCTGTTGGTTGTCTGGTAATTGTGAATATGACATTATTTTTAGGTTTGGCCTCACAGCGACTACCCTCTTATCCCAGTTGGTAAACTGGTCTTAAACCGGAATCCAGTTAATTACTTTGCTGAGGTTGAACAGTTGGCTTTTGACCCAAGCAACATGCCACCCGGCATCGAGCCCAGCCCTGACAAAATGCTTCAGGTAAACCTAGTTGATCGAGAGGTTCTGAGGCAGGAGTGTGTATAATGCCTGTGTGCATGCGCGTGTGCACGCACACACACACAGAGTGTGATTTGGCTTGATCTTTAAATGAAGAATTAACTAGGACATCACTTAAACCTTGGTCTGGGTCTTTAGTTCCTGTGGGAGTGAATGAAACGTCCTTAAATGAGTGTTACAGGATAAAACAGATTTCACAGTGAGTCCCTCAATATGGTAACTTTGATATCTAGGCTCTTAATTTAAAAGAAGTTATAGTAGAAATACCTTAGATATTTGTGGGATGTTCTTTTTCAGTCTCTAATCAAGGATGGAGAATACCATTATTTGATTGTAACATTCTATCAGCATAACTGTATTCATTTCCTCTTCTATGTAAAGAGAAAATGATGGCACGTGTAAGAAGAGACCCAGAGATGATTTTTACAAGCTCAGTTTATGTTTCCATTGATTAAAGGCAGTGGGTTTTACCGTTGGTTTTGGTAATGTTCCTGCTGCTGCTGCTGCTAAGTCACTTCAGTGGTGTCCAACTCTGTGCGACCCCATAGATGGCAGCCCACCAGGCTCCGCTGTCCCTGGGACTCTCCAGGCAAGAACACTGGAGTGGGTTGCCATTTCCTTCTCCAATGCATGAAAGTGAAAAGTGAAAGTGAAGTCGTTCAGCCGTGTCTGACTCTTAGCGACCCCATGGACTGCAGCCTGCCGGGCTCCTCCAGCCTGCCGGGCTCCTCCAGCCGTGGGATTCTCCAGGCGAGAGTACTGGAGTCGGGGGCCGTTGCCTTCTCTGGTAATGTTCCTAGGCATTCAGTATTTTTTCACCACTTTCCAGTATGTCTTTTCAAGAGTACAAAGAGTGAAAACTTCTTACCTGGATCAGAAATTAATGGGGAAATAACTGGCTTAATAATTATTGAGTAAATCAATCTTTTGTGTTCTTAGATTATGATCATGGTCCAGAGGTTAAAGTTTCTACCCTAGATCAGACCACAGTTGCTGACGGCTGTTTCTTATGTAAGCGTCCAATTCCAGTTCAGGTGTCACTGTCCATGGAGGTGAACTAAGTTTCCTTTGTTTTTTTTTTAAAATAATTTTTTTTTGCTTTGACATTGGGAACATTTGAACCTTTTATAGAAAATAAATTTATATTAATTTTTAATTTAATTTGACTGCTGTGAGTTGAATACCTGTCTACTGATAGACTGTTGTGGCTTCTATGACAGGAGGCCATAACAGCAGGGAAGAACTGTTGTACTTAGTTAGCCTTTTGATGACCATTGAGGAATTGTCCAAGGTTTTTTGAGTAGGTAAGTAATAGGAACTGCATGGGGCCTTAGGAAGAGTCCTTCGGCAGGCATATTTAGGGTGACGTTGCTGGAGGATGGCTTGGGAAAGGAGAGCCAGTGAGGAGGGCTTGGAAATGACTCTGATGGGAACTAACGCATGATCAGGTGGTAGTAGTTGTATAATAATGGACGGTGCTTTCGGTTGCCTTTCAACATTATCGTTGAAAGGCAGCACATTACTAAGCTTTAAAACTTTGGGATACAACGTGTAAACCGGACCGTGGTGAAAAGCACCCAGTAGTGTGATGTGAGTCTCAGAGACTACCCCCTGAGTGCCTGGTGATGCAGGGCAGCCCTTCTTCACGCCCGTGCTTCCCAGTTTATCAGGACTGCAGAAGCTGACTGCTCTAGTGGGAGAGCTTTGCTCTGTTTTCTCACCCCAGCCCAGCAAGGGGAGTGGGCACAGGGCCCTAGGTAAGGCCTTCATTCACGTTGGGGCCCGAGCGTGGCCTTGCTGTATGCGTTTCTCAGCCTTAACTTGGAAGGTCTCTTCCTGCAGGTGGGAGGGGGATGCCTTATAAACACAAGGTGACAGAAAACCAGAATAATACGGTGAGGCTATCCAGGAGCTGCTGATGGCTCAGCTGTATTTTCTGTCCCATTGGTGTAGTTAGAGCACCGCCTAGTCCATCTGGGGCAGAGGAGGCAACCAGCAGCCACACCATAGGTGCTTCTGTTCGTGGTTGCCTGGCCAGTCATCTAAGTATTACTTTATTTTTAATATTTTTAAAGATTTTTTTTGAAGAGGACCATTTTTAAGGTCTTTATTGAATTTGTTATAGTATTGCTTCTGCATTATATTTTGTTTGTTTTGGTCGAGAGGTATATCAGATCTTATTAGCTCCCTGACCTCTGCATTGTAAGGTGAAGTCTTAACCACTGGACTGCTGGGAAAGTCCCTGAATATTACTTTAGCCTCATGATTATGGGAGGTAGAGTCACTCAGCCAAGAGCAGATTATGGACAGAAGAACAAGACTGGACGAAGCATGTTGGCCTGAGTGATTTAATATAAAGTAATCACATCAGTTGCCCTGTTCAACTTGATTTGTGTTTTGGCTGGCCCATAGAATTAGTGATATAAGAATATTCTTTCAGGCTTCCCTGGGGGCTCAGATGGTAAAGAATCTGCCTGTAGTGCAGGAGGACCTAGGTTCAAGGCCTGGGTAGGGAAGATCCCCTGGAGAAGGGAATGGGTACCCACTCCAGTTTTCTCGCCTGGAGAATTCCATGGACAGAGGAGCCTGGCAGGCTACAGTCCATGGGATTGCAGAGAGTCAGACATGACTGAAGTGACTTAGCATGCACACACGCATGAATATTCTTTCAGATTCCAAGCCAATAGGAAAGTTGATTAAAGAAAACTGCTTAGGAGTGGAGCTTTGAATAATGAGAATATTTAAATAATTGGATACTAAGATTTATATGGAGTTAATCATCAAGGTTTTTGTTTCAACACTAATTGAAAGAAATTGCACAGCGTCCTGCCTTGGTAAATATGTGATTTAGTTTAATCCTGATTCAGGGCCTTGTGTCATTGTAGGGCCGTCGTCCTGTACCATGGCTTTCTTTGTGTAGTACTTTGTTAATATCTAGAAAGTCTCAGAGCTCAAAGTGTATCTGACATAAACCAGGCTGCAACACAAAAGGTGTTTTTTTAAAAAAATTTCCCATACAGTTGGTTTTGTAGAAATCTGCTTCTTTTTGTTAAGACAAAATGGTTGTCAAATGGTTGACCCCTCCCCTGGAGTGAGAGAGTGGGGAGGAATGGGATTAGTTCATGACCCCAGTGAGTCGGGTTCTAGCAAGTTTGTTTTGCGATGTACTGTGTCCTTGGAAACACAGTCATTTTAATTTCTTATTTATGTTTTTATATTTTGGCTATACCACTTACCATGTGGGATCCTAGTTCCCCAGCCAGGGATCACACCTGCCCCCCTTGTGTTGGAGTCTTAACCCATGGGTTGCCAGGGAAGTCCCAGGAATAAGAAATAATTCAAGCCTGGGCACTAGCTTGTTATTTGGGGAAGAACGGAGTTATGATCTAGAAGAGATGTGAAGATTTGTGGCTCTTTGGCTGCACGATGTGGAAGATTAAGGACGGTTCAGTTAGGGAGCATGCATTTGGTGAGAGAGAAGAAACTGGTCTTTCCTGGGCGGACAGTCAGGGCTTGCCAGTGAAGGTCATGGGCTGTTTCTCTTTCGGCTCTTACTGCACGTTGTCAACGGCTGTTCCCCTTATAACCGCAGGGCCGCCTTTTTGCCTATCCTGACACTCACCGCCACCGCCTGGGACCCAACTATCTCCAGATACCTGTGAACTGCCCCTACCGCGCTCGAGTGTCCAACTACCAGCGCGACGGCCCCATGTGCATGATGGACAATCAGGGTAAGCCTCGGACGGTGGCTCGCTCTGAGGGCGCCGGGGGGCGCTGCTGGGCAGGCGTTGGGCGCCCCGTCAGCCCGGGGCGTTTCAGGCTGCCCCAGGGACCTCCTACTCGTGGAAGCCCCACCTGGCTGCTTGTGCCCACCACGTATTTCTTGCCCAGCAATGAAGGTTTCAGCTGCCTGAGGACTCTCCATACTTTTATCTATTTTATATGTTTTATTGAGAGTTCCCACCTCAGATTTTACTTGCTGTCCATCTGACAGTGAAAGGCAGGGGGAAAGGTCTTTCACACTGGCTGCTGCAGAGTATTATCCAACTTAGGGAGTAGGTTTGTTTTTTTTTTTAAATTAATTTTATTAGTGACATTGATTTCGCTGTATTTCTTGCTGGTCTCTTCTGTGACTATTTGTTACACATTTAAGATTAGCTTATATGTATATAATTTTGTGCCTTGCATTTTGTTACGATTATCATCATTAAGCCTCTTCCAAGTATTCAACAATTCATTAATATGCTCACCGAGGGTACTGGGTGGTTGCAGTATTTCTGCTCTCTGAGGCTTGACGTGTTGGTGTATGAGTGCCCAAAGTAGTTGGTACTTCTCTGTCTGTCTTCTGTGTTTTTATCCTAAAGTGTTTTTTTTCATTAATATTCCTTGATTCTTTTTTGAGACTGGCTGTGTTAAGTGAAAGTCGCTCAGTTGTGTCTGACTCTTTGCAACCGCGTGGACTATGCAGTCTATGGAATTCTCCAGGCCAGAATACTGGAGTGGGTAGCTTTTCCCTTCTCCAGGGGAATCTTCCCAACTCAGGGGTCAAACCCAGTTCTCCCACACTGCAGGCGGATTCTTTACTGGCTGAACCACAAGGGAAGCCCGAGAATACTGGAATGGGTTGCCTATCCCTTTTCCAGTGGATCTTCCCGACCCAGGAATCAAACCAGGGTCTCTTGCCTTGCAGGCGGATTCTTCACCAACTGAGCTATCAGGGAAGCCCAGCTGTATTAAAGTGGTTCATATATATTTTGGGATGTCATTAATAAGTAATTGCTTGTGTTTACCATTCTTGTCTACTATTATAGTGGCTTATGTATGAAAAAACTACTTTTTTCATTTTGCTTAATTTTTCCTTTTGCTACTTTTTCCTTTTGCCTAATTTTAAAAGTAGAACGTTTGACCTGTCCCCTTGCAGTTCGATAAAAAAGCTTAATCTTTCCCAGTAGTCAATGACTTGAGGACAACTCCGACTTTGAGTAAAGGTCAGAGCTTATTTGGAAATAAAATTTTAAAGTTACTCAAACTGGCACATTTCAAAGAACAAATTCTTAGTACAGAGAATCACTGTGATCGTTATTGGTGAACTTTGCTTTTTACGTGGACGTGGCTGACCTGGAATGAATTTCTTGGGCTGGTAACTGGACTCCATGGGAGTAGCATGCTCCTGTCTTCCTACATGCTTTTGGTTCCTTTGTTAGTGTGGTGTACAGTGTGATGTATCCACCCAGGATTGTCTGTTCCAACAGGGACCTGGGTAAAATTCTAAACCCAGACTGGTTTGTTCAAACCACTTGCTGTATTTTTTCAAGCCATCCTTTCTGTTTAGGCAGTGTGTACTCAGATAACACCAGCTTCCGTTAACATCAGCTGAAGCAGAGTATAGTTGGGAAAATAAACGTGCCAAAAGGAAAAAAAAGCCTCAAAATTTATTCCGGAAGTCTTAATGCATGTTTTGATTGCATTTGTCATTATTTTTCCTAAGTCCAGAGAAGTCAGTGGTGACATATTAGAAATATCAAAGTTTAAAAAGTATTTTTAAAAATGTGTCTGTAGAGAGAAGCAGAAGTGAAGCTATTGGGTTGGTTGGCCAAAAAGTTCGTTTGGGTTTTTCTGTAAGATGTTAAATGAAGAACGCAAGTGAACTTTTCTGGCCAGCCCAATAGAACTAAATACAAGTCATAATCAATAAAGGAAAGATACCCCAAGCATCTTAAACACCTGTAAGAAATAGTGAAGTAGAGTCCTGTGATGGGAATATAGTATGTGCTGGAATGGAGAAGACGAGAGTCCAGATGCCGGGTCCAGCGCTGACCGCCACGTCACCCTGCAGCTGTCAGAGAGCGCCTCGCGCTCAGTCCACGTGTCTGCTGATTGACAGAGCAGAGCCAGAACTCTGAGCTGCTCCCAGGAATTCCGTGATTCCGTGTTTGAACTGTGCCCAGGCCCCACTGAAACCCTCCAATTTGAAATGTGCCCTTGGGTGTCATCTTCTGTGGGAGCCAAATCAAACTTACATAAATATATTTGTCCTGGTAAGCATCAGAAGATTGTGGAGGGGGGACCATCTGAGTGCTCAAAGGGAACTCGAGATCTCTCCTGTGAGATGCAGAGGGAGATGGACGTGCGAGCAGATGACGGTATTCTCTAAGAATCTGGGTGCTGTTTATAGCTAAATCTGGGGGGTTAAAAATAACATGTGCGTGGCATGTGCACACACGCGCGTGTGCACACGCACACACATATAATTGTCACTCAGTTGAATTTATTTCTTATTTTGTTGACTCTTTGTGGACTTACTTGATTTTTCATCTCCCAAAGTGAATGTGTGTGGTTTTCCTTTAAAGGTGGGGCTCCAAATTACTACCCCAATAGCTTTAGTGCTCCCGAGGATCAGCCTTCTGCCCTGGAACATAGGACCCACTTTTCTGGGGATGTACAGCGCTTCAACAGTGCCAACGATGACAATGTCACTCAGGTAATGGCTCCTTTGTCCGCTGTGAGAGTTGCTTCATCATTCTTCTCAATGTCTGCATATATTCCCCTTTTAAAGTGTCTAATATGTCTCCAATTGAATTCAGGGACAACATCTTTATTCATAAATCAGTTCCCATATTAGATGGAGTTGAAAATAGAGTCTCAGATCATCTCTATTTTTTCATATGCAAATATCCTGCATTCAGTACTAAATTATGAGGCATACCCAACACTTAAGACCTTACTAAGAAATCAAGAGGGAGAAAAAAACAAAATAAAACAAAATTGGCAATAGAAGCAAACCTACTGGAGATCCAGATAGTGAAATTGTCAGATACAGGTTTTAAAATAACTGCAAATAATATTTTTAGGAAAATAGAAAAGAGATGACAACTTGGAGCATTATTGAGAACTTTAATCTATAAAATAAAAACTGAGAGAACATCCCTGGCAGTCCAGTAGTTAAAGACTCTGATTTCTACTGCAGGGGATGTAGGTTTGATCCCTGGTTGGGGAACTAAGATCCCTCAAGCTGTGCAGTGTGGCCAATAGAATTAAATTAAAAAAATTGAATGGACATACTGAACTGGAAAATGAACAACTAAAGTTAAGCATTTAGTAAATGAGTTTAAAAGATGATTAAGTATAACTGAAGAGAGGATTACTGAACTGGCAGACAGCAGTAGATGTTATCAAGACTTGCTCATGAAGAGAGAAAAAAAGAACTTCCCTTCATTATGAGGAACCATTTAGAGATTCAGAATGCAAGCCACAGTTTGCTTTCCTCTAAATAGCAAACAACACACGAACGGTACATATAAGGAACTTCCACACAGCAATAAGAAAAAGTTAGACAAATGAATATAAAAAAAACGGGCAAAAACTTGAATAGGTACTTCACAAAAGAAGTATCCAAATGACTGGAAAACATGGAAAGGTCATTTATTTCACTAGTCATCAGGAATATACAAAATAAAACTAAAAAGAGGTACTACTACAAATGCACAAGAATGACGATACTTACAGAGACTGTGTACCAAGTATTTGTTCTCACTTAAGTGTGTAAATTGGTTCAAGTGTTTTGGAGACCTGGCTGTCAGTATCCACTAAAGCTAAACGAGTACATGTCTTTTGACCTAGTAAGTGCACTCTTTAACACAGCTTCCTAATAGAAATGTGTACGTGTGAGCAGCAGAAGACACGTACCACAGTTTCTTCATATCATCCAAGTGTTCATTGACGAAAGCGTGGATAAACCGTAGTATATTCCCACAGTGTACAGCAGTGAAAACTAATGAAGTATTCCAACAAGCAGTAACACAGATGAATCTTACAAACGTGAAATTGAACAACAGATTGAGGATATAGACCACATGATTACACTTGTGTACATTTCCAAGAGAAGTAAAGAAAATCATTTATAATAGTAGAAGTAAAAACAATTGGGGAGTCAGTTGGAGAAAGGGGACTGGGAGGAGGGGTACGGTAGGGGCATTTCTGAGATGTGAGTGACGTTCTCTTTATCTGGGTGGTTGTGACACATGAGTGTCCCCCGAAAAGTCACAGTGAACTTCACACTTAGGTTTGGTACCCTTACTGCAGACATATTACACTTAAAAAGAAAAAAGAAGTCATTCTCTCACTTTGTACAGACTAGTAAAACTGTCACTTTTCCATGAATAGGAGTTTGATCCTGTTCTTAAAGGTCTGTGGTTCAAGTGTTGGAGTGGATGGATCAACTTGGCCTCCTCATCTGGCCTCGTTTGTGGAGTCCGTGCCCTCTTGTGGGGCGCAGCCGAGCTGTGTATGACTGGTGGTGGTCAGCCAGCTGTGCTGTGCTGTGCTTAGTCACTCGGTTGTGCCAACCCTTTGCAACTCCGTGGGCTGTAGCCCACCAGGCTCCTTTGTCGATGGGATTCTCCAGGCAGGAATACTGGAGGGGGTTGCCATTTGCTACTCTAGGGGATCGTCCCGGCCCAGGGATCAAACCCGGGTCTCCCGCATTGCAGGCAGATTCTTTACTGTCTGAGCCCCTAGAGTTTATGATATGGCCATTCAGACTGGAGTCGGGTGATACCTCATTATAGTTTTGATTTCTGTTTCTCTAATAATAGCAATGTTGAGCATTTTTTTCATGTCTGTTGGCCATCTGTATATCTTTAAAGAAATGTCTATTTAGACCCTCCCACATGCAGTACTTTGATTGGATTATGTTAATACCTAAAAGTCTAAAGATTTTTAAATTTTGATATTTAAAGTTTTTGATAAATATTTAAATTTTTGATAAATAAATATTTAAAAATTTTTATTTAAATTTTAGAATTTGCTCAAATTTTAAAAATAGTATTATTCTGATAGTTGGTAACTTATAAAAACTAAAGTTTTATTTGATAAATTTGCTACCTTGGATAATTTGATGTTTTTGGACTTTATAAGCATTGGTAGAACAGTACATAGAATAGTGTCTGGTGCATTATAGATATGTGAGTAATAAATATTTGCTCGATGAATGAGTGAATTAAATGTTGAATAGAGTCAGAGTGATAACTGAGAAATGGCTGATTTCAGAAATGAGCAGAGGCTGTTAGGACTCGTATGTATTACTTTGCTCTTTTAATTTGAACCTTTTGACAGTCATTTCAGAAGTAAACTCAGTAATGTAAGCAAAATATCACTATTAACATCTGTCTTCTCTAAGGAATCTTGGCTTCTGAGTAGCTAAGAACCTAACTGATGAGTTGGGGTGTGTCCTCTGGTTCTGGGTGAACTGGACAGAGGTTGTATTGTGCTAGGCTTGCATTTGATGACAGCATATTTCTGCACTGTCAGTATTAAGGTGTGGTGGCATTTTTAATTGTAAGCTACACTGCCTTTTATTTATAAGAGATTTATAAGCAGTGACCACAAAAGATGTTATTAAAAAGAAGTTATGAGCTATTATCTTCCCCTTTTTTTTTGGCCATGCCCCCGTGGTATGTGGGCTCTCAGTTCCCCGACCAGGGATTGAACCCATGCCTCCCACGCTGGAAGCATGGAGTCTTAACCACCGACGGCCAGGGAGGTCCCCTGTTATCTCCCTGTTTGACTTAAAACAGAAAATGAGGAACTCAACATGTGACCATTTCATCTATAATTTTAAATTATTCTTAAAATTGCTAAGCCTTTTTTTCATTCTTATAGCAATGAGAAATCTTGCGTCTTCATTTCATAAGTGGGGTTTGGGTCAGTTTTGTTCGTGATAAAATAGTTACCTGATTCCCTGCCCTCTGTTTTCAATGAGCAGGTGCGGAATTTCTATTTGAAAGTGCTGAAGGAGGAGGAGAGGAAGCGCCTGTGCGAGAACATCGCGGGCCATCTCAAAGACGCGCAGCTTTTTATCCAGAAGAAAGCGGTGAGTGATACTTTGTAAGCCGCACAGTGACACCTGCTGGCCGGATGGGAGAGTGCAGCTGTGGGAGAGAACCCTTCAAAAGAAGTGTCATTTCTATTTTACTTAAGCAAACTTAAAAAAAAAATTAGTATGAATCCCCAGTCAACCTCTGATTCTTTTCTTTCTGTGGCTTACCTCCAGTAGATACACTGTATCCATTAATCCTTTACTCTTTGTCCAGTGTGTGATAATTTAGTTTAGGGCAGATCCTCTCCTAATGCTATTCATTCTGACTGTAGCCAAGTTCCATGTTAAGAGAGTAATGTCCAGTATCAAAATGTGGGTCCTGCTGCAATTTTGCTTAGACTCTAGATGATAAGAAATATAGATTACACCCATGTGGTTTCAAGACTGCCTGACTACTCGATTTTATGATACTCAACCTGCCTTCAGAAGCAACTAGAAACATGCATGTTTTCTGGGGTAAAAACTGAGCTGTGTCCAAAGCTCAGGCTGACCTTTTGAACAAAGGTGTCCCAAGGTGTTCCTGATGGTAGGTAGCTTGTTGTGCTGTGTGCTCACTGTTGGTTTCCTGGCTGCCCCGGGGTCAGCCTCTCATAAGTTTAGGAACTGCCACCCTTCTCTTGTCTCTTGGTTGCTCCTTCTCTGTTCATAAGGGCAGCTTCTGGGGTATGTTCTCTGCAGGCAGAGCTCTACACACTGTGTTTGGTGAGTGTGTGTATGAAAGATGACCCTTTGAGTCCCTGGACACTAGTGCTTCTTGCTGTCTCATGCAGGCAGAGAGCTCTGTGAGATGAGTGGGGCGGGTTTTTTTCTCATCTTTCTTAGAAGAATGAGGAAGGCTGTTTGTAAGCAGAGAATTGGGCTCAAACTCTTGGCCTTCTCCTCTCACGTACGCTGAAGCTGCCTAGCCTCCATGGGTTCTTGATGACCTACCTCCTGCTGTCTGCTAGGGATCAGCCCATGGTCAGGAATTCCTTCTTGAAGTGTGCAGAACTGCCCAGCACAGGGCAGTGTTTGTATGCCTCACTTTGTTTTTTATTGGCGTATAATTGCTGGACAACGTTGTGTTGGTTTCTGCTGTACAGCAAAGTGAATCAAGTATATGTATACGTATATCCCCTTCTTCTTGGACCCCGCAGCCCCACCCCGGCCCCCATCTTACCCATCTGCGCCACCACTGAGCCCTAAGCTGAGCTCCCCGTGCTGGACACGAGCTTCCCACCAGCTATCTGTCTTACACGTGGTGTGTGCAGCTAACTTTAAATTCAGGCAGTGTCGGGGCCCCTTTCTTAATACAAATCATGGTGACTTGTCGCGTTCCTCTGAGGTCATCTCTTTACCTGCTGTAAGTGTAGCTCACCTCCTAATGCATTTTTCTCACAATACTCTGCAAGGTAGACACGTCGACTCATTTGTTTTCATCAGAGTGGATACTGAACTCATGAGGTAGGTTTGATCGTCTCACCTGTTTCATGAGGCGTGGGTGTTGAAGCTCAGGCGAATGACCTGCTCAGCCAGTATACATCCAGGACCCAAGTCCTGCTCCGTGTTGTTAAATGCTGTTGGCTCTGCGTCCCGTGAGGCAGACACTAGGGACTGGCGTAGTGGGGGTTGGGTGACGCTCGCACGGTGTCCATTTGGTTTCAGGTCAAGAACTTCAGTGACGTCCATCCTGAATATGGCTCCCGCATCCAGGCGCTTTTGGACAAGTACAATGAGGAGAAACCTAAGGTGAGCCCAGAGTGGCCCAGCTGTGGCAGGGGATGTGTGTCATGGAGAGGCACAGCTGGGTCTTCTCGTACAGTGATTCTCCCCAGGGACAAATATTCAGTTTCTTAAGCAGCTGTTCACAATCTCAGTTGAGATATAAAGAACTCACCTGGAAAGCTCAACCTCCTCATTTAAGCCCTGGGCCATATAAGACTTTGGTGTGCCTGTGTGCGTATGCGCGTGCGTGTGTGCGCGCGCATATTAGATTGTGTGTGTATGCGCACATGTGTGTGTGTGCGCGTGCATAGAAGACTTTGGGGTGTGTGTGTATGTGTGACGTCCGACTCTTTGCAACCCCACAGGCCATATAAGACTTTGTTGTTTGTGTGTGTGTGTGTGTGTGTGTGTGAGACGTCTGACTCTTTGTAACCCCACCAGGCTCCTCTGTCCACGGGATTCTCCAGGCAAGGATACTGGAGTGGGTTGTCATCTCCTGCTCCGCAGGGGCTATAGTCCATAGGGTCACAGAGTTGGACACAGCTGAAGCGACTTAGCACATATGCTTAGGAGACAATCTGAGGTGGACAAATTCTGCCTTGTTATTTTCACCTGAGCACAAATGAAAGCAGAAGCAAGTACGGAGTCTCTGCCTGAGTGAGTTAATTAACCTGCTGGTCTTGCCCTCTTGAAACAGAACGCGGTCCACACCTATGTGCAGCATGGGTCCCACTTGTCTGCAAGGGAGAAAGCTAATCTCTGAGGGCCGGGGCCTGACCCCGCACCGCGTCGCCGTCCGCCTGTGAAGCAGAGCACAGGGTTCACACTGTGCCCACCGATCGCTGGACGCAAGATTCTCCTGTGCCAGACGTGCAAACGCAAGTCTGTGTCTGTACAATGGTAATCCAGATTCCTATAGCGAATGATGTGATGATGGCTTTTAATCCTACTTTCCTGTGGGCGGATGAAGGTTAGGGCTCAACAGTCATTTAAAAGAAACAGGTATTTGCTTTTGGCTGCTGATTCTTCACTTAAAATGACTAGAATGAAAGTTTCTAGCAGAAACATGATTTTATTTGACAAGAAAAAGTCTTGGTGAAATTAATGTTTGCATATCATCTCATGGCCTATTTTATAAAAATATGACTAATTATGTAAGAAGAAAAGATAAAGATAATTTACTGAGAAATTTTTCTAAGTTCCTATGAGGAAGAACACATTGGTGTCTTTTGAAAATAACTTCAGCACCATCACGGCTTGATGTTTATTCCTGCTTTGAATTGATCAGATTTTTTAAAACTTGGAATTACATTTATCCTAATACAGCACTGATTTTGCAGTAGACTGATTTGTAGTTGCTTTCCTTTTTCCAATAAAATAATCTGTAAATAAAAATAGAAGACTGGTGTCTGATTTCTTTAGTCTCCATATGTAACTTGAAATGTCTCAAGATTCTTAATCTGAATATTGTGTTATTAGATTGTTGTTGTTTAGTTGCTCAGTCACGTCCAACTCTTTTTCGACCCCATGGACTGTAGCCAATCAGGCTCCTCTGTCAATGGGATTTCCCAGGCAAGAATACTGGAGTGGGTTGCTATTTCCTCCTCCAGGGGATCTTCCTGATTCAGGAATTGAACCTATGTCTCCTGCATTGGCAGGCAGATTCTTTACTGCTGAGCCACCAGGGAAGCCCCCTGTTATCTGATACTTACCCTTACAATTGAAAATACTGGTTTCACAAGGATAGTATATTATTTGTTTAAACCAATAGCCTTTATAACCAATAGCTTCTAAGGTACAGGGGACCAGAAGTTTATTCTGTTGGGAAAATAGCAAATTTCCAAGTTTTGAAAGTTACTTACATCTCTTGTTCATTAGCTTGCTTCTTTTTGTCTGATTATGAGTTTTAACTTCTTTGAATTTTATTTTTCCCTTTTTTTCTTTCCAGTTTTATTGATATGTAATTGGGCATACAGCACTGTATAAATTTAAGGTGTACAGTATAATGATTCAACTCACATAAATCATGAAATGGTTATCACAATAAGTTTAATTAATGGGAATTCCCTGGCAGTCCAGTGGTTAGGACTTGGTGCTCTAGTCATGGGCCCAGGTTTGATCCTTGGTTGGGAAACTAATATTCCATATGTTGTGTGGTGAGGTCAAAATAATAAAATTACATTAGTCCAAACATAATTGTGGTTTTTGCATTGTTGAAATTTGCTGTTTGATGTTGGGATACATTCTTAATGTGATGATGTTATACATAATTTTAATGTGCATTTCTCACCTTATGTGTTTTGATAAAGATTTATTACTTGCTGTTTGTTTTATATTTACATTAGACTATGGAAATAATGTTCGGCAAAAAGCAAATTTGAGCTATTTTCTTATTTGAGTTCAAAGTGGGTTGTAAAGCATCAGAGACAGCTTGCAACGTGAGTAATGCACTTGACCAGAAACTGTAACGAATGCACAGTGCAGTAATGGTTTTGCAGAGTTTTGCAAAGGAGACGAGAGCCTGAAGATGAGCATAGTGGCCGGCCATCGGAAGTTGACAACAACCAATTAGAAGGCCCATCGAAGCTGATCTGCTTACAACCACCAGAGAAGCTGCTGAAGCACTCAGTGTTAGCCGCTCTGGTCGTTTAGCACTCAAGTAAATTAGAAAGCTAAAAAAGCCTGATTAAAAAGAGGGTGCCTCGTGAGCTGACTGAAAATAAAAAATAATCATCGTTTTGAAATGTCGTCTTCTCTTCTTCACAACAACAACAAACCATTTCTGGATTGGACTGTGACGTGTGACGAGAAGGGGATTTTATATGACAGCCAGTGACAAACAACCAGCTCAGTGGTTGGGCCAAGAGGAAGCTCTGAAGCACTTCCCAAAGCCAAACTTGTCCCAAAAAAAGGTCCTGGTCACTGTGCAGTGTTCTGCCGCTGGTCTGATCCACTGCAGCTTTCTGAATCCCAGCAAAACCATTGCATCAGAGTAGTATGCTCAGCAAATCGAGGAGATGCACTGAAATCTGCATTTTGCAGGGACAACTTTTTGCAGGGAAAATGCTTCCATAGCCAGCAGGATGCAGAAAATGCTTTCCAAGAGTTTGTTGAATCCTGTAGCATGGATTTGACACTACAGGAAGAAGCAAACATTTCTCATTGGCAAAAATGTGTTGATTGTAGTGGTTCCTATTTTGATTAATAAAGATGTGTTTGAGCCTAATTATAATGATTTAAAAATCACAGTCCAAAACCACAGTTACGTTTGCACCAACCTAATAATTTTAGTTAACATTTGCCATCTCATATAGATACAACACTAAAGAAATAGAAAAAAAATTTTTTTCTCATGAGCTTTCATATATAATATACAGCAGTGTTAATGATATTTATTGTTATTGT
This sequence comes from Antilocapra americana, assembly GCA_007570785.1. Lineage (NCBI taxonomy): Eukaryota > Metazoa > Chordata > Mammalia > Artiodactyla > Antilocapridae > Antilocapra > Antilocapra americana. Next base: position 9,119,080 of record ML663010.1, read on the forward strand.
TCCCTTTATTCTGCTACCTTTTAGCGAAAAAGTGTCTTTTAAAAACTGCCTTTACTTGCTATCTTCACTCTGTCCTTTTCTTGAACCTATAAACAGACTGCCCTTCTCAAGGTCACCAGTGACTTCCATGCCACTAAAATCCAGTGGTCCCATCCAGGAGTCCCACTTCTGGGTATATCCTCAAAAGGGGCGGAAGCAAGGATTTGAAGAGATGTGTGTACGAAGTGAAGCATTATTCATTAGGGTCAAAAGCAACAACTTCAGGGTTCATTAATAGGTGAATGGATAAACAACAGGTATATCCAGATAATGGAATATTATTCAGCCTTAGGAGGGAAGGAAATTCTGACACTCTACAACGTGACTGAATCTTGAAAACATGCCAAGTGAGATAAGTCTGATGCAGATGGACAAGTATGGTGTGATTCCACTTATCCAAGGTACCTAGAATAGTTAAATACACAAAAACAGAAAACAGAATGGTGGTTGCCAAGGGCTAGGGGAGGGAGGATGGGGGAATTCTTACTTAATAGATAGAGAGTTTCATTTGGAAGATGAAAAAGTTCTGGAGGTGGATGGTGGTGATGGTAACATAACAGCACGAATATATTTGCCACTGAACTGTATACTTAAAAACAGTTTAAAAATGATAAATTTTATGTATATTTTGCCACACACACACATATACACACAGGCCCAAAGCCCATTCTTATCCTTACCTTGCGTAGCCTCTCGGCAGTGTTTGACACAGTTGATCATTGACACTTTCTTTAAAAAAAGAAACCCAGCTGTCTTTTGGTGATAGACTTTACATGCCATAAAATCCACCCATTTAAAGTGTATGATTCAATGGTTTTTAGCATGTGCACGGAGTTGTGCAGTCAACACCACAATAAATTTTTTGAACATCTCTCACCCCCCTAAAAACCTATTCATTAGCAGTCACGCACCATCCCCCCACCACTTAATCCTGCCCAGTAACCCTTGGCCCTGACGGATCTGTCTATAGATTTGCCTACACTGAGCGTTTTCTCTAAGTGGAATTGTAACAACGTGATCTTCAGCGACTGGCTTCTTTCTCTGAGTATAATGTTACCAAGATTCTTACATGTTTTATCGTGCGTCTGTACTTCATTGCCTTCTGTTGCTAAATAATATCCCGTTGTATGGATAAGCTGTGTTTTAGTGATCCGTTCATCAGTTGACAGACATTTGGGTGGCTTACACTGTTTTGGCTACTATTAATAATGCTGCTATGAACATTTGTGTGTATGTTTTGGTGTGGACATGTCTTTTCATTTCTCATGTTCTCACCTTCTTAAAAGACATTTCACTTACCTTCTGGCACACCACTCTCTAAAAGTCTACTGGTATTTTAAAATCTGTCATTTACGGTTCTAAAAGGAGGGTTGATCTGGAAACATTGAAGAATCATCTTGTTGCTTTCAAATTCAATGTCAGAATTTTAGTTTAAAGCACTTAATTTTTTCCCTTCCCCAGGTAAAAGGGCATGACACTAACTTGTAATCCCCACCACAGAAATGAGTTTTCAAAATTTCTTAGCACTTGCTTTTCTGAAAGAAAAACAATGGGCAAGCTTCTTGGTCATTTCTTTGCCTCTTAGCTCATGATAAAGGCAAAGGGCCAGATTCTATTTTAAATGATCTTACAGGGCACACTGAAGGCTTTGAAATCCTCAGAGCTTTTAAAGATGTGAAAGGTTAATAGATGTGAACTCGAAAAGTTCTGTATACTTTTGGGTTTTTGAGAATTTTAATCACATGTAGAAAGCTCCACTGTATGCTTTTTTTTTTTTTTTTTTTTTACAAAGGAAATACTTATTCTATCATTTGGCTGTTTGATAAGTGATTTTTGCATTGTCATTTTTATTTTTGTTGTTTTGGTTTGTTACTGTTTGTTTAAACGTGGTATTTTAAATAACCCTTGTATTTTCTGTTCTGGAATAAATTACATTATGAAAATCTATGTTTAAGTAAAACTCACATTTTAAGGAGTATAGTGGATTGAATGATGGTTCCTAAAATAATATATCCATATCCTAACTTCTGGAACCTGTGAGGGTGACTTTTATTTGGAGAAAAGGTTTTTACAAGTGTCTCCAGATGAGATCTGGCTTCCCAGTTGGCACAGTGGTAAAGAATCTGCCTACCAGTGCAGGAGACATTAGAGACTCCTCATATGTGGGTTCGATTCCTGGTTCGGGAAGATCCCTTGGAGAAGGAAATGGCAAAGCACTCCAATATTCTTGCCTGGAGCATCCCATGGACAGAGGAGCCTGGTGGGCTACTGTCCATGGGGTCACAGTTGGCCACGACTGAGCACGCATGCATGGCCTGGCCAGGTGAGATCATCCTGGACTGGGTCCTGAACTCCAAGGTCAGCTTTTAAGAGACCGAAGGAGAGGAGAATGGCCAACTCCTATGTAGATGGAGGCAGAGATTGCGTTTTTACTGCCACAAGTGAAGGAACCCCTGGAGACTAGAAGCTGGAAGGGTCAAGGAAGGGGTCTTAGAGCTTATGGAGGGCAGATGGCCCTACCAATGCCTTAATTTTGGACTCATCCTCCAGAATTGTGAGAGAATGAATTTCTGTAGTTTTAAGTCATCGAATTTAGTAACTTCTTTTGGGCAGCCTTGGAAACTCGTACAGAGACAGTGCTAGTTTAATGGTTTTACAGGAGAACTTATTGAGTAGCAGAGGGATTCATTTTTTTGTTCTTTGAATCACCTGATGTCCACCTCTGGTGGGAGGACAGCACCTCCTAGGTGGTGAGTGTACAGTCCACCGCTGCCTGCCCGGCCCCCACCTCAGTCCCTGCCATTCCCCTGAGCTGCTTGGCTCTGCATTTTCACTGCCAAGCTTGTAGCCTGAAAGCTCCCAGCTCCCCTCCTGTTAGATAATTGTGAATTTCCTGGACAGTCTCTTCTTTGAACTGGACTGTGAGCTTTGATCCAGTGCATCAACATGGTACTTCCCTCTTCACCTGGCTTAGACAGGGGTCCCAATTTCAAAATGTAAAACCATTCTGATTATATGAAAAAAAAAAAGTAAATTGATGCAGCCACCATGGAAAACAGTATGGAGGTTTCTCCAAAAAAACAAAAAAAAGAAAGAAAATTACCATGTGACCCGGCAATTCCACTCCTACATATTTATCTGAAAAAAACAAAAACACTGGTTTGAAAAGATGCATACACTCCAGTGTTCAAAGCAGCATTGTTTACAATTGCCAACATATGGAAGCAACCTAAGCGTCAATTGACAGAAGATTCGATAAAGATGAGGTGCATAGATACAATGGAATATTACTTGGCCATAAAAAGAATGAAATTTTGCCATTAGTAGCAACATGGATGGCCCTGGAGATCATTATGCTTAGTGAAATAAGTCAGAGAATGACACATACTGTATGATATCACTTACTTGTGGAATCTAAAGACAACAACCAACTAATGACTATAATAAGAAGCAGACTTACAGATCGAGAGAACAGACTAGTGGTTGCTGGTAGGGGAGGGGCAAAACAGAAGTGGAGGAATAGGAAGCACAAACTATTGGGTGTAAAATAGGGTACTAGGATGTATGGCACAACATGGGGAATATAGTCAGCATTTTGTAATAACTGTAAATGGAGTGTAACTTTTAAAAATTATATTAAAAAATTTAAAAGAACAACCACCTCAAATTAAACACAACAGGGTATAAACAAAGTTCAAGGTATGAGGCAGCATGAAGGGGTGACCAGATGCTCTTCCACAGGAAATTACTGCCACAGCACTGAGAAACTAGTGATGCCAGATCTGACTTTTAAAAAGAAACTGGTAATCTGGATTTGCCTATAAATTTCCTGATTTCCAAATAAGGCAACTAATTCACAGTAAGAAATAAAACACCACCTCAAACACAAGCAACAAAAATGTGTGTGTGTGCAAACCAAACAAAAACATACCTGTAGGCCCCACTGGTCCATGTGTTCCATCTTGTGAGAACTCTGTCTTCAGAAGGAAAGGTGGTGGGGTAGATCACTCCCCTATATCTCTTACATCTTTGGGGCTATCTAGGAATCTCTATCTCCTAAATGGTAGGAAATATTAATAGAAGGGTCATCAAAGGTCCATATAGTGAAAGCTATGGTTTTTCCAGTAGACATGTACGGATGTGAGAGTTGAACTGTTGAACCATAAAGAAGGCTGAGCGCCCAAGAATCGATGCTTTTGAACTGTTGGTGTTGGAAAAGACTCTTGAGAGTTCCTTGGACAGCAAGGAGATCAAACCAGTCAATCCTAAAGGAAATCAACCCTGAATATTCATTGGATGGACTGATGCTGAAGCTGAAACTCCAATACTTTGGCCACCTGATGCGTATAGCCGACTCATTAGAAAAGACTCTGATGTTGGGAAAGATTGCGGGCAAGAGAAGGGGGTGACAGAGGATGAAATGGTTGGATGGCATCACCAACTCAATGGACATGAGTTTGAGTAAATTCTGGGAGATGGTGAAGGACAGGGAAGCCTGGCACGCTGCAGTTCATGGGGTCACAAAGAGTTGGACACAAATTAGCATCTGAGCAATGTTTGCTGAGTTGGCCTGCTAAACTGAACAATCCAGAGACAATGTAACATGTTAAATATTTTATTCACATTGTTTATAAACTGTATCCACCTGGGAAACACATGAATCCAAAAAATAGATTATTTTACAGTCATTCACATTTTTTAAAAACAAGTTACTTTTGACGTGAAACTCTAAGATGGGGCCCTCAGTCCATGTTGTGGTTCAGTGCCTTGTCATATGAAGCTTCCTGCTCTGGGGAAGGGGTCCTGCGGGCAGTCCACCTAGCTGGAGTCACTAATGGCTCACCTACCTGTGACTGGTGAGAAAACGTAAGTGCAGACTTTAACCCATGAACATTCACTGGTGTAAATCCACCGTCACTATTTTTGTCAAGGAAATATGCATTTTAGAGTTTGCATACCCATCAGGTAAGGAAAACAAAACAAGAGACTCATAGTTTAATTGGCTATTACAGAGCCGTCAGGAAATTCCTGGCTCTATAAAGGTTTAATGGCTTGCCCACAGACAGAATCAGTGAATTATGATTTTATTGTGTTGAGAGCTTGAACCATAGAAACAGCAGTGGTTTGGAAATTGATGCAAGCATCATCGATTAACTCTGCACATCTGATGCTCCCTACTCTGAAGAAGAGGGGGAATAAATTCAGCAAGAATTAAGAACGTGCCCAATTTTAAGTGTGTTAGCCCGAATGGATGGCCATGCGGGTTTTGCTGAGCCGCTAAAAAGATATTCTGGTTAGGAAAACTTACTATGCTAAATCCAGTTACGTATCAGCTTGATGGCTTAGCTCCTTTACTAATTAAGAAACTTTATTATGGAATTTGACTTGAACGATTTAAAATCTTTTTATTTTATCACATCTCGCCCCCTCCTACTATGTCAACTACAAACCAATCACTTTTTTTTTTTGCTTTGTGAGCTGCCACAGTTCCCTGTGTGAGCACTTTGGAGCCTTTGGAGTGGGAGCCGCGGACGAGCCTCTCAATGGCAGAACTGGGGCCTTTCTCTCTGAGCAGCGCTGATGGCGCTGGGCGTTGTGGTTCTGCAGCTCTTCACTAGGGAAGTGATGTCTGATCAGGGTGCCACAAAAGGTCACTCCCTCCTCCCCTTGGGTTAAAAAAAAAAAAAAGAATTGCTGAAGGGCTGCAGCCATCACCCCAAACAGGCAACAACGACTCTGAACCCAGACGTGAGCTGGGGTGCGGAGGGATTCTATCAGCACGTTGGCAGGTTTTTTTTTTTCTTTAAAAAGGACTTTCCAATGAGCTGGATGATGGAGCAGATCATAGCTTGCCTTCCTGCCACCCATGTGCATTTTTTCCAAATTTGTACACTAATCTTCGGTCAACCCGTTCCAAGATTCCGGTTTTATAGTAGTACCTGCGAACACAGCAGATGAGAAACATGGGGAGGGCTCACACCGCGGGAGAACAACGGGACACAAGCCCTGCCCTTGTTCCTCTCAGGCCAGTCTTCGGTGACCCTGGTATTTTCACACCCTCTTATCAACTTACACTTAAACCTTTCCAGATATCTTGAAGACTGAACCTCACCCCATGCAGTTCAGTGTGTGTGTGTGTGTGTGTGTGTGTGTGTG
>ML663010.1:9125374-9561825 GCA_007570785.1 Antilocapra americana
CGCGATGGCCTTAGAGTGCCGAGCATGGTGTGTGTGTGTGTGTGTGTGTGTGCGCGCGCGCGATGGCCTTAGAGTGCCGAGCATGGTGTGTGTGTGTGTGTGTGTGTGTGTGTGCGCGATGGCCTTAGAGTGCCGAGCATGGTGTGTGTGTGTGTGTGTGTGTGCGCGCGCGCGATGGCCTTAGAGTGCCGAGCATGGTGTGTGTGTGTGTGTGTGTGTACACTGCCGAGCATGGTGTGTGTGTGTGTGTGTGTGTGTGTGTGTACACTGCCGAGCATGGTGTGTGTGTGTGTGTGTGTGTGTGCGTGCGATGGCCTCAGAGTGATCCCTGGGGAACACTGCTGAGAATGGCAAGCATGGCGCGTCAGTCTACAAACCCTCATCCCACCTGTAACTAAGACCCAAAGTGTAGTCTCATGACCTTTTAGTTATCAAGTAAAAAGAGCCGCGTCATTTCCTGTGTGTGCTGTTGCTTCAGTCGTGTCTGACTCTTCTGCAACCCTGTGGACTGTAGCCCGCCAGGCTCCTCTGTCCATGGGATTCTCAAGGCAAGAGTACTGGGATGGGTTGCCGTGCCCTCCTCCAGGGGATCTTCCCGACCCCGGGATCGAACCCGCATCTCTTACGTCCCCTACATTGGCAAGCGGGTTCTTTACCACTAGCACCACCTGGGAAGCCCAGTTTCCTGCGCTGACCATTTCATGTAACTGTGCCGGCAGACTCCTGGCATTCCGTGCTGCTCACTTACCTCAGAGCTCTGCTCAGCTTTTCATACGTCATTCTGTCATTTTTCTTCCTTTGTCCCCACATCTTTGCCAGGGCTTCTGACTTAACCACCCGGAAAATACCTTGCTCCCTATCTTCCCATTCCAGAATGCCACAGTTTTCCTCAGGAGATAGAAGCAGGTCTCGCACAAATTCCCATAAATGAGAGCTCTGGAGGCCTTTAGGGAAGCAAAAAAAAGTGAAAAATTAGAAAAAAATCTTGAGTCATACAACTTCCTATGAAACCATGAGGATTGCTCCTTCATGGAGTTATGTCCCAAATTTATGACTGAGCACTCTACTTAGAGGCTTACTGAGCTGTGAAATGTTCTCTTCTGTTAAAACAATTACAAACACCCACAGAGACACCAAATTTACGGTGACCAGCGACACTGGTTCACGAAGCTTCCCTGTTCTATGGCACTCCCGACCAATTCTTATGGAATTAATGACACGACAGTCGAAGGATGCTTTCATTCTTTCTGACAAGCAGTATGGTTCTACTGAGACCCCATAGCTACAACCATCTGGCTGGACTAATCCTATAGTTGTGTTTTTCATGAAAAACTGCTATTTCTCTTGTTTCATTGTGTTGTAGTTAAAACTGACTCTGGAGCCTGGGTTTGGGTCCTGGAATTTACCTCTTCTTGCTCTGTAACCAAATCTCTCTAGTTACTCTCTCTCTCAGATGGGTTAGTAAGAGGACCTATCTCATAGTACAGGTTAGAGGATGATGATTTAATATGTGTTAAATGGTTAGACCCAAGCCCAGCAGGATTGACCCTGTAGATCTGTCTCTGTGCTGGGAAAGCTAACAGAATTGTTATTATCCTGGAGTACCTTTGAGAGAAGGATCCACAGTAGACCAGGAGAAAAAAACCCTTGTTTAGAAATTCAATCAGGGAAAAGAAACATTTGATGATGCTTATAAAAGTCATCACCAGTTTTTCCGCTGTGTTGTTTGGGAAATAATTAGTGCTGCTCAAACACTGGGTCTCGAAGCTTATTGAAGTAGATGATGATGTCTCATGAATGGTTTCAAGGAATTAGCAAAGACAAATGACATCAGTACACTTACTTGTTCGACTCTGACTGTGACAGTCTTGACTTTTGATGCCACTTGTTTTCAAGCAACTGGAATCAGCATCTGCAACAGAGTGATTTACAGCTGCAGGAAGAAATCTAGAGGCCACATTCTGACCTCAAGTCACACCAAATAAGCAGCTATTAATTGGACACCTTCGGGGCAGTAGACAGCCGGTGCTGGGTGTTCTGGGGGTAAGTGGTAGGTTTCAGGAGAATTTGTATTCAACACTGGGGCCCAGCTGTGTGTCAGATTCCAGGCTCTGAGCTGGAAACAGAAAGTGAAGAAGGCAGACTTGATCCCTGCTCATGTAGAGGCTGAGGACTACAGGGCTAGGAAAATGCAAGTGAAACACAAATCGCCTCTGCTGTAAGTGTTATGAAGGAAGGAGGCATCAAGAGAATGGAGGCAGGTGAAAGCACCTGCTGCATCTAGATGGGACGGCCAGGGCGGGTCTCCTGGAGGGGACACACTCATGCTAATGTCAGGAGGTGGGAGAGGGTTTCGGAGGGAAGGAGCAGCAGTGAGAAGCCAAGGGGACCGTGGGGTGCTAGGGATGGCAGGAGGTGTTGCCTCAGGGGCAGCGGGCTGCTGGCAAGTCACACGGGCACCTGGTAAAGGCGAAGGATTTTATTCCACAAGTGGAGACTTAGGACTTCGACAAGATTCACACTTTAAGAAGATCCCTCCGGCTAGTGTGTGGAGAACAGACCCAGGGAAAAGCAAAGAGACTAAAGCTTATGAAGAGCAGAAAGCAAAGCATGAAATCAATGCAGGGTTGGATTAGAACTCAGGCTGTAGCAGTCTGAGACAGGAGTATAGTTTCATAATTATGAAACAACCTCAATGGGAAAAGAATTTGAAAAAGAGATACATGCATAGGTATAACTGAATCACTTTGCTGAACACAAAATTGTTTATCAACTATACTCCGATATAAGATAAAAACTCTGGCCTTCCATTTAGAAGCCACAGCTAAATGTCCACAGAGGCTTCTAGCCGGGGGTGGTCCTTCTCCTGTCAGCAGGTAGAGTCTGTGGTCCCCACACCTCCAATGTGGGCCATGAATGGAGCCCAGAATTCATGCCCTGAGACTCCCGAGGCTGGCAGGAAGACGTCACAGCCCAGGTCACGGTTGGGTCCAACGGCCAGCGCCAGCCCTGCAAGTGGAGTCTTGGAAGAGGATCCTCCACTCCTCCCCTCTCGTCTCCCTTCCCCCTCCCATCCCTACCTCCTTTCTCCAAGGCCTCCCCTCCCCATCCTCAAACGCAGGACTTGGATGCCTTGCATGGTGTGCAAGCCTCCCAAGCGGAGCTCTGCCCAAATTCCCTGTTTGTGTGTAAATAATAAATGTTGTTTGAGCCGCAAAAATAAAATAAAAAATTAAAAAACCAAGTGTATATGATTAAAATCTAAAAGGTGGCAGCAGACCATCCCTCCACACCCCAACATCGCCTTGCTCCCTCCACTCCAGCCGCAGTGGCCTCCCAGCTCTTTCTGAAACTCACAGGCACCTCCTCCCCCGGGGCACTCGCTCCCTTGGTCCCAAGTGCTCTTCCCTGGGCTGTCCACGGGCTCATGCCCTCATCTCCATCTTTGTTCAAAGTTACCATTTCAGGGAGGCCCTCTCTGACTGCCTGAGCTGGAAGTGCACACACTCACCCTATTCAACACTCCACGTCCTAGTTCTATTTTTTGCCACCGTATATGTCGCCATGGAACATATGTATTTATTTTGTTCACTGGCTGACTCTCCCCACTAGAGGGCAGGGATTTGTGTTCCCATGTGTATCCCCAGAACCTAGCACAGTGCGGGACATACAGTAGGTGCTCAATAAATGCTGTGGAGCAGCCATGGACTATACGGCACTATTCTCACCATCCCTGCTGTAGGGAGGCGATGCTGTAACTCCTGAATGACAAAATAAGTTGCTGTCCAGGGAGGGAATGGTGCCCTGTGCACCACACCACTGCCCAGGGTGGCTGGACTCCATGTCCGTGGGTCTTGTCCCTCCGTGGGGTGACAGCCTGCAGTGGTGCCCTGTGGTCTCCCGGGCAGAGGCTGCCATGTTAGCCTGGCCTTTCACACCCGGACCTCCACTTGCTTCTCTGGGCTTATCTCTTGCTGCTCCTCAACTCCTTCCCTGCTCTTGGGCCAGACGGTTCCAGTAGGGCTTGACTTTCTCCTGCCTCAGGGCCTCTGCACAGGCTCCCTGCCTCCCACTTCCACCCAACTAATTCTGTTCCCACAAAACTCTTCAGGAAGCCTTCTTGGAACCCACCCTCTGGGTTCTAGCCCTTCTCTGTCCCACAGCACCTGCGTGTTCCTCAGTGTCCAGCACTGGACCCACTATCCCTCTACTGTAAAGGTCCATGTCGACGGCTGGTCACCTGAACTGACAGCAGATACTCATGGAAAGTGGAAAGTGTTAGTCGCTCAGTCGTGTCCAACTCTTTGTGACCGCTGTAGCCTGCTAGGTTCCTCTGTCCATGGGGCTCACCAGGCATGAATACTGGAGTGGATTGCCATTCCCTTCTCTAGGGATCTTCCTGACCCAGGGATCAAACCTGGGTTCCTGCGTTGTAAGCAGATGAGTGCTTACTAAATGCCAAGTGCTTGGTGAGGGCTTCACAGACAGTATCTCAGTTCATCTTTGCCAAGACCCCTTGAGGCATTATTGCTTTTTGCCTTTATTGAGGAGCAACTGAAGCCCAGAGAGTTTAAGAGTTTCACCCAGGGAGGGAGAGCCAGGACGTGAACCTAAAGCGGTTCTGTTCCAAAGCGGATGTTCACAACTGCTGCCTCGGTGCGTCTCTCATGGCGAGTGTTCAACAGCTAATTAATGAATAGTCATTCAGGTTTGCTGAGAGTCTGCTGTGGCCAAGTGGTCACCCGATCTCACCTGCCCTTATGAGGGGTGTTTCTTACTCTCCCCACTTTACATATAAGAAGACAGAGGTGTCTCGCTGGGGGTCCCTCACTCACAGGCTCCTGAGGGACCACACGAAACAAGTCCCGGTCTCTCCCCTCAGGGGACTTAGACCAAGCGGGAGGGAACGGCCAGTGAACAAACCCATACTGGTGATAAACGCCGTGGAGCAAGATGTAGTAGTAGTGTGGAAGGATTGAGGTGGTGGTCAAGGGGCTGAGCGACACTGCAGTCATAACAAGAGCCAACAGAGAAAGCTCATGGACAAGAGGACAGCTGAGCAGGACAGAATGAGCCCTGGAGACATTCGGGGAGCCTGCCTAACAGCAGAGCTGAGATCCCGTCTAATTTTCTGGCCTCGGAGCCCTCTGCTCAAGCAACTGCAGCGCATCGTTCATTGAACGAACAATGACATGAACGCATGACTTCAGTGTTCGGGGTCCCTTCGGCCTCTCCTCTGCTATTTCCCATGTTACAGCTACGATTATATCACTGTGGGAAAATAGGCCTGTGCGCACAGGCCAAACCACAACAAATGCTCAGGAGAGATCAGCTGACGGTGGAGATGCTGCCAGGTGGAGAGAGGTGAATGCAGGTGAGCCGGGCTGATGGTCAGTTGATTAAGACGGAGAAAGGGTTTCGCCCTCCTCTCAGATCCAGTGCCATGCTCTGTGGCGTTGCCTGCAGAGCAGACCTGGCCTTTGTTTTAATTTAATCTTTCAGGAAGAGAGAAAACAAATGGAGAGGTCAAGATAAACAAAGGTGAACTATTAACTGGGGACAGGACAACAGCTTTCACTGAAATGCCCAAATGGCAAGAACAGGTGGAAGAGAGTCACCCTTTCAATCCTTAAGATTTCTCCCACATGCTTTGGATGGAAGCTATGTAGCTGGATGGGATGGACACAGGATTGAACAGCAAGAGGCGAGGTGGGTGGGACGGTGGGCGTTTCCACCTGTGGCTCTTGCCAGAGATAAACAGTCCTGCTCTATCAATTTCTACTTCTCAGCGGTGGATTTGACAGTAGTCAAGGGTCAGCTAGGCTGGAGGCCCCTCTTGGCTGGGGGTGGGGCTGGGGGTGGGGCTGGAGGAGCTGAAGCCATTACGTCAGCAGATCACTTCAGGGGATAGAGGTGGCCACGTTGAGGGAGGTTCCCACGTCCAAAGCTCCCCAAGGCTGCAGCGGTGACAGCAGCATGGGGAACCCCACTCCCACCCCAGGCTTCTCTGCAGAGGTCCGCAGTGTCTGAGGGTCGCTCTCCCTGCCTCACACTGACCTTCATCTTGAATGTATCCCTGTGGCAGGGCTGTGCCTGATACGGGCCAATGGGAACAGGGCCCAGGCTCTCTGTTGTCTGTGGGATTTGGAGAGGTTTGCTTGCCTTGAAACTGGAGACTGGTAAAGTGTGGCCAAAGGATATGCTCCCTGAAATCATGCTCACTGTCCTTCCGCAGCTGGGATGGAGACTGGAGGGGCAGTGTCTACACTGAGCTTGTCACGCACACATCCCCAAGAGGCCTGCGGTCCAGTTACAGAGCCTGCATCTCAGGCCAGTACAGGAGGTGCCCAGCAGCGAGGCTGGGCCTGCAGGCTTGGTTCACTGGCTCTTCTGAGGCAGGGGTGGGGCAGGGCGGGGGAGAAGAGAGAACAAGTGGAGAAGGGCTGGGGTGCACCCCTTGGGCCCCTTCTGACGGTTTCCTAGCTTGTTGGGTGTAAGTCAAAAATCCCTGTTCTCTGAATCATCGTGGCACTGGGCCCAGACCCAGAGGAATCCTGAGTCCCAGGTGTCAACTGAGTGAACAGCAAAGTGAGCACAAGGGTCTGGGGGCACGCGTGTGTGCACGTGTGTGCACCTGTGGGCATGTGGTGCAGAGCGCAGCGTATAGGAGCATAGACCTTGAGGAGACGAGTTGGAATCTCAGTTCTGCAATGACTTGTGACTTGTGAGTCCCAGCACTTCCAGTTTCCTCAGCAGCAAATGGGGATAATGCTGCTAGCTAGTGAAGTTACTCATTGGCAGAGATGTGGATGGCCAAGAGACTATCATACAGAGTGAAGTAAGCCAGAAGGAAGAAAACAAATGTCATATATGAACACACACATGTAGAATCTAGAAGACTAGTATGGATGATCTTATTTGCAAAACAGAAATAGAGACACAGATGTAGAGGTCAAACATATGGACACCAAAGGAGGAAAGCGGGGGGTGGGATGAATTGGGAGATGGGGATTGACATACATACACTATTGATACTAAGTATAAAACAAATAACTAATGAGAAGCTATTGTATAGCTCAGGGAACCCTACTCAGTGCTGCCATGACCTAAATGGGAAGGAAATCCAATAATAAAAGAGGGGATGTATGTTCACATATAGATGATTCACTTTGTGGTACAGTAGAAACTAACATAGCACTGTAAAGCTACTATTCTCCAATAAAAATTAAAAAATAAAAATAAATAGTGAAGTTATGATGAGGATTGTGGTTTTGGAGAAGACTCCTGAGAGTCTCTTGGACTGCAAGGAGATCAAACCAGTCCATCCTAAAGGAAGTCAGTCCTGAATATTCATTGGAAGGACTGATGCTGAAGCCGAAGCTCCAGTACTTTGGCCACCTGATATGAAGAACTGACTCATTGGAAAAGACCCTGATATTGGGAAAGATTGAAGGCAGGAGAAGAAGGGGACGACAGAGGATGAGATGATTGGATGGCATCACCCACCCTACGGACATGAATTTGAGCAACCTCTGGGAGTTGGTGATGGACAGGGAAGCCTGGCATGCTGTAGTCCATGGGGTTGCAAAGAGTCGGACACGACTGAGAGACTGAACTGAACTGAAATAACAATGTACGTAGGATATTTGGCCTGGCAGCATGCTGGGCATGTAGTAAGGATTTCACAAACGGCCACCATAGCTATTAATTTAATCTTATAGTTATTGAAGATGGATGGGAACATTGCTTGAAGCCCCCAGATGGATGCCACTTTGTCCTAGTTGGTCAGGCCCCCAGGCCAGGACCTTTGTGTGGGTCTCAGTAACCAAGAGCAATCATCATCAGCAGCTTTAAAAAATGAAAGCTCCAAAGTTCCCTTTCCTAAACCTTCTCCATCTGCAGAAGTGAAACCATGAGGGTTAGTTTTCAGAGTCAACAAGGCCATTTGAGATTCTCCATTGCCTTATGGTTATAAATATGATCTGCTTAATGGATGAGCTCTGAATTTTAGACATTATCAACCACAAGGCCTCTAACCGTTGGTAATTTGTAATTACGATTTTTACTGCTAACAGGTACCAGTATTTGGAACAACTATGCTGCTGGCATAGGTTAGGCACTTTACATGCATTGTTACTTGAGCTCATCATGACCCAGCGAGGGTCTGACCATTTTATAGACAAAGAAATTGAGTCTGGGGGAGGATAAAGAAGCCAAGCCCCATGCTCTGCCCACCATGCTTCTCCCGCCATCTTCGCTTAGTCTCCCACTGTCTCAGGTTATCAGCCTTTGGTGAGGTCCTACAAGGCCCGTCAAACCCATGTGCACTAAAACAGCCGTGGCACAGCAGTGTGAACTCGGTCACTTACAGTCTTTGAGGGTGGCCTTGGTCTCGTCAGGATCGTTAAAAAAGGAGTAACCTGGGAAAGAAAAAGAAATCCATTAACCGTGGCATACAACCCTGGTTTCTGTGGCCAGGCCAGTAGGGGAGGTGCTGGGGAGAAGGGGAGGGATTTTATCTTCTGCTGCTCTGCTCAGTCGCTTCAGTCGTGTCCAACTCTGTGCGACCCCATAGACGGCAGCCCACCAGCCTCCTCCGTCCCTGGGATTCTCCAGGCAAGAACACTGGAGCGGGTTGCCATTTCCTTCTCCAATGCAGGAAAGTGAAAAGTGAAAGTGAATCTGCTCAGTTGTGACCAGCTCTTAGCAACCCCAGGGACTGCAGCCCACCAAGCTCCATGGGATTTTCCAGGCAAGAGTACTGGGGTGGGGTGCCATTGCCTTCTCCATTTATCCTCTGCAGGGAAGTTTTATTTCAGAAGGAAACCTGGAGACCACCTGGCCCTTACAGGGCCACCCCGAAGCCACTCCCGAGAGATACAACCTCCTTGGTGTTCTTCTGGCCGCTGCACAGCTTATGTGCTCTTAGTTCACCAAGCAGGGATCAAACCAGGGCCCCAGTGGTCAAAGCCCCGAGTCCTAACTCCTGGACCACCAGGGATGCCTCAACATTTTTAAAGGTCACCAGGGAGAGCCCCGGGCCAGGGCTCCCAGCAGCTTCTAGAATTTTTTGAGTGGCTATTGGGAGCAAGTCCTGGCTTGGGGTCAGGAGGCCTGAGCTCTGCGCTGGTCTGAGTCATAGACCCTTATGCAGACTTGCCGGTCAGCCAGCCTCCAGGCCTGTGTTCCTTCCTGGCAACATGTGGCAAAACCACCCTGACCACCCTGTTTGTTCTGGCTAAGATCGGGGATGTGACCTCTACTCCCTCGGGGATTTGAACACTTGTGACATGCTGGTCAAGAATGGACAGGAGCATGGACACAGGAGGCCTTCAGGAACCCGACGCGAGGATTCAGAGGGGAGACTGGAGCCTGGTGTTCTCCTCTGAAGGGTGGGGCGGGCTGCGGCTGGATCAGGACTTTCAGATCACGTTTCCACGCAGCACCACGGGCCGGAGGACATCCATTTTCTAATGAGGCATCCAACGGGAGGGCCAGTTTCCACTTACTCAGAAGACGGGAACAGGGCACAGCTGTGACTGCTGACTCCTAGGGCCGCTGGTTCTCG
This sequence comes from Antilocapra americana, assembly GCA_007570785.1. NCBI lineage: Eukaryota > Metazoa > Chordata > Mammalia > Artiodactyla > Antilocapridae > Antilocapra > Antilocapra americana. The sequence continues at coordinate 9,134,943 of ML663010.1, forward strand.
GAATGACTGGTTCTGGTCAGCCACACACTGTCCCTTCTTCCCGAGAACAGGCGGGGTTGCCGGGGGATCTTCCTCTCCTGCGCTGGGGAGCCGCCTCCTTCCGCCTCCCTTCCTGCCAACCCCGCCCTCAGGGACCAGGGTCCCTCTGATTCCGGGCCGTTGAATCCCCCTACGGTACCTGTGGAGCCAGACCACACGCTGGGCATAGAGACCCCCTGTGACTCCTCTCCCTGCCAAAACTTGGTCTGTGTCCTTTTCTGTCAGAGCCCTAATCTATGGGGTCATATAAGGCCTGAACCAGCCTTCTCAGGTGGTGCTAGAGGTAAGGAACCCACCTGCCAATGCAGGAGACATGAGATGTGAGTTCGAAACCTGGGTCGGGAAGAGGCCCTGGTGGAGAGTATGCAACCCACTCCTGTATTCTTGCCTGGAGAATCCCACGGATAGAGGAACCTGGCAGGCTACAGTCTACAGGGTCGCCCAGAGTCGGACACGACTGAAGTGACTTAGCATGCATATACGCATGCAAGGCCTAAGCTAGGTAATAACCAGTTTAACATATAACCTATAATCCAAACGGGGACTCTTTTGAGAATGAAAAACAGGATAAGAGGTGAAGACACTGTGTCCTGGGCAGACTGGGACACTGGAAACTTTGGTCACAGTACCTGCATCTCAATACGCTTTACACATTCCCACCCAAGGAACATTAAATAGAAATCTGAGAACAGAGCAGGCTGATGGAGTAATCTCACTGTGCAACACGATAACTGCCCTGGCCTGCAAACTGCCTGAAAGTCCATCACTGGGGATGGCTTTGTGGCTCCTAGGATCCTTTAGAATAAGAAGAGGCAACTTGTGGCCTGTTTAAAAACCAGCTGGTTTTTTACTTATCCATTTTGCACAGACCTTGAGGTGATGGGATGAGGGACAGGTACATTTTGATGTAATAATTGCTGGAACAGAAGGGCCCCAGAGGGGACATCCTGCAGGGGCCTGGAGACAAACGTGATTGGCTTGACCCGTGACTAAGGCTGGCAGTGCCAAGCTGCATCTTCTCCTAGGATGGGATACTCTTCTCTGTGGTCCTGGGATTCTTGCGCAAGGCTGATCCCTTGAGAGGGTTCCGAACAGAGCCTACCTCCTCCACGAGACTCTGTGATTTGCTCAGATTTGCCTTGTTTCCAGGAAGGCCCACTCTGTGCAGACCACTGCCAGTGACTGGTAGGTCACTGGCACTGGCAATAGTCAAGTACAGACTGGAAGTCAAGGGACAGCAGGTCTGTTTGTTCCTTCCTTGCCCTCAAGAGGCCATGGTTCCTAGGGCAGAAGCCAAGTGGCGCCTGAAGGCCACCATCCTGGGTTTTTGTGCCCTCAGGCACTCATGATGGGGCAGATCAAGGTGGGGGCAAAGAATATTAGAGCTGGAAGATCCTCTTTGGGTTTCTTCCCAAATAGGAATCCCTGTCACAGCACTTCATCAAGCAAGGGACCATTAGGTTGCTTGATTATCTCCAGTGATGGGGAGCTTCCTAGCTATGATAACTTTGAAACAGCCTTTTTATTTTTTTTAAACACCCAAAACATTTTGTTTTGGAGTATAACCGGTTAACAATGTTGTTCCAGTTTCAGGTGAACAGCAAAGGGACTTGACCATACATGAAACAAAAGAAGGTGCTTTTAGAAATGTCTCCTTAAATTGAGCTGAAATGTGTTTCCTTTATTTATGAAATTATTTTTTCTTCTTGGTTATATTCATTACGACAAAAGCAGATGTCAGTCACTGTATTTGCTTCCTTATCTGCTTGTGCCAGGTAATGTTTCACTCATCCTGTCAAGAAGGCTGAGGATGTGTGTATCATTACCTCACTCCAGAGGTGAGACAATGGAGATTCACAGAGGTTTAACCATGTGCCAGAAGTCCTGTGGCTCTGATGTATTAGAGCCAGGGTAGGAACAAAGGTCCTTCTGATCTCGCAGCCCTCGCTTTGTACTGACTTTCCACGAATCAGCCTTGGTTTCTGCGTGACCCTGGAGAAGTTACTTAGCCACTTGGGACTTCAGTCCCTTTATCTGTGATATGGGGAAACAGAATTATATGTTCTCAAAAAGCCTTTCCAGATTTAAAAAACCTGTCCATATACATTGTATTCTTTCAGGGCAAGTGTGTGCATGCCTAGTCTCTTCAGTTGTGTCTGACTCCGCACAGCCCCATGGACTGTAGCCCACCAGGCTCCTCTGTCCATGTGATTCTCTAGGCAAGAATAGTGGAGTGGATTCCCATGCCCTCTTCCAGGGTATCTTCCCAACCCAAGGACTGAATTCCCATCTCTTACGTCTCCTGTATGGGCAAGAGTGTTCTTTACCACTAGCACCGCCTGGGAAGCCCTTTTCAGGGCATGAAGTGAAAGTCAGTCAGTCGTGTCTGACTCATTGTGACCCCCATGGACTGTATAGTCCACGGAATTCTCCAGGCCAGGATACTAAACTGGGTCCCAGGAATCGAACCGGGGTCTCCCACATTGCAGGCAGATTCTTTACCAACTGAGCTATCAGGGTAGCCCCCCCTTTCAGGACATGTTATGTGTTAAATAAAGATACTGGCGCCACCTTGTGGCCATTTGATCTTTGACCATTAGGAATGTGATGAAAGCAAATTGCCATTAGTTGAGCCTCCCAGGAAACAGGGAAGGTAAAGGGTCTAGTTAATTTTCTGCTGCTGCTTAATGAAAGGTTAAGCCGAAGTCTCTTTCTGTCCACTTTTTATGGCTACCAGTCTTTATGAACATAATATTTTGTTGTATCAGCCTGGTTCCTGGGCAATCCCTGAAGATATTTTAGTTTTCTTTTTCTTTCTTTATTTTTTTAAAGAATGGACTCAACTTACTTTCTTGGTGCTCACTCTATTTTACCTCCAATCTCCGATTCTAGTGTGTTACAGATTCTAGGTATGGAAAGGTCTGATTAGTAAAGGATCTGGGTTAACAGTTGCAGTTAATAAAATATCACCACGTGAGTGGGGTGGGGCAGGACCTCAGAGGTCATTTGGTCCCAATCCTGAGCCCTTGTCCTTGAGGCCCCGCACTCTGGACACTGACCTTGTGAGCGGATGCTCTGGAGGATAAAGTACAGATACTCCCCGCAGACACCGGCTGCCTCCATGAACTCCTCCTGTGTCATGCCACACAGCTGCAGGCCGCTGATGTTGAAGTGGCAGAAGGAGATGCAGTTGGCATCCAGCTTGTACTGGTCGCAGCAGAACTGGAGCCATTCCCAGACGTGGCGCTTCGTCCAGTACTCGGGGTGGACGGACGTCCAGTAGGAGTCGCAAGCTGAACCAGGAAGAGACAAGTGAGGGATGACAGTTGGGAGGGGATTAGAAGCCCCCCGAAGGAGGCTCTGGTTTTGTTAACATGCTCATCCTCCATCCAGTGAGTCAAAGGGGCCTCCAGTCCTGGGGTGCTTTCCTGGGACCGTAGTAACCTTCTATCCTGCAGTGAAAACGAGAGGCATCCTGTGTGTAGACTTATTGGTGGAAGAGAGAATGAGAGGGGTGAGAAACCTGATTATGGCTTGGGAGTACCTTGAAGGGGGGTCACTAGGGGAGAAGGAAAGAAAAAGGCCCTTCAGGTACTTGGTTTCAGACAACACGATATCAAGAGTACAGACTTCAGAGCCTGACAAGCCTGGGTTTTAATTCCGGTTCCAAGGCTTTCTACTTGGGCAAGGTCCACAGATATTTAAGCCTCAGTTTCCTTATCTGTAAAAAGGAGATAATATGCTCCACTCACAGGGCTGCTCTGGAGTTTGCGGCTAATGCATATAGACTATATGGTGCCTAGAAAATTATTGATCAATACTTATTAAATACCTGTGGTGTGCCAGGCACCATTTGAAGCCAATTTGATTCCCTCTGCTTTTATGGACAGCTGCCCCACACTGGCTACTGGTTTGTGTGTTGCCTCTGGCCGTCTTGGGTTGCTGAGATGTTGCCCAAGTGTTTGGCAGACCATGGATCACCAGAGCAGGCTTCTCTAGGGGGTGGGGGAGGTGGAAATGTTGGTTGTATTGCTGTTCTTGTGTTTTTGGTGGTGTTTTGAGGGATTTCTATCCCAAGGCCAGATCCCCTTCACTCCTTCATTGAAGCCCCCTGTGCCCCCAGGCAGAGGTGGGTACCATCCTGTCCAAGAGGCTGAGAGGTGGCTGTGCCTGACCCAGGGGCAGAGATGGGTGCTCAACAGACTGTCCCAATGCCAGGAGAAACTAAAAGGTTGACAAATTAGGTGTGGAAGAGGTGAGGGACCAGGTCCTTGGTCAGGCACTTTGACAAATCATGCAATTACTATGGTACTCATTCATTCATTTGTTCATTCATTCAAAAAGCTTCAGTTTTCTCATCAGTAAAATGGGGATAATGATAGCCCCTGTATCATATGGTCATCCTGTGGATTAAATGAGTTAATACATATAAAGGTACTTAGAAAAGAGTCTAGAAGATTTTTTAATGCTATTATTAAGATTATCATTAAGCACCTTTGCTGACAAAGGTCCATATAGTCAAAGCTATGGTGGTTATCTAGTAGTCATGTACAAATTGAGAGTTGGACCATAAAGAAGGCTGAGCACCAAAGAACTGATGTTTTTGAACTGTGGTGCTGGAGAAGATTTTTGAGAGTCCCTTAACAGCAAGGAGATCAAACCAGTCAATCCTAAAGGAAACCAACTCTGAATATTCATTGGAAGGACTGATGTTAAAGCTGAAGCTCCAATACTTTGGCTACCTGAGGTGACATGCTGACTCATGAAAAAGACCCTAATGCTGGGAAAGAGTGAGGGCAGGAGCAGAAGGCGGGTGACAGAGAATGAGATGGTTGGATGGCATCATCGACTCAATGGACAAGAGTTTGAGTTAACTCCAGGAGGCAGTGAAGGACAGGGAAGCCTGGCGTGCTGCAGTCCATGGGGTTGCAGAGAAATGGACACGACTTTGCGACTTAACAACAAAGATTATCACTGAACACCTACTATGTGTGAAACAACAAATTGTGAGCTAAGGATTCATGATGAATGGGAGGTTTGGTTCCTGTCCCCCAGGAGGTCACAGATGAGGAACCTGAGGGTCACAGGAACCTGAGGGTCACAGAGGACCTGCTGGATGTACCACAACCAGTGGTGGGCAGACTTGGGATATGAACCCCAGTCTTCACTCGAAAGCCAGAGCTCTTCCCATTCTATCACGTTCAGAGGGCAGTAGAGAGAAGAGATGAAACACGGAAGGAGAACTGGAGGCCGGAGGAGAGCCAGAGAGAAGGAGAGGGCCAAGGAGAAAGGAGCGGGCAGAGTCAGGCAGAGGTGACTGGCTCAGGCTGTGTGGATGAGAGCGCCTCTCACGAGTTAGACCCCACAGTAAACGGCAGCGAGGCTGTTGTGATTCTCCCTTTCAATGCTGCATCTGCTACCGCTATCCCCAAATGAATGGTGGCAATTCTAATATCAGGCAGGAGATGGCTTCTCTGCCCCTAAGCACCCGTTCGTGTTGGTCAGGCTGCTATATGCCCTGACCTGCATCAGCTTTGCTTCCTCAAATCCTCCTACATGGGTAATAGGAAGAAACTGGGGCTCCCTCTAACTCAGGGCCCTTCCAGAAATCTCTTTTCCTACCACGAAGTGGATTGAGATCAAACTAGGTTTATTATAGACTCGGGTCCTTGGACTCTTTAATCAATAGAAATTGATAAGCGACCAGACCAGGAATTCAGGCAAGGCTTCCTTCTGACTGTGCCGCAGCGCGACGGAATGAGAACAAGAAACAGGTGTCCCTGCTAGATGCTGGAGGAGGGTCAACCCGCTCTCTTAAGTAGGGTGAGGGAGGGGCGAATTGGTGGGTCAGGCTGGAGGGGTGGTTTAGGTGGTCTGCCCAGGGATCACAAACGGTGCCCTGCTTCTGCTCAGAAGTGGTGGTTGGGTTTTGGCCTTTTTGTATTTTATTGTTCATCATTTAGGGCTTCCCTGGTGGCTCAGGCGGTAAAGCACCTGCCTGCAATGCAGGAGACAGGGCTTTGATCCCTGGGTTGGGAAGATCCCTTGAAGAAGGGAATAGCTACCCACTTGTTTTCTTGCCTAAAAAATTTCATGGACAGAGGAGCCTAGCGCGCTTGGGCTGCAGTCCATGGGATCACAAACAGTCAGACAGGATTGAACGACTTTCACTTTCAGCCGTTTGCCCCAAGTATGCATGCCTACAGTTATTTTTAGTCCCTTGATAGTTATTATTATTTTTGTATTTTATGTTCGAGATGTTTGTTTGGCTGTAAGCACTACAGCAAAGGATCCCAGATCTTAGGTTTGTTAATTAAGTTTTCAGTCAGAGTTGCTATCTGGCCAGGATGCCAGAGGCTGACGTTGCTGGGTGAGAATGCACCCCTATCAGTCGTGGGGTGGGTGGGGTGGGGCTCCAGGGTCTCCTGGGGAAATCTGGCGGCCTTTTCCCATCTGGCCTGTGTTTCCAAGTGCTGAGTTCTGGCTGGAGTAAACCCGGGGCCTCCACCTCCCTGGTATTCCCATGAGAGACTTTTATGATCTTTCAAATTCTTCTGCCCCAGCCCTGAGCTGAACCCCGCCAGGGGTACCTATCTGGGCGCTGCCCTTGGAGGACACGTTTTCTTTCTTTTCATGGAAAGTGTTCGCCAAGTCTCCAGGCCCCTCCTCGCCCCTCACCTCCACCCTCGTGTTATTTTCTTTGGCTCCCGGAGACGGCCATGGCCGTGTTGTTTCTGGAGGCCAGTGAGGCCCGAAGGGTTCAGAGAAGCGTCGTGGGCACTGGGAAGGTACCGCTGGCTCCACCTCCTTCCCTGGGCTCGGCTGCTCCCAAGCTCCCCACAGAGCTGGCTTTGTGCGGGAGTGCCTCCCGCGGCCCCCAGAGTGGAGAGAGAAGGGGCTGTTCTCGGCCCTGTGCAGGGCGAAGGGCCAACACGGTGGGAAGACTTTCGGCTGTGGGCTGTTTGCGCCATCCTGTCCTCACAGCCGTGAGGAAGGCCTGCTTCCTCCTCCTCACTCCGTCCGTCCCCACCCCTCCCTCAGCATTGCCTCCGGCCCCAGGTCTGTTCACGGGCACTTCTGGTCATTTAGGATGGCATCAACCGTCTTCTAATTCCTGCTCATCCTCAAGACACAGCTCACCGCCCCTCTGAGGGAGGCCAGTCCTCCTCACCCCGGCTCAGGGGTCCTCCTGTCACCTCTCTCCCCATTCCCCCAGGTGGGCAGGGCCAGCTGGGCTTTGTTCCTGAGTGGGCTGGGGGCTGGCTTAGCCCCCTGCCGGTGCTTGGGGAGTGAAATGACCAGCCTGGGCCCATAGCTGTTACCATCACTTCACAGGGAGGAAACTGAAGGCCTAGGAGGTTACAAGGCTCTACTAAGGCCACATGGCTGGTCAGTAAGGGAGTTAGGCCCCCACTAACCCTTCCATCTTTGCAGGGGGGAAGTTTGCATCCTATTTGCCTCCCTCTTCTTGGTTGACAGGGACCAAACTGGACACACAGGCTAAACAATTTGGATGAAGGTATATACGTAGAAGGGGCTTCTCAGGTGGTGCCGTGGTCAAGATTCTGCCTGTCAGTGCAGGAGAAGCAAGAGATGCGGGTTTGATCCCTGGGTGGGGAAGATCCCCTGGAGGAGGACATGGCAAACCAGTCCAGTATTCTTGCCTGGAAAATCCCATGGACAGAGGAGCCTGGCGGGCTACAGTCCATGGGGTCACAAACAGTTGGACATGACTGAAGCAACTGAGCGCGCGCATCTTAAACCTTCTACACACACACACACACACACACACACACACACACAGAAGGTTTAAGATGCAAATTCCAAGGTCTCATGCAAATGGCCCACAGCACAGGCTCTGTGAGCAGGACTTGGCAATCTGCATGCTCATATACCCACAGAAACTGTCCATGCTCACTGGAATCTGATATCCCCTGGAGTAGGAAATGGCAATTCCCTCCAGTATTCTTGCCTGGAAAATTCCATGGACCGAGGAGCCTGGTGGGCTACAGTCATGGAGTCTCAAAGAGTCAGACACAACTGAGTGACTGAGCATGCATGCACATATATATAAATATAATTAAATTAAAGTATATGTACATAGTTTATATAAATACTTATATAGTACAGTGTATGATGTATATTATATATTTTATGTTTCATATGTATATTTATATATATAATGTACATATATAACCTAGGTTTGAAAAATCTGAGGAAGGATAGAGAGACTGATGATAACACTGAATGACATGAAGGCCATTTTACTACTTGGAAGAAATGAACTCAGAGAAAATAAAAGACAGGGTAATTCACCCAGAGAATATATTATTTTCAACAAGTTGTGCTGTCTGGAAATATAAAGGGTTTTTCTCAACATGTCTACTCTTCACAGAATAATCTAGACTTTATAGAGAAACTGTACCATGAGGCACTTCTGCCTATGTTTACCAGCTGGGGACAGATGACATCCTGTGTCTGGTAGACTTAATCCAAAGGTCCCCAGGCCATGATTACACAGCAGGCTTGGCCAGCTCCTTTGAAGTTGGAACTAGGTCAGGACACTTGTTTAAAGGGTTAGCTGCACTGGGAAGAAGACTTACGGGGCTAAAGGGAGTTTTCAGCAATTCTGGGGCGACGTTCTCAGAGACGATGCTATAACCAGGGATGCATTCAAATTCAGAGGGAGGGCTTAAGCTTAGAGCTGGGCTAGTGCACTCAGATGCCCACAGGGTCAGCAGGTAAAGTCCACGCCCAAAAGTGGCCCCCGACGGGGACGGTGAGAATGGGCAGGCTCATGCCAAGTGGACAGCTGTGGCCCAGCTCTGCTAGTTGGCTGTTGCCAGGCAGGAAGGTAGGCCCTGTGCTGCCAGGCCCAGACTGCTATGTGAAATCTTACAATTTTTAAGTGCTGACTTATTTAGTTTTTAAAAATTACTCCGAGGGGCAGTTAAAACTCTTCCACAGGCTGGCTCCCTCCTGGTGGTCACTTTTGAAGGAGAAATTCACAAGCTTCTGGACAGTTGTCTCCTTCCAGACTATTGTTTAGAGGGGGCATGCTAAGATTTTATTTATTTTTATTGAAGTATAGTTGATTTACAATGCTATGCTAATCTACGAAAGTGAGAGTGTTAGTTGCTCATTGTGTCCAACTCTTCCTGATCCCATGGCCTATAACCTCTGTTCATGGAATTCTCCAGGCAAGAGAATTGGAGAACCCACTGGAGTGGGTTGCCATTCCCTTCTCCAGGGGCTCTTCCTGACCCAGGGATTGAACCCAGGTCTCCCTCATTGCCGGCAAATTCTTTACCATCAGCCACCAGGGAAGCCCAAAGTGACTTAGTTTTGCATATATACACATTCTTTTAAATATATTCTTTTCCATCTTGGTTTATCCCAGGAGATTGGACATAGTTCCTTGTGCATACAGTATGATCTTGTTATTTATCCATTCTAAATGTAATAGTTTGGGGAGGGAGAGGGCTGGACTGGGAATTTGGGGTTGGTAGTGGTAGAGGCAGAATTTTTATTTTTGGCTGAATAGTATTTTCTTCAAATTGAAATTTATCTGGAAAAAAGCAGTGCTGCTCTGCTGGGAGTTAAGGGGAAGGAACTAGATGACTTCCCCTCCTTAACACCAGAAGGCTCCTTGAAAAAATGACTGTTCTGGAGCTTGTTATTTGAATTCTCCCTTAAAGCTGAAAGTGTGTGTGATCTCACACTTAGAGCCTCCTCGAACTCATGAGCAAAATGGGCATAATGGGATCTACCTCTCCATGCTGTTACAAAGATTAAGTGAATCAGTGCATTGAAAGTGCTTGGAATAGGATAGGCAGAGAGTAAGTGCTCATTCAACATCATTAATATTAAAAATTAACATGTACTTGTTAATATCAGGGTCACCCCATACCACTATGTTAACTGCATTTCCTCCCCTTGTTAGCTATGCAATCCTAGTACATTTTCCTAACCTCTCTGGACCTCAGCTTCCTTCATCTCCAAAACAGGAATACTAATAGTGTCTACCTTTTAGGAAGCTTGCTGTGAAATGGAAGAGAAATGATGCATGTAAAGAACTTAGTTCAGTGATCTGGATGACAATTCAGATCAACAATTCCCTGTGTCACTTGTAATTAGTTATTATTTGGGGACGAAGTTTGTTCTCAGGGAATGAGGCTGTCTCCACCAGGGCCTCAGTCTAACTGAGGGACACGCAGAACAAAGGAACCCAAGGACCCAGTGAGAGGGAGGCAGACAGTCTGGGTCAGAGGAGACCTGAGTTAGCTGGCCTGGACCATAATTAGCATGATTTATTAGCATTGGAAACTGGGAAAGTCTTTTGCCTGGAGCAGCACTGAAGAGGGCCAGTGAATGGACTAGGTAGCACCGTCAATTGTGGTTTGTCATTGAAAGGAAGGACTTTAAGAGGAGGGACCTGAAATGATGTATGCCTTCCAGGTTTCCCTCCAGAGTTGGTCTAGCTCCATCCAATAGTCTTTCTTGACTTTCCTTCTAAGCCTGTGGAGTGATTTAGACCATGAGATGAAAAAAAAAAAAAAAAGAGCCTGAAGCAGTGTAAGAAACTGGATGGGGAAGAGATGAGAAAGCTGGTTGGGTATCATCCAAAAGCTGAGGCCATGAGCGTGTGGTTAGAAAGGACAGAGAGCAGCAGGCCCTAAGCGGTCCCAAGCCACAGCTGCCCAAAGGCTCAGATGTGTGCGGGAGAGGCTGGAGGTGGCCAACAGTGAGGGCTCTCCTTGGGAGTGTCCTGGGGTGTGACCACCGCCACGGGGCTCACCTTAGGCTTTCTGATAATTTTATATTTCATTATTTGGTTTTGATTTAGAAATTCCTAGACTCTCTTTGTATCTGATCTCAAACATCTATAACTGGAATAGGAATCTTACTTAAGAAAAGTCCCCCTGAAACCCAGATACCTCTCTCTCTGAGTATCTGGATGTTAATACCCAATATCAGCATTTTGCACCTTTAAAAAAAATTTGTTTTCCTTCAAATAAAATCTCCTTGTGCTTGTGCTCAATCACTTCAGTCATATCTGACTGCTTGTAGCCCCATGGACTGTAGCCTGCCAGGCTCCTCTGTCTATGGGATTTCCCAGGGCAAGAATACTGGAGTGGGTTTCCATGCCCTTGTCAAGGGGATCTTCCCAACACAGGGACTGAATCCGAGTCTGCTGCACCTCTTGCATTGCAGGTGGATTCTTTACTGCTGAGTCACCAGGGAAGCCATAAAATCTCCTATAACTAATGTATTTGTTGAGCACAGTACGTGCCAGTTACTCTGCTATACTCTTGAGTTTTCTCATTCCATCCTCAACACGAGGTCCTAGATCATGTAGCCTATTTTACAAAGTAAATGAAGAAAGAAAGGCAGAGAATGGTGAAAGCCCTTCTCGAGGTCACACAACGAGTAAGTGACCGAGCAAGATGAACAGTGAAAGTCACTCAGTCGTGTCTGGCTCTTTGCGACCCTATGGACTATATGGTCCATGGAATTCTCCAGGCCAGAACACTGGAGTGGGTTGCCATTCCCTTTTCCAGGGGATCTTCCCAACCCAGGGATTGAGCCCAGGTCTCCCACATTGCAGGCAGATTCTTTACCAGCTGAGCCACCAGGGAAGCCCAAGGAGAAGGTCATATATATATAACCCAGCTCCTGCAGCCAAGCCTTGGTAACCACTATGCTGCGCTGCCTCTGGAATCAAAGTGAGAGTGGGGGTGAGAGGGGGGTCATAAAGGTCCTTCTCAGCTGTCACTCCAGGTCCCCAAGGGACCTCCCAAGAAGCCCTAGAGCTGCCCCAACCTAGAAAGCTCTGCGTCGAAGTATAAGCAAGATCCCAAAGCCAGGGTGCACGGCACATTGGCCTGGCCGCCTTGGCCATCGGGGAGGGGTGTGTGGGTGTGTGGAGGGTCAGGATAGAGTTCCAGAAAGTGGGGGTGAGTCAGGATATTCCATGACTTATCAGATGTTTGGCTACTGGAACTCGATTGGAGAAATCATCTTTTAAAAATATCACCTGCTAGTGAAATATACACAGCTCCCCATTATCCACCTTGGATAAAATTTTCCAGTATCTGTAATTCTTTATTTTAAAAGAGCTGAAGGGAAGGTCAGGGTGATCTCATGACATTCTAGAGCATTTTGCAATCTGTGACCGTCCACTCACCATCCTGCAAGGCAGCCTCTAAGTGCTGGCTTTAAGAGAGACCAGGTCCTGAGCTCCTAACACACGGAGGGTGCAGGTTTGGCTGCCTCTGCTAGAGCCATTTAAGAGGCAGTAAATAGCTGGTTCTCCTGATCATGTTGCTTATTCCTTCCTGCACTTTTCATTCGTAGACCTCATTTATCCAGCAGACATACCATTTCTGTCTTCTTTTCTCTCCTTTTTGTCTCAAAGTGTCTAAGCTGCCAACAATTCTGAAGTGGATAGGTTGAGATAGAGACCTGTGTCACTTCTGTTCAATATGAAAAATGAGGTGAGGAGAGAGAAAGCTGTTTTTCCATGTGGTGTCTTGGCTGCAGTGATGACCTACCAAGTGCCCAGCACTTTGCTAAACACATTATGTGTGGAATCTCAGTCGATCTTCCCAACACCGGGAAGCAGACGCTATTTTAGCTGAGGAAAACATATCTCAGATGTTAGGGAAAACCTGGCCAAGGTCATGGGGCCGGACAGCGCCAGCACCAGCCCCGTGACCTTGGACCCAAACAGGAAGCTGCCATTTGGACAACCCTGACTTCAAGCTGGAATTTCCTAGGAGGTAGGCAAGGCCCTCAGGAGAGCTGGCCACTAAGGTGGCAAGTTGGCAGAGCAGTGTCTGGAGGAGAACTTGGCTATCTCCTGATACATCCCTCTCAGAAGGTTTGTGTGGACACTCAGACCCATGTGTCACCTCCTGGGAGACAAAAAGACAGAAGGCCCTGCAGGGCACTCGTCCCACCGGTGGGACCCGGGGAGCCTGGTCCTCACTGGGGACCGTTTCACACCCAAACTTGACCTTTATAAGCTCAGAGACACTCAGCTTCTTCTGAAATCCAGAGTGCCAGAGGGCAAGTCCCAAACCTGGCCCCTCCCTGGGTAATGGCAGGAAGCCGGGCCATCTTGGCCATGCCTGGCTCCAAAGTCTGAGCTCTTGACAGCTACAGAAGCTCCTGGAACAAACTACATGGGGTAGGCACCTGAGGCTACCCTCTCCCATCCCACTCTGACACCACCTGGTAGAAGAAGCAGGAAGAGGGGGCTCCCAGGATGGCAGGTTTGGGTTATGTGTGGTGGGGCTGGGCTCCACCATCACGGGACACACAGGGAAGAGATGAGGACTCGGAAACCTCCGTTTTCCTCCTTCAGATTTAGCCTCTTGACCAAATACAGGGTGGGAGGGTAGGGAGAGACTGAGTACATTTCTCCTTGTCATTTTGGGAACAAGGTGCTCTTTAGGCTTGAAAAAGAACTGTCCTGTGCCGCTGGCTGAATCGGGTCCCCATGCAATTATCTGGACCCTGGTGAGAGGGAAACATGTCCCAGGTACCTGGGTGTCACGTGTAGGATTAGGGGAGGGTGTGGAATTGGTCTGTGTAAGCGTGTGCGTCGGGTCTGTCTGTGCAGTGCTGGTTTCTGGCCTGGAGGCAGGGGACTCCTTGAGGGGCCATTTCACAGTGTCCTCGGAGACTCACCCTCTCCTGGAGGCCACCTGCTTTCTGACCCTGAGTGTGAGCCCCGCTGGGCTGGAACACACAGGGTCAAGGCTGGGTGGTGAGGCCTGAGGGCTGGATCGGCGCTTGCATCACCCCCACCGCGGGGTGTGTACCTGCTGTGCTAGCCGTCAGCCAGGCTTGCCATGATGTGCAGTCACCCGGCGCCCGGGACAGAGGCCCTCAGAGCGTTTCTGGGGCAAAGCTCAGCTGGCCTCGCTTTGGCTTATGGCCTGCACAAGGCCCCGTGCTTCCTTCTTGGGTGGAGAGAACTGGGCTAGAAGAGGAGGATGTGTGGGGAGGGCGGCCTGGGGGGACAATGAGGGAACCCCTGTTTACTAAGCATTTCCTTGGTTGCCAGGTTATATATTTCACAGTTTGGCTCTCTTGATCCTTATAGAACTCATCATCCCTGCTCTAGCGATAAGGAAACAAAAGAATATATCAGAGAATAGATATAATATTACTACCGATAACCATAGCATTACATCATTTGTAAGACGACCATGTAGGATAGTTAAGGGTACAGAGCTCAAGTCAATGCGCAGGAGACTTAGTTAACTGTTAGACCTCGAGCAGGTCACGAAACCTCTCTGTGACTCAGTTTCTTCATCTATAAAATGGGAATAATAATTACTAGTTTCTCTTAGGGTTTCTGTAACAATGAGAGGGGTGTTTGGTACAGGGTCTGGGGCATAGCTAGTAAGTATTTAGCAAATGTTGGCTAAAGCCTGGATGCTCAAGGCAATCACAGTGTACTAGACTTTGGCCTAAGGGTGTCTACTATTTTGTTTAAATAGAATTGCTCCAGGAGATTGGTGTTATCTCCTTTTTACCCATTAGCAAAATAAGCTCAGAGAGGCTAGTGGAGATTCCTGAGGCCACAGAGCTGGGAAGAGGTCACAGTGAGGATTCCAGGGCTTTCTTCGGAGCAGAAGTGGCTCTTCCTCCTGCCCTGGACTCGGGCGACCCTCTGCCCTGAACACTGGTGAGAGTTGGCCTTTTCAGGCCATCGTAGCCTTGCCGCCCGCCTGAGGCCAGCCCCACCTCCTGCCCCAGCCTGTCCCAGCTCAGATGGGCTTCTCCAGTCATACACACCTGTCTGATGCTCAAAGGCAGGGTAATACTCTTCACTGCTGAACAGGTCAGTCCACGACATCAGGGGGTCGCAGAAGGACGTGTTGGGCAGGAAGGTGCTGTGTGTCACTGAGTCCAACATCACCCTGTAATAGCAGAAGAGGCTGTGAGGAGGCGGCAAGCCACAGTGCAGGAGCCCCCAGCAGGGCAACACTTGTTTTTTTTTTTGTTTGATCGCATCACTGGCACAAGGGATCTTATTTCCCCACCTGGGGATTGAACCCATGCCTCATGTAGTAGAAGTATAGTCTTAACCACTGGACTGCCAGGGAAGTCCCTACACTTGGCTTTTAATTATGACAGCAAACAGACATGCAGCCTCCCAGGAGCCAGGCACTCCTCTAAGTGCCTTCCATGGTGACATTATTTAATCCTTGCCACATCCTGTGAGGTCTGTGTGTACATCCCCATTTTATAGATGAGAAAACCGAGGCAGAGAGGTTGAGACAACTGCCCAGGCAACATGGCCAGTAAGTGGCAAAGCTGGGATTTGAGGATGAAGGCTTTAATTGTGCAATAATGCCTCGTTCTTTACTTTTCCTGTCCTCTCTCATGAACTCTGGATTATAATGTCTAAAAATATACTTCTGAAAACAGGGAAAGAATTATTATAAGTGACTATGCCCACAAACACTAATCCACAGTTCTGAAATCTAAAAGCTCTGAAACTGAAAGTATATTTGTGTGTGTTTGGTGCCAACTTATTTCCCAGCAAAAACAGTTCTGAATTGATTGTTATAAAACTTTTATATATAATTATATCTATACTTCTATATATGTATGTAAACTAAATCATACATTTATTAAACATATATAACTACAGTATGCTGAACAGTTTTATATCTATAGCTATAGTTTCATTTGTTCTACTTGATGAATATTCATATGATGCACTGCAGAAAATATTGATGCATTTAAGCAGTCCAAGCAGGCAATACCTTGAGAGGAGTAATTTGTACTCTGCAGTATATACCCTGGGTTGCTTCCTGATACTTGAAGAATTCTGAATTCTGCAGCACGTCCCACCCCAGGGTTTTGGATAAGAGAGTGGGGCCTTGTGATCACTATAACACACTCGCTTCACTGAGTGCCCTGGGTTGAGCAGTTGAAGCTTGTTATTCGTGGTGTCCCCAGGACAACCACTCTGAGTCAGGGTCTGGTAGGTGTTCTGTCTTATAGATGAGGGATGGGAGCTCTGAGATTCCAGATGACACACCCCATACCACCCAGGTGGCAGTTGATGGAGTTTGAGTGAAGACTCAGATTGGTCTATTTAAGAAATCATGATCCTAGTTGCTGTGCACACCAGCGGTGGAAAGCTTTGGGAAAAGATATCTGATTGAGGTTGGAGAGGGGGTAGACAAGAATGAGCAAGCATTCTTGGCCACACTAGTCTCCTCTTTCAAATTTCCCTCTGTTGTTTTCCATATTCCCACAGTTCAGAAAAAAAAAGAAAGAATTCATTCTTGGTGAATTAGAAAAATCTGTTCACCCCAATTCTCTTATTATTATTGCAATAATATTGACGAGATACTTGGTTCTACCCCTTCAGCAAAGAGGACACGGCAGCTCAAGATCACAGCTGGGAAGTGGCAAAGCAAAGACTAGATTCCAGGTCTTGGGTTATTAAGTGCATGGAATTTTAAGATGGTCAGGAACTTATAAATCATCTAGTCCAGTGTTTCCCAAACTTTAGTTATTTTCCTGCCCCATGATAACTTACTTAATTTATTAAAAAAAATCACCTCCCTTATTGTTTGACATAACTGCATTTACTTAAAAGGAAAACTTTATATCACTACTATAAATGCAAAGCCAGTATTCATTTAATATACATAAAAATAAAGACATAAGCTTTGAAATAAAAATTAGTCATCTGTCCATCGCCTAGATCAGAGGGTCTAGGCATGACCTACAGGCACAATCTAGTCCACCACCTGTTTTTGAATGGCTCACAGCTAAAATTGATTTTACATTTTTAAATGGTTATATATTAAATGGTTATATAATATGTACATAATGTACTTGATTTTGCCTTTAGGCCTTCAAATCCTAAAATATTTACTATCTGGTGCTTTAAGAAAATGTCTGCTACCCCTGACTGGATTTATATCCCATATCATGAGTTGTCTGGCATGCTGGAAATTACTGCCAGTCCAATCTTTTCCTGTATCCAGACATTTTACAGTTGTGAAAATTAAGGCCCAAGAAATCTGTATAACTTTGTCAAAGTCACATACCCTACAGTGTAGGGAATTAATTTTTTTCCAATTTTCAACCCATCTGCTTTCCTTTCTACAAACACACAAACAGGATCTAGATCCCGAGAAGGTCAGGGACTGTGTGATTCCAAAACCAGAGATCAATTCTTTGGGGATGTTTGCAAATCTGTCACGATCATCACTATCAGATATGCACGAGAACTCTGCTCCAGACAGAGAAATAACTGAATTCAGATGCTCACGTGTAGGCACCCTCTGTGGGCATCACTGGAAAGTTGCCAGACCTCACTAGGAAGTCTCCTTCCCGACGCCTGGAGAGGGTTAACATGCCCAGCAGATTATCATGTTCCTGGATCTCCCCCTGGGAGCCATATCAAACAGAGGTCAAGGCTGCCTGGGTTTGGACTCTGATTTTCCCACGGATTGACTGGTTTTATATCCCTGAGCAGGTGGCTGGATGAGGAGGGGTGGGGGTAGGAGGTTATGAGGGGGAAGAGGCCTGGTGGGAGCCCAAAGCCCTTTCTATTTTCTGGACTTGACCCCAGAAAAGTTCTCCTAAGTGATGGTTCAAGGTAAAAATACCCCCCTACCCCTCTGGGTCGGAGGCTCAGAAAATGGGAGAAGAGGGTGGCAGACCTCTGACATGATCTTCATGGGTGGGCTTGGAAAAGAAGAGGTGGCCTCCATGTGGAGAACAGTTTCCAGGCCTCTGGTGTTAATTAGAAATCCTCCAGATATAGGATGAAACAGTAGGAACGTGCTTCTTCATCTCTGCCTGACAAAACTCTCAAAAGTCATTCGGTAAATTGAATTTGATCACAGAAAAATTAGGAATATTTTTGACCAGTGCAATATTTGCTGTTTAGAAAGATTCCTTTTTTTCTCTTTGTACCAGCCTACTTGCTGGCGCTGTGATCTCTTCAGGGCTGTACTCAATGATGTCTGTATCTGATTCCCTTTGGGGGTTCCTTCTATGGCAAATTTTATCCATTAAGTTTTCTTAAAGGGCTGTTTCTGGTATACAACGCGCTGTTTTTCTTCTGTAGTTATTTTTTGCTTTGTGGAAAAATGTGTTTTTACAAAAGGCAGCAGCTTTTCATTTTTCTATTGCAGTGGGAGGAGGGGATATTGTTAACTCTTGAACTCTCCGCAAAAGACCTCGGCCACTTAACCAGCAGGCCCTAGGTGTGAAAGTTCAGGAATAATGGCTGCTTTGTATTCAGCAGCCCAGCTTCTTAGGCCTTCTACAGTCCTTGCAATAACTGAACATTTTAGCTCTTCAGATTTCTTTAATGTAGGCGGAAGAGGGTGGTGGGCAACAACAGCTTTTGGGTTCCTTCTTCTTAGGAAGGACATTGAGGCTCAGTGATATATAGTTTTAGGCCTGAAGTTATAATATGTATTCCCATGGTGGGCAGGGTTGGGGGGACAGTGACCACAGAGGGAAAACACTGGTTAAAAAAAATTGGTCTTGAGGGTCAAAAAAATCTTAGCCATCATTACCCTTTATGACCCTACAAAGCCCACAGTACCTAAGTGATGAATGGTAAATCTGTGATGTTAACATTTCATGGAGGGGGTAAGATTAAGAAACAATGATCTGGGGACTGTGGTTAAGACTTCACCTTCCCATGGAGGGAAGTGTGGGTTCAATCCCTGGCTGGGGAGCTAAAATCCCATATGCAGCCAAAAAACCGAAACATAAAACAGAAGCAATATTGCAACCAATTCAATGAAGACTGTTAAAAATTATCCACATTAAAAACTTCTTTAAAAAAACCCGATAAAAAAGGGGGTGATAATGGAAAACGAAGGTTGAGAAGCATTGGGTTAAACTTAGAGTCAGCTGCAGGACAAGTGAGGGAAGCCTAGGGAGGGTCCTAGGCCTGCTGTTGTAACCCCACATTTTTGTTTTTTGAGAGTGGTTGGCTGACTTGTCCTCATAGAAGGAGCACTGTCATGATTCTGCCTCTTGCTTTCCTCGGAGCCTCAATACTTCATTGGCTGCATGAATAAGATGGACTTTAACACATACCCTAGCTGCGTGATTTTCTTCAGGAACGCACCCGATCTGGCTGACACAGCCGTATATGTGCGCGCATACACATAGGCATATATGATGGCTGTAGTTGGATATTGCGGTCAAGTACGCTCACCAAATTGGAGTACAATTCAATCATATAGAGACGAAACCTTTAGCTCTAAAAAATTCCCCTGATTTTTTCTTCTCCTTTTCCTCCCATACCCACTTTCAGCTGTGACCTCTGGACATTCTTTGCCTGGGTTAGTCAGACCCTTGAAGTATTCTGTAGACTGCCCATTTACAGACCCATGGCAGTGGAATTCAGTCTCCCCAAAGTGTAGTCAGCCCTTTAGCTGCCTGGTAAGTAGGAAAGAATCCAGCACTTTCAGCACAGGAGGGGAGAATAATCAAGTGGGTTCTTGTCCATGCACGAGAAAGGCTGGCTGGACCTTTGGGAATGGCATGGACGCTCAGGTCCCTGGTGCCTCCAGGGGCTTCCTAACCCTTCTGAGAGTTGGTTCACTCACCAAGGGTGCCCCGGGAGGATCCACACAGTCAGAGAGACAGGCCTGTGGGCTTCTTGCCCTTACCCGAGTCAGAGGCGGCAGTCACAGGTGTGGTGTCCATGGCACCTCTGTTCAGCCTTCCAGAGAGAGTGGAAGGCGCAAACCACCCAGCCTTGGCCAGTCTGCCAGATGAGGAAAATTCCTTCCTGACCCTGGCAGAGATCATCAACTTCACTCTGGGCATGTGATCAAAAATTCACCCAATTAAGCACCTACACATTGGCTGTTTATGCACCAAAGCATCACTGTGCAGAACGGGCTGTGAAGGTGTAAACCATGGAAAAGGGGGCTAGGGAGGGCCTTCCTTGATCCCACCACTGGGGCCATCTCGCTGGGAAGAATAATGCTTTTCCCCCTCTAAAGTCCCAGTGATACCCCAATGCCCACCAGGCCCCGAGCCCTATGGGGAAGGCAGGGTCCTCTTCCTACCTTTTGGACCTCCCTCAGAAGAGACACATGGAAGAAAATCCATTGGTTGAACTATTTCAATGCTTTCTGCTAAAGGATTGTGGGTTGGGTGCTTGAATGTCTGCTCTTCTGGGAAAAACCAGAGCAGCTATGAGACTGCTTTGCTGATGTCTTGCCAAGTGATTCCTCATCTTCCTTCGGCTTGTATCAGAAGTTTGCTGGTTTGTTCGTTTTTTAGTTGTTTTTCTAAAGGTGCCGCAAAGACTCATAGGAGTTGTGCTGGATAGTTTACCGTGGGCTCCCATACAAGGCTCACTGGGTTTGGTTAAACCCATGTGTGTGTGCTCAGTCACTTCAGTCGTGTCCAACTCTGCAATGCTGTGGACTGGAGCCTGCCAAGCTTCTCTGTCCATGAGATTCTCCAGGCAAGAATATTGGAGTGGGTTTCCATGCCCTTCTCCAGGGGATCTTCCCAACTTGGGGATGGAGCCTGTCTCCCCTGCTGCTCCTTCATTGAAGGCGGATTCTTTACCCACTGAGCCACCTAGGAAGCTGGATGAAATCCACTGGGATTTAAATCCTACCTCTGCCACCCACAAGGAAAGGGATGTGGGACACATTTCTTACTACTCAGCCTGCTGAAATTTTAGTTTTTATTCTTTGTGTTTCATATAAGGTGTGTTGTGTCAAAATCCATGACTCTCTGAGCTCATCTCTCAAATGGAGATTTTAACATGCAATACTCAGGATAACCCAAAGACTTAATAAAATTAGGTAATATATGTAGATGAGTGGGCATAACACGTATGTCCATTACTGTCCCAGCAGGGGATGGGGGAATCAATTGTTATCAGTATTGTAAAAGGTTGCTACTTAAGTGACTTCTGAGAAAAGCAGACAACCAATCTGTGAAAACTCTTACCAAGAGCACTTTGAATCACCAAAAAACCCTCTCACAGAGAACATGAGGACAAAAGAATTAAGCTTTCAGTCAGAAGGGCAAACAACCGCTTCTCCTGGGTCTTTAGACTAAAACATGAAGCTGTCTCCCTGAACCGCTTTACCTTGCTGGGCTTCCGTTTCCTCCTCTGTAAAGACAGTTAGGAATCATTGTCCCTAATGATCTCTGACAGCCTTTCCAGTTTGTAAAGTTCTCAGCGCATCCGAACGAACGTGGGTCCTCAACTCCAGCGGGAGAAGGGAGCATGTGCTACACCAGCCTGCCAGCAGGGGGCGAAGGCTTAAGAACCTCGAGCAGCGCAGAGTCTGAAAAGGTCTGAGAATACCGTGGAAAAACCCTAACCATTGCTTTTCTGGAAGCATTCTATCCTGAGGAGTCTGAGAGTGCAGAACGGGTTTCCTTTAAGCTATTATGTTCAGACAATCTCCGAAAAAATGCCCCAAACTGTAATAAGGCAACTATTTTTTCTGTTTCAAGGGTGGGGGGCTGCTCCATGAGCAGGCCAATGGGAAAAGGAGGCACTTAGGCAGGAGGAGGTGGGCTTTTCTTGAAGCTGAATATTTTTTTTTGGTGTAAAATCCAGGTTCCCTTCCTCAGGTTAGCTTGAAGAAGGGTAGAGAATGACGTGCCCGTACGCATTCTCTCTCAATGAGTTCCCCTTGGTTTAATCAAGTGATCCAGAGGGAGCGGGGGCTGCCACGAAGGAGCTGGGTGGCTACACAGCCCGAGGAAGCAAAAACGTCTCTCTCAGGCCAGCAGTTAAATCCCAGTCAAACAGCTCCGGGGAGGTGCTGTGACTGATGGACGTGGCAGGAGGCCTGGCCATCTGGCGCTGGGGACGGACCCACAGACCCGGGCCCCCCAACCAGAGCCACTAAGCCCTTGACGCCCCTTACGATTTATCCAAAAGAGCAAAGAAAAGGTGCTTACGTGAGGACAGCGGTGCTGGGTCCAAAGAGGAGGTTTTCAAGGCAAGAGAAGGCAGGCGCTCCCAGCACCGGCGTACGGGGAAAATAAAGGCACCTGTAGCCTTGTGATATAAGTAACACCTACAGACAGGTCCGTTTGGTTTTTCAGGTTTATGCACAACCCCTTTGATGACGGTGACATACAGTGTGACACGGCTCCTTGGAGGGGGAACGGTTCTCACACACAGAAAATTTACCTTTATCCTGCTTTTGTGCCCAGCTCACCCCCCACCCCGGCTCCCCCGCTCCCCACCCTGGGAGTCAGTAAACACGCTGAGAATTCTCGCCTCTGGGAGCTTTGCTGGATCCTGCGTTTGCTGGCAACTCTCTTTTGGACAAGCTGGAGGGGACACAGGAATCTAGCCGTGGTGCCCATCTCTGCAGCCCCAGCCGAGTCATCCTCCTGTACGTCTGTCATCCTCCCCCTCCCCCACCCCCAGCAGTAAGGTGGGAGGGTAGGATAGGGCAGTGGTTAAGAACACAGACTTTGCAGCTAGATAATGTTTTTGTTTTTGTTTTTTGCCGTTAGATGACTGAATTCAAACCTAGGTGCATCATTTTCTAGTCGTGTCACCTTGAACCATTTAACTAGTTAAGCTAATAACAAGTCACTTTAATGCAAATAACAGAACCTACCCTCATATGAGGTCTTGCGAGTGAAGCACTGCTTGAGCTCTTTGTTTCATTCTGATTATAGTGTTTTCTTTGACAGAACACATTAATCAGAAAGCCCTTCTCCACCACTTCCTCTAAACGCATGCCCTCCCAGCAGATTGAAGGGAACAGCCAGTTTGTAGAACCAATGGTGGGGCCTTGTTTCTACTCTTTCACCCAAAGCATAACCAGCCATCGGCCACATTAACTTATTCAGCTTCTAACCTCTTGGGACATAATGTGCCATATGGTAGTTTTCTCCCTTACTTTCCCCTTTACAGATGGAGAAATGAGGAGGTTTAGGGGCTTAGTCAGGTGACCACAGCTACTAGGCTGGGGTCTGACTTGGATGCCAGCTCTCAGATGTCTTTGTGAGAACTACCTGCATCCCTATAAGAGCAGAAACTGGACCCAACATAGGCTAAAAACAGAAGTCCCCGGTTACCTGCAGGACAGCGCCGATGGCCCCCTACCTATTTGCCCTGTGCTTCCAACTCTCCTGGGCAGCTGAGACCTAAGCTTTAGAGTGAAAGCAGGGACTGGTTTGTTAGGTTTTCTTGGGAACACCAGGCATGGGAGCAAACACACAAATGCAAACACACATACGGTCTGGGGAAACAAAAGGCGGTTCATTAGAGGACTCAAGTGTCATCACGGAAAAATTGTCGGAGGAAGATACGAGGATTGCCGAGGATTCGGACTTGCTGTGTGACCTCAGGCGAGTCAGGGAGCTTCTCTGGGCTACATATTCCCTGATGGTAAAAGGAGGAGGCTGGGTTAGAGCAGCGATTTTCAAACTGTGCTCTGAGGAACCCTGGGGTTCCCTGGAGCCCTCATAAGAGCTGCTGGGGGCCGGTCGGGGGGATGAGAGAGCGGGATCAGAGTGGGTTAGGCTCCAGGCGGCTCCTCCCTGACTCAGTAAGAGCATCTCGGCTTTTATATCAATCTTCAGGATAAGATTTCTCTTGAACAAAAGAACCCACACTTGAAAGGAGTTTGCTGAGAATGGGATTAGGTGGTCACTGAGATTCCTTTAAGCTTTAAAATTCTGGGATTTGCTTCTTTCTCCTCTGTGTCTAGGGGATCTGGTTGGTCATACACACCATTTCCCACTGTTGGGTACGTTCCCATATTGTCACTAGTCTTGGAAAATCTTCTTATGTTTATATCTGCACACATATGTTCTTCTCAGCGGAGAGAGTTTCATGGAAAACATCGTATTATGATATTGTTTTTAGAAAAGAGTCTTGGGAGAAATTACACTTGTTTCTGTGCTGTCTTGGCTCAGCTATTTCAGAGTGAAAAGTTTTTGGCAGTAAATGTGTATGACAGCAAACTGTTTGTCTCCTGGTCCTGAGTGTGTAATACAGCATATCTGAGTGCCCATGTGGGAAATTACAGGCTTGTGGGCCAGTGAATAAAAAGGGTGATTAAGATAAAACCAAAATAAAAGAGGAATTTGACTCTAATTAAGTCTAACTATCACATTGAACCTAAATTTGATTGAAGTGGAGATCTTGAATGATATCAGACACTAAGCTCATAAAACCTGTATTTGAATGTCAGAGGAGGACCGAAGGAATGAGGCATTTTAGACTTTCCAGCCCATCCTCCGTCTGCTGTCTCAACCACATAGCAATACAGATAGCATGCATTAGGCTTACAAGAGCCACAGAGTGACTAAGCCTGGATTCTAGTTTTTTAAAAGATTTTTTGATGTGGATCATTTTTAAAGTTTTTTTTTAAATTGAAATTGTTACAATATTGCTTCTGTTTTATGTTTTGGATTTCTGGCCATGAGGCATGTGGGATCTTAGTTCCTTGGATAGGGATGGAACCCACACCCCCTGCACTGGAAGGTGAAGTCTTAACCACTGGACTGCCAGCAAAATTCCTAAGCCTGGATTCTGCAGAGAGACTTTATAGGTTTAAACCCTGACTTTGCCATTTTCTGGCTGAGTGAGTCTGGGAAACTTCCTTAAATTCCTTACATCCTAGTTCCCTCGTGTGTAAAGCGGGAGGAAAAGAATGCATCCCTTGTAGGGTGTTGGGTGAATTAAATGAATTAAAACCTGAGAAGAGAAGTGGTGAGAACCTTAGAATGAACTTTATTATCTGTGTGCTGTGTGTGCATGTGTTCAGTCGTGTTTGACTCTTTGCCGCCCTAAGGACTGTAGCCCACCAGGCTCCTCTCTGTCCAAGGGATTCTCCAGGCAGGAATACTGGAGTGGGTTGCCATGTTCTCCTCCAGGGGATCTTCACGACCTATGGATAGAACTCATGTTTCCTGTGTCTCCTGCACTGCAGGCAGACTCTTTACCTCTGAGCCACCACAGAAGACCCTATCTATGTGCTGGCCTGTTATATTTGTTAAAGAAATTAAACAAGGAGGCTGTTTGACTGTGGTGCCTTTAATGCCCGGTGAGCCTACACAAGCAAACTGACGCCTAAGCCAAAGTTGATTCTAAATGCACTCAGGTCCGAAAAAAAGAAATTAAAAACAACCGATCACAGGCAGCCAACTAGGATTTCCCAGATAAAGCAACTGCTTAAGCTATAGCCAATCAAATAATTTCCTTGCTTTCTTCCATGTCTGCTCTATAAAAGCCATTCCCCGGACTTCCCTGGTGGTTCAATGGTGCTTCTACTGCAGGGGGTACAGGCTGGACCTCTGGTTGGGGAGCTAAGATCCCTCATGCCACATGGTGTGCCCAGAAAATAGAAGGAAAAAAAAAGCCACTCCCCTGGCTCTTGTTGGTGGAGTACCCCTAAACTCCTAATCACTTGCAGTTTGGTGATGCCAGATTAGAATTGATGTTTGCTCAAATAGACGCTTGATAACTTTCATGTGCCTTATCTTTTAATATATTTGTTACTTTAAATTCTCATAACTCTCTGAGGATGCTACTTATTATCCCCATTTTACAGATAAAGGAACTGAGGCAGAGAAGTGAAGTCACTTGCCCATGGTCACACAGCTAGTAAGTGGCAGAGCAGTATTTTCTGCCTCCAGAGCCCATCTTCTTAACCACCATGCTAACCGGCCCCTGGGTGCTCCTGGGGTGGTTGTTTGGGGACAGGAGGAGGGAACTACACATAGAGTATCCACCACATGCCAAGAATTGTTCTCGAACCGCTCACCTGTTATCCTGTGGTTATTTTTTACTGTAATCCTGGGAAGTAGCTATGACAGCTTCTTTTAAAGGATGAAGAATCAGAGTTGCCAGGCTTGTTGGGTGTCACCCAGCTGGGCAGTGGCCAAGCCTGGGTTGAACTCAAGGCTGCCCACTGTTAAAACCACAGTGTAGACACAAGAGTTCAAGTTGGCCTTTCTCGTTTGGCTCTGGTCTCAGAGGGGGCCCTTTCCTCTCGGTTGGCTTAAGATCCCTGAGTCTCATGACTGTTGCAGGCACAGTCTGTCTCTCTGAGTAGAGCAGAACTTCTGGTACCTCCTTGATTCTCTGGTGTCTAGTATGATTCTTGGGACAAAGAAGATGCTCAGTGCATGCATGTATCATGGGAGTGAATTAAAAGGAAAGCCTCCTGACATAAGGCTGGAGGTTCCTACTCAGTTCCTTTCACTAGATGTAAAGGGTTCCCTTCTTCTCCTAGACTCTGACTCTGGTTAACCTGAGCCAGCATTTCTTTAGTCATTTTTTCTCTCCTTCAATCTGTCACCCTCATCACCCAAGGGGAAGCACATGCTGAAAACAAATGTGAGTTAAAAAAATACATTTAGGTAAAATCAGAGATGAGGCCAGTAGCAGGAACAGATTTTCAGGGTGAAGATAAAATATATGAGCTATGGATTAGGATTTCTGTCTCTATTATCTTAAAACCATTTGTTTTAGAAAAGAGTCTGTTGGAGAAATTACAGCTTCTATGCTCTATTGGCTTAAATATTTAAGAATGAAAAGTTTTCTGTTTGTGGATGTGTATATAACAAGCTCCTGCCACCTGGGAGCCATTAGATGAGGCATCAGACTGCAAGGCTTCAGTTTCCTCATCTGGACATACCTACTCTGATTCCTGGTACACAGTAAGTTCTCACTGAATGGTGACTCCTATGATCTATGGAGAGAAATGTAGATGTTGATTGAGATCACCCACCTTTGAGGATTACCACAACCAAGTAGGATAATGTTGCCCTTCTGCAATGAATAATCACAATTGCTACCATTTATCTGGCATTTACTAGTTGCCAGACATTGCCTAGGCATGCTCCATGTATTAAATCATTTAATCTTTGCGTCACTCCTGTGAGGAAGGTACCATTATTATTATCTAAAATTTACTAATGAGGAAACAGGCAGAGAAAGTTCAAGGGACTTGCCCAATATCACACAGCTGGTAGAACATGAAGCAGGATTTCAGTCTAGGTCTGTGGGAGAATCCCAAGAGGAGCCTGGTGGGCTACAGTCCATGGGGTCACAAAGAGTCAGTCACAACCGGGTGACTGAGCATGCACACACAGGTGGCACTAGGGTCAGAAGCTTCTCCATTAGGCTATAGTTTGGTACCTCTGGAGGAGGAAGAGTCTAAGTTGTGGAGACACAATTTTTTGTTTTTTGGCTGTGCTGGGTCTCTGTTGTGGTTTCTCTTGTTGCAGGATGCAGGCTTAGTTGCCCTGCAGCATGTGGGACTTTAGTTCCCCAACCAGTGATTGAACGTCCATCATCTGCATTGGAAGGAGGATTCCTAACCACTGGCCTACCAGGGAAGTCCTGATATCAATTTCTTAGGCATCTCAGGTTGCTGGGATCAAAATCAAGGATAAGGGTTATAAACCTCTTGTCCACAGAAACACCCAGGATGGACTTAAGCGCAAATAAGTGCCAAAACAACTCTTGTTGCTGGTTGTGTATCTGTTTTATTTCCTCTTTGAGTGTCGTTCCCCAGTCCCCTATATTCAGCTCATCCTTTAGCTATTCACGCTGTCCATTCTCCTGGCCAAGAACCCCAGCTTAGCAGTGAGGTTGCTCCCTTAATCCTTCCATGGCTATGAGCCTCATGGAAGAAATGGATTTTTGTGTGATTTCCACCACAGAAGGCATCATGGAGGTTAAACAATAGCAAAGACAATGGCTGGCTGAAGCATAATGAAAATGAGGGTAGGTAGACTGATTTTTGTCATTTTAAGGTTGAATTATGGTAACATTTATGAAACAGCAGACACAGTTGCATGATTGTATTTTTAGTCTCCTCTCTTTCTATAGAGATACTGGAGCATGCTGAGTCACTTTAGCCATGTCTGACTCTTTGTGACCCCATGGACTGTAAACTGCCAGGGTCCTCTGTCCATGGGATTCTACAAGCAAGAATACTGGAGCGGGTTGCCATGCCCCGCTCCAGAGGATCTTTCCCACCCAGGGACTGATCCTGCATCTCTTATTGCTCCTGCATGGACAGGCGAGTTCTTTACTGCTAGCGCCACCTAGCTCAGTGCTGTGTTTTAGGTGAGCCCAGTTGAATCTGAAGCCATAATGGCTATACACTGAATGCATCTGAGAGGTCCAGCTAAGGGAAGCCTTCTCAAAGGAAGACTTCTTAAAGAGTATGTTCATTAGCATACAACATCAGTCCCCTGGCAGGCGTGAGCTTGCTTCCTGAGAGAACTGCTGGGAGCAACAGCTCAGAGAATAGATGCCATTGACTCCTGTGGCCAGTTCATGATGTTGGTTGGAGGATGGTGCGGTGCTGCCGGTGCTGCCATTGGCTGGTATTGAATGGACCAGTCCCTTCAGCTATGACTCATTCACTTCGTTAATTGAGGAACCTCAGTAATGACAGCCTATCAGTAGGTAATCAGTCAGTCAATCATCGAAGACTTAGTCTTCCTTCAGGTGAATTGACACTTGCTGGCTAAATTTATCTGAACTTCAGTTTCCTCCTCCGTCGGTAGGAATGACCACACATGTAGTTTGATATTGTATGTCTTCACACTGATATCCATGTCTGTGCACTGAACTCTTCTGTCAGTTGTCATCAAAAAGCGTGTCTATGGTCAAGAGACTGGGGGTGATGGCAGCTATGAGGATGGAGGCTGGCGTGAGGGGGGATGCTAGGGGAAATCTGTTGTGGATCCATGTAGATCTACTCTTATGAGTCAAGCAAATCTTATTTCTAAGATGTTGATTATAATAGACAACACCGATTTAGATAAACTTTGTGGGCAGAAAACATATTAAATGTATAGGAAGATGGTAAAGGTTACCCTGATTTCAGAAATGTTAAAATGTGAACTTGGTAAATACAGTAATTGAAAAATAAGCCAGTATTTTCAGGAATATTAAAAAAAAAAAGCAAGGTCTAGTTGCATCCTTCAAGTAACAAACACTTTAGCAGCGAATTCAAAAAGAGACATTTAGAGTGAGTATAGATGTCCAAGTCAAATTTTGAGTTAGGGACTGTAGGACTTCAGGGAGGGCGAGGTCAATAAGGGCTGAAACAGTCAGAAAATGCTTCTTGTGGGATGTGGCATTTGAGTTGGGTTATGAAAAATTGGAATGACTTGCTAAAAATACTTGCTTATTATGTGCCAAGTACAACAACTATAAGAGTTGGGCCTGTTATTATCCCCATTTTACAGAAGGGGAAACTGAGGCTTAAAGAGCTTCAGGAATTTGCCCAAGGTCATACAGCTAACAAGTAGCAGAGCCAGGGTCCCATAGCCTGATTCAGAGCTTGGGCCACGGCCCACCATGCTCTGTGGTGTCTGGGGTGGCCAGAAGGACGAGCCCTTTCAAACAAGAGGAAACTTGCAGCTGTGCAGAGAGAATGAGCAGGGGATATAGCCCAGGAGCTCGTGGAAGGTTAGCTCAAGTCTAACACATGCCACCACATGGCAGTCCTGGAAGTACCTGGGACATCAACCACTGTGAACTAGCTAGTTGATGAGGGGTTTTCTGCCAGGAGTCGTCAGGATGCCCCCTCACTCAGATGACAAAGTCATGAGACTGAGAAGGAAACTGCAAAGCGGATTTTCTTTGGGGCATCCCAAGGCAAGGCCCCTCCTGGTATTTTTCTTGGGAAGTTCTGTTTATGCTCTGAACATTAGCTCATCTCAGTAGGTCAGTCCCAGTTAGAAATAATTCATCCTGAGATAATTCCTTCAGACCTTATTTCCCCCAGGCAATTGGGGAAGGCAGATTCCCTTCCCCGGGGACAAAGGAGGAATAAGGGACATTTAAATAGATTACTACACCTCCTACTCTTTACTGGGGAGTTTCTTTCTACTTAGATTGATGTACTTATCCAAAGTATGCTGGAGACAAATGGTAAACATACTAATGTTAAATCTAATTATGCAGAAATCCAACTTTTGCAAGGATAATGAGCTTAAGGTTAAAGTTGTTGATGATAGGCAGAAAACAAGATTGTATAGAATTGCATGTGATGTAATGGGTGTGTTTCTTGGGTATAAAAACTGTAAACCAACAACAATAAAGAGAGAGACTGCTCCATCACCACACATGGACTCTGCTCAGTTCTTCCACCTACGCCACTCATCCCTCAAGACCCCCGGACCCGCCGAGGCTGGACCCCGGCAGTTTTCAGTTTGAGGAGGCCTCAGAGCTTGTCTGCTTTTCAGAGTCAGGTTTTTGCGGGTCAGCAATGATGCTTGGCCAACAACTTTGATTTTTCTCTTACTTTGTCCATGAGTTTTTTCTAGGATTATACTGCATTTCTTATGGCGGTTACTGCTGGGTTTTCTTCTTCCACTCATTTTAAACTAATATTGCTTTCTTAAGTTGTTTCCTTGCAATCTCCTACTATTTCCCACAATTTAATTATCTCCCATTGAAAAGTACAAAGGTCTGGACCGCACACTGAAATTTCCTCAGTTTGGTTTTGTTGGAGACTCATTTAGAGAAACAGTCTCAGTTGTAAACAGAGGATGGTGTAAGAACTCAGGCACTGTGCTTTTACAAAATTTCAGTCTTTCATTGTTATGAACTTTTCTGATTTATCACCTTATTCGAGAGTGTGTCATCATATGCTAACTGAAATACAACAATTCTGGTACTTACAAGTACTTATAATTCCGAGGGGTGAGCCTTCAAATTTGGGAAGCTGCCTGGCCTGACTGAGTTTCACATCAGTGTTGACTGGTTTGTGCCTTGAACTTGCAAACCCAGAAAGGTTCCAATGAGGCATTTGTTACTCCCCAAGGTGTTTGTCTAGGGTCCACATTTGGGGAAGTTATCACTGAGCTGTTGGAGTTAAAGAGAAGACAACTGTCTTCTTTGGTCCTGGACATCACTTGCCCTCATCTCTTTTCATGAAATGATGTTTTAATTCCTCTCAAAGTACAAAAGCAGGTAGGTAGGATTCAGTTGTATTCTGAGTCAATGGGTATCCTTTGGTTCCAAAGAACCAATATGAAATATGGGACTTGGCTAAACATTTTATTTCTTTTCCTTTTTAAATTTTTATGTTGTAGTGGAGTATAGTTGATTTACAGTGCTATGTTAGTTTCAGGTGAACAGAAAAGTGATTCAGTTATATATACAGATATATCTATTCCTTTTCAATTATTTCCCCCTTCAGGTTATTGCAGAATATTGAGTAGAGTTCCTTTTGCTATACTATAGTCCTTGTTGGTTATCTATTTTATATATAGTAATGTGTATAGGTTAATCCCAAGCTCCTAATTTATCTCCTCCCTTCCCCTTTGTTAACCATAAGTTTGTTTTCTGTTTCTGCTTTGTAAATAAGTTCATTTGTATCATTTTTTTAGATTCCCCATATAAAGCGATATCATCTGATATCTGTCATTCTCTGTCTGACTTTCTTCACATAGTATGACAATCTCTAGGTCCATTCATGTTGTGGCAAATGGCATTATTTTATTCTTTTTTATGGCTGAGTAATATTCCACTGGGCTTCCCTGGTGGCTCAGCAGTAAAGAATCTGCCTGCCAATGCAGGAGACCTGGGTTTGATCCTGGAGTTGGGAAGATTCTGTGGAGAAGGAAATGGCAACCTACTGTAGTATTCTTGCCTGGTGGTAAAGCCCGTGGACAGGGGAGCCTGGTCGGCTACAGTCAGACACACATCTCAGAGTCAGACACAACTTAGCAACTAAACAGCAACAATATTCCACTACATGCACGTACCACATCTTTATCCATCCCTCAGTTGATGGACATTTACATTGCTTCCGTGTCTTGGCTATTGTAAATAGTGTTGCAATAAACACTGAGGTGCGTGTATCTTTTCAAATCATGTTTTTCTCTAGTTATATGTCCAGGTGTGGAATTGCTGGATCCTATCATAGCTCTATTTTTGGCTTTTAAAGGCACCTCCATACTGTTCTCCATAGTGACTGTACCATTTACATTCCCACCAATAGTGTAGGAGTGTTCTCTTTTCTCCACTCTCTCTCCAGCATTTATTGTTTGTGGACTTTTTGATGATGGCTATTTTGAGTGAGAGCTTCCCTGGTAGCTCAGCCGGCAATGCTTGCAACCTCAGTTCGATTCCTGGGTGGGGAAGATCCTCTGGAGAAGGGATAGGCTACCCACTCAAGTATTCATGAGCTTCCCTGGTGGCTCAGAAGGTAAAAAAATTCGCCTGCAATGAGGGAAACCTGGGTTCAGTCCCTGGGTTGGGAAGATCCCCTGGAGGAGGGCATGGCAAACCACTCCATTATTTTTGCCTAGAGAATCCCCATGGACAGAGGAGAGAGGCAGGCTATAGTCCATGGGGTCACAAAGAATTGGACATGACTGAGTGACTAAGAACACACATTCTGACTGGTGTGAGGTGATATCTCATTGTAGTTTTGATTTACTTTTCTCTATTAATTAGTGATGTTGAGAATCTTTTCATGTGCCTCTTGGCCATCTGTATGCCTTCTTTGGAAAAATGTCTATTTTGGTCTTCTCCCTATTATTTGATAAGGTTTATTTTTTTTTTGATATTGAGCTGCATGAGCTGTTTGTGTATTTTGGAGATTAATCCCTTGTTGGCTGCATCATTTGCAAATATTTTCTCCCAATCTGTGGGTTGTCTTTTCATTTCGTTTACGGTTTCCTTTGCTGTGCAAATTGGCTGAACAGTTTTAAATGATACAGTAACTAAACAGACAGCTGTGGTGTTGCTAAAAGCAAAAACCAGATAAGAAGGTAGCAAAGGAAAATCAAGAATAAGAAAGGGCACTAGATGATACTGAAAGATGTCTGTTCAAAGGTTAGTGCTATCACTCGGTAACCAGTGATAATTATCTCCCTAAGACGCAGTTTCCTCATCTAAAAACCTGGATAAATAAATTGTTACTTCATAGAGTTTTGGTAAGGATTAAATGAAATAATGTAAAACAAGAAGTACTTAGCTCAATGCCTGGCATTTATTAAATATTCAATAAATGATGGTTATACTTGTTACTATATTATTATTTTTGCTGCTGCTGCTGTTGTTATTAAACTTATCCACCCCTCAATCTCCTAATCAGCAAAATGAGACTAAGATTGATTGAAATATTACAGGTGGGTGCACCTGGCACTTAGTTGGTATTAATCCATTTGTTCATTTTCAGTCTCTTACCTGGTGTCTATCAAAAGTGTACTAACCTTGGGAGTTAGGTGAAGGCCAGCATGCCGGCCAACGGTTATTAACTATCTTAAATAGAGCAATACTTTTATAAGATGATATAAGATATACTTTTACACTTACACTTTTTTGTACACCTTATATTTTTATAAGATGGTCATTCCCTGACCCAAACTTTTTTGTCCTGAGCTGCCATGCACCCTTCTGGGAACAAAGAAGCTCCAAGAATCCCAACAACTCACTTTATAGAGTGGCCAACAGTTCTGCCACCTGGCCATGGCCCACTCTCCCATCTCTCTGCACAAGCCCTGTGGGTGGGCTTTGGCCAGTTTACCTTCTGCAGTACCTAGCAGAGAGTGGACGCCACCTGCCTTTATGGGAGGGCAAAAGGCGCAAGGTCTCTTTGATTCGGGGTTTGTATCCACCCCAGGCTGCAGCTGTCACCTTGAGTGAAGTTCAGGCAGCATTAAGGCAGATGGCAGATTTTGCACAAGGCCATCTGAGGCAGGAAATAACCAACTGGGGTCAAGTGTTCCAGCCAAAGCAAGCGGTGAGTTGCACAATCGCCCAGCAGACCATGGCTGTGCTAAGAGAGGCCGTCCAAGTATCTAAGGCTGTGAGTAGACTGGGGGGAGGGTGGAGATGACCAGGCTGGTTCTGGGCCTGGCCCACACTGGGATATGTGCTCAGCCCTGGCTGAAGCGGGGAACCTAGCCTTGAAGCGTTACCATCTGACCACTGATATTTGTTATTGTTGTTTAGTCGCTAAGTCATATCTGCCTCTTTGCAACCCCATGGACTGCAGCATGCCAGGCTCCTCTGTCCTGCACTATCTCCCAGAGTTTGCTCAAATTCATGTTCATTGAGTCAGTGATGCGATCTAATCATCTCACGCTCTACTGCCCCCTTCTTTTGCCTTCAACCTTTCCCAGCATCTGTATCTTTTCCAGTGAATTGGCTCTTCCATCAGGTGGCTAAAGTATTGGACCTTCAGTTTCAGCAACAGTCCTTCCAATGAATATTCAGGGTTGATTTCCTGTAGGAAACCACTGATGTTTAATCAAATTTAAATCAGAATTGGAGACTTTCTGGAGGATCCATTTAATACTGGGCCTTGAGGAGTTCATTTATCCTGACCAGAGGTGAGTAGAGTTGACTCCAGTCAGGTCACACAATATTCAGAAGGAGCAGTACTCTTTCAGGAGCCCTTGCAACTTGCAAGTTTTAGGTGATAGATGTTGAAGACAAGCCAAGATAGGTCTGGATGTAAGATTTGAAAATGTGGCAGACAGTGGCTAAAGAGGGCACTTGCAGGTAGAGTTGGCAATTAGGAGCTCCATGAAAGTGAAAGTCTTTCAGTCGTGTCCGACTCTTTGTGACCCCATGGACTGTATAGTTCATGGAATTCTCCAGGTCAGAACACTGGAGTGGGTAGCCTTTCCCTTCTCCAGAGGATCTTCCCAGCCCAGGGATCAAAGCCAGGTCTCCTGCATTGCAGGGGGATTGTTTACCAACTGAGCCACAAGAGAAGCCCAAGAATACTGGGTAGCCTATGCCTTCTCCAGAGGATCCTTCCGATGCAGGAATTGAACTGGGGTTTCCTGCATTGTCGGCAGATTCTTTACAAACTGAGCTATTAGGGAAACTTGATAGCCACTGGATAGCTATCAGGAGCTCCAGGGACCTTAGCTAAATAGAAATATAGAAAGGTCTATTTTTGAGGAGGAAAAGAGTTATGACAGATTCAACATAGAGGGGAGAACAGGCAAAATTCTACTGCTTGTACTCCCATCCATCATGTACGGTCTTAGACACAACTCCCAACCACACCCCCTCTTATATCTTCCAAGTTCTCCCCTAGACACCCTGTCCTCCCAGGCGACCTACCACACACAGCACAGATCCTCCCAGGCTGTGCACAGCCATCAGATAAACACAGTCTCCTTAGGAAGCTGATTAATAAAACTATTTTATCTATAATTACACTTGACTGATAATAATGTCCTCAGAGCCTGCATGGTTAGATTGGCTCAGATGGTAACATCCAGATTAGGACTGAACTCCCTTTGAACTCTGGACACACTGTTGGTCTCTCCAGCTCAGAGATTACAAATGGCTTTAACTGGATTCGCCCCATGGAACTAGGAGGGTAAGTAGAATTCCAGCTCGCCTTGGTTCTCTTTTCTCTCTGAGATTGTACAGGTGATATCTCTGGAAACATGTGGCCCAAAGTAGGAGGAAGGCCTGAATTCAATTACCTCCTCCAACTCACCACGGCATACTCTGGTGGCTCTACTTTCAAACCAATGTCGGTCTCAGGTTCCTTGGAGGAAGTGACTGTGAATGCTGTCTGGAGGACTGACACTTGAAAACAAACAGTTTAATTCCTGGATCTTAGGCTGTCGGGGATGGGCTACACTGAGCCATAATTAACTCTTTAAAGTCTTCGTGGTGTCCTGAAAATATCTGATTCTTTATGATGTAACGCTGAATGGAGGCAGCGAAGAGGCCTTTCAGGCTAATTACATGTTGGAATGAGGTTAATGACGTGCTGAATATTCTTTGCACGGCTCCTCCGACATTGACAAGTCATTTGGTGACACGCTAGGGCTACAGACACCGATGGCTTTTAAAGAAGGTGGGGGCTAGAAATTGAGCTAGACAGGCCCCTGACGTCATTCCCTAATTTAGTCCCTCCCCTGAGACTAGACGCTGTGTGTCCACCCCTCTCCATTTCCAAGAATTAAGAGATCTTGATTTTCAAATGGCATTCGATGCCATGGGCCTGGAGAGGGGGACTGCTATCTGCTTGGGTCTCAGCTCTCTCTTACACATTTTAGAGCAGCTGAATTTAGCTGAGGATGAAAGTAAGAGCCTACTACCCAATGGGATGCTTTTCTGCTGAGCAGAAGGCATGTCCGTATAAATAAGCAAGATGCGCATCAAAACGAACCACTGGATCACAGGAAAACGCCCAGCACACAGGAATGAGTCCTGACACCAGCCAACTGAAGGAACTTATTGTTATTATGATCCCGTTCTGCAGATGCACACTGGAATTTCAAAATTACCCAGGGAGATCCAACAACCACTCCTTTTCCATCCTTCTACTCAGGGCCAGGCATTATTTTAGTCACCTGCAGAGCTGTTTCAGGTGACTACAGCCTTGACTTAAGGGTGTCAAGTTCTGCTTTTCTGACTCCCCAACATTTCCTATCTGGATGAAATTGGGTAAAAATGAATCTCACAGCTTAGACTAAAGAGAGAAAAGTAACTACAAAAGGTACCATGCTTCATGAGGATGCTTGTCCTACCCCCGAGGCATGGTGATAGTCTGGTTTGCAGGCTCAGTGGATATATAGGAACCTCTGAATTTTCTCAGCACCCCCTTTCCCCCACCCTTGGTGGAAGGATTGGAGCAAGGCTAGCCCTGCCCACAGCTGTCTGCTCTCCCATCTGGTGCCCCTTCCTCTCCCTGAACCCTTAGACATGCAGCACCCACCTCTGCTCATTTGTCCCGCTAGGCTGGGCTGGGCTCTGGTCCTCCGACGTGGTCATTGCTTGGCCCCGAGAAGGCCCCAGTTGGCTGGGCTCCTCAGCGACAAGGATACCGCATGGCTGCCTCCAGACTGGCGACACGCCCTCGGGGTGCCCCAGCCCTGAACAGCCTCCCACGTGCAGCAGGGCCCCAGAATGGCAGCCGGCAGGTGGCCCTGCCACCTCCACAATGCCCAGGTGGGAGCTGAAGGTCAGGCGAGTCTCCTGTTTTGACGGGAGCTACGAAGAAGAGAGACACCTGCTAACTTGCCCGACGTGGCTGAGGTCTGAGCGAGCAGCAGGGCTGTGTCTGGGGAGGCGAGGCACAGCGTCTGGAGGAGGCACGAAGAAATGTGTCAGACAGAGCTCATCAGCACCTCAGCACCTGGCCAAATAGTAATTACCAGTGCCTCGTGCCACCCAGGAGAGGGAGGGTGATATCTTTATCCCCATTTTATGGAAGGGTAAGTGGAGGCCCAAGGAGGTTACACAACTGCTTTTAGCTAGTCAGAGGCTAATCTTGGCCCTGAGGGGGGGCTGACTCAGAGGTTGCCACTGCGCCATCGCAACCGTGGGCCCCAACAGATGTGGGACCTCTGTCCTCCTAGGCGGGGATCCCGTATCTCTGGCAGCTCTGTCTCCCACCTCCTCCTGAGCCCTAATCTGACTCTGCCTTTTATTCTGGCCCATTTGGCATTTGTATACAGCACAGTTCCTGCCCCGGCCCCCATCCTCCCAGGGGAACACTGGTATCCCGAAACAGCTCGTGAAGAAAAATGTCTCCAGGCAGTTAACTCAGGACAGGTTACAATCTGCTTCAGATTCACGAAGCACATGAGGGTATATTAAAATTTCTGAGAATTTGTCTAGTAAAGAAAACTTTAATTTTGCTTAACCCAGTCTTTCTCTAACTTAAGCAAATTTTCCTAGTGATATCTATTAGCATACCCAGTTACTGTTCCACCAGACAGGTTGGGAAATTCTGAAGATGACAGTCAGCTCCCCAAGAGAAGGGACTGCGCCTCTTTCCCTGTGCACCACCCACTCGTGGCAGGCTCAGGAAGCTGGGCAGATCTGAGCGGTGCCAGCGTTTTCCTAGTTCCTCAGGCGTGGAAGCCTGAAGTCGTCTTTAACACTCATTCCTCAAAGTCCTTCCCAAGGCTGGCCACCATGTCACACTGTCTCCACACCACTGTGACATTTCTCTCCTGTCTCCCTCTTCCTTTGTGACAAATGACCCACCACCTCCGCAGAGAGGGCTTCCTGACCACCCTTTCTAACAAAGCACCTTGTGTCTGGGTGATCAAGTTGCTCAACCCCAGGGGGCGCCCTCTCCACAGCCTACAACACCAGTGGTGCCTGCTGGAGTACCCACTAGGGCTGCCCTTCTCTCTTGATCCCCTTACTTCACGTTAGTTTTCTTCACAGGACTTTCCAATACTTAACATTGCATTTACATATATTTATCTGTTTACTGGTTATCTCCAGGATACCAACTCGTGGCTGTGGCAGGTGGCTCGCTGCCCAGGAGGGCTGGCCTAGGCATTAACTTGTGCTTTTTTGTTTTTCAATCATTCTTGAATCCATACCTAGCTTACAAAACCCCCTGCATGCAGTGAGTGAGAGGAGACAAACACCCAGCCTGAGCTCTGCCTTCTGAATGTCGTGTGAGAGCCCGCATCTCCCCACAAAACTGCCTTTATTCAAGTTGCGTCCACCCAGAAAGGGATTCTGATTCACACAAAGGTGCCACGTGGGCTCACCCCATGGTCCCTTCCGTAACGGGAGCCCCACGAATTGATTGGCCACTAGTTTACTATCCAAACCATGGCAATTTTGAGAATACACATGGCAATAATACTGCAGTGGGTTGCCCTTTCCTTCTGCAGGGGTTCTTCCTTACCCAGAGGTCAAACCCTGGTCTCCTGTATTGCAGGCAAATTCGTTTCCTGCAGGGAAGCCACCAGGGAAGCCCTGAATAAACACGGTACTATTTACTAATTGTATGGGCACAACAGACAAAAGTTGGGGCTGTCCTGGACAAACCAGAACACATGGGCACCCTGTCCAGGTGGGGTTGACTTTTTGTTTTATTTATTGCTTTATGCTGGCTCTCTCATGTCTGGCACATCCTATTTGTGGCATATGTTTGAGAAGATGATTCCTGCTATCATCCCCAAGGGAGGCTCCCTGTTTTAAGCCTCTCTCCTTTCCTAATCCATTCTACCACACTGATCCTCCTAAAATATCATTGCATATGCAAAAACCTCCCATTCCAGCATCTCTAAAGATTCCACAGCTCCATTTTCCAAATTGTCTTCACATTAACTTAAACATTAAATTCAGTATGCTATATATTTAATGAAAAAAATAAAGAAGAGAAAATAAAAAAGAGTGCTATGGGATAATACTTGGAGAATATTTGAATATCCACAAAGATACGGTATGTGTGTGCCAAGTTGCTTCAGTCTTGGCAGACTCTATGCCATCCTATGGACTGCAGCTTGCCAGGCTCCTCTGTCCATGGGATTCTCCAGCCAAGAATACTGGAGTGGGCTGCCGTATCCTCCTCCAGGGGATCT
The DNA here is from genome assembly GCA_007570785.1 of Antilocapra americana. Classification (NCBI taxonomy): domain Eukaryota; kingdom Metazoa; phylum Chordata; class Mammalia; order Artiodactyla; family Antilocapridae; genus Antilocapra; species Antilocapra americana. The sequence goes on from ML663010.1 coordinate 9,174,306, forward strand.
TCCTGACCCAGGGAGTGAATCCACATCTAATCTACTTGTATTGGCAGGCGGGTTCTTTACCACTAGTGCCACCTGGAAAGATACAGTAGACGTGAAAGAAAGAATTGCAGAAAATCAACATGGTCAATTTTGTTTAGCCCAGTGATCCAAAAATGCATTCAATCTAGAATTCTTGTTTTGGGGACTTCTCTGGTGGGCCAGTGGTTAAGACTTCACCTTTCACTGCAGGGCATGCACGTTTGATGCCTGGTCTGAGAGCTAAGACCCCGACCATGTGTTGGGGCCAAAAAGCCAAAGCATAAAACAGAAGAAATACTGTAATAAATTCAACAAAAACTTTAAAAATGGTCCAGGTCAAAACAATTAAATTAAAATCCTGTTTTGACCTAATACATTTGATGGGATTAGATGAGAAACACTTTGGAATACTTTTTCGTAGGCCTAAGTCCTTAGTTTGATATTCAGATGCAGTAACAATCAAATCCACATATTTCTCCATATTGAGCACCTATAACTTCCCTTACAGGAACCCTTCGTTCATTTATTTATCCAGTAAATATTTTCTGAGCAACTATTGTATGCCAGGCTCTCTTCTAGTGACTGGGAACACTGACGTGAATAAGCAAGGTCCCTGTCCTGTAGAACTCACAGTCTGGAGGTCCATGAAGAAAAACAAATTCCTGTTTTCACTAGTGTGATCTGGAAAGACCTCACCCAGGAAGTGGCATTTGAACTGAATATCACCTGAATGACTTGGTATTAGTTAAGTGGGTTTGTTCTCCATTTCCCAAAAGTATCCCCATGTATTCCTGTCTGTCCCTGATCATATTTTTCTTGAAGCTGGACTTTTTCTTTTCATGTTTTTTCACTTACCTAGATCCCATTTTTTCTTCAATGATTCCTTACAGTCTAATTTTCTCCAGTAGCCTTCTTGAAGCCCTTGTGTGTCTCCAGCAACTTTTAAGTTCCTCCAGCAAGTCAATCCATCACATGTTTGGCCTTTAGCATGGGCTACCTGGCATTGTCTTGTATCTCTTTTCCTTTGAGGCTTTCCTGAATTCATATCTAGATTGTAAGCCTTTGTGCACATCAGGAAGTCAATAAACATTTGTTGATGATAAAGATATATTCTCCAGCATAGATTAGATGAGGGATGAAAAAATGTCTTTTATCTCGCATGCCAGATTGGACTGATGGCTATGACCACCTGGAGAGTTGTGTTTAGAAGGATTCCTATGCAATGTGTCAAGAGTGCCACAACCTATCAGCAATGTTTTCTCTCTCTGTGTGTGTGTGTGTGTGTGTGTGTGTGTGGTGCGGTGGAAGGATGCTTGGGGTGGTGGGGCAGAGTGTAGGAACAACTATTTACTATTCTTGAGCTAGACTCTGCAGAGGTTCAATGTTACTAGCTCAAATGGGATTAAGTGGTGTGTAGGACTAAAGGACTTCTCAGGTAGAAGTCTAGGTAATATATCCACTCTCAGGTGCCCAGTCTCTGGATGTGGTGGATCTCGTCAGGGTTCCCTGTACCAGGAGGGAGAAGGGAAAATGATAGGAGAGAGCCTTTCTGAACACGTCAGTCTCTGGCTCCATGTTGCTTTGGGGTGTCTGCAGAAAAGAAACTGTTATAAGAGGGGATGGAAGGGGTGCAAGCTCTTCACTTGTTCAGCCTCTTAAGATGGAGCGCAAGCCAAGAAAATTTGACTCCTCTCCTTCTGTACTATAATATGGGGCTTTAGGGAAGGTCTTAGCATCCTAGATTTAGAGGTACAACTATTTGAATATGGGTAAAGAAAGAAGGAAATAGCTTTTAATGGCATCTGAAAATTATAGTAAGAAAAAATAACAAAGGAAAAAATAAAAGGAAGGAAGTCATCTATGATTTCTCATCCTGAATGTAGTTCCTACTCTGGGCTGTTTATTCATCCCTTCAACAAATATTTACTTTGTGTCCATCATGAATCATGCAGCGGGTTCTGGGCTAAAGCAATGCATAAAGCAGTGAGTGCGTTCAGTTCAGTTTAGTCACTCAGTTGTGTCTGACTCTTTCTGCCCCTATGGACTGCAGCATGCCAGACTTCCCTGTCCATCACCAGCTCCTGGAGCTTGCTCAAACTCACGTCAGTTGAGTCGGTGATGCCATCCAACCATCTCATCCTCTCTCATCCCCTTCTCCTCCAGCCTTCAATCTTTCCCAGCATCACGGTCTTTTCTAATGAGTGGGCTCTTCGCATTAGGTGGCCAGAGTATTAGAGTTTCAGCTTCAGCATCAGTCCTTCCAATGTATATTCAGAGTTGATTTCCTTTAGGATCAACTGGTTTGATCTCTTTGCTGTCCAAGGGACTCTCAGGAGTCTTCTCCAGCACCGGTGTTCAAAGGCATCAATTCTTGGGCACTCAACCTTTTTTTGGTTTAATGGTTTAACTCTCATATCTGTACATGTCTACTGGAAAAACCATAGCTTTCACTATATGGACTTTTGATGGCTCTTCTATTAATATTTCCTAGTATTTAGGAGATGGAGATTCCTAAAGAGTCACAAAGACGTAAAGGGGAGTGGTCTACCCCACCACCTTTCCTTCTGAAGACAGAGCTCTCCTCACAAGAAGGAACACATGGACCAGTGGGGCCTAGAGGTATGTTTTTGTTTGGTTTGCACACACACACATTTTTGTTGCTTGTGTTTGACATGGTGTTTTGTTTCTTGCTGTGAATTAGTTGCCTTATTTGAAAATCAGGAAATGTATAGGCAAATCCAGATTACCAGTTTCTTTTTTTTTTTAATTAACATTTTTTTTATTAGTTTTGCCAAACAATGACATGATATCACCATGGGTTTACATATGCCAGTTTCTTTTTAAAAGTCAGATCTGGCATCACTAATTTCTCAGTGCTGTGGTAGCAATTTCCTGGACATGTGTGGAGAAGCATTTGGTCACTGCTTCATGCTCCTCATACCCTGTTTGTACAAACAAACATACTTTGTTTGTACCCTGTTATATTTAGTTTGATGTTGATTTTTATTTTTTAAATGCAGTTTTTGAAATTGTGTTAATTGACTGCTTTAATCTCTTTGCAGTCCAAGGGACTCTAAAGGGTCTTCTCCAACACCATGTATCTAGAAGGAAAACATTAGATTTCTTTTTTCCGATTATAAAGTGTAGTGGACTGGAAGGTAGCTCCTCCCAAATATGTCCACATTGTAATTCCTAGAAGCTGTGACTATTACGTTATGTGGTTAAGAGTGAATAAAACATGATTTCGTTCAGGATCTTGACAGTAAGAGTATATCCTAGATTGTCCGAGTGTGATCACATGTATCCTTATAAGAGAGAAGGCTTTTAGGGCCAGACACACAGAAGAGGTAAAGGCGAGGAGGTAGAGGCAGAGAGTGGGTTGATGACAAACATCAACGGCCACTTGAAGCTGGAAGAAGCCTACCTTCCAGGGAGCCTTTGGCAGGAACGTGGTTCTGCCGACAGCTGATTTCAGACTCCTGATCTCTGGAACTGTGAGAAAATAGATTGCTGTTGTGGTTAGCCAGGAAGCTTGTGGTCATTTGTCATGACAGGTCTAGGGACCAAATGTAGAAAGTAATATGCATTCTTTGCAGAAAGTGCAGGCAAATCCATAAAAAGGAAATGTTGTGGTAATCCCACAGTTAAGTAATTCTGTAGTTAAGGGACTCACACACAGACATGAGGATTATTCTAAACATCTTTTCATGTTTTATTGTTCTTTTCAAGTTGAAGTATCATTTATAATATAATGTCAGTTTCAGGTGTATAACATAGTGATTCAATATTTTTATAGCCTATACTCCATTTAAAGTTATTGCAAATATTAGGTAGGTCAAAATATTCGTTTGGATTTTCTGTAAGATGATTGAAAAGTCCAAATGGACTTTTGGGTCAATACATTAATAAGCTATTTCTCTGTACTGTTCAATGTATCCTTATTGATTATTTATTTTATACATAGTAGTTTGTGGCTCTTGCTCCCATATCCCTAACTTGCCCCTCTGCCGTCCCTCTCCCCGCTAATAACCACTAGTTTGTTCTCTATGTGAGTCTGTCTTGTTACATACAATGATTTTATTGTTTAGAGTCTACATATAAATGATAACAGAGTATTCATCTTTCTTGGTCTGACTTACTTGCTAAGCATAATACTCTCTAAGTCCATCCACATTGTTGCAAATGGCAGAATTTCATCTTTTCAATGACTAATATTCCATTTTGTGTACACATCACATCTTATTATCTATCCATCTGTTGATGAAAACTTAGGTTGCTTCCATATTGTGGCTATTATAAATGATGCTGGTATGAATATTAGAGTGAATATATCTTTATGAATTAGCATTTTTACTTTCTTCAGATATATTTCTAGAAGTGGGATTGCTGCCTCCTATGGTAGTTCTATTTTTTGTTGGTTGAGAAACTTCCCTACTGTTTTCCATAGTGACTGTACCAATTCACATTGCCACCAACAGTGTATAAGATTAGTATATAAATATCTGTTGCTTTTCTATGCACTAATAATGAATTATCAGAAAGAGAAAGCAAGACAACGATTCTATTTAAAATAACATTAGAAAGAATAAAATACTTAGGAAGAAACTTAACCAAGGAAATGAAATACCTATACTCTGAAAGGTATAAAACATTGGTGAAGGAAATTGACAATGATCCAAAGAAATGGAAAAATATCTGTGTTCATGGATTAGAAGAATTAATACTGTTAAAATGTCCATACTACCTAAAGCAATCTACAGATTTAATGTAATTCCTATCAAAATACTCATGACATTTTTCACAGAATTAGAATAAGTAGTCCTCAAATGTATATGGAACCACAAAAGATCTGGAATTGCCAAAGCAATCTTGAGATAAAAGAACAAAGCTGGAGGAATCACACTTTCTGACTTCAGACTATACTACAAAGTACAGTAATTAAAACAGCATAGCTCTGGCTTTAAAACAGACACATGAATCAGTGGAACAGAATAGACAGAAATAAACCCACCCATCTATAGTCAATTAGTCTATGACAAAGGCGCAAAGAATATACAATGGAGAAAACACAGTCTTTCAACAAGTGGTTCTTAGAAAAATGAACAGCTATATGTAAAGGAATGAAACCAGAACATCTTCTCATACTGTATATAAAAATAAACTCAAAATAAGACTTGAAACCATAAAACTCCTAAAAGAGAACATATGCAGAGCACTCTTTGACATATATTGTAGCAATGATTTTTTTAGATCTGTCTCCTAAAGCCAAAGAAACAAAACCAGAAATAAACAGATGGGATCTAATTAAACCTAAAAGCTTTTGCATATCTTTTTTTTTTTTTTAGCATTATATTAATGACTTCCATCCAAGTCTGTCTAATGTGTGTGCTATGATTTATTTAACCAATGTCCTCGTGCTCGATGTTTTGGTTATTTCTAGTTTTCCACTGCTACAAATGCCAATGCAGACCTTTTTGATGGTAGCAACTTGGATAGGACACCTCTCCACCGCCTGGAGTGAGCCTCCCGGGGCTGAGCTTGGGAATGGTGAGTGAGAGGTCACCGGTGGGGCTTGGGGCTGGGCTGGGGATTTGGTGGAGGGGTGGGGGGTGGGCAGACTAGGCCAAACTTCTCAGCACAAAGGAGTGACTTCAAAACCCATAACACTTTTCTTTTGAATGACTAGGATTAAGGAAAAATTTACGACCCAGCTGAGAAGGGCAGGAAAGTGTTTTCAACTTTGGATTCAGAGAAAGCTAGGTGACCGGTGAGCGTAGATTTATGGCTATGCAATGGTGTCCACTGGAGTAAACATTGTTTAGAGGCTGCCTGTTGCTTCAGCCATGCCCCACCCAATGGGATGCAAAGCTAAACAAAACCATTTTCTGTGGGAAACACATTCCTCCTCAAAAGGGCAATGGGTGATGATGAAGACTTCAGAATTCGGGGCCATCACCAAATGTGGCATAGGAAAGAATACATTTGTAATCAGGAGAAAAACTTTTGTGTGTGTGTGTATTTTAATGTAGTCGCTGTCTTGTGCATTATTGTGTCTCCATGTTTCCATTTTGAGGAGAAGGTGACAGAAATTGAGGGAAGGAACAAGAGATGGACTTGAACTTGAAAAGAAATGGCCAGGGAATGAAATTCAGACACACGCTACAACCATGAAACATGAAGATGAACCTTGAGGATATCATGCTAAGTAGGGAACCCTCTTACACTGTTGGTGGGAATGCAAACTAGTACAGCCACTATGGAAAACAGTGTGGAGATTCCTTAAAAAACTGCAAATAGACCTGCCATATGACCCAGCAATCCCACTGTTGGGCATACACACCAAGGAAACCAGAATTGAAAGAGCCACGTGTACCCCAATGTTCATCACCGCATTGTTTACAATAGCCAGGTCATGGAAGCAACCTAGATGCCCATCAACTGACGAATGGATAAGAAAGCTGTGGTACATATACACAATGGAATATTACTCAGCATTAAAAAAAAATTCATTTGAATCAGTTCTACTCAGGTGGACGGAACTGGAGCCTATTATCCAGAGTGAAGTAAGCCAGAAGGAAAAACAACAATACAGTATACTAACGCATATATATGGAATTTAGAAAGATGGTAAGGAGAACCCTGCATGCGAGACAGCAAAAGGAACGCAGATGTATAGAACAGACATGTGGACTCTGTGGAAGAGGGCAAGGGTGGGATGATATGGGAGAATGACATTGAAACATGTTAATTACCATATGTGAAATCAATCGCCAGCCCAGGGTTGATGCTTGGGGCTGGTGCACTGGGTTGTCCCAGGGGGAGGGAGTTGGGGGGGAGGGAGGGGGGTTCTGGAGGGGGAGCATGTGTAGCCCCATGGCGGTTTCATGTCACTGTATGGCAAAACCAACACAATAAAGTTAAGAAAAAAAAAAAAAGAAATCAACTAGTCACAAAAGGTTACAATACAGTAGGATTCTACTCATATGCAGTACCTAAAATTGTCAGATTCATAAAAACAGAAAGTAGAACAGTGGTGGCCCAGGGGTGGTAAAGAGAGATGTGAAGGAGGAATTCTTATTTAACAGGTACTGAGTTTCAGTTTGGGAAGATGAAAAAGTTCTAGAGATGGATGGTGGTAATGGTTGCAAAACAGTGTGAACAGGCTCAATGCCACTGGGCTGTACACTTAAAATGGTCAAAATGGGAAATTTTCTGTTATGTGTATTTAAAAAGAGCAGTCCCTGATGCTGGGGAAGATTGAAGGCAAAAGGAGAAGGGGATGGCAGAGGATGAGATGGTGACATAGCATCATGGACTCAACGGACAGGAGTTCATGGCGTCGCAAAGAGTCGCACACAGCTTAGCGACTGAACAACAACAGGGGTAGCAGAGTCTGGATTCAAACCTAGGTCTGCCTAGATTTGGAACCCGTTTGAGGTTTTTTTTTTTTCTGGCTTACTGGCTCAGACTAAAGCTAGCTTCTGGGCAGTTTCTTATACACTGTTTGTTCAGTGTGACCCTCTGCAGGAACAGGAGGGCGGAGATTATTTGTTGGTTTTCTCTTATACTAAAATTCGGTGTTTTAAGATGGTCTCTGATTTGTAGGGTCTCTTCTCCAACCTCTTAGAAGTTGTACAAGTCCAATCTTGCCTGCCTTCATTGCTTTTCTAAGAACTCCTGACATCAAGACAGCTTGTATTTCAAGACATTGTATTGCAATGATTTATTGACTTATCTGTCTTGTCCACCAGGTTCTAAGCTCTCAGAGGGTGTGGACTTAGTCTGATTTATCTGTTTCCTCAGTGCCTAGCACTGGGCCTGACTCATAGGAGGGACTTATTAAAAATTTGCTGAAAGAATGAAGTCAGACAGACCAATGAAAAAGCTTTAAAAAATGAACTTGTCAAGACTTATCTGGTTCATCAATGAAATGGTCTGTGAAGAACAGTGCTCAATTTAGATCCTCACCTTGATGTCCATCTCTGTTTATCTGAATGATAAAGATTAAGTCTTGGTAGGTTGGCTGGGCAAACAGAAATAAATATGATAAACTCCTATTGTTAAGGAGCTTAGAGTCTGGAAGGGTGGTGCAAAATTACACACAAATCCGAGGAATAGTGGTTACAAGATAAACAGTGTTGAAGAGGGATGAGATTCCTGGAGAACTATGAGAAAAGAGAGTGGAGTTGTTCAGATCCCAAACCTTTGCGCAGAGGCTGCCTTCACAGGTATATAACTCTGGCACATAATCCTCTAAGACTCAGTTTCCTCATGTAAAAATGGGGGGCTATTTTATGGGTTGAATTATGTCTGCAAGGTTGTTAAAGTCCTAGCTCCCAGTACCTGTGAATGCAACCTTATTTGAAGACGAACAAACAACCTTTGCTGATGATCAAGTTAAGATGAGGTTATAACAGTGAGTCCTAAGCCAGTATGACTGATGTTCTTATGTAAAGGAGATATTGGGGTGCAAAGACAGACACGTTGGGGGGAAGACACAAGGAGAGTGGAGACACAAGGAGAGTGCTGTCTACATGCCAAGGAGTACTGGGGCTACCGCAGCCAAGGGGAGAGGCATGGGTCAGATTCTTGCTCATAGCCCTCAGAAGAAACCAACTTAACATCTTGATTTTAGACCTCGAGTCTCCAGAACTGTGAGATCACACATTTCTGTTGGTTAAGCCACACAATTTGGGGTACTTTGTTGTGGCAGCCCTAGGAAACTTGTATAGGGGCAATAATAGTTTTTATCTCATGGAGATGAGAGGATTAGGGGAGATTAGCATAGTACTTGGTATGTAGTGTGGTGCTGGAGAAGACTGTGAAGTGGGATAAGACTCTTTGAGAGAGATCAAACCAGTCTATCCTAAAGGAAATTAGTCCTGAATATTCATTGGAAGGACTGATGTTGAAGCCGAAGCTCTAACACTTTGGCCACTTGATGCGTAGAACTGACTCCTTAGAAAAGACCCTGATATTGGGAAAGATTGAAGTCAGGAGGAGGAGGGGATGACAGAGGACGAGATAGTTGGATGGTATCACTGACTTGACTGACATGAGTTTGAGCAAGCCCCGGGAGCTGGTGACAGACAGGGAAGCCTGGCGTGCTACAGTCCATGGGGTCACAAAGAGTCAGACGTGACTGAGTGACTGAACTGAACTGAACTGAAGTGCTTGATAACTCTGGGTGGGGTGATCTCTCTTGATCTGGTGAAATGACATGAGGCCTCTCAGAGGTGGTGACATTTGGATTAAGGCAGGCAAGCTGGGTAGGATGTGCACATTGGGAAGAGGTATTGGAGGAGGGGTTCATGAAACTGCCATTTGCAATGAAATCTTGGTCCCAGGAGGACATACACTCAGCCCTAACGGTCTTGCCTTTGGCCCAGGTGCAAGTGGTTGATGGGCAATGTGGGGATTCTCATTATTTTTGCCTGGCCAGCATTTTTTTTCTCTTCCTTGGATAACAGCTACTCAGTTTTCCTTAGGTAAAGTCGCCCCTCCTTGGCTCCAATCATGGCGCTGCCCTTCCCCAGGCTGGGCAGGGGGTGGGCATATGCCCTAATCAGAGCCAATCAGAGTTCTCATTAGGCATAGGTATGGATCCTGAGAAAGGGAGGGCCTCTGTTCCTCTGGGATGAGGAACAGTAAATATAATACACTTTGTGCTTCTTGGGGCCTCTTTTCCTGACTACATGGAGGAAGCCACATCTGGGATGGGGAAGAAGGCTAAAGTGCGACCAGGAATAAACCTGAGAGTTGGAAAGTGATGGAGCTGGATGGATGGATGGAGAGAGAGAGTGATCTGAAGGTAGGCAGACAGTGTTTGAACTCCAGGATTGGACATTCCTGAATAATCCAGGTGCCCTTGGACCTCTAAGTTATGAAAACTGATACAGATTGTGTTTCTTACAGATTTTGCATTGGGGTGGATTATATGCATCTGGACGAGTCCTGACCTAGTCATTATTTTCAGGAGCCTGCCTTTGCCTAAGGGCAAGCGGCTCCCAGGTGAGAACACTTAGGAGGGTGGCGAAGTGGTGGTCATGGGGAAGTGGTGTCTGTTACAGCTTCTGTCCTCTCGGAGGACAGGAAAGACTCCAGGGTGACCTTGCATCAGGATTGGCTTCAGCCGATCACTTTCTCTCAGATGTCTACACCATGAGATGATTTGGGTCCTTTTTTGACCAAAATCCTCTTCAGAGACTAAGGCTAGCCCAGCAAAGAATTTCAAAGGTTTTAGGAAGGCAGAGCTCTCCTCAAATTTATTGGAGAATTCCAGGGGACTGAGCTGGGAGACCCCTAGGACTTTTTGGGACTTCCGAGAAGAGGTTCTGGATTCTTGCCACCTTAAAGAGTGGAGGATGCCTTACAAAATCAGGGCCTGTGTTTCTCACTCTATTCCTAGCGTCTGTGACCATGCCTTGACCATAGCAGAGACTCTTTCACTATTCACTGGTTGACCAGATGAGTGAAAACAGGACATTATCTTATATGTCATTTATATGACACAAATGATGTATTATTTATTTGATTGAGGTATACACTTGGAACTTTGGAAAGCAAAGTATCAAATAAGTAGTGAGCCTAACATCGGTGTTGTGCTAGGCTTCTCAAATTTTGATGTGCATACCAGTTCCCTGCCCTGCAGACTATATTTTTTTCGGATGACTCAGCATGAAATCTCAGTGCATATTCTCTTTTTATAATGCAACATTGACATTCTCCCATAGAGACATGAGGTCTATTTCTCTCCTGTTGAGTCTAGGTGGGAGCATTACTATAATGGAAGTGATTTTTTTAAATATTTGCTTTTGGAACTTGGCCAATAGGCTGAGAAGAGACTTGACATCAGGATCTTTCTTGAAGCTATTGAAAATAATTTCTTTCTCCTAGATTTGAAGTGAGAAAGGTGTAAATCTAGAGCTGCTAAGGGTCCGTCATGTGATAGGAGACTGCTCAAGAGTGAAATCCTCACCCAAGGAAGCAGAACTGACCCAGAAAGAAATCAAATCCTGATGACTGTTTGAGCCCCTGGATCCAGCCATGCCTGCACTCCCTGTAGAGATTTCAGTTAGACAAATCAATACTTTTTTTTGTTTAAAAGCTAGCTCATTTTGGGTTTCTGTTGTCTGTATCAGAGACTGATATTAGCCAGTATGCATGGCAGCACAGAGTTTACAGATCTAGTCTTTGAAACTTCTTCATTACTATAAAAAACCAAGGATATTGCTAATTCTACTTCTCTAAGAATATCCTTGGTGTGGGGTGAGGGGGGAATCTTATCTATATCTTACTATTAATGGGTCACATCCAAAATGCCAGTGCTTTGATGATCTAGGCACCTTCATCAGGTATTTATGCCCCCTTCCCTTCATGACCCCTAGAGTTTCTTAGGCTGTCCTGACTCAAGGATAAACACCCTACAGCTAGCTGTTCTCAGCATCCCTTGCTGAGGGCAGGACTGACTCAATCCTGCCCTTCAGGGAAACCCCTTAGAGCTCCTTAGTGACTCATCTTGAACAGAGCCCCAGGTTTGCCTGGGAACTTCAGGGGAGTTGTTGTGTGAGAAACTCTAGAACACACATGAATAACTAAGATGGGCCTCAGTGCCAATTTGGAACGATTAAAGGATCCTGTGAAAGCCGACCCTCTGGAGAGATGTATACACTTCTATTGTATAATCCTCTAAATTCAAAGGGGCAGGAGTAGCTGCTTTTGATTCAACACCTGTGAAACTCCCACTCTTGCCCCTTGGGTTCTTGGCATGAGCGAAACTTCTCTCATCATGGCGACCAGCCCCAGGCTTTTCCCTATCACCCTGGGAGTGCCTTCTTAAGAATTCCTCCTGAGATCTGGTTCTGGGCTGTGTCGATTACTTTTAGTATGTTTAGACACGGCCCCTGGGTCTGAACAGCAGGAATGAATTGCCAGAAGGATCAAATCCTTACTTCAAGACAGATGACTCATCCTTCTTTAAGTAGGAAGCGATATTATGGGCTTCCCTCCGTATCTCTCCCGGTTGTCCAAATCCACATCTCCTCCCGAGGCTGTCAAACACTACCTCATCAGTGAGTCCATCTCTGACCCTGCTTCCTCACTCAGGCTGGTCTGATTTCTACAGGTTTAAAGCTTTTGGAACTCTTTATACACATTTAAGTTCATGAGTTTTCGGCACAGTGCCGGGCACAGGGCTCCTTAAGTATTTGGTGGTGACGCTCCAGGTTTCAGATGCAGCTTATTCAACCCCTATTTCTCAAAGACAGCCTCTCAAGACTGCCCAATTGGGACATATTAGAATCCAGGGTGAGTCTGATGTATGAAGCAGGGCACCCAAAGCCGGTGCTCTGTGACAACCTGGAGGGATCGGGTGGGGAGGGAAGTGGGAGGGGGGTTCAGGATGAAAGGGACACATGTATACCTATGGCCGATTTATATATATTGCAAAAATCATCACAGTATTTTAATTATCTTCCAATTAAAATAAATAAATTAATTAAAAAAGCAAAAAATGTAAAAAAAATTCCTATGGGCTCCAACAAATGAGAAGTTATTGACTCATCTTCCTCCCCTCTGGAGAGCCAGGTGGCTAAACCCATGAGACAAGACACCAAGACTGGCAACCTGCTCCTTTCCTTCCTAGCTGCGTGATCTTGGGTATGTAGCTGAACTTCTTATGACCTCACTCTCCTTATTTGGGCAACAGTGATAACGACGAGTCCTACTAGCCAGCATTTATGTGAAGATTAAATAAAATGAGCCAGGTACAACATTTAGTACCATACTTGCCACATATGTTAGCTGTTATTACTATTATCATTCAATAAAGTTCTGTTGAATGTCTAATAGGAGACAGGCCAGAGTTTTAGATTCCAGCCTCTGAACCTCACATGGAATTGACTTCTTGGTGCCCTAAAGCAGTGTCAGGGTCTTACTGTGACCCATTGTACTTTATTTTGGTCATTTTATTCATTCACTCAGCAGATATTTCCCATCCATCTCTCTCTTTAAGGTATAGCCCCCCCAGTTGCTTTGTGGGAATCAGGAGTAAGGTCAGGAACATACTTTGCAGTTTTGACTGAATGATGGATTAGCCTTCTAGACTATTGATTTCTTCACTGCCTTTTTTTTTTTTTTGTCAGCTCCCAGTCCTGTGGTGGAGGACAAGAGATCTTTGGTTTACTTTAAGGGAATGCCAAGGGTGAAAATAATACCTCTGTTTCTGCAACAGAGGGGCTGTAAAGAAAGCTTTAGAGAGAAGTGTGTGGGTTCAGACAATGCTTTCTGGCTGGTAAGGAATGAAACCACAGGGATTAGGGGACTACACTGCTCTCTCCCTTCCCCCCTTTTTTTTTTTTTTTAAAGGAACAAGCAAGGGACTTAACTCTTTATGTTCTGGGCTGAAGTTCAGTGTTTAAAATAGTCTTTGGCAAGTGGTAACATCGTTTTCAGTAAATACTTTTCTTCTTTTGTGCTCCTTTAAGTACTGTGTTCAGAATACAGAACTCCGTGGCTGACTCTGGGTGAAGGGTCACTGGCTATATGCCACATTTGCCCCACCATAGAGTAGGCGTCTGTAATCAGAACTTTGCTCCTGAAATTCTTTTTGGTCCCAGTGATAAGCATCATATAAAACTCTAGTAGGCTGTGGTTCAGCATGCAATGATTCTGTCTGAAACTGTTTCAAGGTTGATTGCATATAATTTTTTCTCTTTCAAATCTCAGGGATTTGGGGAGTAGAAAAGCCATTCTTTTTTGCAGGCTTGTCCATTGCGTTTCCAGTAAAAGCCAGTCACAACTTCCAGTTATTGCAATTATGGAAAATACCTATCCCAGTTTCCAAAACCTCGTAGGGGCGCTGCACCATCTTCTGTTGAGAACCACAGGATCAGGGAGCATGTAGTTCATCTTATTTGATGATGGTGTGAAGTTGAGCGTAGAGCTTTCCCTACTAGGCTAAAAGCTCCATGAAACCTAAACAAACCCATGGTAGGTTTTAGTCTCTATTGTTTTCTGGTGCCTATGACAGGGTTTGACAGTGGATTCTCAAGAGTTATATGCACCCAGTTGGTGGAAAGACTGCACAGTATAGCATTCATTTTGCATAACTTAGTCAAACTAAAGTGCAGTGTTTCCTTTTTTTCTTTTCATGAGTGAGGGGGATATTTATTTAACAAAGAGCGCTCGCACAAGTTCTGACCAATCAGAACTTACCCTGGAGAGTCTGGTGGCCCGCTTGCTAGGACAGCGCACTTCAGTTGCTGGTTCATGGGGCAGTCCAGGGTCTGCCAGGAATATGAGTCAGGGAAGCAGAACAGTCGGGGACAGTGTCTCTTTGTCAAACAAATTGTAACAGGTAGCGAGGCAATACTAGAATATACGTTAGAAAAGCATCAGAGTGGCTATTGTGTAGAGTGCAGTATAAAGAACGTTTTCAGGATTCCCTGGTAGCTATTCATTCATTGACCAAATATTGTGAAATTTCTTTACAAAAGGTTCTTCTCTGACTTCCAGCCTGTCACCACTTACTTTTTTTTTTTTCCCTGAAGTCTCCCTTCCCTTTGCTCAGGGAACATTTGTATTGTTCAAGAAAAGAATGAGAAAGAACACTGGGATTCACCTCATACGGCATGGGCGTAACTAAGACAGACGCCTGTCCCTTAGGAAGCTGGCCAAGGTTGACTACGCTAACTAACAATGTCTTCTAAGCCCCTTTCTCTTCCCACTGAAGCTCTAGCCTTTTCTTCAGGTGAGCCCACCTGGTTTCTAGTTTCCAGATGTTGGCTGAGCAAATGACCCAGTGGGAAGGAAGGGATGGTGAATGGCTGCTTGGATTCCAGGAGATCAGGAGACTCGGATTTTAGTCTCGTCTCTTTCTTTACCAGAAGGGAAGCAAAGAAAGAAAAGGCACACACACGAGCGTTGGGTATCTGTGGACCTATCACTTAGCCTCCCCCAGTTTCACCAACTATCAAATGAGGGGTCCGCATTGGCTGCTCTCCTCCCAGCCCAGAATCCTTGAGTCCGATGCTCTGAAATCTCCAGGCATGGGTGGAAGGTTTGTTCCAGCCCACTGCTGAGGCTGCTGGTCACCTCTTCCCTTACCTGTGTAGCTGGGCCCCACCCACAGGAATCCTGGGATCCATCTACTCTGCCGTGCTTGGGCCACCAGCCCTGGATCATAGCTCAGAGGGGCTCCCACATGGAACTACTGCCATAAGGCCTTTCATCTTCCAGGTCCACCCCTGCCTTCCTCCCCAACTCTCACTCCCTCAATCTTTCTCTCTTTCCTCCTATCTGCTTCCCTTCTTCAGACTCTCAGCCTTGCTTCCTCCTCAGCTTATCTGCTTCAACTCCAAGGAAACCAAAATGCTAAGGCTTCCATGGGTGCGGTAGACTACTGCTTTCTTACGCTGGGTCCTTGGGAAGTTACTTAACCTCTCCTTGACTTGTTTCTTCATGTGTTTATGTAATATTTGCTCCCACCTCACAGGGTTGTTGGGATAATTCGATGAGATTATATGTGTGAAACACTACAGCAGTGTCTAACCAGTGGGAGTTGCCCAGTGTTAGTATTTCTTTTTTTCCCCTGCAGCAAATTAACTTGGCTCATTGAATACATATGGGTGTGATAAAGCCAATTATTAATCTGCCTTGAGAAGTTCGCATTATCTTTCCTTCAAGCATTTAAAATATATGAGCAATTTACTCGCCAAGCTTTTTTCCCCTATTCAGCTGCTATTCTCATTGCTTCCTACAAACATATGCATGCTTCAGCCTGACTGAACTCTTTGGAACTCCAAGACTTGCTGGGTTTTCTTATCCTTCCTTGTCTTTGCATTTGTTTACCATGCCCTCTTCACAGTCTATTTTCTTTGTCTTTGCTGCTGGTTGATCTCTTAATAATAAACATTTCAGGAATTGGTTTATATGCCGCTTCCTCCGGGAAGACTTCCCTGAAGACTCCCTGCTGCCACTCCCCAAGGCAGAGCAAAGTACTTTTATGATCTTTGCAGACATCATTGTCACAGGGCTTATACCATGTCAATCTCATTATTTCTATTTACTTGTCTCTCTTTCTAAACGGGCAAGTCCTTGATGCCAGGGACTATGCTTCATCCATTTTTTGTCCTCAGCATCCTGTGCAGTTTTTCGGTACCTAACACAGGCTTAGTACAAGTTAAATGAATGAAGAGGATGAGAAAAGATCTTACAAAAACTCACTAGAAATGTAGCAAAGTCACCTTACTAAAAGATCATTTTACTACAAGGAAAACTTCTCTGTTCTTATTTCTTTCCAGATATATGTTCCTATTTGGGGCATGATTGTAACAAGTTTGAGTTTTAGAAAATCCATAGCTGTTAGAACACATTAAGAGAGGTGAGGAAGAACCTATTGGAGATAAACGTGTGAAAGGAGAAATGACATTTTACCCTCTTATGGTGATAGGAACATAGAAAGTATAAAACACACAACTGGATGCTCATAGATGCAGTTGTTTGGAATGTGGGAAAGTAGTTAGACACAGGATATGTCACACGGGGTATTGACACTGCCCAAATTCAAAAGGAATGCCCTAAGTTACTGAGAGGTTATATTATACTTTGCATATTCCACCTCAAAATTCAAAGTTGAAATCTGTTGACTGGGTTTTTAATGGTATAAGCTTTAGCCACCTGGAAATGGTCTGGGACCGTTCAATAAGTTGCTCCTTAAATGTTTTATCACAGAAACTTCATTGCTGATCTGCAGACAGTCCTGCAATCTCATAACTACTTTTGGATATGGAGGGCATCTTGCCAATACACCATAGAACAGTAAATAAAAGATGTCTTAGGGTACTGCTTTTCAGACGCTTCTCTTTGGAGCTCTGGAGGTTCTTCAGTGTTCTCTCAAATATTGATGCTCGGATGGGGAAGTCAGCGCTACATTATCTTCACCGATCACCCTCAGCCCCTATTTTCTATGCAACCGTTTAGCTGTCAGGGTGGAATTTGCTTGAAGAAGAGTCCTCTGAAAAACGTGAGGGTTTTCTTATGCCAAGTTAAAATGGGTATCCGGATATAGGGTTCTTAGGAGGCAGAGACTGAAAACCTCATCCGAGGGTGTTCAAGCCCTGGCTCCTGGACTTCGTCTCTCTGTACCTCAGTTTACTCATTGACCAAATGGGACACGCAGTAGTGTGTCACTGGTTGTTGTGAGAATTAAATTAATTTAAAATATGTAAGATGCTTAGAAAACTGCTTAGCATATAGCAAATCTATCCAAGTATTTGCTGTCTTCTATAGAGGAAGCCCCTTGATCAGGCGTACCTTACGAGGGATGAGGCAAAGCTTTGAAAACCAGTTCTAGCGAAGCCTTGAAGAGTACCTTGGTGTTTGAGAGGGCAGGGCATTTCAGTGGGGAGAGCAAGGCAAGGAGGGAGAGATATTACACATTCAGGCCCCTGGTCTGGACTTAACAAAGGAGAGGCACCACAGCTGGCAAATGTGTTAATATTTTTTCTTTATTTCTTGACTATGCTGTGTAGTATGTGGGATCTTAACTCCCTGACCAGGGATTGAGCTTGCGCCGCTTGCTTTGGAAGAGTGACATCTTAACCACTGGACCGCCAGGGAAGTTCCAGCAAATGTGTTATTATTAATTAGTGTCTCAGGTCAGCCAGTGCGGTCAGGATGTACGGGTGAGAGGAAGATGATGGAGAAAAACTTGAATGTGGCCGTCTCCGTGGTGTAGACTTCCTAGTTTGTCTGCCTCGCTAACTAGACCTTTATTCCTAGTGACATCTTTGGATCTGGATTTTAGAAAGATACTCTGGAAATGCTGTGGAAGATAAAGAAATTAGAAAGATTTCTAATTTACCTTTCTAATAGAAAAGTAAAGTCAATGGCTGTTTTAGAGATAAAATTCCCGGGGTGGGGCATGATCCTGGCAAGAGAGAGGGAGAGGTCGTAGATGATTCCAGTTTCCTGGTTTGGGTAACCGGGCGGAGGTGATGCTGTTCGTCAAGATACGGGAGACAGGAGGAGGAGCAGGTTTGGGTGGGGAAGGTAATGAGTTCACTTCTGGGACAGCTTGAAATTGAAGTGCCTGAGGGAACCGAGGTGGTGCTTCTCGGTAGCCACTTGGATGGCCGAGTCTGGAGCTCAGAATGACAGGGCAGGGCTCGAGGTACTGATTTGGAGCCACCAGTTTATAAATGAGAGTTAAAGCTTTGGGAGTGGCTGAGGTCACTCAGAGAAGGAACTTAAAGTGAGAGAAGAATAAGAATGGAATGCTGGGGCACATGGACCCCTAGGGGGCCCGCTGAGGTAGGGGTCAGCGTGGGAGACATAAATCTTCCGCTTCAGCAGACCAGCCTTCAGAGGGACCCTGCCCAGGACTTGCTCGCTCTGATGATTTATCTGAAAAAACATGACTGCTCTCAAAGGGCGAGAAGGGATTTATGGTCTTGGAATCGGTGTGCTTTGGAGTTGGAAAGAATCTCAGCGATTTTATGGTCCAGTGGGCTTTTTCTTTTTTTTTTTTTAAGCAGACAAACGTTTTCTTTTTTCGTTAAAGAAAGCTTGTGCCAAATCCCAATAGATGATAGAGTGATAAACACAGAGCTACCATCACTGAAGCTGGGACTGGACGGCTCCTCTCAAATGTCTTGGAGCAGTCCATGCTCTCATTCATCTCACAAATATTTATTGGGCAACGAGTGTACAGCAGGCCCTGTACTCAGCTCCAGATACAACTGTGGACAAAACAGTTTCTGCCCCTGGGGCTCACTGGTTCTCAATTTTGGCTGTCCTTTAAAATCACCCTGGGGAGCTCTGAAAAATTCCCAGTACTTGGGCAGTGCCCCGTACCAATAAAATCAGGATCTCTGGCAGCGGGACCACGTATCAGTAGTTTTAAAACCTCTCTGGGTGATTTCAACTTGCGGTCACATTTGAGAACCAGCTGCGTGTAGACCATCCAGGGCACTCAAGTCTTACCACGGAACCAGTATGGCAGAGCTTGGGGCTAGCACTCTCTCCCCGAATCATCTAGGAGGGCCAGGAGTTAAGTTGGCTAAGGGGCACTCTGAGGGAGACGGGCCGGGCCTCTGTGTTCGTTCTTCTCAGCCACTGATCTCTCTCCTCGCCCACCAAGGTGGCCTCAGTGGGCTCCGAGCTGGGTGGCCCTGGGTGGCCTTTCACCTGGCTGGTCACCTGGCTTTGATGTTGAGTAAGAATCTGGTGAATGATGGACATTGTTCTCTCTGGTCACCAGGCCTGTCTGTCTTCTTTCTCTGTGAAAAACCAGCTGAATTCTTTCTCTAAATGGGGTATTCTTCATTCAGAGGACACACAATGGGCTTCTTTCACCGGCAACTCAGTCTCTAGTAACAGAGACCGCGGGGCCTGCCAGCAATCTCCTTGTGAAACTGGCAGGCACCTGACTTCTGAGCATGAGCCATATTCACTGACTGCTGGGGAAACAGGGTCCCCTCCTTATGTGGGGCTCCCTGAGACCAAGGGACCACTCTCTCAATGGCAGGGAGAGAGCGGTGACCAAGCTTCCCAGCCCGCATTGGCGTCTCCTGGCGTTGCTCCCCACACAGGGCAGCCAAGCCCTTTCCTCTGTGTGGCCTGAGTCTGAAGACCACCGTTTAAAGGTAGCTAGCTGTGTGACTTTGGGTTAGTGGTATAACCTCTCTGAGCCTTACTTCCAGGCTGAAATACTAGGGCTATAGGATTATTTTGAGGATGAAATGATCTAACGGATGTAAAATGTGGAGTACTTGCACAGATGTGCCAAGTGCTGGACTTCACCTCTCTGTGTAAAAGTTGAGGCCCTTTTATACATAGGATGTAATTGAACCCATAGAATTAAATCAGCAAACTAGCTGTGGTAGATTTTTATCTCTAGTTTATAATGAGGATACCGAAGCACAGAGAAATGAAAAAACGTGTCCCATGTTACACAGCTAATCAAAGAAGCTAGACAGTAAGCTATCAGTAGTGGGTTAGCTGTTTTACTGGATGTTGCTTAGTAATTCAGATGGGAAGAGAGAAAAGATGACCTGGAGAATAGAGGAGACGTTTTTAGAAAAATTACTTTGGAGGTTGTATTCATAGCCATGTCATTTAAGCCAGAATCTGAAGTTTTCTATAGTGAGCAAGGGAAGAAAAACCAATTTTTGCTGGCACCAGCTATGTGCTAGGCACTGTGCCAACCCTCTTTGGGTACATTTGTGCATTATTTAGTTCCCAGGAATAATTTGCGAGGGAGGTCTTACGGATTTTCATACCTATTTTGGAAGTGAGGATTAAGAAGCTCAGAGAAGTTAAGCAACATTCCCAGTGTCACAGAGTTAAGTGTTGAAGCTGGGCTCTGGACCAAGGTCTGTCGGGCTTGAGTGTGGAAGTGTTAGTCGCTCAGTCATGTCCAACTCTTTGTGACCCCATAGACTATAGCCCGCCAGGCTCCTCTGTCTATGGAATTCTCCAGGCACTAATATTGGAGTGGGTCGCCATTTCCTTCTCCAGGGGATCTTCCCAACCCAGGGATTGAACCTGAGTCTCCTATGTTTCAGGCAGATTCTTTACTGTCTGAGCCACCAGGGAAGCCCAGCTTCCGAGGCAACTACTGTTTTGCTTTTGCTTGAACCTTCCTGAATGTGTCCTGGTGACTCTGAGAAATGGGGTCATCCGTGTGTCTTCAGTTCATTCTTTCACTTCCTTGTGGATTTCGTCCCTGTTTCCTAGGTCCTGCAATAATCAGAAAGGGCGGTTTCCTAGGTACCATGTTGGGAGGAGAGTGGCACTGACACAATATTAACAATAATTACAGCTAACATTATGTTCCAAGGGTTTAGTAAGTTCCGGACACTGTTGCAAGAACTCACCAGACCTTATCTCATTTGATCCTCACAACACTCCTATATGGTTGACTTACTATGCTCCCTGTTTTCACAGATGGGAAACTGGCTCAGATCAGTTTAGCAGCTTGCCTAGGGTCACACAGCTAGTCACCGTGGAGCTGGGATTTGAACTGTGTACTTGGGCCCAGATACCACTTGGCAGAACTTTCTGGAAGCAGATGCTGTGGTCTTTGTGCCTCGTGACCTGGCTTCTGATTGGCAACTGCCTCGAGAAGTGTTCCAATGGGGGGATGTTCACTGGGAAATGCTTTCTCTTTACTTCATTTTGAGGAGACAGTGGTTCCTGGTGGGTGGTGTTTCAGAGCGAATTTGAAGCAGCTCTTACTTTTTTCTGCGTGTAGGCGTCCATGGACTTTGTGTTTGTTTGACTTGGCCCTGACTCGCTTACTCCGTTGGGTTTCAGGTCTACCAAGACCTGTCCTGCCCTCCTTCAATGAGGGGGGAGCTCCGTTTACAGGAAGTGGGTCTCCTGTGCTTTTTTGCCTTGTTTCAGGCCACACCCTTCTCTGCAGGTCACCCCTGTGTCCCCAGACCTCGGATCCAGGTCCAAATCCTGTCTTAGGTGGCCGGTGAACCCTTGGGTGTCTTTGGCCAACCAAGACCACCAGCCCACTGTGGCCTTGGAGAGACGGGCCACAGGGAATCAGCGTTCTGGCACAGGGCTCCATGCTGTGTCATCATACAACTCCGCACCTGGGGTTTCTATTTCAGGGGAGGGATATTCTGGAGTTTTCTTTAATTCAATCCTTTCATGTAAAAACTTTTTTTTTTACATTTTTATTGAAATATAGTTGATTTTCAATTTTGTGTTAGTTTCAGTTGTATAGCAAAGTAATTCAATTATGCATACACACATATCTATTTCGTTTTTAAGATTCATTACCCTTATAGGTTATTACAAAATGAGAATAGTTCGCTGTGCTATACAGCGAGCCCTTGTTTGCCTGTCTTATACTACATGGGGCATATATGTTAAGTCTAAACTCCTAATTTGTCCACACCCCACCTCCTGCTATCCTCATTGGCAACCTTAAGTGTGTTTTCTATGTCTGTGAGTCTATTTCTGTTCTGCAAATAAGTTCATCTGTATCATTTTTTAGAGTCCATAAATAAGCAATATCATATATTTGTTTTTCTCTGGCTTACTTCACTTACTATGATAACCTCTAGGTCCATCCACTTTTACAAAGGTGCAAATATAGTAGCATTCTTTCTTGTTCAGCAGTCTCTGCTTACAAAATGACTACAACAAAAACTCTGCCTTCATAATAATATGAGCCGCAGTGATTTATTGAGCACATACTGTGTGCCAAACACTTTACAAAAAGCATCTCATTTTAATCCTCTTAACAATTTTGGGAGGAAGGCGTGATTATCCTGTTTTTACGGTTGAACAATCTGAGTGTGCAGAGATTAATCTGCTCAAAGGCACACAGTCAGAAGCGGCCAAGCTAGGTTTTGAGCCCAGATCACCCTGACACTGAAATTCTTAGCCGCTATCCCTGTAACCTCCCACTTCTCTCCTTACCCAACTTTCTCTTTGTTGGTCCTGAAGCCTGGAAACTTCAGCATGGGTGAGAACTTGGATGATTTGGGTGGCAAGGGGAGTGAGGCTAATTGCTGTTTTCTCCGTGCCCACTGTGTGCCTGTGATCTCTTAAATCTGAGACAGGGGGTCTGGTGCAGTGTGTCTGGGGCAGAGTGTAAGCAGAGTGTCAGTGAGTCACTTGTCTCTTTTAAGCTTGACAGGAACAGCTCTGTCATGAGTGAAGGTGTGTGTATACGCGTGTGTTCCGCCCTTACCTGCTCCTCCTGACAGACAGCTGGTCCTGTGCCTGAATTTGATTCATTTCTAGCGAAAAACAACCCCGACCTGAAGATAAGAATTCACTCAAGCAAGACTGGAGAATGAGATAATGTGAAGTTTGCAATGAGTTCATTTTAACTGGTGGCTTATTCCACCCAAGAGTTCTCATGTATGAGAAATGGAGGCCGGATCTAGGGGTGTGTGTGAGGGAGGCTGGCAAAGCAGCTAAGTCCTCCAGGAGAGCCCAGGCCTTCTCATTGCCAGGAGCCCAGACTCTGGGCCAGGAGCAGAGGGTGGGGTGTGGCTGCGAGTGGAGGCCTTGGGGTGCCATCCATTCTGTGGGGGGCATATCTCTTGTTTGGCATTTAGCTTTTTTTGGCTCCCTTTCTTAGGCTGGCTCATTGTTCTGAGTCTTAATTCCCCAAAGCAGGAGCTAGATGCCTGCTTTCTTAATCTGCCCATGCCCCTCCACCCTTGCAACTGAATAGGTTGTCCTGACTTAGGTGCCTTCAGTAAGACACCCCGACAGTAGACACTGATCTTGAGGAAGGTGGAAGTGCCAGGGACCTATTTTCAGGGGCAGCGATGGTTGGCGTCCTGGCAGAGTCGCCTGTGGCTGGGTATGTGGCCAGTCAAGTGGTGGTGGTGGCGGTATCTCTGCCGAGGCGGGCTACCGACGGCCTGCCCTGGTGTTCTTGTTGTTCTTGGTGGCAGAGCTTTTATGTCTGATTCTCTGAGCCTCCCTCCAGGAGATTTGTGAGCTCCTCAATGTCCTTGAAATTTGCTAATGGCCCAGGACATGGTCTCTCTTAGTATCTATGTTTTGTGAGTGCTTGAATATGCATTCTGCTGTTGCTGGGTGTAGTGATCTCTAAATGTTGGTTAGATTTTCTTGGTTAATAGTGTTGTTTGGTTTGTCTATATTTTTGATACCCTGTCCACTTGTTCTATTGATTGTTAAGGGGGTGATGTCTCCAACTACAATTGTGGATTTGTCTAGTTCTCCTTTCAAGTTTTATTGATAATTTGCTTCACATATTTTGCACCATTGATTGGTACATACCCTTTCAGGACTGCTATGTCTTTCTTGTGAACTGATACTTTTTAAATTGCTGCGTAATGTTCTTCACTGCCTCTGGTAATTTTATATCCTGAAGTTTACTTTATCAGATTTTAATATAGCCAGCTGCTTTGATTAATGTTTGCCTGACATATCCTCTCCCATCTTTTTTGACTTTCAACCTACCTATATGATTGTATTTCAAGTAACATAGCATATAGTTGATGTTTTAAAATCTGCTCTGATGATTTTTCTTATTTAACCTCTATATTTAGATTATTTATACTTAGTGTAGTTTTGGGTATCATAATCTTTAAGTATACCAATTTGTTTCTTCTTTTCTGTTAGTTCTGTTTTTTGTTTATTTCTCTATTTTATTTGCCTTCCTGGGGGTTACCTGAATTGTTTTTAGAATTGCATTTTGACTTACCTGTCATGTTTTCGACTATGTCTCTTTGATAGCTTATTTAGTGGCTGCTCTAGATATTATGTTATATGCACATAACATCACACTCTACTGGTATTGACATTCATCAGTTCATATGAAGCACAGCAACTTATCTCCCTCTAGGCCCCTTTACCCTCCCCTACTTATAATAAAATTGCCTTGTATGTTTCCTCCAGATACATTTAGGACCACACCAGATAATGCTATAGTTTTTGCTTCCACCAGCAAGCATACTTTTAAAAAACTGAAGGGCAGAAGGACTGTTGTATTTAGCCCCCAATTTTGCTCTCCCTATGTGCTTTCTCCTTCCTAATGTCTCAGGATTCCTTCTTCTATCATTTTCTTTCTGTTTGGAGAACTTCTTTCAGCCATTACTTTTAGATAGGTCTACCAGTGACAGATTCCCTCAGTGTCCTTCATCTGAGAATGTCTTGATTTCTCATTCAGTCCTGAAGGATGTCTCTGCTGAATTCTGACTGGGTAGACCTTTCCTTTCCCCACTTGAATCATATGGTGCCACTCCCTTCTGGTGTCTACAGTTTCTGATGAGAAATCCACTGTGATATAAATTGTTTTTCCTTTTATTGGCAGGGTGTTGTTTCTCTTTAGCTGCTTTAATATTTTTAAATTTGCCTTTAGTTTTCAGATTAAACTAGCATGTGCCTGGAATGTCATTTTTGGGGCTTATTCTGGTTGGGGCTTGCTGCTCAGCTTCTTGAATCTGAGGTTTATGTCTTCTGCCAAATTTGGGAGATTTTCAGCCATTATCTCTTTGAAAGTTTTTCCAGTCCTGCCCTTTTCTCCTCTGCATCTGAGACTCCGAAGATAGGAATGTTAGATTTTTGTTCCACAGACCCCTGGGGCTCTATTTATTTTCTCATTCTCATCTATTTTTGTTTCTCATGCTGGGTTATTTCTATCATTCTATCTTCAAGTTTACTGGTTCTTTTCTTTGTTCCCTCCATTCCACTGTTGAGCTTATCCACTGAGTTTTAACTTCAGTTATTATATTTTTCAGTTCTGAAATTCCATTTGGTTCTTTTTAATATCTTCTATTTATTTGCTGAAACTTTCCAATTCTTTGATGAAACTTCCTTTTTCCCAATTGTTGCAGGCATGTCCATAATTTTTTGTTGAACTGTGTGTATGATATCTGCTTGAAGACCCTTGCCAGCTAATTCTAATGTCTCCATCATTTCGGTGCTGGCCTTTATTGCGTGTACATTCAAGTTGAAATTTTCTTGGTCCTTAGGATGGAGAGTTATAGTCTTTTGAAACTGGACATTTTTGTTATAATGTTATGATACTCTGGATCCTATTCACATCTTCTGTTGTACTGACATTTTTGGACTCTTCTCTGTCCGGGGAACGGGGAGGTGCTGCCCTGCTCCTGCCAGTGGGGAGTAGAAATCCAAGCCCCTGCTTGGCCTCTGTTGAAATCCAAGCCCCTGCTTGGCCCACCTGAGTGGAGTAGGGATTTCTCATTATTAGGGTGGAGGTGGGAGTTCTGGTTCCCCACTAGGCCTTCACTGATACCACCCTGGCTGGGAGGGGTAGGAATGCCTTGTTACTTCTTACCACCCATCCTCCGATGATGTCACAGTGAAGGGAGGGGACCTGATTATCTCTGGGTAGTGACAAAGTCCTGACTCTTCCCTAGGCCTCCTCTAATACCACCCTGGTGGGGAGGGGACAGAGTGGATTGATAATTGTAGGTGGAGGTGGAAGTTCATGCTCACCATGATGGCTCCACTGATACCTACCTGGTGAGTCAGGTGCCTATTACCATCTGGTAGGATGAAGTCCCCCATCCTTACTTGGGCTTCTCTGACACCATGTGGGCAGAAGTGCTGGGGACCCTCATTACAGCCTAGTGAAGGTGTAAGTGTAGGTTCCTCATTTTTGCCTTTGCTGGCCTGGGTGTGAGTAGGCACCATTTTTCTTTTTTTTGGTTATGTTTAACTGGAATAGAACAGTTATTGTTTAAAAGTTTTCTATCTTGCCATCCTTTCCTGGTTCTTGGCTACAAAGAAGAGGTTTTTATTACAGCTTATTTATGTCCCTGCTTATTTACATTTCTTGGTTACAGGTTTCTTTAGCTCCCATTCTCGAATATATGAGACAAAAAGAAAACTCAGAAAACACCACCATGTCATTCCTTAGTTCCCAGACTGTCTGCCTTCCTTTCCCCAACTTTCAGAATTTTCTTATGATTATTATATACATAATGTCTATGATCTTTATTTGTACTTAGTGGGAGGAGTAAGAAGTACATCAACTCTACCTTCCTAAAAGTGGAAGTCCCAATAGCATTTAACAAATCCTCTTTTTGCTGAAACTGGCTCCAGTGGTCTCTTGTTTGCAGTGAAGAACCAGATTGGTGCCCTTTTAGAAGGGCAGGACCACAGGAGCTGTCCTCCGAAGGGAGCACACTGAACTTGTCAACAGTTTTTCAGAATTGGCAGCTCTATGTTTTGTCCGCAAGTAATTTTCCCTGTTTCCTTTAAACACACAGCTTATCTCCTGAGTACAACCATTTTTTTCCCATTACTTTATTTTATCAAGTCAGTAATACTTGTTCTTCATAGAAAATAAAGATAAGTAAAACAGAGCGCATCTTCCACCAGAATATATATATTAAAAATGAGATTATGCTGTCAATTTTGTAACTGACAATTACAATTTCATAATCTGTTTTTTTTAACTTAACCAGGTATCTCAATATCTTTCTACTCGAAAAAATGTAGTTTAGATCATCATTCTTTGCATCCATGGTGTCACAAAGAGCCAGACATGACTTAGCAACTGAACAACAGCGTCAGTTTTTAGTGGTTACATAATATTTCGTTGCAAGAACATATTTATGTATCTATTGCCTATTGTTGAACATGCAGACGATTTCCAATTTCTTTTCAGTGTAAACAGTTCTGCATGGAACATCTTTGTAGATAATCTCTGTGTACTTGCCTAGTTACCTTAAGATAACCCCTGAGAAATGAAATTACTGAGCTGTAAGGGACACATTTTTTTTCTTAAAAGAACTTTTGATAAATATCTTTACAATGCCTTCCCATCTTGCTTACTGTCCTAGTGCTATTGCTTGGCGCTCATTCTGCTCTAGAATTTTCTCATTCATAGAGCACTCGTGGTGTCCTAGCTTCAGCTCCCCCCCCCCCGACTCCCCACCCAGCTTGTGGCAGGATAACATCTAACACATTAATGCACGTGTTGTGATGCCTTCCAAACTCAACTTGTTCACAGCCTGAGTGCTGTTTTACATCCAAGCCATGGTGGAACTTCCAGACTAAGGTGGTGCGTACTTAGTTTTAAGTTCACGTTCTGAGGGTTCAGATGGAAGATTTCGGAAGTGGATATAATCAGTCAGTTCCTTCCCTCACCACTGGCCTCTGATATTTGGAGAAGAGAGGTAGAGGTGAAGTCAGAGGGTTGGACATGAGTGTGAGTACCTCTCTCCACTCTGAGAGATGAATCTTGGCCAGGGGACATAATAGGATCTGCCTTGAAGTGAAGATGGCCTGTGTTCAGCTTCTCAACAAGCAGTCTAAGGAGTCTTCAAGCTTCAGATAAGTTTTCTGTTCATCACAGAAAGACGGCCATAGAATAGAAATGGTGGTATATCTAGTGGGGAGAAAAAGGTGTAGACATAGCCTTCTGATTTTTGCAAAGCCTCAGAGTTCTGAGGGTTGGGCATCTGAATGTCTCAGTGGCATCAGATTGGTGTATAGAGGAGGAGGAGACAGAGGAGGAGGAAAAAGAGATGGAAAGGGACAGAAGGGAAGGATACGGAAGGAAGGGGAGGAAAGGGAAGGAGAAAGAAAGACAGGGGAGAGGAAGACAGAGAAAATCAGAAATGAGAGTTGGGAAGCCTATAAGAACTCCTTGCCTGAATATGTGTGGACCCCAGGGCTGAGGAAGGAGGCTGATCTGATACTTCAGCTATCTGATGAGGAGACAGTTACATCTCAGAGAATTTGTAAGCCTTGGGTATAAGGACCAGATGACATGAGTTACATTTGAAACCAGAAGCCAGAATAAGACATGTAGAAGCAGACTTAACTAAGCAGAGGTAACTTCCTTTTTACACTGTACATTGGGTGACATTCCTATCACACACACACCCACACTCTGAGCTGAAAGGGTGGTTAAAAGCACTAATTTTGACTTAGCTTACTTTAAAGTAACTAGACTAATAATTTTACATTGATCAGAATAAGATCCCAGGCAGAAAGCACATTCAATTAGAGAAAGAGGGGGAAGAAAGAAATTTCTGCAGTTTTGAGTTCATATTGCCTGAAAATTTCTTACCAACTATACATACTTCCTAAACTACCTTGGCATAATAAAATATGTTTTCCAGATTTGAGTCTTTGCATTTCTCCAAAAGTGAAGAGGAGCTGAAGAGTCTCTTGATGAAAGTAAAAGAGGAGAGTGCAAAAGCTGACTTAAAACTCAACATTCAAAAATGAAGATCACGGCATCTGGTCCCATTGTTGCATGGCAAATAGATGGGGAAACAATGGAAACAGTGACAGACTATTTTCTTAGGCTTCAAAGTCACTGCAGATGGTGACTGTAGCCATGAAATTAAAAGACACTTGCTCCGTGGAAGAAAAGCTATGACCAACCTAGATAGCACATTAAAAAGCAGAGACATTACTTTACTGACAAAGGTCTAGTCAAAGCTATGGTTTTTCCAATAGTCATGAGTGGATATGAGAGTTAGACCATAAAGATAGCTGAGCGCTGAAGAACTGATGCTTTCAAACTGTGGTGTTGGAGAAGACTCTTGAGAGTCCCTTGGACTGAAAGGAGATCCAAGCGATCCATCCTAAAGGAAATAAGTCCTGAATATTCATTGGAAGGACTGATGCTAAAGCTGAAACTCCAATACTTTGGCCAACTGATGAGAAGAACTGACTCATTGGAAAAGACCCTGATTCTGGGAAAGATTGAAGGCAGGAGGAGAAGGGGATGACAGAGGATGAGATGGTTGGATGGCATCACCAACTCGATGGACTTGAGTTTGAGCAAGCTCTGGGAGTTGGTGATGGACAGGGAAGCCTGGTGGGCTGTCATCCACGGGGTCTCAGAGAGTCAGACATGACTGAGCGACTGAACTGAACTGACTGATATCTCCAAAAAAAAATCTCCTTTTATTTATTTCTATGTTACATATACACAGTGATTATCAAGCTTTTTTTTTTTTATTGTTTTTGCCATACATTGTCATGATATCACCGTGGGTTTACATATGCTTCCCCTCCGGAACACCCCTCCCTCCTCCCTCCCCCCCGGGAAATCTCGCTGCACCAGTCCCGAGCATCAGTCCTGGGCTGGCGATTGATTAGACACATGACAATTAACATGCTTCAATGCCCTTCTCCCATCTCATCCCACCCTTACCCTCATCCACAAAGTCCACAAGTCTATTCTATACATCTGCGTTCCTTTTGTTGTCTCCCATGTTGGGTTCTCATTACTGTCTTTCTAAATTCCATATATATGTGTTAATATACTGTATTGTTGTTTTTGCTTCTGGCTTACTTCACTCTGGATAATGGGCTCCAGTTTCGTCCATCTGAGTAGAATTGCTTCAAATGATTATCAAGCTTTTTAATGTGCTATTTTGTTAACATGAAAAGTTTCAAGGATGGCCAATATCATATAAAGCAAGTATCAGTTGGGATGTGGAGGATGCTTTCCATTAACTCTCTGCAGTTAGTGAAAGGCCTCAATGGAATCTTGAGTCAACAGATCCAGGATTGCCATGTCCAATTGTGTAGTGTGTACACTGCACAAAAGTGTTGGCCAAGGCACTTGGGAGCTGACATTCATCCCAAGTTCCCCTTATCATGGGATCTGGTATAGCACTCCTTAGCTGACTGTGTGATGACATGACCATATAACCCAAGAAATGATGGGGCCTTCCTCACTTGTTTCCTTCTCCAAAGACAAGTATTTACCTCTGGGAAATGCTTCAGGTGTGGTCCTACTTTGAGGGGCCACATGGGGTTACTGTTTGGGAAGCCTTAGGAATGTGCTATCATGAGATGTCAATGAAATGGACTGTTCTGTCCACAGCTTCGGCAAAACTAAACTGCATCCTCATTCTGCCCTTGTGCTGAATCAGCCTGAGAGTCATGATTGCTTCCTGGGCTGCAACATGGCCACCCCAAACAATAACAACAATGACAACACTAATGATAGTAAGCACTGTCGTCAACCTGTTTGGTCCAGGCGGAGACCCTTTGATCTGGAGATCTCCCAGCATGTTGCCAACATGATCCTGCAGCTCGTGTCATTATCTCCCTTTTACAGAGAGAAAATGAGGCACAAGATGTTTACGCTTAGAGGCCCGAGGTCACGCAGGGCATCATTACTGGAGACATGCGAGGAACTCTGGTTGTTAGGTCTGACATAAAATCTGCAGACACTTAACAAGATTTTGGTTGGCAATAGCTGCCCTTTATGAGGACTGTATATCTTTACAAATCCTGGCATAAAAGCGAGTACCCCTCATTAGATCTCGTTTCCAGCCTGTCTTCCACCATCTTAAATGCTCTCTGCATGTGGCAGAGCTTCCCCTGCCCCAAGCAGCTGTCAGTTGCACACCTGGCCCCTAGAACACTCAGGTGGGTCCCCGGTGGGTGGTTCAGAACTCAAAGGTGGCCTCTGTGACGGAAGGAACTATGGTCAGAGTCTCAGAGGACCTCAAATGGTTTTCAGCTTTATTGAGGTATAACTGACGAATAAAATTGTATGTAAAGTGTACAGTGCGATGATCTGACAAATGTATGTATACTTTATGAAATAGTTATCATCATATTATTAGGTAGTACATCCATCGTCTCATATGGTAATTGTTTTTGTGGTGATGTACAAGATCTTAAGATCTACTTTCTTAGCAACTTATCATAATATTTGTTAGATAATACATCCATCATCTCATATGGTAATTTTTTTGTGGTGAGCTACAAGGTCTTAAGATCTACTTTCTTAGCAACTTCAAATACACAGCACAGTCTTACTAACTATAGTTACCCTGCTGTAGTTATTAGAGTCATAGCATATTAGATCCCCAGAACTTATTCACTGTATAACTGAATGCTTATAACCTCTGACCAAACTCTTTCCATCCCTTCCACGTCCCCCTGCTCCCTGCAACCAGGCCCCTGGTAAGCACCATTCTTCTAAGTTTCTATGTCTGACTTCTTTTTTTTTAAAGTGAAATCATACATTATTTTTCTCTCTATGACTAATCTCACTTAACGTAATGTTCTCTAGGTAAATCCATGTTGTTGCGAGTGGGTAGGATTTCCTTCTTTCTCATGGTTGAATATTATTCCATTGTATATGCATATTATATCTTTTTTATCCATTCGTCCATTGACTAAACACTTAACATTGTTTCCTTATCTTGGCTATTGTGAGTAATGCTACAATGAATAGGGGGGTGCAGATATTTTTTGAGATTCTGATTTCATTTCCTTTAGATATATCCCCAGAAGTAGGAATGCTGGATCCTATAATAGTTCTATTTTTAATTTTTTGAGGAATCTTTATATTTTTTTCATAATTGCCATAGCAATTAACATCTTCAACCACAGTGCACAAGGGTTTCGTTTTCCTCACATTCTTTCCAACACATCTTTTGTCTTCTTGATCAAAGCCATTCCAACTGTTGTGAGGTGATATATGTCTTTGTGGTTTTGATTTGCATTAGCAATGTCATGCACTGGTTTATACACCTGTTGGCCATGTCTTCTTTGGAAAAATGTCTATTCGGGCCCTTTGTGCATTTTTAAAATCAGTGTATTCTATGTATATGTGTGTGTGCATGTATGTGTGTGTGTGTATATATGTGATTTGTTGTTTTCTTCTGTTCCTTTTCCCCCTATTAAGTGATAGGAGTTTCTTATATATTTTGGATATCAACCCTATTAAATATATGATTTTCAAGAGTTTCCTCCAATTCCTTATGTTGCCATTTCTTTCTGCTGATTGTTTCCTTTACTGTGCAGAAGCTTTTTAGTTTGCTGTCATCTCACTTGCTTGTTTTCGCTTTTGTTGCCTGAACATTTGGTATCCTATCCAGAAAATCATCGCCAATGCCAGTGTTGAGGAGTTTTCCTCTATGAGCTCATCTAGGAGTTTCATGGTTTCAGGTCTTACATTCAAGTTTTTAATCTATTTTGAATTTTTGTGAGTGGTATATAATAGGAGTTTATTTGCATCCTTCTTCATGTGGATATATAGTTTTCTCAATACCATTTATTGAAGAGTCCATCCTATTCCAACTGTGTATTTTTGGTGCCCTGGTCAAAGATTAGTTGACTATATATGTGTGGGTATATATCTGGACTCTCTATTGTGTTCTGCTGGTGTATGTATCTGCTTTTATGCCAGTTACCATACTGTTTTGATTACTGCAGGTTATATAATTTGAAATCAGAAAGTGTGATGCCTTAAGCTTTGTTTTTGCTCAAGATTGTATTGGGTCTTTGGGGTCTTTGGTAGTTGTATGAAAATTTTAGAATTGTTCCTTCTCTTTTTGTGGACAATATCAGTGGAATTTTCATAAGGATTGCATTGACTCTGTATATTGCTTTGGGTAGTATGGAAATATCAACACTGTCAATTCTTCCAATCCATGAACACAAGAGATGTTTCCAGTTACTTCTGTCTTTCTCAGTTTCTTTTATCAGTGTCTTGCAGTTTCTAGTATACAGGTGTTTTACCTCCTTGGTTAAATTTATTCCTATTCCTTGGTTAAATTTTTTGTTTAGGAAAAGGAGTACATCAAGGCTGTATATTGGCACCCTGCTTATTTAACTTATATGCAGAGTACATCATGAGAAACTCTAGGCTGGATGAAGCACAAGCTGGAATCAAGATTGCTGGGAGAAATATCAATAACCTCAGATACGCAGGTGACACCATGCTTATGGCATAAAGTGAACAAGAACTAAAGAGCCTCTTGATGAAAGTGAAAGAGGGGAGTGAAAAAGTTGACTTAAAGCTCAATATCCAGAAAACTAAGATAATGGCATCTTGTCCCATCACTTCATGGGAAATAGATGGGGAAACAGTGGAAAGAATGGCTGATTTTTTTTTTTTACTCCAAAATTATTGCAGATGCTGATTGCAGCTATGAAATTAAAAGACACCTACTCCTTGGAAAGAAAGTTATGGCCAACCTGGATAGCATATTAAAAAACAGAGACATTACTTTGCCAACAAAGGTCTGTCTAGTCAAAGCTATGGTTTTCCCAGTAGTTGTGTATGGATGTGAGAGTTGGACCATAAAGAAAGCTGAGTGTAGAAGAATTGATGCTTTTGAACTGTGGTGTTGGAGAAGATTCTTGAGAGTCCCTTGGACTGCAAGGAGATCCAGCCAGTCCATCCTAAAGAAGATCAGTCCTGGGTGTTCATTGGAAGTACTGATGTTGAAGCTGAAATGCTAGTATTTTGGCCACTTGATGTGAAGAGCTGACTCATTGGAAAAGACCCTGATGCTGGGAAAGATTGAATGCAGGAGGAGAAGGGGATGGCAGAGGAAGAGATGGTTGGATGGCATCATCGACTCAATGGACATGGGTTTGGGTAGGCTCTGGCAGATGGTGATGGACAGGGAGGCCTGGTGTGCTGTGGTTCATGGGATCACAGAGTCGGACATGACTGAGTGACTGAACTGAACTGAACTGATGTTATTGTAAATGGGATTATTTCCTTAATTTCTCTTTCTGATAGTTCATTTTTGGTGTACAGAAATGCAACTAATCTTGTAAAATTGCTTTTTGGGGGATAAATGTGCCATGTAGCTTGTGGAATCTCCATTCCCTGACCAGGAACTGAATCTGGACTATGGCAGTGGAAGTGCCAAATCCTAACCACTAGACCACCAGGCAACTCCCTGTATATTGCTTTTGGATACTTCAATTTTATTGCATTTATTAATTCTAACTTTTTTTTTGGTGGATTCATTAGGGTTTCCTTTTTTTTTTTTCCACTTTAATTTACAGTTCTTTAATTGCAAGCAAGATCTGACAACTTTGCACAAGCTAAGCCATGGTATTTAAGTATTCATTTGTCTCACTTTTCTGTTAGGTCATTGTCCTTTTTCTTATGTAAAAAGTTCTTTATATACTAAGGAAATGTATATACCAAGGAATATTTCTTAATGTTTTTAAAAAAATATTTCTGGTTGTGCTAGCTCTTCTTTGCTTTGTGCAGGCTTTGCGCAGAGAGGGGAGGCTGCTCTTCATTGTGGGGGCCCAGGCCTCTCATTGTGGTGGCTTCTCTTGCTGAGGGGCACAGGCTCTAGGGCTCGTGGGCTCAGTAGCTGGGACTCACAGGCTCTAGAGTGTGGGCCAGTAGTCGTGGGCATGGGCTTAGCTGCTCCACAGCATGTGGGATCTTCCTTGACCAGGAATTGAAATTATGTCCCCTGCACTGGCAGGCAGATTCTTACAAGTCCCTACTTTTTAATTTTTAAGAACTTTAATTTTTAGGGCAGTTTTAGGTGACAGCAAAATTAAGTGAAGATATAGAGATTTTCCATATATCATTGTTCCCTCACATGTACCCTTATCAATATCCCCACCAGAGTGGAACCCTTGTTACAAATGAGGATTAAAATAAGCCTCATAGTTTAATCCCTCAAAGTCCATGGTTTACATTAGGGTTCACCTTTGGTGTTATACATTCTATGGGTTTGGACAAGTGTGTAATGGTGTGTATCCATGTCATTCAAACAAATGATATTTGTTGAAAAACAAATTGTCTTAGAACTTTTTCTTTCTTTCTTCTCCTTTTGTACATAAAGGTAAGTAAATAGATAATTGGTTGATACATCTTAAAACAAATTTATTCTGACAATCAGTCTGTCATTATCTTTGGCTTTATGCTAACTTTTCCAGACCAGGCATATTTTGTTTCCTGTATAAAGTCACCCATTCTCTGGTGGTCCTAAAATCATTCAGTCACTCAGTTGTATCCAACTCTACGATCCCATGGATTGCAGCATGCCAGGCTTCCTTGTTCATCACCAACTCCTGGAGCTTGCTCAAACTCATGTCCATTGGGCCGGTGATGCCATCCAACCATCTCACCCTCTGTCATCCCCTTCTCCACCTGCCTTCAATCTTTCCCAGCATCAGAGTCTTTTCCAAGGAGTCAGTTCTTTGCATCAGGTGGCCAAAGTATTGGAGTTTCAGCATCAGTCCTTCTAATAAATATTCAGGACTGATTTTCTTTAGGATGGACTGGTTTGATCTCCTTGCTGTCCAAGGAACTCTCAAGAGCCTTCTCCAACACCACAGTTAAAAAGTGTCAGTTCTTCTGCACTTAGCTTTCTTTATGGTCCATCTCTCACATCCATAGATGACCACTGGAAAAAACACAGCTTTGACTAGACAGACCTTTGTTGGCAAAGTAACATCTTTGGTCTTTAATATGCTGTCTAGGTTGGTCATAGCTTTTCTTCCAAGGAGTAAGCGTCTTTTAATTTCATGGCTGCAGTCACCATCTGCAGTGATTCTAAGGCCAAATATATATATAGGGTTTTCTTTTAAAAATTTATTTATTTTTTAATTGAAGGATAATTGCTTTACAGAATTTTGTTTTCTGTCAAACCTCAACATGAATCATCCATAGGTATACATATATTGTATATATAAGATCATGCCATCTACAAACAGACAATTTTACTTCTTCCTTTCTGATCTGGATACATTTTGTTTCTTTTTATTGCCTAATTGTTCTGGTTAGGACTTTCAGGGCTATGTTGAATCAAAGTGGCAAGAGTGAGCATCTGTAATTTGTTATGGATCTTAGGGGAAAAACTTTCTTCTTTTCACTGTTTAGTGTGATGTTAACTGTGGGCTTGCTACATATGGCCTTTATTATGTTGAGGTACATTTCTTCTTTATTTAATTTGTTAGGAATTTTTTCAGTCACGAGATTTTGAATTTGTAAAATGCTTTTTCTGCATCTATTGACATGATTGTATTTTATTCTTCATTCTGTTAGTGTAAGGTATCATATTTATTGATTTTCATTTGTTGAATCATTCTTGCATCCCAGATATTAATCCAACTTGATCATAGTGCTGTTTGATTTCTGTGTTCTGGTATTTTGTTGATAATTTTTGCATTTATATTCATCAGTGATATTAGACTCTTAATTTTCATTTCTTACAAAGTCTATGTCTGGCTTTGGCATCAGGGCAATCTGGTCTTGTAAAACAATCAAAAAATGAAAGTGTTTCCTCCTCTTTAGTTTTCTGGAATGGTTTGAGAAATGTTTGGTAGAATTCACCAGTAAAGTCATCAGGTTTTGGCTTTCATTTGATGAGACTTTTTGATAACTAATATAATCTTCTTTCTATTGGTTTACTCAGATTTTCTATTTCTTCATCATTCAGTTTTGGTAGATTGTATCATTTGCATTTTCAATTACAATGTGAAGGATTTGCATTAAATCATTTGCAGCAATATTTTTAAAATGAAGGCATGGTTTTGTGAAAATTCATCCTACCACAAACTCCAAACTTCTGAGATCTTGGAGAATCTACTTTTTCCCTGGTCTGAGCCTTTGGGATGCTCTACATCATTTTCCTTGATGCTCCGTTATCTTTTTTTTTTTTTTGATGGGATTCAAGCTGTTTAAAGTAACGTAAATTCAGTCAGAGTTCAGTGAAGGAAATAGACTGAGAATTTTAAGCAGAAATGGATTCAATTCAGGGGATTAAGAACTTATAGAACTGTTGTAAAGGCTAGAGGAGTAGAAGTCTGGTGGGTACCACTATATTATTTCAAAGTCATCCTACAATAGCTATGATCCAGAGTTTAGAAAGCTGATTCCCCAGCTACTTTCACCACAAGTGGTTCTGGCATCCATGCGGCTGGTGATTGGACACTGGAATGAGGAGTCCAGTGGCTGAAATGCCTCTAATCACTCATGTGATTATTGATTTGTTGCAAAATTGTTTCTGTTTTATGTTTTGGTTTTTCCCTGAGGCATGTGGGATCCTAGCTCCCTGATTGAAACTGTATCCCCTGCATTGGAAGGCAAAAAGTCTTAACCACCAAACCACCAGGAAAGTTCGTTCATTCTCATCTTAAGCTAGAGCCATTCGAGGTGATATTTAGTTTGGAAAAAATGTATTCTACTGGTAAACTGAACTCTGGAATTCTGTGGACTGGGGGATTCCTGCAATCTCTTCCTTCTAACATGTTATAATCCTGACAGTAATGTTTCTGAAAATACCCCCCAAATGATAATACACTTTACTAATGTAATGCTGTATTATTATCAGTCTCTCTTGTCGATTTGATCTTAGTTTGAATTTGGTTAGAATAGATTGCAGTATCAGCTTCCATAACCCCTGTCAGTTCAGTTCTGTCACTCAGGCAGGTCCGACTACAGACCCCATGGACTGCAACATGCCAGGCTTCCCTGTCCATTACCAACTTCCGGAGCTTACTCAAACTCATGTCCATTGAGTTGGTGATGCCATACAACCATCTCATCCTCTGTTGTCCCCTACTCCTCCTGCATTCAACTTTCTCAGCTTCAGGGTCTTTTCAAATGAGTCAGTTCTTCGCATCAGGTGGCCAAAGTATTGGAGTTTCAGCTTTAGCATCAGTTCTTCCAATGAATATTCAGAACTGATTTCCTTTAGTATGGAATGGTTTGATCTCCTTTCAGTCCAAGGGACTCTCAAGAGCCTTCTCCAACACCACAGTTCAAAAGCATCAATTATTCTGCTCTCAGCTTTCTTTATAGTCCAACTCTCACATCCATACATGACTACTGGAAAAACCATAGCTTTGACTAGATGAACCTTTGTTGGCAGAGTAATGTCTCTTCTTTTTTAATATACTGTCTAGGTTGGCCATAGCTTTTCTTCCAAGGAGCAAGCATTAATTTCATGGCTGTAGTCACCATCTGTAGTGATTTTGTAGCCCAAGAAAGTAAAGTCTGTCACTGTTTCCATATCTATTTGCCATTAAGTGATGGGACCGGATGCCATGATCTTCGTTTTCTTAATGTAGAGTTTTAAGTCAACTTTTTCATTCTCTTCTTTTACTTTCATCAAGAGTCTCTTGATGAAAGCATCATCAAAGTTCTTCTTTGCTTTCTGCCATAAAGGTGGTGCCATCTGCATATCTGAGGTTATTGATATTTCTCCCAGCAATCTTGATTCCAGCTTGCGCTTCGTCCAACCCAGCATTTTGCATGATGTACTCTGCATATAAATTGAATAAGCAGAGTGACAGTATACAGCCTTGATGTACTCTTTCCCTGATTTGGAACCAGTCTGTTGTGCCATGTTCAGTTCTAACTGTTACTTCTTGACCTGCATACAGATTTCTCAAGAGGCAGGTCAGGTGGTCTGGTATTCCCATCTCTTTAAGAATTTTCCATAGTTTGTTGTGATCTACACAGTCAAAGTCTTTGGCATAGTCAATAAAGTAGAATTACATGTTTTTCTGGAACTCTCTTGCTTTTTTGATGATCTAACGGATGTTGACAATTTGATCTCTGGTTCCTCTGGCTTTTCTAAATCCAGCTTGAACATCTGGAAGTTCATGGTTCATGTACTGTTGAAATCTTTCTTGGAGGATTTTGAACATTACTGTGCTAGTATGTGAGATGGATGCAATTGTGTGGTAGTTTGAACATTCTTTGGCATTGCCTTTCTTTGGGATTAGAATGAAAACTGACCTTTTCCAGTCCTGTGGCCACTGCTGAGTTTTCCAAATTTGCTGGCATATTGAGTGCAGCACTTTCACAGCATCATATTTGAGGATTTGAAATAACTCAACTGGAATTCCATCATCTCCACAAACTTTGTTTGTAGTGATGCTTCTTAAGGCCCACTTGACTTCACATTCCAGGATGTCTGGAGTGTGAGTGAGCACACCATCGTGATTATCTGGGTCATGAAGATCTTTTTTGCATAGTTCTTCTGTGTATTCTTGCCACCTCTTCTTAATATCTCCTGCTTCTGTTAGGTCCATACCATTCTCTTCCCTTATTGTGCCCATCTTCACATGAAATGTTCCCTTGGTATCTCTAATTTTCATGAAGAGAACTCTAGTCTTTCCCATTCTATTATTTTCCTCTATTTCTTTGCACCAATCATTGAGGAAGGCTTTCCTATCTCTCCTTGATATTCTTTGGAACTCTGCATTCAAATGGGTATATCTTTCATTTTCTCCTTTGCCTTTAGCTTCTCTTTTTTTCTCAGCTATTTGTAAGGCCTCCTCAGACAACCATTTTGCCTTTTTGCATTTCTTTTTCTTGGAGATGATCTTGAGTCATTTGAAGTGAGATTGCTCAAGATAAAGTGAGATGCTTCTATTTTTTCTTTTCTTAAGAAGGAGTGTATTTTTTCAGTTCAACTTAATGTATTTATTGTTACTGCTATGATATATATGATTAATATATTGGATGCTCCCTCTCTGTTTCTGTCTCTTTCTTTTATCTCAAAAAGTTGGGTGGCATCACCGACTCAATGGACATGAGTTTGAGTAAACTCTGGGAGTTAGTGATGGACAGGGAGGCCTGGCATGCTGTGGTCCATGGGGTTGGAAAAAGTCGGACACAACTGAGCAACTGAACTGAACTCATATTTCTGAACAATTTAGAAATGCTTTACTATTTATACAAAGTTTCAAACCATGAAACAAATATCAAATATTGCTAATGGTAACTGAATTGAGCTTCCCAGGTAGCTCAAACAGTAAAGAATCTGTATGCTATGCAGGAGACTTGGGTTCAGTCCCTGGTTTTGGCAGATCCCCTGGAGAAGGGCATGGAAACCCACTCCAGTATTCTTGCCTGGAGAATTCCATGGACAGAGGAGCCTGGCAAGTTATAGTCCATGAGGTTGCAAAGAGTCAGACACGACTGAGTGACTAATACACACACACACACACAAACACATATGTATACCTGAATTATGGTAAAAGTATAGAACAGGGATAGAAACGATGAATTCCTAATTCAGGAAAATGCTGAAAACAATTCAACATCTAGAAGCCAGTCATGGCATGGAGTGAGTAGTTAATAAACACTGGGGATGAATGAATGACTCATTATCTCTGGGAAGGGTGAGGAGGTAAAGGATTAGGGATATGCACAGAGACTTCAATTTTAACATTTTATGTCTTAGCCTGAGTGTTTGCTACCCAAGCATTTGTAATATTACACTACTTCTCTCTGCTGGAAATATTTCACTGTTAAAAAAACTAAATCAAAGTTTTGATGCCTGCTTTCAAGGAGCTCATAGGCTAGAATTAGAATTGTTGCAACTAGCTGACATTCATCACCCCAGCCCCAGCACTTTTTGGCTTGTGTCTTGGGCAAATTATTCACCTTCTCTGAGACACTGTGCTCATCATGAAATAGGGATAGAAGAGTTTCTACCTCACAGAGCCCTTAAGACTAAAGGTGCAATCAATATCTAGTACTGAATACCTGGAATGTAGTAAGTACTCAGAGTTGTGTCCACATACAGCATCTCAGGTCTGCCCAGCAACCCTATGAAGATGTGGAAACAGCCTCAGGTAAGAACTGGACAATGATGTTGCTGGGGTTTGAACCCAAACAGCACCCTTCATAGTAACCAGTCTGAGTGCTAAAGGAGTTGTAAAGTGGAATTTACCTGTCACCTCTATTTCCGTATCTTTTTCTTTCCCTGTGTCCTCTGGACATATAGCACAAATGGGATTCTACA
Organism: Antilocapra americana; assembly: GCA_007570785.1. Lineage (NCBI taxonomy): Eukaryota > Metazoa > Chordata > Mammalia > Artiodactyla > Antilocapridae > Antilocapra > Antilocapra americana. Next base: position 9,215,321 of record ML663010.1, read on the forward strand.
GTATTGGTCACCACACTGTAAGCTACGTGAGTTAGCATAGCTGCCCCAACTCTGTCCTGTCTCCAGTCCGTGTGCCTTGCAGCTTTCTGTTGTCAGAAGGGGGCCCTGCTCTCCTCTCAGACCCTGCCACCAAAGCCTGCCTGCCATTCCCAGGATGCCCCTGGGCACCAGAGGCATAGAACAGCCTCTTGTGTCTTAGGCTTGGCAGCCATCTTGGTTGTTGTTAAAGAGTAATTAAGTCATCCATGGAACTGAGTGGTGGAGGCTGAGGTTGTGATTTGGAGCAGGCTGGGTCAATGCCAAGGCTACTTTGGCTCCACCTAATTCACATCCCTCACATTCCTCTCTACAAGGATACGGGCAGGGAGAGGTGAACTAATCCTGGTACGAGAGGTTGGCCTGGAGCTTGTCTCCTCCTCTTACTAGCTGTGGAAATTTGGACAAGTAACAACCTCCCTGAGCTGATATTTCCTCATCTTAAAAAGATGATAGTAATCTTTTCTTGCCGCGGGGTTGTTGAGCAGCACAAATGATATAATGAATTGAAAACCTCTAATATGCTCTGCTATGATGAGTCCAGATAGTATTCTATAGTGGGAGGTGGAAATGGGAAAAGGAAGATACTGAGGGCTAGACTTTGCTAACAGCCCCCTGAACACCAGCTCCTCTGTTGGCTCAAAACCATTTCTCAGAGCAAACCAGGTGGATTGTCTTGAACCCTTCACTTTGTCAGTATCCTCACCTCTCCCCTGGAGAAGAAAATGGCAACCCATTCCAGTATTCTTGCTCGAAAAATCCCATGGACGGAGGAGCCTGTCAGGCTACAGTTCAAACAGTTGCAAAGAGTCAGACGCGACAAAGCACACATGTATAACACCTTTCCCTGAATTCCAATTTTGGAACTGGATTGTAATGAATAAGGGAAAGGGGTAGTCAGGTAATGTTATGAACTGGTGTTTTAGGAAAATCCAGGGTTCTCTTGGAAGAAGCATCATAGTCAAGAGGGATGGACGCAGACATGGAAGTGATGTGATTTTTGGGTAAGTGGCTTAACCTCTCTGAATCTGATTTCCTCAGCTAAAAACCAAGGAGCATAATACTCTACTTGTAGGATAGTTATAAGGATCAGTTGAAAGGATGTATGGAGATGCAAAATGGCAGTCCCCTTCAGTATTCTTGCCTAGAGAATCCCATGGATGGAGGAACCTGGTGGGCTACAGTCCATGGGGTTGCAAAGAGTCAGACATGACTGAGCAACTGAGCATGTGTACACACACAGACACATGGAGATGCAAATTGGGCCTGGTAGATATTAAACACTCAATAATGGGAGCCGCTAATAGCTAGTAGTCACTGAACAGTGGGCTGCCTTCTGTGAAAACAGACCCACTATGCTCTTTGAAGCCGTCTCTTTCCATTTACTTCTTTCCAAGTCTTCTCTGGATGTTCATTTGACCCAGATTCCTCTTGCACAAATATTAAGAGTGAGGGCCCCAATCATGGAATTTGCATGAGGATGGCCTTGAGGGGCTGCTATAAGGGGCTGGTGACTCTCAATGGTCTCTTTATCAGTGATCACTCATGAGGGCTGGAGGTAGTGAATGTGTTTGAGAACATCTGATGCCTGGAAGCACGTGAATATTCTGTACACAGAATATTCATGCATTCAAGTTGGTATTAATATTTTAGACACAGGAGTAGGGACTGCAGGTAAGACAGTGAACATGGCTTGGGTCCCTCCTCATTGAGCTTTCAGTCTTTTAAGTGAAACAGATATGTAAATTCAGTTGGGTGAGGGCTCTGATTGGGTCATAGAGCTCACAGTCTTGTAGGGGAAACAATTAAGAGAATTCAATGGTCTAAGAGCTCTGATTCAATAGGTGGGCTGTCCACATATGTGGACTAGTAGGAAGTCTACTGATCCTCAGCACCAGGAATCTTAGCGTTTTGGCCCAGGCTCTGCCACTGATGTACCCTTGGGCAGATCCCTTCCAACTTTTGGAAATGAGATGAACTTTATGGGCCCTTATAGCACTTACCCTGGTGGCTCAGACGGTAAAGCGTCTGTCTAGAATGCGGGAGACCCAGGTTCAATCCCTGGGTGGGGAAGATCTCCTGAAGAAGGAAATGGCAATCCACTCCAGTATTCTTGCCTGGAAAATCCCATGGACAGAGGAGCCTGGCAGGTTACAGTCCATGGGGTCGCAAAGAGTCAGACACGATTGAGCAACTTCATTTTCATATAGCACTTACAAAACTTTTCTTTTTGGTTATGTGGAGATTTTAGAACTGGGGAACAACCAACATTTCTGGTTTAAAGCATGAATTGGACAATTTCAATAAAGAAAGAGGTTAAAGAGGACAAACCTGCATCTGTGTAATGTTTTGTTTTTCTTTGAGAAAGTGTAACATCTTTGATGACTCCTTGGCTCAGTCAACATGGAGACTTTTAGGAAAAATTGCCACTAACCAAAGAAGTGATGAAAGTGACTGTGAGAAACCAAAAGGAAAAGAAATCTTCGTTAAAATCCCTGCCCCAGATAGAAGAAGTGTTTCTGCTGATGGAGACAGTGAATCTGGGCATCCAGGGTGAGCCCAGGGGTCTTGGGAATGGACTGGCTGAGCAATAGGTTGGTTTTTTATCTTAATCCACATGTCTACATGGCTTCTCCCAAAGGGGAGCTTCTCCTCTTGGGCATGTCATCTTTCAACAAGTACTGGTGAAGAAACTGCATCTGAATTCCCATGTGGTCCTTCCAGCAATCCTGGTGGATGGGAAGTAAAGGGATGATGGCCAGTAAGAGATGGCAGTGCACCCAGGGACCAACAAAAGCCAGCAATCATTTCCACTCTTAGGTAGATGATCCCCGTGGGCACTGCAACCACATGAGAGGGGCTGCCTCATGGGATCTATGACCATAGCTTGGGGGTTCAGCTATTGCCACAGTCCTGGCCAGCAGGGAGGGAGAAGGGGAAATTAATAGCTGTGTCCACGTCCTCATGATTCCCAGTCTCCTCTGGCACCTCCCATTGGCCAACTGTAACTTGAAGGCAGAGGACAAAGGAGGCTGGCAATGCAGTCCTTGGAGCTCCGCCTCTTGAGGCCCAGCAGGGCCTGGTCTACAGGAGAGAATTCACAGAGCTGGAAAGGACAGCAGAATCAATACCAAGCCAGAGACTCTTCCAACTCTCACAGCCTTGGGACCAAGAAACCAGGTCCCCATTGAGCAGTTCACTGACTCAAGGGACATGAGTTTGAGTAAACTCTGGGAGTTGGTGATGGACAGGGAGGCCTGGCATGTTACAGTCCATGGGGTCACAGAGAGTTGGACACAACTGAGTGGCCAAACTGAAATGAACAAACACCTATACTCAACCCACTCTTTCTCCCACAACAGCAGTGAAATATCCACGGGCCAGATGGGTTGATGGGGCAGAGGAAGTCCCGTGCTCTAATAAGGAGTAGAGGAGAAACCTGATTTCTTTGACCTGTCTTTCTCAGAAGATGAAGGGCAGGCACAGACCAACCCTCTCTTCCCAAGGCAAATACATATTTCCATTCATGATAGGGATAGGACAGACCCACATGTGTTGAACACCAGTTCCATGTAGGGGTACAGAGTTAGTCCTTTCTGTATGTTGTCTCTTTGAATCCTTTGGCGAGCAACTCATGAAAATAAATGGCTCCAGAGCCAGCTGCCTTGGTGGAGTAGACAGGTCTGCTCCAGGACACCTGGTGATGAGAACAAAGTTTGACTGCAAAACCTTCCCCCTTCTCTGATTCTTACAAGACGCATCCCAACCCCATGGGCCCAGCACCTCCATATCTCTCCTATCAGGAGGATATTAGTCCTGATAGGAGCATGATGAAGTTATTCACTCCAGCTGTTAGGAACTTAATGTGTTAAGTTCCTAACAGGAGAATTTGTGTTTTCCAGCACAGCCAGACAGTGGGTGTGCTCAACCCAAAGGAGTGAATCATTAATGGTGGAATTCCAGTCATCCAGGGAGGTCATATTTCTGGGGTGGGTTCCTTCCTGACATTGTTCATATTATACAAAGGTGGCAGTCACCCATTGTCCCTTGAAAAAAGATTATCCCCGTGGGTGTGGTGGTAGTGGATATGGAGAGGCACATCTAGGGTGAAGCCAGAGTCATCTGACTTACAAACCAAAATGACCCTTTGAATGAGAGGCACTCAAGCATCCATCACCCCCCCACCCCTCTACCACCACCAAGGTTAGAGGAGAATGCATGCCCTCCTCTCTAAAACTGGGTTCCCTTCACCTGGAACATGGCGCTGGTGTTGTGCAATGTCCCTCTTGGCAGAGATGTTTGGGCCCCTTGTTTTCAGCTCTGTTTCCAAGAAAGAGTTGTGGCCTCTGAGTAGGACTGGCTACTGAATAGTGGTTCTAATGCCAAATGAAGGAGCCAAGAAGAGCCAAAGGAGAGGGAAGTCCTGAGTTTTACCCAAAGGTGAGATAGCAATCCTTGTGGCAGCCAGATGGCAGCTCTGCTGTAATGCAGTGGTTTAGGGGTCAGGCTTGGGCCAGTGCTGGGCTGGGGGTAGGAAAAGGACAGACCAGGCCAAGCAGGAGAGCAGGGCAAAGTCTCCAGCAACCATGTGGAAGGATGTAAGAAAAGCAACTTTCATCAGGAGCTGAGGGCTTGATGGAGAATGGCCCTCCACATTTACACCCAGCACCCCATGGATTTGTAAAAGCCAGGCCTGGAGGCTTTTACTTTTTTTATACTCAGTAACATCATCAAGAACAGTAAGCATCTATTCCAAAACAAGGCTCTTCACACAAATCATTTATTGGAGTCCTTTGTCGTTTTTCAGTCGCTCAGTCATGTCCGACTCTTTGAGACCCCCATGGACTTAGAGGTTTGTGAGGGCAGCTTCTAAACTCCTTTGGTTCAGAATGGGAGGTGTAAAGTACCATCCAGGACCCTTGGCTCAGTTTCCTGAGTAAAGGGAGCATGTGTGGCAAGACCAGAGATGGTGCTCTCCCCCCATGAGTTCACTCTGCTACCTGGATCTAGTTTTCATAGATGTTAGCTTGAGTTTTGCCTTGGGACCCAACTTGGTGCCACCCTGGACATGAAAAGGAGAAAATCTTGTCTAAGTTCTCCTGCCTTTTGTCCAATCTTTCACCCAGATGAAGGAAGAAAGATGGCCTCTGGCTGTCTGTTCCCCACCTCTCCTGCTGCGTCTCCCTTCTTCCATCCCCAGTGGCTTCTGAGACCTGAACAGGGCTGCCAGAGACCCAGTGCCAGCTGCTCTGAAATAACAATCCTTGGCACTTTGAGGAAGAGGAGAGGTTTTGAGGGTTATCTCTCTATGTGGGATGAAGTCAACTGAAACCAAGTGGAAGACCTTTGGATGGCTGTTATCTATGTTTTGGCTATAGAGTTTATTCTTATGCCATTCTTTGAGTCTCCTCTGTCCTCCCATCTTTATTGACACCAGAACCCAGGTCCAGTGGAGGGGAGAGAAAGGACTGTTTATATGAATTAGCTGTAACTTCTAGGAGGAAGGCAATAAACCCAGAAAAAAAGACCACTTGTGAGAGTTGGACTGTAAAGAAAGCTGAGCACTGAAGAATTGATGCTTTTGAACTGTGGTGTTGGAGAAGGCTCTCGAGAGCTCCTTGGACAGCAAGAAGATCCAACCAGTCCATCCTAAAGGAAATCAGTCCTGAATATTCATTGGAAGGACTGATGCTGAAGCTGAAACTCCAATACTTTAGCCACCTGATGTGAAGAACTGACTCATTTGAAAAGACCCTGATGCTGGGAAAGATTGAAGGTGGGAGGAGAAGGGGACGGCAGAGGATGAGATGGTTGGATGGCATTACCGACTCAATGGACGTGAGTTTGAGTAAACTCCGGGAGTTGGTGATAGACAGGGAGGCCTGGCGTGCTGCAGTCCATGGGGTTGCAGAGAGTTGGACACAACTGAGTGACTGAACTGAACTGAACTGACTTCTATCTAGCTTCCCAGGTGGTGTTAGTGGTAAAGAACCCTCCTGCCAATGCAGGATACATAAGAGATGTGGTTTGATCCCTGGGTTGGGAAGATCCCATGCAGGAGGGCATGGCAATCCACTCCAGTAATTTTTCCTGGAGAATCCCATGGACAGAGGAACCTGATGGGCTACAGTCCATAGGGTTGCAAAGAATCAGACATGACTGACTTCTCTCTGAGTCCAGTGTAATGCTTCTACTTAGGCTTCTCTGGAGTATGGGATTCTCTACTCAGTGCCTCCAGATTTTGTGAGAGAGATCTTTGTGTTTTTGGTTGTAACAGAGGAAGAAAGTCAGAGTTAGTGCTGGTAGGATCAGGCAGTGGAAAAATGAATTCCTCCTTTCTTCAGATTCAGGGATTTCTTTCTATTGGAGCCATCACCACCGATAGGAGTAAGCAGAATTCTTCCTCCCGACTCCTCCTGCTGACGTGGTCCCAATTCCCTCTCACCAGCTGCTTCGAAAGACACTTTGATTTATTTTGAAATGTGAATCTTTTAAACTGTTTGCCATGAGCTCCCTGAAGAAAATGGAGAGTCTGACATATTAGTGAAAGAACAGAAAGTTATCTGTGTGCTTAAAGACTGTGAGAAGGGAAATGTCAGAGGGAAGCTTGGTTTGTTAGAAGCTCATTTCATCTTTCTCTTGATTTTGCCAGTGGCTGGTGTTGCCTGGGCAGCTTCTTCTTTTTTTTTTCCAGAAAAGTAATTTTCATGAGAGTGGAGGCTACAGCTGGCAAATGCCTGGCACAGTCACTGGTGTTGCCTCCTCCCCACACCCTAGCACAGACACCACTTTACCTGCTCACTGGGACAGGAGCCCCAGATCCTTCTTGGTGCAGTGTTCTGCACAGCCTCTGTCAATCAAAGCTGACGTTTGAGATGAAGCCCACTCCCTATGCCTGTTTAAAACTTTGGCTTTGGATTCTTTATGGTGTCCTGTCTTCCAGGCATCCTATTATATTGTTGTGACTTCCATAGCACTTGGAGATTCAGAGGACAATTTGGTGCTGATTCACAGAATACCCTCTGGATCAATGATGTTCAGTGTACGCTAAACTTGACTGACTCACTGGTATCTGTTTGTCTCCTCCACCAACCAAGCTGGTTCTCTAGGCTCCGCAGGAGTTCTGGTTGAGACCTCTCATTGCCCCATATTCTCTCTATTACTAATGAGGCGTTGTTCCTTAATTACTGGTTGCTGGATACCAGAATTGCTTTCCTTTGTTTCAGTGGATTTAGCAAAGGGCTCATGAATATTTCTTGTGCTTGACATGAACTGCCAGATTTTTCATTTCCAGGATTGCAAAGGTCATGGAGCTGGCTATTGGGGAAATTAAAGCTAGATGCAAATTGGAGTGAATGAGCAGTGTGAAGTGAGACTAAGAGATGCCTAGAAGATAGAATGAAATTCACCTTCATCATTGCAGCTTTTCAGATCCTTTGATGTCAGTCCAGTGGGTAGTCTATTACCTTTTTTAAAATGAAAACCAACCAGAATGTGGGAGGAATAGCTGCTCCAGGTAGCTCAATATTCTAATTGATGAAAATGATTGAAATTATATTAAATAGCTAATAGCCCTTGCTGCAAAAACAACAGTTCCAACATAGATGAGTCTAAATTTCCTACCTCAGGGTGTCCCTCCTCCTGAGCATAACTAAGTCTTTAATGATTCAGTTTCAAGGCCTCAGGGTCGTAATCCTGAGAAGCAGAGGGTGGAGGAAGTTTACTGAAATTTGTTGGCTAGCTATGGGATCCATCAAGAGGTTGTCTTTTTTGGATTAAATCCAAGAGGTTTTTTTTTTCAAACCAATTGTTTCTTTTTCGTGAAAGCTAAAAAGTTAAGGTAGGTGGAGGCTAGCTGGAATTCCAAAACAATGGATGGGTTTTTTTCTCTATGGCTCAGAGGAACTTAGGTCTGAGAACAAAACAAGTGTCTAGACCTAGTGACTGTGTGTTGGTCAAATTTGCTGTCAATGGCTTGAGGTTGCAAAGGTCATTACCATCAAAACCATTTCTGCTAACATACTCTGTGATCTGAGAAGTTACCCATCTCGATAAGCCTGAGTTTCCTCCTCTGTAAAATGGGCACTTAGTGAAGGCAAGACATTTAATCTGAGGAAAATGTATTATTATTATTGCCATGAAAAGCTCTGTACAAAGATATTAGGTTACTTTATGCAATCTCATGTTGAAATTTATTTTTTTAAATAAAGTATATTGGATTTTTCCATAGTCGACTAGATATATTCCTCATATGTATTTAAAGTATACGAAACAAAACAAAACCACCTCTACATGAGGGGGAAAAAACATGCAAAGTTCTCCTACTCAAAGACAGCTTCTCTTAATTTTTTGTTTATTTCCTTCTAGGCATATTTTTCTGCCTTTAAAATTGTGGTAAAATACACATATAAATTTTACCTTTCTTACCATTTTTAAGTGTACAGTTCAGTGGTGTTAAGTATATTCACCTTATCATGCAACTACCACCACCATCCATCTTCAGAACTTTTCTTTAACCAAAATTGAAACTTTGTACCCCTTAACCCACAACTCCCCATTGTCCCCTTCCTCAGCCCTGATACCCAGTAGTTCTGTGTCTATGAATCATATTACTCCAGATGCCTCATATAAGTGGGACCATTTCTAGTCATTTTTGTGAATAAGACTTCTTAAAAATAGATTGATCTGAATGAGTATGGAATTCAGCATCCTGATTTCTTAACACTTGTGCCTTATAAACATCTTTTCATATTGCTCCATTCTCTATATGAACATATTTTTAATGGCTGAATATTATCAAATTGAGTGGATGTAGTGTCTATTATTATCCTCCCATAGTTTCCAGTCATTTATTGTCTTAAAGAATGTTATGCAGAACTTTTATCATATTGAAGATAGCTTCCTTTGTGCAGATCCAGGAAATTAATGACTGGGTTAAGAGAAAGGAGGACAGTTTTAGTTTCCTAATATCTATTACCAAATGGCCAGGAAATCTTTTCAGATGGTGCCATTCAGACCCAAGGGAGGCTTTCTCTGAGGACTGTGAGGTCCTGTTCTCTAAGAATGCTGACCATTTGTAGGGTCCGTTCAAGTGTTAACTGTCTGAGAGGGTGGGATGGGCAAGGATGCTCTCAAAATTCCTTGATGGGAGGTGCTTTGGGATGTTGATCTCTTCAGAAGAAGTGACAGGTATTCCCTGAAGCAGCATGTGCAGAGCAAGCCCTGTTTTCTGTTTGGATTGTGTGTCTACTTCCCGGCAGCCTGAAGGTTTGTTGATGGAGATTACGGAGAGTCTAAAGCTCCCCTCCACCCCATATCACCCCTTGCCTCCTTCACCTGGACGGAGGTGACGCTAGTGACATTCTCCTCCTCTTCCAGCTCTGCAGCTTTGTGACCCTGGGGCCCGGCCGCTGTACAGCCCACCATTTGGGCCCCACAGCCTCATCTTTCTCACGTCTTCCTGGCTCCTCCATAGCCTCCTTGCTTCTGTCTCAGATGTCCTGGGGAGGAGGGCCCTATGGGTCCACCTCCTCTCTCTTCCCAGGAAAGCCTGTGTCACAAGCATGTCTGTGCTTTTCCCCCCACAGCTTTCTCGGCAGCACAGTCTGATGACAGGGCCCCAGAGGCCCTCAGCGGCTCTCCAGCAAGACGTCACAGCCGCGAGAGATCCCAATCAGCCCGTTCTCTCCCTGCAGCACTGTGTGCTTTGGCTACTGGGCCAGAAAGCCAAGCCTACTTTTACCTATCATTTTGATCCTATCTTGGGATGTAATTGGAATGAGCCCTCAGTGTGGAAACTCTTACTCAGAACACGAAGGATCGAAAAGGCCTCGGAGTCTGAACTCTGGAAGGACTCTTGCCTGAGGCCTCTTGGCAGGGATGGCTCTGGTTTCTCAGAGCGGTGGTGAGGCCAACAGGTGGGTGTTCCCTTCTGGAGTGACTTCCTGCTCTTTCAGTAGCTATGGGCCATGGTGAACACCGCCATTTCCTGCCTTCTCGGCGTTATTTGGTGAACGTGTGGGTGAGCTGGTCCGTGGCTCAATACCAACGGCAGAGTGGGTACTATTTGTTGGCTCTTCTTGTCCCTCTGGGAACCGCGGTTTGCCTCTCACTGTGTGCCCCTTGAAATGTCACCTGGGATCCTTCAGGTTTGCTGTGCCTCTGAGTGATGATTTCCAGACTCCAGCCAGACTCGGCGCCAACCATCTGTGTGTGAAATGTCCTAACATTGTTACCTGCTCCAACAGTGTCAGCTGAGAAGTGTTTTACAAGGACTCATTTCTTTTTTTTTCTTCAAACTTCAAACTTTTTATTTTGTATTGGGCTATAGCTGGTTAACAATATTGGGGTGGTTTCAGGTGAACAGTGAAGGGACTCAGCCATACACATGTGGACTGTGTTAGTCACTCAGTCGTGTCCAACTCTTTGCGACCCCATGGCCTATAGCCCGCCAGGCTTCTCTGTCCATGGAATTCATATACATATATCCATTCTCCTCCAAACTCCCCTCCCATCCAGCCTGGCACATAACATTGAGTAGAGTTCCATGTCTTTGTTGGTTATCCATTTTGAATATAGCAGTGTGTATATGATCTTCCCAAACTCTCTAACTCTCCTGTCCCCCTGGCAATCATAAATTCATTATACTAAGTCTTTGAGTCTCTTTCTGTTTCCAAGGACTCCTTTCAGTGATAATGAAGTTTGTTTCTTCTCTGACTTTTTCCCCATACAGCTAATGCAATGTTTTTTTTTAAGCCTCTTTTCCTCCTCTTAATTGTATCCTCATGTGAGGTTGATTCTAGCACAATAGCAAACAATGAATGCATATTTACTAGAAAAAAATCACGGTTTCATGAAGACATGAAAGGGCATTTAATAATTTCTGTGAAATCCAATACTTGATCATTCTTCTCCTTTCTCAACTGAGATGTTGAATCTGACAGTGCTCAATAGAAAAAAATCAAGTTGTAGCCCTTTTTAAAGTGGACTTCCCTGATAGCTCAGTTGGTAAAGAATCTACCTGCAATGCGGGAGACTTGGGTTGGGAAGATTCCCCTGTAGAAGGGAAAGGCTACCCACTCCAGTATTCTGGCCTGGAGAATTTCATGGACTGTATAGAGATGTTATATCTGACAGTGCTCAATAGAAAAAAATCAAGTTGTAACTTTTAAAAAAAAATTTAAACTATTTATTATGAAACTAAAACATACACAGAAGTTGGTGGATCTCATACACCCTAGATATCTATCTCTAAGCTTCAATAGTGATCAGCTCTTGGCCAATTCTGTCTCTTCTGATCCCCATTCACTTCCTGACTTCAGATTATTTTGAAGCATGTGTCATTTTACACCCAAGAATTGTACTATCTATCTCTGAAAGATAAACATTCCTTTTAAAAGTGTACACCTACTTTTTAAGTGAAGAGAAATTTGGGACCTTTTCAAAGAAAACTTAGAAAGGTTTCATGTTACTGTATGGCAAAACCAACACAATAAAGTAAAGAAAAAAAAAGAAAGGTATGAAATGATATCTCTTTAATTAAAATATTTATTAGACAACTAATCCTATATCTCTTTAATTAAAGCATTTATTAGACAACTAATCCGTGTTTATTGTTTCTAAAACAGGCACATTAGTAATAGAAACTCAGTTTGTATGATAAACAAAGAGGAGCCATTAAAGAGGATATATCCTCATTTTTAGTCACTTGGTGAAATCAAACTTTAATTCTGCAGGATACAATTATTATCATGATTCAGAATTGTACACACTGGATGCATTTCCTCAGAGGTACCCTCAGGTCCAGTTGATTTAATTTTCTATTACCTAGCTATGTGGCTAACTAGCCCATGTTAGTTTTGTTCAAATGGGTGATCTCTAAGCTTTTTGACTATATACTTCTATCAGTAAAAAACTCAGCCTGTATCCAGAGGTGAATTATTTATTTATAAATTGTACACACACTCTATTATGGTGGTAAATTAAATATGTTATGGAACACATATAAAATAGAAACTACATGATGAAATGGCAACCAAAAGTGAACAGCTGTGCTAATGTTTTTCTGCCACTCTTGGTGGGTCTTTTTTGTGTGTACCCCAATTTAAAGACCACCGGGAAGGCTGTGGGAGGCAATATACAGCATTGGGTGGTAAAGCTGGAAACCCTGGGTTCAAATTCAGGGCCAAGTTCAGTGGCTCCACCACTCCTTAGACGTGGGAACTTGGACACATCGCTCAACCTCTCTAAATCTATCTTCTCAGTAGGATGAGGCATTAATACCTCATAGGGTTTTGTAAGGTTTAATCCTTACCCAGTGTCTGGGACGGGGTAAACATCAGATTCATTTTAGCTGATGGTAACAGTAGTGATAGTGCAGTCCTAGGGACTGGCCTGGTCTAGTTTTTTCTTGCTCTTTTTACAGAGGACCACAGCACACGGTGTCATCTACGTTTTTTATCCAAGGGTTGTGGTGCTGATGATGGTGCGATGGGGATGCTGTGATAATCCTGGAACGGATGATCATGTTGGGTGCGATCAGCACAGTGTACAGGCCGTCACGCATTCGCCTGTTTTTTATTTATGCACGTTTGGCCGTGCTGGGTTTTCGTTGTTCAGATTTTTCTATAATTGTGGTGAGCGCGGGCTACTCTTCAGTTGCAGCACGCTCATTGTGATGGCTTCTCTTGTGGAGTACAGGCTCTAGGGCCATGTGGGCTTCAGTAACTGCGAAATGTAAACGTAGTAGTTGTGGCCCACGGGCTTAGTTGCTCCACAGCACGTGGGATCTTCCCAGAGTCGAGGATCGAACCCATGTCTCCTGCATTGGCAGGTGAGTTCTTTACCATTAAGCCACCAGGGAAGCCCCATTCATTGTTTATTTGTGTTGATGATGATGGTGATGACGGCATCATGGTGATGGGATGATGATGGTTACAGGGAGAGTCACATTGGGGGTGATGAATTGGACCAGAGAGGAAGCCTTTTTTGCAATCTCTTCTGGAATCACGTCATCAATACTTGCATTTGTTCTTCCTAAGAACTCGTCCCTTATCCGCCTGACAAATATGCTGACTAACTTGTTTTGCTATGTCTCCCTTCCCAGCCTCTCTGCCTTGTTGATGTTTTGCTGCTGTGTCCTACTCTTGGGGACCTGTCGATGTTTCTGTCAAGCCTTGCTGTGCTTGCCTGCACAGGAGATGGACCGGAGCTCTGCCATACCTCCTCCAGTGGATACTTGGTACTCATCTCAAGGAATCTGCCTCTCAACCTGTGAAGAGGGTGATTGGAGAACTAGAAACCTCCAGTGTGGCCCTTTCTGGACTTTAGATGTGCCCATGACTTTCCTGTCCTGAGAGAGGGCATATGTGACAGGAAGAAAATCCATGTACTGGTGCAAATCTGGGTCCAGTCCCCTCACCTGCAGGCAGGGGCACGGGGAATCCACTTGCCCAGGGAATCTGCCTCCAGCCCTGTGGCCTCTGCTTCTCATGTGATTTGAGAGATCTCCTAGAAAGGGCTGAAACCCCCCTGGCACAGAATCCTGAGGAAGCTGGCAGAGGAAATCAGAACAAAGGAAAGTCAGTGTTATGCCCAGTGCTGCCAAAGTATAACGCCAAGTTGAAATAAGAATTTGCCTTGAACTCTTTTTTTTGGGTGCTTGTGTCTTTTTTTTTTTTTTTATTACCTGCTTGATTGGACTTTAGGGAAGTATGCCCCACCTTTTCCAGGAGTGGTTCTGATTTTATATTTTTAAGAAATTCAAGAGTCTGAGGTTGACACTTCAGTGTAAGCATGCTGAATGCTATTGTTCTAGATACTGACTTGGAAATTAAGCTCTTTGACAAATTACATTACAGTAGCAACTCATAACTTTTTATTTTAATTTTCTTTCTCTATAGGCTATTTTATATCCACCTAAGATATTCTGAAAATGAGCTGTGACACCTAAGAATATACATTTATCACTTTGCATTAATTCTCCAACTGGGGTGTTGCCCAAGTATTAGAATTACCTGGCTCCAGTTCTAGGGAATGGAGTACATGATTCTGTAGAATGAGAGTATATGTTCTTATGTGATCCCCTGGAGAAAGAGATGGCAACCCACTCCAGTATTCTTGCCTGGGAAATCCCATGGACAGAGGAAACTGGTGGGCTATAGTCCATGGAGTCTCAAAAGAGTTGGACACGAGTTAGTGACGAAATAACAAACAAAATGTTGACTATCTATGCATTCTTGTATGCAGAACTACTATTCTATGGATTTGAAATACTTTATCAGTTTTACACTTACTTCTAAAAATTCTTGGAGTCAAGACACACTTATCTAATCATCAGATAGCCATGCAACCCCAACAAATTGGGACTGCCTTCCCAAACACCTTTTTGGGAATTTCCTCAGTTGGCTGAGAGATCCTAGGTCAGGGAAGAGAAAAGCATTTCCACCTGTGACTCTGATGGGATGGACTACAACCTTTTGATGGTTGTTCTAACAAGGACTGGTCACAGAGCTTAGTTTTTAAACAAGAGGTGAAAATGAAAGCTTAGCTTATGTCTGGTTGCTAGAATGGAACTTGCATCATGCTTAGGAACATTCTTTTGTCTAAACACAGCACGACTCACATTTATCATCTACCTTTCCCAATTCTCATCCCCTTCTGATGGGAAATAAACAAAACAGTAGAAATATGTCCGTCAGTTGTTGAATATGTACAATGGAATATTATTAAAAGAAATATAAAAAAAGGACTAAAGGAAGGAAGGAATAAAAAGGAATATAATGCTCTTGTAAGCTACAACATGGAGCCTTGAAAATGTTATGCTACGTGAAAAAGACCAGTCACAAAATGCCACATACTGTTTGATTCTCTTTGTTTAAAAAAATTTCAAAGAAGTGAATCCATAGAGATGGAAAGCAGGTTGGTCGTGGCTAGGAGGAAGGAGGAGTAGGGAGTGACTACTTAATGGGCACAGGCTTTCCTCTGGGGTGATGAAATGTTTTGGAACTAGACAGAGCTGGTGGCTGCACACCATTGTGAATATACTAGTCACCATCAGACCGTACACTTCACAGCGGTTTAAATGAATTTTTTATTATATGAATTTTATTTTAATTAAAAAAAAGTGATAGTGAGAAACAAAGAGAAAGGAGGAAGAGGAGATATCTTTGGGCAAGACGATTCAACAAATTTTAGAATACGGAAAACATTTGGAGAAATTGAAATTGATATACCAGAGCAGAGGAAGCAAAAACCTAAGCGGTTTCAAGGGAATGAGGAATGTGGGTGGGGTAACTGATGGAGAAAGAAGCTACTTTACTGGTCATACACTATAGAAAGGCTGAGGCTTAGAGATAACAGGTGTTATGATAAGTAGCAAAAATAAATTCTGGTTGAAATTCAGAATATAGAGAATTTGGATGTCAAGGTCTTTTTTTCTCCCCATGCCAAACAGTCAGGAGACTTTACAGCCTGTCCCCTTGCTCTGCCCTGGGAGACCTAGAGATGGTGGAATTCAGGGTGAAACCCCATCCTGAAAATGAGGAAGAAAGGAAAGACTATTTCTGAGATCTTGGCTTCTTCTAAGATGCTCGCAGCCAGGCTTAGATCAGTAACTGCAGCCTGCTCCCAGGTAGAAGACTGGGAGATTTCTTTCTGGAGAAACTGAGTCATCCAAGAGAACACCCAGATCCTTATTTTTGAGAGCGCCCCCAGTAAAAGAACAGCTCACTATTGAATCAGTTTCCAGGGTGGCCACCAGTTAGGCCTGATCTTTAATACAGAACTTCTAATCAATTGTCACAGTAACTCGGTCTTAATTATGGAAAGAAAGGATCACTTTTGATGAAACTTTCAACATCAGTGACAGAATAAAATAACTGAAGAGGAAAAAGAACCTGGTAAAGAGCAGAGAAACCTCAAGGAAAAGAAAATAAGTTTTAAAATAAAAGCCTTTATATAATCATTGTCTTTTGGAAAGATATATTGGGTTGGCCAAAAAGTTCGTTTGGCTTTTTCTGTACCATCATACACGAACTTTTGGCCAACCCAATATCTCTGAAAGAAGTACAGGTTTCCATGGAAACATTAATCAGAGAAGAGGAAAGAATTCCTAGAAATCTAAAACATAAATGACAAAATAAAAACAAAAACTTAAACAGAAGGTTAGAAGATCGTGTTTGAGCAATAAAACTTTAGATTTCAAAAAGAACAATGGAGAATCAACCCAGAAGATTGTGAATGACCAAAGGAAGCTTCAGAAGGAGAAGAGAGAAAAAGAAAGGAGAAACACTGAGAAAAGAGTCTAGAACAAAAGGCTGTAGGATTCCAAATCAAAAAGACTCACCCTGTACCCAGGAAAATGGATAAAAACTTTGGAAAAAACCATATTGAAACCCATCCTTAGGAAATTTTAGGACAAGAGGGTCCTAAAAACTTCCAGAGTGAGAAATGGATCACATACAATAAACTTAGAATGGCATCAGGTTTCTCTATAGAAAAATCTGATACTGGGAGGGAGCAATTCCTTACATTTCTAACAGAAAAAATTATTTTTACCTGGGATTCTATATCCAGTTCAACCAACAGCCTGATGTGAGGGAGGAATTAGAATACACTCAGACAAATTAAGATGAAAATTTTGCCTCCTATGCACACAGTCTCACAAAGTATTAGAAGACATACTCCACCAGAACAAGGGCATGAATCAAAAAAGAGGAAGAAATGGGTTCTGAGAAACAGGACTTCCCTGTATTCACAGCACATAGTACAGGGAACAGCCAAAGGGTCCTGATTACACATGAGGCTGGCAAGGATGGACAGCTCCAGACGGACAGCACCAGGGGAGGGAACAAAAGGAATATCTGATCAACTTGAGCATTCAGAAGTAGTATTTGAAATGTGTGTAACAAATATGTTGAAACATTTGTGTGTAACAAATATGTTGGAACATTTGTATAAAAGAATGAAAAGTTCAAAGAAAATCAAGCAAATGAAAAGTAAAGAAGGCAATGCTTAATTCCTTGAAAACAACAACAAAAATCCTTTCAAGAGAGAAAATGCAGTCATGATGTATTACTTGACTAATGGGTGAAAAATAAATACATGTATAGTCATTAAAATGCAGATGATGGTTGTTGGTTTAACCTGAAGTTTGGAGGAAGGGGCAGGGACAATAGGGTATAAGAGAGCTAACTGTTAATTGACCATTATTTTAAAACTGACATGTCAAAGAATACCGGCATAAGGACATTATTTAGGAAAATGGACACAAATATCAAAAGAAAAACTAATAGAGGTAAAAGTGTTTGTCTCTGGGAATAGGACTTGGGAGATGAACAGGAAGGAGCTTGCTGTTTTTTGTCGTTGCTGTTGCTGTTTTTGTAAGCCTGCTAGTACCATTAACTATGTTTCCAAAAATGCTGAAAATAAAAAATACTTTTTAGTTAAAAATATTTGCCATCGTAGAGTGTATCAATGGCATGTGTGACAAGACTGATCGGTTGTGGGGACTTCCCTACATTCATACCACAATTAGTGCAGATAATTAAAATGGTTGGCGTTTATTGGACATTTACAACATCAGTCACTCAGCATCATCTTAATTAATCTACACAACATCCCTGTGATGGAGGCTCTTTTACTCTCCTCTTTATAGATAAATTAACCCAGAGAAGGCAGTCCTTGCCCAGGGTCCTGCAGCCAGCAGCTCATGGTTGTGGAACTAGAATTCAACCCGGGTCTGGGAGACTAGGCAGCTCATGGGTTTAACTTTGCATATTTATTACCTTTCCTCTGCATCTTCATTAGGTATTTTTAGTATCTAATCGCCCATGCCCTGTAAAGGAGAATTATACGGGTTCCAAGTGCTCTGTGACTCCTATTGATGGCAGCATGTCAGAAATGAAGGAACCACACACACACTTTACCCACTGACTCAGTGCTGGGATGGCGAGGGGGTGACATAGAGAGCACTCCAGGCCCTGTAATTTGGGGGACCTGAATGCTAGAAGGATGCCAGGTTGGGATACTGGTGGATGGGAATGTGGGAGAAACGAAGAGGCTCTTCTGGACCAAACATATCCTCATGCACTAACCCATCACCATGTGGAAATTCATCACCAAAGGGCAATCTCTGTTCCCTTCTACAGATTCTCTCCAGGCCACACTTTCCAATTCCTCTTCCTATTCAAGTCTGATGTTCTGTTTTAGGTTTTGGAAAGTTGGTTTTAATCATGAGATTGGGACTAACATATACGCACTACTACTATATATAAAATAGATAACTAATAAGAACCTGCTGTATAGCGCAGGGAACTCTACTCAATGCTCTATAATGGGCTATCTAGGCAAAGAGTCTAAAAAGGAGGGGATATATGTCTATGTGTAACTGATCCATTTTGCTGTACAGCAGAAACTAAGACAACGTTGTAAATCAGCTCGACTCCAACAAAAAATTTTAAAAAGTTGATTTTATTTTCTTGCAATATAAAATGCAAAGATGGACAAGTTTGTTTTTTTTTCTTTCAGCTGGGAAAGACAGAAAAATAGAAATGAATCCAGTAAGTACTGTTTTCCACATTGCCTCCTTTTTTTTCCACAGTTGAGCTACATTATGAGTTAGGAGCACATATTCTTTCTAGTCCTCATCCTCCACCCTCACTCTGGAGTTCACAATTACCTCATTTTTCCTTTGATTGCCTTTCTAACGATCAACTTTCCCCCCAGTTCTTTTCTCCAATTTGTCTCTCAACAAGATTCTCCCACCAGAGAGTCTGTCAGCTCTACC
Organism: Antilocapra americana; assembly: GCA_007570785.1. Classification (NCBI taxonomy): domain Eukaryota; kingdom Metazoa; phylum Chordata; class Mammalia; order Artiodactyla; family Antilocapridae; genus Antilocapra; species Antilocapra americana. The sequence continues at coordinate 9,234,144 of ML663010.1, forward strand.
TTTTCCTCTGCAGACCCTGCTTGCAGTCCTCTCCACCCAGCTCCAGAGGCCATTCCTGCTGGTTCTCCCAGCCTCCCCTTCTTTCATCTTCCCAGGTATACCAAGCTTCCATTTCCGGTGTAGGAGCACCTGTGTCCTGAACTTCCTGTCTTTCTGTTTCTTGGGTTTACTCATTTGCTTTGTTTAATCTCACAACCTATGAATTTCCCAAGAAAGAGTGAAAGATACATTTTTTGAGTCCTGGGCTGAATTTTAACAAATTAACCTTTTTTTTTTTTTTTTTAGTATTTGTTGCTGTTGTTTAATTGCTAAATCATGTCTGACTCTTTGTGACCCCAGGGACTGTAGCCCACCAGGCTCTTTTTTCCATGGGATTTTCTAGGCAAGAATGCTGGAGTGGGTTGCCAAGTCCTGGGCTGAATTTTGAAGTCACCAGCCTGGAAACATCCTCGGGCCTCTATGCGTACACCAGGATTTTCCTTGTACTTCCCAACCCTTAAACAGCCCCCTTTCTGTCTATCTCCTAGCTCTTGGTGAGCCCATCACCCAGGACAATATTACAAGTGTCCTGGTCTGGCACGGAGACACAGCCCATGCCCAGCAAGTGCCAATCAACAGCACTTGTCTTAATAATAGCTTAGCCTCAATAACCAAGGTTTAAGTTGTTTTAATCACCTAATAAAGAAATCTTCACAAGTGCTAATTACTAGCCTAGTCTGCTTCCTGGGCCCACTTAAAGAAGTGCTATTTTAGAAGCTGTAGTGCTTATAGTCACTCAACAAACATTTATTAAGTGTCTCCAGGACCCCACGGGGAAGCTTTATCATGAGTTATCTAACTTCATACTCGTGATAGTCCTATGAAGTGGGCATTATTGCCATTTGTAAATGAGGAAACAGTTTCAAAGAATAAAGCTCCTCCAGCTGTTCATTCAAGACATTTACTGAGAACCTGCCGTTCGCTAGCTGATGAGGGTACTCGGGAGTGCTGATGGGAGAGGACACACACATGTCCCCTTCAAGCTTCTAGTCTGTCTTAGGAAGACAGACAACAAGCAAGTACTTTGGCAAGTAGTTCATTCAATGCGTTTGAGATAAGGGCGGTGAAGAAGACACATGAGATAGTGCATCCGGAGAACCAGAGCTGGTTTCCCGGAGGCAGTGCATGAGTTCTATAAGCTGGTAAGAGAGAACTGGATGAAATGAGGTGTGCAGACGGGAGCCCAGGGAGGGAAGATCCCAGGCAAGACTTGGAGACTAGAATGGGCTTGAGTAAGTGAGGAGCAGGGGCTTCCCTGGCAGCTCAGCTGGTAAAGAATCCTCCTGCCATGCAGGAGACCCTGATTCGATTCCTAGGTTGAGAAGATCCGCTGGAGAAGGGATAGGCAACTGAGAGGCCAGTGTGCCCAGAGCAAAGAATGGAATGGTGTGAATGGTGTGGCCAAAAGCACCCCGGGGACCAGTGCAGGGAACAGATGGTGAAGGGTGCGTGTGTTCTGAAAAGGAATCTTCACATTATCTTTGAGGACACAGGGAGACAATGAAGAGCCATGGAATGAAATGAGATTTGTTGTGTCAAAACTCCTTCTGGTTATTGTGAGAACACTGCATTGGAGGGAATGGGAGTGGACCTGGGGAGGGCCAAGAGAAGGCTGAACCAGACATCACAGCCTAGGGGACAGTGGCTTGTATTAAAGGGTCCTGGTGGAGAAGTGGAGGTATTTGGGAAGAAGTTTTTCAAGGTCACACAGAGCAGAGCCAGGCTCTGAATCCAGCTCTTCTGTGGACAAGGCCCTTGTTCTTTCTGATGCATGAAAGCTATTTTTCCCTATGTGCAAGTGTGAGCTGGGACCCCACACCCTCCCTGTCCCAGTGCAGTGGCTGAGGATGCTAAGTTATCACCAGTAGCTACAAGAAGTCCCTTTCTCCCTTGTGCAGTGTTAGAGTTCCTACATATGCTGTGTAATCTGTCATTTGGGGGATAAGAGGGAAACATGGTCACTACCTTTAAGGGCACACACATCCTGAGACAGGCCATAGGAATGTAAACAGAGTCCCCAAACAAAATTAGAAGGCAGTTATAGAAGCTCTAGACTCTCCCACAGTTCTCAGGGTTGTAATTCCATAGCTACAACTCTTGACTGTTTGACTACACTATACTGAGAAATAGCTTTAGTGACCCTGGGACTGGGGTGCACTTTTTCTAAATAGACTTACCATTTCTCTCAGACTGGCCTGATTCTTTGTCCTGGCCAGAAATTGTCTTCCTCAGGAACAACAGTAATACATTTGAAATTACTTTATTTTTTTTTGAAGTCCAAGTATTCTCTTAAATGATTGATCTGCATGGATTGGTTGGTCAACGTTTTAAAACCATCTCATGAGTGAACGCCTTCGTCATAGGGCCAGAAGCTATGCAGTCCAAGAATATGACCATAAGACCTAAGTTTCCTATAATATTCTTAGTTCTCATGCATAACAGATATTTTCAGAACACGTATTCAATTTTGGTTTGAAAATAGGATTTTCCGAGGAGTGTGTAGGAACTTGAGAATGTATGTTTCCACTGGAATGTTTGGGGTTCAACTAAGAGAGTACAGGACCCTGCAGAGCTCACAGCTCCTAGGTTAGCCAGTTCCTTATGGATGCCTTGGGCACATGGGCTGTGTACCTCAAGGACCTTCTCTGAGCTGCCATATGGTATGTGACTTACTCTCAAAAGTTGTAAAACTGGCTGTTACCAGGCCTAGGCTTTAACAAAATAGTTTAAAGTACAGGGAGAACTGGTGTGTTGATACTGTGTTGACATAAACAATGAGCAAACACAATTTACAAACTGCAAATGATACAATACTCTTGATGGTAAGTTTCTTACCAGTGTGTGTTAGTCACTCAGCTGGCTCTGACTCTTTTGTGACCCCATCAACCGTAGCCTGCCAGGCTCCTCTGCCCTTGGGATTCTCCAGGCAAGAATCCTGGAGTGGGTAGCCATTCCCTTCCCCAGGGGATCTTCCAGACCCAGGGATCGAATCTGGGTCTCCTGCAGGGCAGGCAGATTCCTTACCATCTGAGCCACCAGGGGAGCTAAATTTCTTATAGCCAATGGATTTCCCTAACATGCCTTTGTTGATTTTTTCTCTGGGCTCTTGTGTCCAGAATGTAGCCGCCCTATTGTTTCAGTTGATGAAGGAGTGCAGTTCCTACATGAATGTGGGTTGATTTTCCCTTTATGTAACAAGTAAGTGGAAAGGGAAACAGCCCAAGTTGTGTTGGGCCATCAATCACTGGTCATTGACATAGGTAACTTTGCTGAACTAGATGATAGTTTTTAAATATTGCAAGAATATTTTCTCAGTTTTTTGGTGTTATTCATAATGTACTGGCTATGCACACAATTAAAAATTTAATCTGCATGTTTAACATTCTTCTATTCCTTTTTTATGGGTATATTATTTTATTAACATTTAGATTTTGCCAGGAGTTCAAGGATATGCTAGTCTTATTTCAGAGTTTTTTGAAACAAAGATAAAATGTACAAACAGATTTAAGGGAGCAATGTATTGAACGCTGCACAATATATTAACCAAGTAGACAAGCTAGGGTTGGTGTAAGTATGTACTTAGCACGTGTATAGGGACAAGTTCTGGAACTGGAAGAAAAACCTGCCATTCAGGACTGAACAGAGGTCCTTGGTTGCTGACAGAATTCCCCCTTGACTTCAGACTTGAGACAAACCGAGTCTGTCAGTCCACAAAACCCACTGAATTCAGGACAAACAATAACAGGACAGATTGAGCTTTGCTGTGCTTAGTCGCTCAGTTGTGTCCAACTCTTTGTGACTCCATCAGCTGTAGCCCACCAAGGCTCCTCTGTCCGTTGGGATTCCCCAGACAAGAATACGGGAGTGGGTTGCCATGCCCTCCTCCAGGGGATCTTCCCAACCCAGGGATCAAACCAAGGTCTCCCGCATTGCAGGTGGATTCTTTACCATCTGAGCCAGCAGGGAAGCCCAACAGGATATATTGGCCAGAGCTAATTCAGATTGTAGGGGACAGTCTGAAGTAGGCGGGGGGGGCGGGGTGGCTGGAGCCTGGGAAATACTGCAGCTGAAGTCGATAGAATCTACAGACGTGAGCAGCCGTCTTCCAAAGATCGCTGATTTCCAAAAAGAACCCTAAGATTCTTTCTCCAAATGAGGTCTCCATCCGCTTTTAAAAAGTCGTTAAAAAATCTTTTTACCTTACAAATAACAGACAATTGATACTATCGTGATAGTTTCAAGAGGACAGTAAAGGGACTCAGCCATACATATACATGTATCCATTACCCCCCAAACTCCTCTCCCATCCAGGGTGCCACATAGCATTGAGCAGAGTTCCCTATGCCACACAATGGGACCTCATTGGTTATTCATTTCAGATACAATAGTGTGTACATGTTGATCCCAAACTCCCTAACTTTCCTTTCCCCCCTATTCTTCCCCTCTGTGAATCTGTTTCTGCTTTGTAAATAAGTTCATTTGTATCATTTCTTTTTAGATTCTGCATATAAGGATGTCATATGGTATTTCTCTTTCTCTTTTTGGCTTAGTTTACTCAGCGTGACAATCTCTAGGTTCATCCATATTGTTTCAAAAGGCATTATTTCACTCTTTTTAGTGGCTGAGTAATATTCCATTGTATTTCCTTGCTCAGGGATCAGTAAACCATGGTCTGCGGGCCACATCTGGCCCCCTAACCTATTTTTTTAGTGGAAATTTATTTATTTATCAACTTACGGCTGCTCCAGGTCTGTTTTGTGGCACACGGGGTCTTTGTTGCTGTGTGTGGGCTTTCTCTAGCTGCGGTGAGCAGGGGGTACTCTTCGCTTTGGTTGGGCTCTGGACTGACGGCGTTAATGAATGAACCAGACAGAGGGAAAAGGCATTTGTGTTTCCATCTCTATTTACTCAATATCTTGTATGTTCTAGATTTTGTGTAGGCACTGGGCTCCATGCTTCGTGGGATAAAATGAAGCCCCTGTTCTTATTTCCCTACATGTCTAGCACATGGGGGCAGCAAGGGAGTGATGGTTAGAGGGCGGGTTGGAGAGGTGAGTGGAACTAGATTATGCCGCAACCATGAGAGAAAGGCAGAGATACTTTGGAAGGTTTGGAGCAACGTTAGTTCTGATGCACATTTTAAAAGGACAGCTCTGGTTGCTGCGTAGGGAGACCAGTTACAAAGCCCTTGCGATAGTCCAGGTGAAGGTGGCTGCGTAGCAATAAAGGTGGCGAGAAGTAGCAGATTTTCGATGTTCTGTGAAGACAGATGAGCCATGGGTTCTGAGAGGAAGAGAGGAATCAGGGAAGATTCTGAAGTTTTCAGCCTGAGAAACTGAGAAACATGGGATTCCATTTGCTGCAATGGAAAAGATTGTGAAAGGGGAGTGGAGGGGTTGAAGGCAACCCAAAGTTTGGATGTGGACGTGCTGGTTTTGATGCCTTAGACGTTGCAGTGTGAGTAGACGGCTGCACACATGGTTTGGAATATAGCGGGAGAGGCTGGGCTTGTGGGTATAAATTTAGAGATTATCAGTGTATAGGTGGCATTTAAAGACATGTGGTGAGATTATCCCACTTAGAGAGGGAGACTAGACACAGAATGCAACTGCTTTGAGGACTGGGCTTTGGGTCCCAGTGTTTAGAGAAGGCAACACAGTAGAGGAGAGACTGTATTTATAAGGCACAAAGACCCCTCATTGTCAGGGATTGACAGGAGGGTTACTTGAAATGGTTTAGGTGGTGAATGGGCAAAAAACCCTCCTGACGGTCCCATGGATCCCAGACGGCCGCCGAAGTGATGGTGAGTGGTTCTGCTGTGTCACTCATTCAGAGAAGAGACTATGACATTCAGTAACATTTCTCAAAGTTCTTTTAAATGTTTATGTATTTATTTGGCTGCACTGGGTCCTGGTTGTGGCGCATGGGGTCTCTCATTGTGGCCTGTGAACTCTTAGTTGCGGCATGTGGGGTCTAGTTGCATGAGCAGGGATTGAACCTTGGATTGGGACCATTGAGTCTTAGCCACCGGACTTCCAGGGAAGTCCTTCAAAGTCAGTTTTAAATGAAAACATATGTCTTAGGGTTTTGCAGTGTGCTCCATAGTCAAGTAAATAACAGTAGGATGTGGTGGTAGCCACAGGAAGAGTGGGTGCTCCTGCAGGTGAATGCTGTCTTGCTGCTTGCCAAGTGGAGGAGCCATGGACAGCAGTGTCTGCCCCACTGTAGGTTTAATATTGTTTCCTCCTTTCTTTCAAGTCCCAGTGCTGCCACTGGTAGCTGTGTGACCACTGGAAAATCACTTAACTTCTCTGAACCTCTGTTTCCCCCTCAGGAATGACTGACTCTGCCAACCACAGGGTGCTTGTGAAGATTAAATCATTTAAATAGCTTGAATGATGTGTATGTGCATGCAGTGAACTGCAAGGTAATGGGGAAGTATAAGAGAAGGAAACGGTTGTGCCTGTAATGTTGTTGTTGTTTTTACGCTCAGTCCCTAAGTTGTGTTCAACTCTTTTGTGACCCCATGGACTGTATGTAGCCCGCCAGGCTCCTCTGTCCACAGGACTTCCCAGGCAAGAATACTGGAGTGGATTGCCATTTCCTACTCCAGGGGATCTTCCCAACCCAGGGATCAAACCCCTATCTCCTGCATTGGCAGATGAATTTCTTTAACCACTGAGCCACCAGGAGAGCCTCTTGCCTATAATGAGATGGTTCAATTTGCACAATGATGGGTTTTCACACTTTGTGTAAATAATGAGGTTTTCTATACTCACTTCACTGAACATACTGTCTTCAGGGAGCAAATATTCTAAGCAGACATGAAAACATCCCCCACTGTTATGCCTTATATTTGTTCCTGGCCCAGTTAAGAGAATGAACTGATTATTCTAGCCCCATTACAATCAATAACTTCTGAGTTAGAAACATAAAACAGAGTTCTCAGATCCCAAACTTCCCTGAGCTGCCTGAGCTGCCTTCTCTTCATGCCAGGTGCAACTCCTCCAGTCTTCCTCTTCTGCCTCCATAAAGTTGATAAGAAGTGAGAGGGGACATGAAGGATGAAAATGATCCTGACTGTGTTAGTCTCAGTAAGTCTTTTTGGGTGGGCTACAGTCCATGGGATCGCAGAGTCAGATACGACTGAGCGACCAGCACAACACGTGGGGTAAGTTGTGGCTTCCCGGGTGGCGCTAGTGGCAAAGAATTTGCCTGTAATGGAGGAGATGTAAGAGACCTGGGTTTGATCCCTGGGTTGGGAAGATCCCCTGGAGGAGGGCATGGCAACCCACTCCAGTATTCTTGCCTGGAGAATCCCCATGGACAGAGGAGGCTGGTGGGCTACAGTCCATGGAGTCACAAAGAATCGGACAAGACTAAGCACAACATACAGCAGCTGATCAGTCTTTGTCTGGCTATTTTAATATCATTCCACCAGGTGGCGATGTTTCCTTAATTGCAAAGCAAATTTTCACTCTGGAGAAGCAGCCAAGTTACAGTATAGTTGCTAGCTGTTTCTGCCCTGAGCATATAAAAAGAGAATGATTCTCTAAAGCTGTGGAGGAAAGAAGGACGTTTTCTTATGAACACCTTAGGCAGTTTATGCTGGAAACAGACAATCCCTTTGTTCAGAGATTTCTCCTCTTTGCAAGTTCTGGGAACTCTGGAATTTTGTCTTCTGAGGATGCATATGGCGGGAACTGGGAGATGCTGAAACTGAGTGGCTTCTAGGGAGGCTTTTGTTTTTGAAAGTCGTTCAGTCATGTCTGACTCTTTGTGACCACATGGGCTACACAGTCCATGGATTTCTCCAGGCCAGAATACTGGAGTGGGTAGCCTTTCCCTTCTCTGGGGGGTCTTCCCAACCCACGGATCAAATGGAAGCCTCCAGGCTTAGTGGAGAGGGAAGATACACCTTAACAGAGGGCTGAGCTTGTGTGAGCCCTTTGCCCAGAGAAGAGCATCAGATGCCAAGTTTTCCTGTGCCACGAGGGACTAGAAGCTGCCAAATGCACACACGAGCAGCTAGGATGATCCTTGCAGAATCAGGCTGCTTTATTTAGGAATGTCAGAGATGCAAGACAGCAACATACAGTCCAGATACCTTCTTGTGCCATTAGGGAAACAGGCCTCAAGTTCTCCTGTTCTACCTGCTTGCCAAATTATTTTTTATTTTAACATTTCAAGTAGACTTTTCAAATGTCCCTTCTTGTACACTAGGCTAAAATTGCTGTTTAAGTCTGCTGCCCTCCCACCTGCCAAGCCCGTGCACCTCTGCGTGCCAGGCACACGGCACTGAACAAGATTCCAGCCACAGACTGACTTGTTCAAAGACATCAAAGAGCAGACTGACTGATCCAGGAGGGGAGATAAGTCGTTGAAGATAGTTATTTATGAACCTGAAAAGCAAATCTCATAGTAGGATTTTGGTGGTTTTTTTTTTTTTGCATTTAACAGTAATAAAATAATAATGAACAATTATTTGTTCATTCCTTCCTATGGACCAGGCTCTGTGTTAAGCACTTGACGTTGTTATATTGTATAGTGATCCCCTTAACAAAGCTGTAGGGTAGTTATTACTACCTACTTGTTATAGAGGCTCAGAGGAGAAGTTGAGTAACTGCCCCAGGTCAGACACCTGGAAGGAGCAAACTCTGCTTGTCTCTGGCTTTGATCTGTAAGCCTCCATGTTTTGCTTCATGATATTGTCTTTTATAGGATCTGATACAGAAACTATTGGAGTTTCTTACCTGAACACCGGTCAGTACTGTTCAGTGATAGTGAGCGGGCTCGGGGCTTAGGGACTTGGTGATGAAATGTCACAACTCTGGGACACTCAGAATGTGGATGCCTGGGTTGATGAGGGATGCTCCTGAAGATATTGTTGGCACCAAAATCCAAGAAATAATTCGAATCTGTGTGTTTGGACATTTTCCCCACCACCTGCGAAGGCAAGGATAGCTGGCAGTCCTGGGGCCTGAGGAATCAACACAAGGATGAAGGCCACCGAGGGCCTCCTCCGGGCATGCTCTGAGCCAAGCGTGTTGCACGCGGGATCTCATTTGTGTCTCTTGACAGCCTGTTGACACCAAGACTGCTCTGTCCCCACCTCCCAGGGGACAATGCCTCAAATACAGGACGCTGTCCGAAAGAAACTGATGCCATATACAGAAGGCCTTCAGAACTCAAGGCTCCTCTTTTCCCTCAAAGAGTGTGAAATTAAAATATCTTATTAAAATGTAGATGACTAATAGTGCCCAGAGCTAGAGTTACTGTCAGAGAAAGAGGGAAGAATTTCCCATTTGACAGATGTGGATTCCTGGCTCAGTACCGCTGCCTTGGAACTATGGGACTGTGGGCAAATTACCTAACCTCTTCCGAGTCTCAACTTCTTCATCATCAAAAAGAAGATAATATAATATACACCCCAATTGTTGTTGTTGTTTAGCTGCTTTGCCACCCCATGGCCTGTAGCTCGCCAGGCTCCTTTGTCCATAGTATTTCCCGGGCAAGAAGAATACTGGGCTGGGTAGCAATTTCCTTCTCCAGGGGATCTTCCCGACCCAGGGATTGAACCCATGTCTCCTGCATTGGCAGGTGGATCCTTTACTGCTGAGCCACCAGGGAAGCCCCATATGTCTCAGGGTTGCCATGAATTTTAAACGAGATGATGTATGTAAAGTGTGTGGCATAGTTTCTGTAGCACAGTAGGTGTTCCATAAATACCAATGATGCTGATAAAGGTGGTTGCTATTAACGCACTTCCAAAGAGCTGCCACCCTAATTCCAGAAACTTCTTTATGAGCATTGTGAGGCACTTGAGAATCTCTGAACCCCGGTAAAGCCCATTTATCTCGAGGGCCCTGCCAATTCCACATGTCAATGGCTCTTTGTCTCTGGAATGACCTTCATCCTTCACATCCTCATTTTGTGTTTTGCCGGGCCTTTGAATTTAGGAAGTGAAATCCTAGGGCTTCAGGGGCTGTGATCTGTGATGAATTTACTGCCCATGCCCAATAAATGCTCAACGAATAAATTAGAGTCAATAAAACTATAAAAACCAAGAGTAAAAATAAGTATCCTTACATATGTTTTAGATCTTAAAAGGCCTTTATGTTCAGGCTGGTCAGAGTCAAATCTGTGTCTAATAAAGATTTTACAAAGAGCTTGGGGTGGCATGGTTGAAAGAAGAGCGAGGTTCCAATGCCTGGCACTGGGAGGCCAGATGGACAGCCATCTGGGGTGAGGCTGGAGACCTTGCATCCTCAGGGCTGATAAAGTCCATGAAAGATGCTCAAGTCAAAATATATTTCCTATCAGAGAAAGGAGAACAGAAATGGAAGCATAAGAAAGAAGGAAGCTTCGCAAGGGAGCTCCCTCCAGGAATAGAGATTGTGAATTTGCAACAGAAAGGCTTTTAAACAGTGATATCAGAATACTGAGCAGAATTCCCTGTGCTCTATAGTAGGTCCTTGTTGGTTATTTTATATATAGTGTATATATATATATATATATATATATATATAGGTTTCCCAGGAGGCTCAGTGGTAAAGAATCCGTCTGTGAGTAGAGAGATGCAGGAGACCCAGGTTTGATCCTTGGGTCAGGAAGATTCCCTGGAGAAAGAAATGAAAACCCACTCTTGGGAAATCCCATGGACAGAGGCGCCTGGCAGGCTACTGTCCACAGGGTCTCAGAAGAATCGGACATGATTTAGTGACTAAAGAACAGCAACAGCAAAGTGTATATAAATTCTAAACTCCTAATTTATCCTTCCCTCTCACATTTTACTTTGGTAACCATAAATGGGAAAAGAATCTGAAAAAGAGTAGCTATATGTATATGTATAACCTAATCACTTTGCTGTACACCTGAATTGAACAGAACATTGCATATCAACTAGACTCCAATATAAAATGAAAACATAAGCTAAAAGACGTGGTATCAGGTGCCTTGATAATGTTCTAGTAGCTAAAGAGAGCCATAAGGAAGACCACAGTGACCCACCTGCCCCCACCTGCCACATTGCCTGATATGCCGCCATTAGGATTTCTTCCCTTTTGGTTAACATAAAAATGAGAATAAGGTATGGAAAGTTCTTACATGATATCTCCAAATTTTGGATTGCCTCTTCTTGATTTTAAACACACACAAAAACCTAATAACTTCTTATGGGTTTTTTACTCTTTTATTACAGAAGAGATCTGTATTCATCATAGAATATTTTAAAAAAAAGAGGTAAGGAAAATAGGAAAATAAATTCAGCCCATATTGTAATCATGCTATTATTAACATTTAGGCATTCCCTTTGGCTATTTTCTTTTTATTTTTTATTTATTTATTTTTTGGCTATTTTCTTTTTAAATAAAACCTTTTTTCTTGTGAAATTGAATAAAACACAATTTAACTATCTTTTCATTCATAATTGGTTGTCTCTTATTTAGAAAGCCTATTCCTGAGTTATGAAAAATCCACCTGTGTTTTCTTCTAAAAGCTTTATACAGTATAGCCTTCCAAAAAAGACTGGGAATTCACCTGGAATTGATGTCCATGTATAGTGCGAGGTAAGGACAAGTTCTCTTTTTCCCCAAATGATATCCAGTTGTTCCAAGGCCATTCTTTCTTTACTGCTCTGCAATTTTGCTTTGTTTTGAAAAATCAGCTGTCTACATGTAGACAGTTTCTGGGTACTCTTGTGTTCCATGGGTCTGTCTGTATGTTGGATAAGATAATAAGGGCTGTGCTGTTTTGGTAACAGACAAGCCCAACATCTCATGGCTTAACATACTGAAGTTATGACTCCTTCACTAGCAGGGCACAGGTGATGCAGGAGATGCATCAGACATACTGAAGTTATGACTCCTTCACTAGCAGGTCACAGGTGATGCAGGAGATGCATCAGACATACTGAAGTTATGACTCCTTCACTAGCAGGGCACAGGTGATGCAGGAGATACATCAGACATGCTGAAGTTATGACTCCTTCACTAGCAGGGCACAGGTGATGCAGGAGATGCATCAGACATACTGAAGTTATGACTCCTTCACTAGCAGGGCACAGGTGATGCAGGAGATGCATCAGACATACTGAAGTTATGACTCCTTCACTAGCAGGCCACAGGTGATGCAGGAGGTGCATCAGACATACTGAAGTTATGACTCCTTCACTAGCAGGCCACAGGTGATGCAGGAGATGCATCAGACATACTGAAGTTATGCCTCCTCACTAGCAGGGCACAGGTGATGCAGGAGACGCATCAGGGAGGCCATCTGCATGATGTGAAGTGGCTGCTTCACTGAGCACACTCTCCACCCACGGGAGAGACCCGGAGGCTTCCTGTTGAGTTTTTCACGGACTCAGCATGAAAACATCATCCATCACGCACTTCCTCTTGCAGCTCATTTGCTAGAACCCGAGAGTTTTACCTGTAAGGGGCCCTGAAGTGCGGTCTGCAGGGTGCCTGGAAAGGGGGGACTCCCAGATATTAAAAAACACTGCTGACGTCTTCCTGCCTCCATATCCTAGAATGAAAATGACAGTCTGAATCACTCTGCTGTGGCAGTAAGACTCAATACCTGGTAGAGCAAGTCCTTTAACCCTGGGCTTCTTCTTCCAGGAGGTCTAGACTAGTCTTGGACTTTGGCAATTCCATGTAAGTTTAGAAAGTGTTAAGTCTTTAAAATCCTGTTGAGATTTTTTATTGAAGCCATAGTGCAATTCAGGAAGAACTGACATTTAAAATTTTGAGTGTTCCAATTCAGTAACAAAATTTCTCTTCTTTAACAAACATGTGCACAGAGGTCTTGCACATGTTTGTTAGATTTTTAGATTTTTGATATTTTTTAATGCTAATGTAAATGTTGTATTAAAATTTTTTTTCAATTTACAAAAAATTGTGGTCAGTGACATTTAATTCATTTTTCTGGGTTGACTTTATATCCAGTAACCTCGAGGAACTAAATTTCTTAAAGTCTAAAGCTGATGTGCAGATTCCCATGAATTTTCAATATAGATGATAGTGTAATCCACAAATAATAACCGTTTTATTTCTTCCTTATGTCTTTTATTTCTTTTTCTTGCTTTGCTGGGTAAGACTCCAGGAAATGTCATGATAATAAGCATCCTTGCTTCTTCACAACCTTCAGAAGATTGTTTTCCAAGTTTCATAATTTTTTCATTTTTAAATATATGAATAGATATAGTTTTCATATCAAAGAGTTTTGTAGGTACTCTTTACCAGATTAGTTCAGTGGCCCCCTTTTTCTAGTTTCTAAGATTTTTAGTAATGAATGGATGCTGAATTTTAGTGAATGCCTTTATCTGCATATATTGAGATGACTATATGATTCCCTCCTTCCTTTTTTAAAATTGAAGTATAGTTGATTTACAATATTGTATTAGTTTCAGGTGTACAGAAAAGTGATTCAGTTATATATGTTTCAGATTATATTTCGTTATAGATTATTCCAAGATACTGAATATAGTTCCCTATGTCATACTGTAAATCCTTGTTGCATATGTATTTCACATTTAGTAGTTCATATTTGTTAATCTTGTACTCCTAACTTGTCTCTCCTTCCCTCCCTTCCCACTTCGGTGACCATAAGTTTCTTTTCTATGTCTGAGTCTGTTTCTTTTTTGAATATTGATTTATTTATATAACTTTTTTCAGATTCCACATATAAAGTATGGTAGCATAAAGTATTTGTCTTTCTCTGTCTGACTTACTTCACTAAGTATAATATTCTCTAGGTCCATCCATGTTGCTGCAAACGGCAATATTTCATTCTTTTTAATGGCTAAGTAGAATTCTGTTGTATATACATACCACATCTTCTGCTGATCAGCACTTGGGTTGTTTTCATTCTTCTTTCATCTGTTAAGGTGGCAAATTATATTGGTTTTCCGATACTAAAGCAACATTTACTCTAGCACCCAAGAATAAGCAAAAGATGGACAGGATTTGATTCCTTTTTACATATACATTGCTGGCTTCAGCTTGTTAATATTTCACTTAGGATTTTTTCACATGTTCATGAGTAAAACAGGTCAGTAATTTACCTTCTTATACTGGTTGGGTTTTTTTTTAAAAAATCAAGATTAATCTCATGAAGTAAAATGGAAAGTGTCCTCACGTTTTTATTTTTTGGAAGGGTTTGTATATAGTTTGCACTATATTTTCTTTAAATAGCTCATCACGTTTGCTTGAAGCCATCAGAGACATTTTATTCATAAGTTTATTTTTAATTAAAAACAATTATTTTAATAGTTCCACAATTATTCAGATTTTTTAATTTCTTCTTTCATTAGTTTTGGTAAGTAGTGTTTTCCTAGGATTTTGTCTAGCTCATTTCAAATTTATTCATATAGAGTTGTTCATAATCTTTAATGTCTTGCTAATGTCCCCAGCGTAGATGATGGTGTTCTGTTTTTCAACACTGATGCTATTGATTTGTGCCTTTTCCCTTTTTCATCTTGATCTGTCCCAGCAAAATTTTTATCAATTTTATTGGTAATTTCAGAAATCAACTTTTGACCTTTTTCTTTCAATTTATTCTAATTTTTCCATTTCATTAATTTTTACTCTTTTTTCCCCTTCCTTCCATATTTTTTAGGCCATTGTTCTGCTATTCTTTTTCTAACTTCTGCTAGTACTCCTGAAAAAATGTTTTCTGCTCACTATATTCTTCTCATCTTTGTACTTTCTATCATTTTGTCTCTTTCTGCTTCCTTCTGGGTGATTTCTTCTGATCTACCTTTCAGTTCACTAATTCTCTCTGTAGCTACCTGTATTGAATTTGCTATTAATCCCATCTGTTGAGTTTTTTTTTTACTTTGGTTATTGAGTTTTTAAATATTAGCATTCTGAGATTTCTATTTGATTCTTTTCTCAAATTTACAATGATTTTATTCTAGTTAATGCTGAAATGTCTCAAGTTCATTTTTTTATCTCTTTGAGCACAGTGAGCACCATTGTTTTATGTTTTTATGTAACTGTCATTTCTTTCATTAATTGCTCCAAGTTTCTGGTGGTGAGAGTGACTATGAGAGACAAAGAGTCTCTCTTTCAGGCTTCTATACTTCTAACCACACTTCTTTTATGACAGCTATTATTTCCCTTTCTCATTATTTAGTTATTTTATCCCCTACTAGACTAATGGTTCAAGGATCATCAGAGATAAATTCTCTGCCTTGTTCATCTTTATGTCTATCTTAGTACCTAGCATTATTCCACCCAAGATAGGACGATGTTATGAAAAGTGAATGAATTTAGTCTTATCTACCTACCTGCCTGCTTACTACCTATGTATCAGTTATTTTTTGCTTTTTGGCTTCTTCTAAACTTCCCCATGGTTCATAAGCCACACTTGTCTCTGGACTGGTCCTAAATAAGGAAACCTGTTCCAGTTTCAGGATTTTTGCACTTACTCTTCAGTTTGTCTAGAATGCTCTTGCCTCAGATATCCATTTGCCTCTTCTCTCATCTCATTAACCCATCTTATCAGACGTCACTTGTGCAGGGAGATCGTCTCTGACCATCTCATCAATAACAGCATTGGCTCTCCCCTCTGCCACTCTCTTACCATTTCCCCCTGCTTGATTTTCCTTCACAGCACTTATTGCCAAGCTATGTGCTGTGCTTAGTCATTCAGTCATATCTGACTCTGTGACTCCATGGACTGTAGCCTGCCAGGTTCCTCTGTTCATGGGATTCTCCAGGCAAGAATACTGGAGTGGATTGCCATGCCCTCCTCCAGGGGATCTTTCTGACCCAGGAATCAAACCAGGGTCTCCTATATTGCAGGCAGATTCTTTACAGCTGAGCTACCAGGGAAGCCCATTGTCAAGCTATAGTATATTGTAAATATATCTGCTTGTTTATTTTCTGCCTCTGCCACTAGTTTGTTTATAAGCTCTATGAGGGCAGGGTCTATGTTTTTTGTTTACTACAATTGTTTCTAGGGCCTTGAACAGTCTGACATGTAGAAGGAATATTCTTTGAGTTAGGTGCTGTGATAACTGCTTCATAAACAATTTTAAAAAATGTCTTTCCTTCAGCAGTTCTAAAAGTTTAATATGCTTTTATGGTCTTCATTTTACTGATGAGTAAACTGAGGCTCAGAGAATTTATTGAACATTTATTTATTGAACACGGTTAGCAAGTGATTGGTCTTGGATGTGAACTCAGACCTTTGCTTTCCAAAGCTAGGCTGTCCTGGGAACAGGACAGCCTCAGGACAGCCTCACGTACATAAAAAAATGTCTACTGAGATGTATATATAAAATTGAGCAGGTAGTCTGGGGTACAACAGCTCTTGGAAGGATGAAAAGAGAACACTGACGCTGTGGGGGAGCATCAGACATTTCCTATGGGCCAGAAGCCCTCTTTGCACTCTTTCTTTGCATGATCATCCTGATCTGGGAATCCCCCAGCCCTGCTCTGCCTCACTCAGTCTCCATCTGGCAGTTTTGTTAGCTTGTCTGATCCAAATAGCTATGTCAACAGAATGGTGACTAGACGTGTAGAGCAGTGTATTAGGAAAGGAAAAAAAGGCAGCTCAGATGATGTAAGATTATCCAGATGTCAAGGATCCTGTGCGTGTATACTTGCCCGTTCATGTTGTTAATTTTTTAAGCATTTGTGATAAGAACAACAGTTGGGCTGCTTCCCCAGGGGCCTCTGTGGGTAGATTCATGCAGACATTTGCTGCTTTAGGTTTTCTGCTTGGTTTCCTACTGGTTTGGGGCAAACCCAGAAGCTTCTGAGCCAAGTTCAGGGGTAGAAGAGCCTCTGGGTAAACTTGAGAAGGAAAATCAAGAGACCACTGGGCATGCCACCTGCCAGAATCCCTTCCTATAACCTGGGGGTTTAGAAGGGCAGGCGTGAAGGGGGGTTGGATGCCATCCATCTGCCTTCTTTGCAGCTACACTCATGCCTCATTCAGCAACAAGCAGTAAAAATCCCAGACCCCATGGAGAGTATCCTATGCCCCCTACAGAGCCAGTTCATTGTATAATAGTTGCCATGATCATTTGGAGATGAAGCAGGCTCCATTCTGGGAAGGGTGACATGGACAGACAAGTGCCCGACTTGGGAATTGGGCAGAATTTGATTGGAATTTGCGTCACTGTTGGGTGACCCAGTGGTCATTATTTAATCTGTGTTCAGATTTCTCATGTGGAAAATAGGAACCATGATGGCTACATCCTAGGGTTGCCGTGAAGAGTAATTGGAACCATTCCCAGGCAGTGTCTGAGACTAAGTCAGACACACTGTAGGGTGTCATAAGTGGTGTCTCTTAGCCAGGGTGGAAGCTTGAGGGGCTGGGTCTTTATTAGACTGGCCACAAATCAGTCCTGTCCTTGCCTTACTGATTCCTCCTCCTTTTCTGTGGACAAGGACAACTTTTTTCTGCCTCATGGAACAGCAGCCCCTTGAAACTTACTTTTCATCAGCATCACCTGGAATATTAGATGAAAATACACTTTCCCACTACCTTTCCCCAGATTTTCTATTTCAGTGAGAGGGAGGGCAGGAATCTGAGTTTTTATAAGAAATACCCCACTTCCCCATATAACTCTGACTTTGAGAAACACTGTTCTAGGATTTACAGAATGCTGACAAAGCCTGGATGACATAAATGCAAAATACTCTTACAAAGACAAAAATAGAAATGAATACTCCCTTGAAATCCTTTGGGTGTGCAGTTTGCATAGTTACAGCACCTTTTCATCAAGTGCAAATGAGACACAAATGAATCCTTATTTTGACCCCTAAAGAATGTCTTGTGGTGGTTAAGAGTTGGAGAGAGAGACAAGGGCCTGAGAGCCATAGGGAAATTAACACCAGCTCATAAGATCGCTGGATTCTGGCTTCTGCTCAGTAGTTCGCTAGCTGTGCAACTTTGACATATCACCTTAGCATCTCTAGGTCTGTTCTCTCTTTTGTAAAGTGAGTCCCTGCCCTGTCCACGTCTCAGGGATTCTGTGGGCTTAAGCGAGATGACCAGGCTGTGAAAAGGACAAACTCCTTGATGCACGTGGAAGACAAAGACTTATAAAATTGACTGGGTGGAAAGGAGAGGCTAGTTACCTCCTGTATCAGTTAGGATCTAAACAGGAAAATGGAAATTCAGGTGTTTTCAGTAGAGAGAATTTAATGTAGGGAATGGGTCACCCCAATGTTGGAAGATCTTTGAAGTCAAATAGAAGATGGTAAGGTAAATATAGGTCAGTAAGAGCAGAAGTTCACTGGTACACATAGGCTGAAGGAAGAAAGGGAGGAACCAGTGTTAACCAGAACCCCTGATGGGTTGGTCTGCAGGGAGCTGGAGCCATGGAGGAAATGAGATGGCCTCTGGAAACATGCCCAGGGCAGAGGGTAGGTAAGAAATACCCTGGCTTCTCATCTCCTTCCTCCTGTCTCCTGCTGGCACCCCCTCTGGCTGACCCAAGGGAAGCTGGCTGACATAGGAGCCTAAGAAACTCCTGCACCCTCAGGTACTAGACCCAGGGAAGAGAGCAGAAAGGGAGGGGTATTCGGAGGACAAAGGAATAGGGGCTGGAAGAGGCACATCTTCTGAACTTCCACCTGGGCCCAGGTCCACCCACAGATACGTGTTAACTGAATTTGTCTTGGAGCTACAAAAGCCACCTTGCTCCAGCCTGTAACTCATCTGTTCCATCGCTTCAGTTGTGTCTGACTCTGCAACCTCATGGACTATAGCCTGCCAGGCTCCTCTGTCCATGGGATTTTCCTGGCAAGAATACTGGAGTAGATTGACATTTCCTCCTTCGGGGGATCTTTCCAACCCAGGGATTGAACCCAGGTCTTCTGCATTGCAGGCAGATATTTTACCACTGAACCAGCTGGGAAGCCCTATACTGTACCTCATCAGTACTTAATAATCCAGTTCAAAAGTTATAAAAGACTCAAAGGCAAAAATTTTAGGTCAGAGCAGGGCCTCCACAATGACCAAAATTCATGAGAAAAGAGATGGCATGGAATCAAGGTTTTATTTGAACCTTTAGTCAATATTATTTTTCCTTGTCCACAGAGGCAGGGAAGTACGTGTAGGAAATTTGGCCAACCTTTGCCTGAACCCTATTCAGTTTAACAACTGTCAAATAATTAATCAGATATTCTGGGTTTTACAGTTTTGATATCTGCCATGGACGTATTGACTTTTCAAGCCACTAGAATCCAATTGTCTGTGTTTCAACTGGGAAATAGTCTTGAAACATAACTTAATGCTTCTTTGATGAAGATGCTTTGGGAGTGCATGGGGACCACATGGGGATTTAAGGAGCCAGAAGTGGCAATAACAGAATTCTGGTTAAAGCAATTCTGTTGAATGTAGAGGTAGTGGTGTGGGCTCCTTTGGAAAACTGTGTTTCCTTACTTAGCAACATGCCCCTCTAGAGACAGAATCACTGAAGTGAGGAATGGAAGAGAAAATGGAGCCATCCTCTGATTTGGCTTTCTTATTTCACATGAGAGAACTGAGTTCTATAGAGGAAAAATTCCACCTAAACCCTTTCCTTCTGATTCTCCCAATCCAGGCTATGCAGGACTCTTCTCCTAGTATGTGATGAACAACCAGGGTCCACATGTAGCCCACTTAGTTTTGTAATCCAGCTTTAAATCTAACCTCAGGATAAATGATCAGATACACAATGACTCAAAGACCATAGGCATCGGCATCACACACATAGAACTTGCAAAAAATCTTTCCTCCTTGAACCTCCCCCATATCTAAGACTCAGAATCTGAGGATGAGGCCAGGAATTCTGCCTTTTAAACAAGCTTCCCAGGTGATTCTTACACATATTAATAAAAACTCTGGCAAATTTGTGAAAAGCAAAATGAGTGAAAGAATAAATGAAACAATGAATGTAGATCGTGTTGCAATTTATTCATCCATTTTCCCACTGAAGCATATCTAGGGTTTTCCAATCATTCATTTTACAAACAGTGATGCAATGAATCTCTTTGTCCTATCATCTTGTGACTATGTGCTAAAGTTTCCCAGCAGTCATGTCTGGACGTGGATTTACCAGATCATGGGCATGCGTATCTTCTTCTTGACTAGAATTGGGAAATAGCTCTCCGAAGTGTTTACAACAGTCCCCAGTCCTGAACTAGCAGTGGCTTAGAACTCCTTCCTTGTTACCTCCTGGCCAACATTCATTATCATTAGACTTTTTAATTTTGTCAGTTCAAAGGATGTGAGTGGCCTCTTCTGTGTTGGTTTATGCTTTTTGCTTGGCTTTACATTTCTGGTCAAGGACACATACAATTTTTATTTATTTATTTAGGCTGCACTGCACAGCTTGTGAGATCTTAGTTCCCTTACCAGAGATTGAACCTGGGTCTTTAGCAGTGAGAGCATGGCATCATAACCACTGACCACCAGGGAATTCCCTAATGATGCTCATTTTAAAATTGGCTTTCTTTTAAGTTTTTTGGGGCTTCCCGTGTGTAAAGAATCCACCTGCAATGCAGGATACCTGGGTTCAATCCCTGGATTGGGAAGATCCCCTGGCAAAGGGAAAGTCTACCCACTCGAGTATTCTGGCCTGGAGAATTCCATGGACTGTATATTCCATTGGGTCGCAAAGAGTCAGACATGACTGAGAGACATTCACTTTCACTTTCTATGTTTCTTAGCAGTAAATTAAGTTGTATGAATATATATTTCTTTCAACCCTGGACTCCCCTCAATAAAGTCACTTTTATTTGAATGAAAAAGACAGTAAGCTGTATTTTGCTGGCGCAAAAATGGCCACTCACCCTGGAGAAGACAATGGCACTTGGTGAACTGAAGGTGGGGCAATTCTTGGAGAGGCTCCTGCTCTACCCTAGAAATGGTGGGCCACACCTGAAAGTCAGAGTGATCCACTCAGTCCAGCTTTTTTCTACTATGGGTTTCCAGGATTGATCTACCTTGTTCTTTCCTTTTTCTGCCATCTGGTTTTCTTCCTCCAGTTCTTGCTGTTGCCTGAGAAGAGGGATTTTGTGACCCAGGGTCTTTGCCCCACTTCCAATCTTGGGATTTCCCCAGGAATTATTGGTAACTGCCCCCAGAAGCCAAACATAGTGGAGACGCAAGGAAATGGAGAGCCTCCTGCTGATGGTGTCATCAAAACCACATGGAATACGTGAGCCCGCGGTGCGCACCTCTCTCCCGGCTGGCGTCACTAATGTATCAGTCATACTTCTTCTGAAATTATTCTCTCCCTGTCCCCTGACCCTCCCCTTCTCTCTTTAAATTCCCAGAGTTAGTGCTCATGAACTTTCTTCTCTTTCACAAGGAGACTTGCCCTCTTTCACAAACCAGCCACCAAAGCGAGAGTCATCACCTCTCACAGGAAATACCAGATAGATGTGTGTCATCTCTTATCACACCGAGAGGTCACCTGGGATTGGTTTCTGATGGAACCTCCTGGCTGGTTCCTTCTACTCCCGTCTTGACGCAAACACAGGGGAAGGGCGATTTCCAAATATAATCCGCTCCCACTTCTCCTGTCACTTGTCCATTCCAGCCAACTCTCATCCTATGATTTGTCTTCCTCTGAATCAGCCAAGAGCCTGGAACAGTGATAGGACAAGCAGAATGGACAGAGAGGGCCTTTGAGTACTAGAGGTGGGCAGCTGCACAGTAAGAACAGTAGGGCAGGAAGGAGGGGGAGCAGGCTGCAAGCCCTCAGGTGTCTATGGAGTGGTCTTTGGTGGGTTGTAACATGACAGCATTGTCAGGAAGGATCTGTCTTGCCAACCATCTTCCTCTCAGAAGAGCCCCACACTGGGGTCCTCTGCTCTAGGACATGGTGGTTAATTGAACTCAGGTTCTGTGTGGTTGATTGTGTAATTTAGCCACTTAGCAAATACTTACTGAATTCCTACTATGTGCCACCCACCACGTTAGACAGCATGGATGAGAGTGTAAGTAATACAGAGAAAATATTTCACTTCTGCTATCACTTAGCAGACAGCAGGACTTAAAGAGAATAAGAGGGCAAGCAAGTTTTGATCTCTGCAGAGAGAAATGTCTGGAACAGGAAATGTTATGAGGAAGGGGCAGGACTGGGTGTCTTCATGACAGAGAGAAGGCTGGGCAGTCAGGCAATAGGTGCTCAGAAGAAGCACTGAGTTTGAAGATGAAGGCTTTCTGACCAAAGATTATGCCTCTGTTTGGAGATAAGAAATGAAGTAGGGCTTCCCAGGTGGCACTAGTGGTAAAGAACCTGCCTGCCAATGCAGGAGACAGAAGAGACATGGGTTTGATCCCTGTGTCAGAAAGATTCCCTGGAGGAGGGTGTGGCAATCCACTCCAATATTCTTGCCTGGAGAATTCAAAGGACACTAGAGCCTGGTGGGCTACCGACCATGGGGTCGCAAAGAGTCAGACGCAACTGAAGTGACTTAGTACACATGCATGTAGCTCAGCTGGTAAAGAATCTGCCTGCAGTGCAGGAGATCTAGGTTTAATTCCTGGGTCAGGAAGATCCGCTGGAGAAGGGATAGGCTACCCATTCCAGTATTCTTGGGCTTCCCTTGTGGCTCAGCTGGTAAAGAATCTGCCTGCAATGCGAGAGACCTGGGTTTAATCTCTGGGTTGGGAAGATCTCCTGGAGAAGGGAAAGGCTACCCACTCCAGTATTCTGGCCTGGAGAATTCAATGGATTTTATAGTCCATGGTGTCACAAGAGTTGGACACAACTGAGCAATTTTCACTTTCACTTTCATGCAAGAAATAAAGTAAGTAAAGCACTAAACTGGAGAAGGCAATGGCACCCCACTCCAGTATTCTTGCAGGGAAAATCCCATGGATGGAGGAGCCTGGTAGGCTGCAGTCCATGGGGTTGCTAGGAGTTGGACATGACTGAGTGACTTCCCTTTCACTTTTCACTTTTATGCATTGGAGAAGGAAATGGCAACCCACTCCAGTGTTCTTGCCTGGAGAATCCCAGGGACTGGGGAGCCTGGTGGGCTGCCATCTATGGGGTCGCACAGAGTCAGACAAAACTGAAGCAACTTAGCAGCAGCAAAACACTAAACACAGTGCATGGTACATAGTAGATGCTCAATAAAATGCTTTGCTATTCTCCTTATTGTTTCTCTTTTCCTTTCTCTCTACTCTTTTATTATTTTTTTCCCCTTCCTTCACCCTTTCCCATATGTAACGGGATTCCACAACTACCTCTAACAGGGGTTGGCAGATTTCTTATGTAAAGGCCCAGGCAGTAAATATTTTGGACTTAGCTGGCCAGACCATCTCTGTTACAACTACTCAGCTATGCTGTTACAATGTGAGGGCAGCCTCAGAGAATATGTAAATGGATAACTCTAGCTGTATCCCACTATAATTTCAGTGGTGGGCACTGAAATTTGAACTGTGTATGTTTTTCACGTGCTAGTGAATCTTATTCTCCTTTTTTTTTTTTTTGATCATTTAAAAATGTAAAGAACATTTTATCTTAAAGACAGTACAAAGATAGTGGATGGGATGTGGCTCAAGGGCTATATTCTGTTGAGTTCTGATTTAGAGCCCTAGTTTTATATTATTTTTTTATTTATTGGGATATTGTTGCTTTACAGCATTGTGCTATTTTCTGCTGTACAACAAAGTGAATCAGCTGTATGTATACATATATTCAGTCAATCAAACCAGGCAATCCTAAAGGAAATCAACCCTGAATATTCATTGGAAGGACTGATGCTGAAGCTGAAACTCCAGTACTTTGGCCATCTGATGTGAGAACTGACTTATTGGAAAAGACCCTGATGCTGGGAAAGTTTGAAAACAGGAGGAGAAGGGGAGGACAGAGGATGAGATGGTTGATTGGCATCACTGACTCAATGGACCTGAGTTTGAGCAAGCTCCGGGAGTTGGTGATGGACAGGGAAGCCTGGCGTGCTACAGTCCATAGGGTTGCAAAGAGTTGGACACGACTGAGCAACTGAACCGAGCTGATACATATATCCTCTCCTTTTCGGATCTCCCTCCCATTGCTCCCCCATCCCACCCCTCCAGGTCATCACAGAGTACAGAGTCGAGCCCCCTGTGCTGTACAGCAGTTTCCCACCAGCTATCTATTTTCATACATGGTAGTGCATATATGTCAATCCCAATCTCCTAATCCATACTCATCTCTTTCACCCTATACCCTACCCCTTATTCCATAAGTCCGTTCTCTGGATCTGCATCTTAGTTTTTAAACTTGGGAGTTTAAAACCAACCCCTCTGAGAACCCAAAAAGAGCACCACATGCATTCATTCTTCCTATAAATGTTTTGAATCCTAACTGCTCTGCCAGCCACTGGAGCTATGTATGGCAGGAGCGCCACAAAATTCTGCCCTTGGGAAGCTTACCTTCTAGACAGTCAATTAAGACTAGATAAACAAGCAAAGCAAGACCTAGCTCATGCAGTGAAGACATAAACACGGTGCTGTGGGGAACTGGGGGAGCCTTGGGGGTGATGCTGATTCAGCTCTGAGGGCAAAACATTGGAGCTGAACTTGAACTATAGAAGCAGCTGTAGAAGTGTTGGAGGAAATCTCAAGGCAGAGAGAGGGAACAGCAAGGGCAAAGGCCAGGGGCCTGGGCAGAGAAGGAGCTAGAGGAGCCCAAATGCCACGATCCCTGCCCGGAGCCAAAGAAAAGGGTGACATAGGGCAGAAAGGGCTATCTGTGCCATAAGGGTTTGCTACCCTTTCCTCTCCTGTAAAAGCAATGAAATAAACAAGAAGTAACTCAAGGGTTTTAGGGTGAGACGTGGTTATATCACTTTGGCTGAATGTAGAAGTCCATTCCCAGAAACCTGTACTTCTATGCCTACTCCCAATTGTTTGCTGATTGTATGTATTGGGGGTTGGCATTCATAGGTCTTCTGAAAGTCTCTCTATGGAAGTCCAAACCTCAAATCAAAAAACATGGTGTTAAAGAAAAGAAAAGATAGAAGAGAGACCGACATTCTGAACGGAAAGGTCTTTGTGTCTCCTGGAGAGTTCTAGATGATACTCCTCCAAGCCACCTGCTTCTACCTGGTCTCCTAGGTGGCCCACCTCAGGGAGGAGTTGTTGGAGAAAGGTGGGAGGTGCTTGGTCCAGCTTACGGGAAAGTGAAAGTGTTAGTCGCTCAGTCCTATCTGACTCTTTGCAATCCCATGGACTGTAGCCTGCCAGGCTCTTCTGTCCATGCAATTTTCCAGCGGGTCACCATGCCCTTCTCCAGGGGGATCTTCCCAACCCAGGGATCGAATCCAGGTCTCCCGCATCGCGGGCAGATTCTTTATAGTCTGAGCCACCAAGGAAGCCCTCCAGCCCCCTCTGGCTTATGAGGGCTGTCTGTTAATGTAGGTTTTATCTGATGAAGCTGCATGGTTCCGAGTTTGTACAGAAAGGTCCTGGGGGTGGGTGGAGGCGGGGGTGGTGAGAGTGAAGCCTCTCTCTCCCGGGTCCTGGTTGTCTCCCTCCAGACACCTCCCCCGTGCACACCTTCCCCCCTCCCCGCCACTGCGCATGCATGCGCGCGCGCACACACACACACACACACACACTCTCACTCTCTCTCTCTCTCTTCCAAAGAACCAGCACTTGCAGACACACCTCCGGTGCCCTTGCCAGCAAACCCTGACAGTTAGCACAGCGCCAACCCCAGCACCCCCACAAGGCTGTGCCTCTGAATTCTCTAGTCTAGCAGAGAGAACTGGGCCCTGAGTCAGGCTCTTCTGCTCCAACCCAGTGGCCACCTGTGCTCCTGGGGGAGCTTTGGAGGCTGGGAAAGCTTCAAAGAGCAGTTAATCACTAACTAACGAGATAAGAGAGAGAGAATGAAACAATGGAGTCAATGCCCAACCCAGAGCTTAGAGCTTCCCTGCCTGCACACGCCAGGACCTCTCCCATACCTTGGAGCTGGGATCAAACTGAGGTTGTTCACCAGAGAGAAACCACATGCCAATTCTGGAGGGGTGGTAGAGCCCAGGGACTGAGGGTCTGGGGGTGGCCACAGCGCCTCCCCACTAGACCTTGTTCCTTCAGCCAAGCCTCAGCCCCAGGGACAAATGAGGGCAGGCACCCAGGAGGGCTCCCTTTATCTCTAAGGTCAGGGTCTGGAATTCAGATGGGCCCCTTTATGATGCCAGCCCTGTGCAGGACACAAAGATCCGAGATAAACCAGATGAGGTCCCTGCCGTCAATGAGCTCACCATGGAGAGGAGGGCAGGGATACACACAAAGGAATGAATGCCTCCAGTAGTCTAGCTGCTGAATGCAAGCGGAGGAGGAGACAGGCTGGGGCCGAGGGGGTAGGCTCAGCCCAACTTGGGGAGGTCAGAGAGGGTGCTCCAAGGCGGTCAGAAGCACAACCACTAGTGAGGGGTTACCAGTGTCTGGGATTATCCTTGGTGCGTCCTATACATTATCTCTAATCCCACATTGCTTTGCACGGAAGGAGCCGGCCATATTTTACAGAGGAACTGGTAAATGTTAGGACCGGGATTCTAACTTAGGGTTTCCCGACCTTGAAACTGTATCAGTTTCTACCCAACTGCCCTTTCCCCATGACTGATGTCTAAGATGTTCTTAGTGGGGTGTTTTCCCCTTAGCTAAAGTTGTGAATCTCAGGGAAAACAAAAGTTTCAGACTTTATTCGAGCTGCTGAAAGCCTTTCATGCCTCAGTATGACCAATGCGGTGGGAGGCACATGTTACTAGTAGGGGCAGGAACATTGCAGTTTGCAGGGCGGGGTGGGGGGGGGCAGGGGGTGCGTTGCTGAGAGTAGAGAAAAACAATCTTCCAACCAGGAAAAAAAAAAGAAGCCAAACTTTGGGCACATGGTTCTGAGTTTTTTATCGTTTTTTCTCAAGATCTTGCTGACCTGCCAGCCCCAAAGGACTGTTAATTTATGTCTTCTGAAAACTCCCTGATAGGCATGCCTGCCTTCTTTCTGATGATATCAGTGGGATTCAGCAGTTACTGCATGGATCTTTATTACCTCCTGGCTCTTCAGGATCTTACAGATAAAAGCTCTTCGTCTCCTGAAAGATCTGAGAGGCTTTTAGAGAAAACAGACCTAAACGCCTGCCAGCTGGAACGCGAGTTCTGCAAGGCAGAATTCTCTTCCTTCTGCCTGTGGCACCTTCTCATCCATCCCACTCACACAGCTGTGTGACAGCCAGGTTAGGGGTGGCATGTGGGGTGGGGAAGAGCCCCACGCTGCTTGGACCATCATCTCAGTGAGCTGGATTCTGCCTTTTTGGAATCATGGCTGTTCAAGAGTGGTTTGGACCAAAGCTGGTTGGACGCTGCAGAGGAATATGCTGAGTCCCCTGGGAGTGGGGAAAGGAGAGTGCAGGGGAGGGTTGCCCTACTATAAAGAAGGTTCTCCTTGTACCTTGTGATAACAACCAATGTTTTTTGAGCACCTAATATGTGCCAGGCACTGGGCAAAGTGCTTAACACGTATTAACTCATTAACCTTGCTGCTGACTCTGTAAAGCAAGTCCTCTTATTGTCACCCATCTGCCTTGGCAGATGAGAAAACCCAGCCACAGTAACTGGATCAAGGCTGCGCAGCTGGTAAGTAGCAGAGTTGGGCTTCAAATCCAGGCAGTCTGGCTCCAGAGGGTGCTCTATACAGTTCAAGTTATGGTCTGGGGCGGGCAGCCTGCTAAGAACACAGAACCCCCAGCTCATCCCAAACTCCCTGGATCAGCATCTGGCACCTGCATTTGAACATGATCCCTGGGTGATTCACGTGCACACTGGAGTTTGAGAAGCGCTGCCCTCTCTGCATTATACTCTCTCCTCCCAGTAGCTTTCAAACTGTTCATTCATTCCACTGGCATAGAATTCCCATGCTCTGGACATTATGCCAGAGATAGAGGCTGAGAGGAAAACGTCCTCAGGACACTGTTGGCCTGTGCTTCATGCGGGCAGGAAGCGGAGTGGGAAGAAGTGATCAAGCCAGGGTGCCAGGGCTGCCCCTCGCTGGTAGTGATGGTGGCTGCATCACTTCACCTTCCAGGGTTCCAGGTTTCTCATCTGCAAAACAAGGCAGGTGAAGCAGAAGACACCTGTCCTGTGGTGGATTCTTAGTGCCAAGGGTGGACACCCCGCAGAACCTCAGTGAGGATCTGCTGAAAGAGGGGAGGAAGGAATGGATGAGAGTGCTGATCTCCATGTGGATTTCCTGTTTGTACCTCAAACAAGTGAAGAAAAGTAGAGGCAACAGGAGCATCCACTCTGTCGGTGAAGACGCAGGGCCTGCCTGAACCCCTCATCCATAATGTGGGGGTCCTAGGTTGCCCTTCTTGGTTGTCCACCATCCACTCAGTTCATTGCTCCTGGGGAAGTTCTGCCTTGCATCTGTGGATCTCTTGGTAACTTCGGCCCCACGTCCAGGGAGATGACTGAGAATCCTGGCCTCTGGCTTCAGGGATGCCAGGGATTGAAGGGAAAGGGGCAGTTAATATCTGGATGGTATGGATTGTTTGGGCTCTGCTTCCTCCTCTCTCTCCTCTGCTTCCTTCTCCCCTCTTGCCAACCACTCTGAGTCCCTTTAGGTAGTCAAGGTTAAAAACAATCCTTACCATCCTGGCTAGTACTCCATTAGCTCTTACTCTGAGTCAGTTCCTGTATCATGCACTTTATTCACAGTAGGTCACAAAATCCTCCAAAAGCCAGAGGATGCATAGGAGCCACTGTTACCCCCTTTTCTAGCCAAGGTGGCAGAGGCTCAGAGTGGTTAAGCCACTTGCCTGAGGCAGCTCAGCCACTTCCTTGTAGTGATTTGAATCCAGGTTTGCTCAGCTCCAAAGTCCAAGCAGCTGCCCTTGCCTTGATAATGCCGCTGTGGGTCGTTGTTTGGCCACACAGGAAGCCCACTGAGCAGGCCTTTCAAACCAAAAACTTCCTGACCAACAGATCCAAATGAAACAGGAGGAAAGGGGGCAGGGCACAGCTTTGAAAGAATGACATGGCCATAGGCCACGACATAAACTGGGTCCAAGATGGGTCCAAATGGGTCTGAGATGGCAGATGAGTCGACTTCCACTAGACCTTGAGCCCTCAGTATATGTTCTTTGTAACACATCAGCAGGCTAACTGACACACCCATTAGTGCCAAGACAGTTCCAAGGCCAGCCACAAAGACCAAAGAGTGGGCAGTGGCCCAATTCCTGGAAATCCCAGTCTCTTCCCCCAAATAGTTGAAAAACTCCTCCCACAGATTAGCCTCTGAAATTACCTAGCCTATAAAAACTAACCACACTGTATTTCAAGGCCACTCTTGCCTTCTGGCATGGCCCATAGTCTGTCTGTGGAGTGTGTTTCTCCCAAGGCCTCTATCCTTCTGAGGTCACCCTCACTCTGTCTGTGAGGGTCTGTCTGTTTCTCTCTAAATAAATCCTTTTCTTACCTATCACTTTGTCTCTCAGTGAACTGTTTCTGTGATGAGACATTAAGAACCCGAGCTTCCTTGAGTCCTGAAACCAGGTGTGTGAGCTCAGTTAAAAGCATGTGGGCTCAAATCCCAGTCTGAGTTACATGGTTTCACAAACATGGTTGGCAGGGTCACAGAATGCAGTCTTCCAGGCCCCATCTTGCAGTGACTGTGACTCAGCGAGTCTGCGCAGGGCCCAAGGCCCTCACTTTCTGGTAAGTCTCCTCGGGTGCCTCTGACACTGAGCCAGCGCAGAGCCGTGGATAGAGAGATAAGTGGGATCCGGCGGGGGCTGCAGGCAGTTCTCTCTCATTCAGAGCAGGAGGAGCCCAGCTTCTGGGAAGAAGGGCCATTGATGTGGAGGGAGCCTCCTGAGAGTGATCTTTGCCCTCAGTGAAAGTGTGGGGATTGAGATAAGGCAGAGAGATTACTGGCGGCAGAGGGCGGTCGGGCAGGCAGGTGTTTGCTCTCTGGCTCCAGACTCAGCTGCTGTGGCCTCTCTGCTGGAGACAGCATGGGGCCAGCCCAGTGGAGATCGGAGGGTATAGGTGTGAGGGAGACGGGTGTGGGATTCATTTAAGCATGAAGCAGTGACGCTACCCCGACTGGTTGTTTGAAACCCCCCTAAAAGGCAACATGAGCGTGTCTCAGTCTCGAGATGCTTTCAGTCACACTGCCTAGTTCAAGGCTCCCCAAATCCAGTGCTTTGCTATAGCCACTGGTCAGCTGTCCTATTGCTAGCCTCTTACAGCCTTCTATAAAACGACTCCTTGATCAGAGAATTTACATTTATTTAGAAAGTGACTCTATCTACCTTCGATGGAAAATGAACATCACTGGCCACAGATAAACTGTTACTGAAGTGTTAGTCCCTCAGTCGTGTCCGACTCTTTGCTACCCCATGGACTGTAGCCCGCCAGGCTCCTCTGTCCATGAGATTCTTCAGGCAAGAATTCTGAAGAATCCTGGAGTGGGTTGCCATTGCCTTCTCCAGGAGACCTTCCTGACCCAGGGATTGAACCTGAGTTTCCCGCATTGCAGGCAAATTCTTTACTTCCATCAAGGAAGCCCTTTACTAAACACGGTGAAAATCCAGCAATGGGATAAGCTCATTGGCTCCTGCCGCCAGGTCCTTTTGTTAAAAGGGGCTATTAGCAGACTGAGACCTCCTTTAAGGGGGGTGAAAAGAAAAAAGAATTTGAAAGGTACACTTTTCTCATGATGTGACCCAGTGCTGTTGAATTCCAGACCCTCGTATTGTCTAAAATCATGTCATATGTCCATTTGCTATCTCTGCATCTCTATTCCTGCCCCGGAAATAGGTTCATCTGTACCAGTTTTTAAGATTCTACATATGTGCATTAATATACATTTGTTTTTCTCTTTTGACATACCTCACTCTGTATAACAGATTCTTGGACCATCCATGTCTTTACAAATGATTCTATTTCATTCCATTTAGTGGCTGAGTAATATTCCACTGCATACACATACCACATCTTCTCTATCTGTTATCCATCCATGGACATTTGGGTTGCTTCCATGTCCTGGCTGTTGTAAATAGTGCTGCGCTGAACACTGGGGTACATGTGTCCTTTTGAAATATGGGTTGACATTTAGACACTACCATATGTGACATAGACAGTAGCAGAAACCCACTACAAAGCACAGGAAGCTCAGCTTGGTGCTCTATGACGACGTGGTGGGGTGGGATAGTGTGGGGTGGGAGGGAGGAGATATATGTATACATAGAGCTGATTTACTTCATTGTGCAGCAGAAACTAACATGACATTGTAAGGCAATTATACTCCAATAAAAAATAAAATCATATCACTTGTAGCCACTAATAAGTGCTACAATATGAGAATGTAAGCTCCATGAGAGCAGGGTTTACATTTTTAAAATCTGTTTTAGTCGTTTTTCTATTCCTAATTTTCTGACAGCGTGTAACAGTGCGTGGAACATAGTAGGTGCCCAGATAGTTACTGAAAGTGTGGACTGTGGGGCCCGTGGACAGTGGGGCACATGGGCTGGGCAGTTCCATCTCTCTCTTCTTTGGGGACTGAGAAGCAGAACGTCAAATGCAGAGGGCTGGCAACCAAAAGTCTTGGTTCCTTAATTCCCAGCTCTTTGCTTAGGACTGAGACCTCTGGGAGCCAGAGCCAAAGCCTGCTCAGCCCAGCTCCTTCCCAAGCCTGGAGGGATTATGAGGAGCCAGTGAGATGCTGGGCAGCCAAGACCTTGTGTGCCCAGGGCAGGGCTGGGTTGATTGCAAACGGCAGGTGACTGACTGTGACCCTGATGATTCTGTGCACCCAAAGTCTGATCCTAGAGTATTTCCTTTGCCCTCTCTTGAGAGAGCCTGCTTGCTTTCCGTCTCCTCACCCTGGGCACTCATGGTGGCCTGAAGGATGCACCCAGACCTCAACATGTGGAGACCTGCTTCCGTGTCCCGAGTGCTGGGAGGTTGTGACGTCATCTTCCCTGTGAGTACTTATCTCACAATCGTGTAGCCATTACTACACAGCTAAGAATATTAATAAAATACCCTCCTACTGATGATCCAAGGAGGCGACCCTCTTGTCTGCCACTGAGCCAGTCTGGCCAGGAGGCAGGGGAATGGACTCCGGACCTCATGAGCCTGGTCATAGCCCTCTGCTTCTATTAGCACTTTGCACACCCGAGGCTGTCCTGTTTCCCCCCCTAAGGAATGGTGGTTAGAACCTGCCAGAAATTTCTCACAGCACATCTCCCAGTAGTTACTGCCCTTTGTAACATACCTTATTCAAAGCTTCATATTTGCCAGACAAAGGCAGAGAGGAACTGGCCCTGTGGATGAAGGCAGCAAGATGCCTGTGACACCTGCCAGGGCTGCGAAGCAAAGTTCCATCGCTGAGGTCTGATACCTGTCACCTATGGTGGGTATCAGACTGGTATCACCATGTCATCCCACAGTCATTAACTATGTTCTCAGGGATTCCTATAGCACATCTGCCTCTGTGCTAGTCTAGCCAAGGAGAGAGACAAGTGACGAAGCCGTTGCAAAGCAGTGTAGTCCTAGAGGGAGGAAGACCCAAGAAGGGAGAGGCAACTCCTCGGAGGGGACGATGTCAGGGTCATCTATCAGCAAATCTCCCAGGATGATGCTCTATTTGGGCTGAGATCTGAAGCTTGCATAGCAATTGGCCTGGAGAAACAGGGACAGTGAGTATTCCCTGGCAGATGGTTCAGCAGATGAGATAGATCAGAGAAGACAGAGACGGAGAGAGGAGAGGAGTGTGACTGACTGGAGCCAGTATGTAGAATCAGTTCAGTTCAGTCGCTCAGTCATGTCCAACTCTTTGCGACCCCATGGACCGCAGCACCCCAGGCCCCCCTGTCCATCACCAACTCCCAGAGCTTACACAAACTCGTATCCATTGAGTCAGGGATGCCATCCAACCATCTTATCCTCTCTCATCCCTTCTCCTCCTGCCTTCAATCTTTCCCAGAATCAGGGTCTTTTCAAATGAGTCAGTTCTTCGCATGAGGTGACCAAAGTATTGGAGCTTCAGCTTCAGCATTAGTCCTTCCAATGAATATTCAGGGTTGATTTCCTTTAGGATGGACTGGTATGATCTCCTTGCATCCAGGGGACTCTCAAGACTCTTCTCCAACACCACAGTTCAACAGCATCAATTCTTTGGCACTCAGCTTTCTTTATAGTCCAGCTCTCACATCCATACATGACTACTGGGAAAACCATAGCTTTGAGTAGACGGGCCTTTGTTGGCAAAGTACTGTCTCTGCTTTTCAATATGCTGTCTAGGTTGGTCATAAGAATGTCCAACCTGGAGATGAGCTTGAAGAAGTAGGAGCCAGATCACAAAAAGCCTGGTGAATCAGGTGATGGAGGTTAAGCTTTACTCCAAAGGGCATGGGAGCCACAGGAGTGTGTTAAGCCAGCAGATGTGCATTATAGAAAGGCCTCAGAGACGGCTTTGTCCACTGGAGGCTCTGAGGACTGATTCCTAAGAGCCTTCTGGGCAGAAGTTCCAGTGACATACCTTAGGTGGGGGCCATCCCACCACCATGCGGAGGGTGAGGCTCTGCTCTCACACAGCTGAGAGCAAGATGGCGACAGATGACTCAGCCCCCCGACAGTGAAGCAGCTACGGGAAGGAGGCACATGTTAGGGTCTTGCCAGCTCCCTGATGTGTGTGTGCTTGCATGCTAAGTCGCTTCAGTTATGTTTGACTCTTTGCAACCCTATGGGCTGGAGCCTGCCAGGCTCCTCTGTTCATGGGGATTCTCCAGGTAAGAATACTGGGGTGGGTTGCCATGCCCTCTTCCAGGGGATCTCCCTGAGCCAGGGATCAAACCCATATCTCTTATGTCTCCTGCATTGGCAGGCGGGTTCTTTACCACTAGTGCCATATGGGAAGCCCTGATGGCCTATGCATTTAATAACTAAACAGTCTGACATGTGCTTGCCCTTCTCCACCCCTTTTGAATCTCTGTTCTCCACCAAGCTCCTCCCTCACCTTTCTCCACTCTGCTCTTCCCTCTCCCCTCAGCTTTCTTAGCCATGCCTAGGTATCCTGGGTTTTACTTTGGATCAGAAAAGATCTGATGCAGCATCACTTGATCCTGGCCTTGGAAGGAGTGCTGCAGGCATTGGTGGAGGGCCACGAGGGTGCCTGGCACTGGAGCAGGAAAACCTGGGCTTCTCCTCCTGCTCTACCAACCACCATCCCTTAGATATGGGGCAGAACCCACTTTTCCTCTCTGTGTTTCTGTGTTCTCTTCTGTAAAATGGGGACAGTCTCACAGGGATGGTATGAGATTTCAGTGTATTATTTTTTCTGTGTAAGTGCTTTGTAAATAGCAAAGCTCTGGATAAATGTTTATTTTGGGTTATTATGCACTGCTGGAGGATTCTGCAAAAAAGATGCCAGGAAGAAAAATGGAGGGATCTACTGCTTTGGGATATTTTCATCATATAGATATAAATAGATAAATATATACCTGTCACAAAATGTAAACAAAGAAAAATGGAAAGTTTCCTCCCAATCCCACCCCCACCCCCAGCAGCAACTATTAACATGGTCATTGTATTCTCTCCCAGTCATACACAAAGTACAAACATTTACACCAAAAAACACAGCAGGTTTGTAAGTCTTGTTTTTTAGCTTTTTTCACTGTATGTGGATATTTTTTAATGTCAAGTATACAGTCCATGGGGTTGCAAAGAGTAGGACACGACTTAGTGACCAAACAACAACAACATACAGACCTAACACTGTCTTCCTAATAATACTTCATAATATAGACGGACCACAGTTTATTTTGTTTTTACAATATTTTTATTTGTTTATGTGGCTGTATCGGGTCTCAGCTGCCATATGCGGGATCTAGTTCCCTGAACAGGGATCAAATCTGGGCCCCGTGCATGGGGAGCACTGAGCCTTAGCTACTAGACCATCCAGGAAGTCTCCACAGTTTGTTTTAACTTTCTCTTGTTGGTGAACATTAATATCATTTCCAAATTTTCATCTTGTATTTCTGTGGTCTTTTGTGCATATACCAATGCAAGAAATTCTGAGGAATGGGATTGCCGGGTCAGAGGATATGAGCGTTCACATTTTGGTAGATAACACCAAATTGCCCTCTATAAAGATTATACAAACATACCCTCCCACAGTGTTCCTCCTTCCACATGCTTGAACCAATACTGGGTATTAACAGTAACAGTTCGACTGACGCTTTTAAAACCCTCCACCCACACTCCCCCCAACACCTTGCGCTGGCTGTGTGGGCCACTGAGGAGCTTTATTCTACTGCTCCTCTGCCTGACAAGCAGAGTGCCACATGACAGCAGTGGGTAGGGGCCATCTGAGAAATGGTTACCCAAGGAAATGGTAGGAACCAGGCCCAAGCTTGCTTTGAGGGTTCAGTGGAGTCTTAACATTTCCAAACATAAAATCTCGAAGTAACAGTCATCTACTTTAAGCACTGTGCTTGACACAAAATAGTATTATTTTTATTGGTTTTGTTAGTCTAGAAAGTTCTGACACATAGATCTTTGTTGTGTTTGGAGAGATGGTAGTGAGAGAGAGGAGGAAGATGTGGACAGGTTGAGGTGTGAGTTTAAAAAAAAAGTGTGGCTTTGTCATTGTCAGGCTGTGACTGGTCACGTGTCCTGGCTGCATTCCAGGCTTTTGGTGTTACAAGATGCAAATCACCAGGTAACCAAAGAACATTTCCATGGAAAGAGCCCATGACCTCCTGGTGTTGTGTGCAGGTGACATACTGCTATGGAAAGAAGAGAAGGATGAGAGTGGGCAGGGGTAGACGGTGGTCTTGCCAGCCTTTAAAACCTAAACAAGGAGCTGTTGGAAAGTTTCAGACCCAATTACTGACAACCTGGGGCCCACTTGTGTTAACCAAATGCTCACAGCCAACTTGGCCTGGGTTACCAATTCAACCGGCCGCATTCTAAAATTCCTTTAAGCAGGAACAGGGAGTCAAGTCCAACGGACTATGGGGAGGTGGTGATCACTGAAAACTGTGTGAGACAGAAGCTTGAGGACTGGAGGAAGAAGAGGCAGAATTTAGAATGAAAGGAATAAGGAATCAAGTAACTGACAAAAGTAGCCCTTTACATGAATTGCCTAATTGAATTCCTCTAATTATCCTACAGAGTTACTACTGTGATGGTGCACATCTGATAAATGAGGAAGTAGAGGCTCAGAGAGGTCAAGTCACTTGGCCAAGGTCACACAACTGATCAAGCCACAAGTGACAGATCTGGAACACAAACTGAGGTCTCTCTGACCATAAACCCCCAGTGCGGAGGAGAACTTCTATTATGACCTGGCAGGACTCACCCTATATCTCTGGATATGGTAGTGGGAGGTTTTTTTTTTTTTTAATATATTGATAGAAAATGACCTTTTTTTACCCTTTCGTAGGACCACATGAAGAGCCTGCCTGGCTTCCATTTTTTAACCAGGTGGCCGATTTTTGTGTATTTGACAGTTCTACCACACTCCAATGGTATGCTCTCCTCCCACTCTTTTTGAGAATGTTGGGCTGGACGGAGCCATCCTGGGAGGCTTAGGCAGGGGCTTATGAAGGCTGGCAAGGCATGAGGGTATGAGGTATGGTAGTTGGGATGAGGGGTAGGACTTCCGGGCTTCTGTTTTAGAAATTCTAGTTGGGTCCCCAGTGGCCTGGTGGAGCTTCTAGACCTCAAAGGCTCTGAGGCTGTGATTCATCAGTGTGTAAACCAGCCAGTCCTCGGTCTTCGTGCCGCCTCTCCAGCCTGTAATTAGCCTCAGCCCAGGTTGCTGCCTGGCTTTGTTCTGCAGTGCGAGGCTCTTCCCTTGGTCCTCTCCATTCCTGAGTCACTGTCATGTTCACAGGTGCTGATCCAGGCTGGCCCATTGCTTGCTATCACCTTGGAGGGCAGTCCAGCTAGGAAGGAAGAGGTGCCCCCGTGAAGAGGGTACTTCCACCCTGAGCCCCTCTCTTGACTTTCCAGGTACTGGTAAGGAGTGCAGGCTAAGATCTGTGGACCAGAGGATGCTACCACAGGGTGACCTTTGAGGTGGGCATGTTCATGTGTCCCATCTCATTGAAATCTTTACAGTGCTTATTACAAGAGGCAGTACGTCGGGGGAAAGGGCAAAAATCTGGTGTCGAGCCATCTGGGTTTCAGACCCTGCTCTGCCTCTTACTAAATGTATGACTTTGGTCAAATTTCCTAACTTCTCGAGTCTCTATTTCCTCAAATGTAAAACAGAGATAAAAATAGTAACTGCATCAAAGAGCTTTTGAGAGGATTTAATGCAAAGATACAAGTAAGTGTTTAGCATACCTGTAAGTTCTCCATGAGGGGTGATGATGATGATATTGGGACAAACATTATGCCCATTTTACAGATTGGAACACTGAGCCTCAAGTTGTTCAAAGTGGCATAGCTCATCAGTGGTGAAGTTGGGATGAAAACTTCGGTCGGTTTCCAAGTCAAGAGCCCTGTCCTCTGTACTGGACAGTCTATAGGAGTGAGTCTACCTATAAGACTGTCATGGCCTGAAAAACAATACATCCAAACAACAAAGGTCTGCCAATGTGGGTTGGTTCTATGTTTCCTGCAGTCTCAAGCTAGGGATCAATGTAATGAGATTATGTAAATATTTACTCAGGGTTCTGGGAAACCCAGCAGGGTTGCAGGATAAACCATCACCTCCCAGCAAGCAAGGGCTAGCCTGCTAATTCCCCTTCTCCACGAGGCTGATAGGATTGCCTAGTTTCTTCTATTGAAGGGAGAAAAGTGATCAGCTCCCACCAGAGAGGATGTTTTTTGCATAAGGTTAGAGGTGGTTAGGGATGGAGGCTCTGAGGTCAGTCCTGGTTTCTCTCTGTCCTTCCCAGCAGTGTGACCTCAGGCAAATTACTAAATCCCCCTCAGCCTCAGGTTCCTCATCATTAAAATGGGGGATTATAATACTACCCTGAGGGGCTGTTGTGAGGAGTAAATAAGAAATTGTATGTAAATAAAGGACTTCGTTTCTGGCATACAATACGGACTTAATAAAAATAAAAAGACCAGAAGTGGGTGGACTGGGGCATTGATTTACAGCACTTTGCTAGCCTATCTCTTGTTTCTTGCCAGTTGGAGGCCCTGGTTGAGACTATGTCCTTGTGGCCACATGATCCTTGGCACGGCCACCTCTAAAAGAGCCACTCAGCAAGCATTAACCAGCTCATCAGTTAGTTCAGTTCAGTCACTCAGTCGTGTCCGACTCTTTGAGACCTCATGGATTGCAGCATGCCAGGTCTCCCTGTCCATCACCAACTCCCAGAGTTTACTCAAACTCATGTCCATTGAGTCAGTGATGCCATCCAACCATCTCATCCTCTGTTTCCTCCTTCTTTTCCCACCTTCAATCTTTCCCAGCATCACGGTCTTTTCAAATGAGTCAGCTCTTTGAATCAGGTGGCCAAAGTATAGGACTTTCAGCTTCAGCATCAGTCCTTCCAATGAATATTCAGGGTTGGTTTCCTTTAGGATGGACTAGTTGGATCTCCTTTTAGTCCAAGAGACCAGCTTATAGGACCTTGGGTTCAACTCCAGGTCTCAGTCCAGCCTCCAAAGGTATTAATACCAGCCACCATTTATGGTGCACTGGTGTGCTCCCTAAACATATAATACCTCTTTAATCCTCTCCAGTGCTAGGGGATGGTATATCTCCATTTGCTGATGAGAGCATGGGGACTCAGAGGTGGTAGGTAAGTGCCCAAGGACCCACAGCTGTTAGAGAAGATCAGACTGGAGCACAGTCTTTGTGACACACTGGTGGATTGACCAACCTTCTTGGTTTACCAGAAATTTCCTGGACCATCACGTTTCCTGGGAGGTGGGGCATTCATTGCTAAAATCAGGGAAGTCTGGCATGAGTTGGGTTCTCGATATGCTGCCTCCCTGACAAGATTGGGCAGTGATTCTGAAAGAGTCAGACTGAGAGAGAGGAGAGGAGGGTGATGCAGAGAGAGAGAGCAGGAATAACTTTGCACTGCTTCTTTCTGGGAAGACGGCTGCGGCTACTTCCTCTTCCAACAGTGTTCTCGGGCACCCTCCTCTTTCCTGAGGTCACTACAGAGTCTTGAGCCGGGAAGGTGCTCCTTCTGTGGGTTTGATTCCTAGAGGGAATTAGAGC
This sequence comes from Antilocapra americana, assembly GCA_007570785.1. Classification (NCBI taxonomy): domain Eukaryota; kingdom Metazoa; phylum Chordata; class Mammalia; order Artiodactyla; family Antilocapridae; genus Antilocapra; species Antilocapra americana. The sequence continues at coordinate 9,273,340 of ML663010.1, forward strand.
TGTCTGTGCCTGGAAGTGCCTCCCCTGAAGCTGGAGGAGAGTGTGCGGGACCCAGAGGACCTGCTGGGAACCATGCATGTGACCTCAGACCCCTGTCCACCATGCAGTCACTGAATGACCTCTGGATAGATGCCACACCAAGCAGGGAGGTGTATCATTTCAACCATCTTGTATGCATCACACATCCCAGGGATACTGGGAGCATCTAAGGAGATACACAGAGGAAACAGTTTCTAAAGCACCATAGACACACAGGGTGTGTGGGTTATGCCACTGCTCCTAGACACCTGAGCTCCAGCTTTGGAATTTCACCAACTCAGCGCCCTGATACATGAGAGAAGTATGTTAAGCTGTTCTGGGGATAGGCAACCTAGACCCTGTCTGCCTGGGTTACCCAGGCTGGCTGGGGAAATGCAGAATCCCAAATGGCCCCACATGGCAGACTAGGAAATGTACTGAAGTCTTGCTTCATTAGAATCTGTGTTCCATGATAGCAGAGTTTTTATCTTTTTTTTTCCCCTCCTATGGCTAAATCCCCATTTCCTGGTACAGTGCCTGGCCCGTGGCAGAAACTCAGTAAACATTTGTTGACTACTGAATGGTTCCAAGTACAAACAAAGTATTTGGGAACACAGATTCTAACAAAGCAATTAGGGGAGACTGAGTGGAGAAAATGGGTTGGGTTCCACTGGGCAAAGATGCAGAAAGGTCCACGTGGTGGGTTGGCAGGAAACAGAGAAGCGCATGGCACAGGGGCAGAAGCCATGTGGGTCCATCATTTCTGGGATGTATATCAGAGGTGCAGCTGGAGACTATGGAACTGAAGACATACGTGGAGACCAAGTGGTGGGGACCGGTAACGGTGTGCCCTCAGAAAGTTGGGACTGTTTGCCTTTGAGCCTTCATTTTCCAAATTTTAATCACTCAAATTTTGTTACGTCTATTTTTCACTATGTCTAGGTACCTGTTTATATTATTTGCTTAATAACTTTCATTTCGACTCGTACTGACTCTCTTTCACTTTACTAAGTTAGTTTTCACATGAAAACATATAGTTGCTAAAATAGAAATTTTTCTTTGTGCTTAAAAATCATCTTGTCATCCTTTGAGGGACACAGATCCAGGGAACGGGGAAACTGGTAAAGATTTTTCCTTGTCTGCCCTGGGTCTTCACTGCTGTACATGGGCTTTCTCTAGCTGTGGTGAGCAGGTTCTGTCCTCTAGTTGGGGTGCATGGGCTTCTCATTGCGGAGCATGGGATCTAGGCAAGTGAACTCAGTACTTGGGGTGTTCAGGTTTAGTTCCTCGGTAGAATATAGGATCTTCCCAGGATTGAACCCTTGTCCCTTGTGTTGGCAGGCAGATTCTTAACAACTGGATCACCAGGGGAATCCTGGTAAAGATTTTTGAAAAGGAGAATGATCTAGTTGCTTTCTGAGAAGGCGGCAAATATGAAGAATGATGGTGTGTAAATACAATTCTGGTTAAGTTGTGACTAGAATGGTAAGGAAAATTACCAAGGTGAGTTTTGGGGGGCAAGTCAGTTTGTCTAAGGGCTTCAGAATGAAGCATACAGTAACTGCTCTCTGCTTGTCTCTTTCCTTCTTGGTCTCAGTTTACTCTCTTTCCCAGCAACTCTGCCCTACCGCCTACTGCTTGCTGCCAACAGGTCTGAGGAGTGGAGAGGGGTTAGAACAAAGAGTTGTCCCCTAGGGATCCGGCCATGGGCTGGGCGTAACCCATAGTGGGTCTTGATGCCCAACAACTGAGTCCACGGTGGCATAGTGCTATGGCGCCCTAGGCTTGTCTTACTTGGTTGTTCAAAGAATGTTACCCCCAGCCAAGGATCATGTTCACAGAGCCTGGACCCATCCCCTAACAAGCCTATTTTTCCCAGCTGTTCATTCAGCATCCAAGTTAAGGTGACCTGCCAACTGAAAAGAAAATGGGTTGGCAAAAATCATAAATTTGCCAAGGGCTCCCTTCCTCCACCACAACCACATATGATTATGAGAACTAAGGTTGGACTCCCTGAGGTTTTCTGCCCTAGTGAGTCTGGCAATTTCTGGAGAACCACATACAGATGAACTTGAGGATGATAAACCTTGGTCAGACTTTGAAGTCTTTTGGTGCTGATGGAGAAAGTTCCTGAATCATCCGGTTTTGGTGTTGACGGAGAATGTCTCGCTAGCTGACCATGCCCTTTTTGGATGCTCACCTGGTCAGGTTGCTCTGCCCCCTGCCCTCCATCTCCCATTCTTTCCAGCAGAACAGAGTTCAAGGGCCTTTCCACTGTAAGGAAGTGGGCAGATTGTGGCTAGACTCTTTCGCTTGGGGCTGTCCTCCGAGAGAAGTTTTCAGATGAACCGACTCTGCAGATTTTTGGTTCAGTTTACAGAGGAGTTCCCTATTTCAGTTTTACTGTTACCCACCTACACAGTTATCTTTTGGTTCTCAGAATTTCAGAGTTATTAACCTCCAACCTTAAATCAGGATTCTCATAAAACTTTCCTGGCGCACAGTCATAAAAGAAACCAGGTCTCAAAATAGGTATTTGGTATATTGTCCTTCTCCAGGAAGACAAATTGACTAATTCCAAACCCTGAAGTCAACATGTGGTTGCTAAGAATGGAGTTGGGGTGGGGTGAGAAAGGGGAGAAAAATCATAGGCATGCCATGATACATGTGGGGAGATTTCACTTGGATTTCCCCCGAATATGGAATTATTCATAAATAATTCCAAGGGCTTCTTTCTTGACATTCCACCAACGTGCAGGTGCATATGTTTTGAATGGATTACATGAATAATTTATTTATGCAAATGAGGTTATTTGTATAGTCCCAGCAGTTGTGTTTGTCAATGATCAGATATCATTTCCAGGAGGTTTCTAGGTGCATTCTTTCCAGAAGCATGAGCAAGTCCAGAATTTCTAGTTTCTATCTGGAAGGCATTTAAGAGCAGAATCTGGTTGATTAGTATTTTATATTTTCTTGAGACACTCTCAGTTGCTTATGAAGAATGGGATTGAGAAACTGATGACAACCCCCACCTCTAACGAAGTTCCACTGCTTCTCTCAAGTGTCATTAGTAATACTTTGATCATCACTCCAATTCTTGACTATTCTTCTGCCGTATCTGGATGTAGAGGCTGTGGGACTTAGCCTGCCTACGGCTATTAGCCAGGGTGGGTGGCAGGGTGACCTCTGTGTCAAGAGACTCATGAATCCCCAGGCGAGACCAAGTCACAGCTTTTTCCGATGGGTTTCCCCTTAATGATTATTCTGGGCATTTGGCTTTTTAAGTATTTGGTATGGAAGGATGGGGGTTGAAGACTGTCCTAGAAGATCCAGATCTGTTTGCCTGTCTTACACTTTTTTTCACTTCAACTTTACAATCTCACTCTCCCAAGAAACATCCACATCTCCAATTGCCTTCCAGAATTGAGCTTGGCTTTGCCTGTGCCTGTAAGATATTATGGGCTTCCCTAGGAGCTCAGATGGTAAAGAATCCCCCTGCAATGCGGGAGGCTGGGTTTGATCCTTGGGTTGGGAACATCCTCTGGAGAAGGGAATGGCTACCCACTCCAGTATTCTGGCCCGGAGAATTTCATGGACTGTATGATCCATGGGGTCGCAAAGAGTTGGACACGACTGAGCGACTTTCTATAATCCAAAATTCAACACACTGTTAAACTTCTCTTTTTTGAAGATGGTTGTGGCTGACTTGTTCTGGAATGACACTGGCTTCATCTGAGCTCCAGCAATTTGCTTTACTGTACAGCCTTGGCCAAGTTACTTCTCAGGCTTAGGAGGCTCAGTTCCCTCCTCTGCAAAGTAAGAAGAGTATTAGTACCTTTCTGATGAAGTTTTGTGAGGGTTAAATGAGGTGATGCAAGTTGAATTCTTAGTCTAGCGACTGGAACATGGTTAAAAATGAATAAATGTGAAGAGTCATTATTATGCTTCCATTTTCCTATAACTTGTCCAGCATCACTCCTCCCCTTCCCTACTTTGTCTTTTGAGATGTGGAGAATTAGTTCTCTCATCACCCTTATATTCACTCTTGCCATTTCCTGCTTGACCACGTCCAATTACCTTGATTCATGAACCAACATTCCAGGTTCCTCTGCAGTATAGTTCTTTATAGCATCAGACTTTACTTTTACCACCAGACATATCCACAGCAGAGCATTGTTTCCGCTTTGGCCCAGCAGCTTCATTCTTTCTGGAGCTATTAGTAATTGCTCTCTGTTCTTTCCCAGTAGCACATTGCACACCTTTCAACTTGGGGGTTTCATCCTTCGGTGTCATATCTTTCTGTCGTTTAATACTGTTGATGGGGTTCTTGTAGTGAGAATACAGGAGTGGTTTGCCATTCCCTTCTCCAGTGGACCACGTTTGGTCAGAACTCTTCACTATGACCAGTCCGTCTTGGGTGGCCCTGCATGGAATGGCTTTTAGCTTCAATGAGTTACACACACCCCCTCACCACGACAAGGCAGTGATGCATGAAGGGTGGCAGAGGATGAGATGGTTGGATAGCGTCACTGATTCGATGGATATGAACTTGGGCAAACTCCGGGAGGTGGCGGCAGATGGTGAGGGACCGAGAGGACCGGCGTGTTGCAGTCCATGGGATTTCAGAGTCAGACACAGCGTAGTGACTGAACAACACCAGCACCCTCCTGTGACTTCAGACATTCCTAATGGGATCTCTTAAGATTTAAGCTCCATACTTCAAGGAGAGAGTAAGCATTTCCTGAGAGCCCACCAAATGCTAGACACTCTGCTAGTGCTCTGTACATTTCTAATTTAAATATCTAAATAGCGCACTGAAAGTATTTATATACCCAATAAACAGATGGGAAAGTTGAGAGCTAAAGTGCAAGTAACTATGACAAGGGTCATCCTGGTCTCTCTGACTCCAACATCTCTGTCGTTTTCAGTGGGCCAGCTGCTTCTGAGAAAGCTGAGTTGTCTTGTTTTTGAGGATGAGGGAAGAGTTTCCGAGCACGCTGATCTTTCAACACCACAGGTTCTCCCCAGTCATTAGACATTTAGATTGTGACTTTACATATTTTCTACTTGGGTCTGAGAGTTTGCTGTCTCTCATGGCCCCTGGCTGAAAGAGATAAGGGACTGAGAACATCACTCAAGTTCAGCCCCATTACAATGAACCTCTTGGACAGTAGTGGAATAATATGGGAGCCCACAAAATATAAATAGATGGTGATGAATGCAGTATTAATTATTGTCTCTACTGTCACTCACCTTTGGAGGTGTTGATTTGGTCAGTGTGGGCAGGAGCCCGAGTTGTATGGGTGATCCTGATGCTACATTAGTTTAGAGCAAGGACACATGGGTCAGAAAAGGCTGAGTCCCCAGGGCAGGGAAGGGTGACCCATCTGGGCAGGCTGCCCTGCCTCACCTCTGATGCATCTGCAGCAGCATCTCCTTATTCTGTTTTATAGCTGGGGGTTCCATGATAGTGGAAAAAGTTCTCACACTTAAAAAATACATTAAAATAGCCTCTATAATTGTAAGAAACTTTTGCCCACACAAAAAAGGAGAAAATATAGGCTGCAAAAAGGTGGCCTGGAAGTGGCCAACTTTTACTTCGTCTGTTCTCCTGTTGTGAGACAGAGAAACGAGCCTTCCTGAAGACCCTGATGGAAATGTTGTTTAGAGGCTCAAAGCAATTTGATTCAAGAAGCAAAGTGCTGAAGCCAACAGTGGAGTTGGCATTAAGTCAGGGCACCATGTAAAGTTGTCTGGGAGGAGAGATAAGGTCAGAAAGAGAGTAACAAGATATAGGTGAAGCAGAAGGAACGGGTCAGGGGTGCTTTTAAAAAGGCAAGAATCACGATGGCTTGGAGAATAAAATATGAGAGGAGCGTTCAGAACACTTATTTTTGGTGCATTGGTCAAGTGTCCAGATGACTGAGGTGTATTTGTGGGTGTGTGCGCGCATATGTATATATGCAATGGGTCATTTTTTTCCCCAGAAATGGTGAACCACCCATCCTTACTCCAGCACCAAGTTTATCCCTACCTCAGCGGGCAAGTAGGACATTCTGTTGGCAGAGAATATTCTCAGTGTGTAAGCACAAATGTGACGGCAAAAGACACGGTCAGCAGTGCTTGCATAGCTGTTAAGACAGCTGTCGGTATCAGAGCTTCCAAATGGAATTCAAGTGCTACCTTCAGAGCCCAGGAAGCTGCTCCCCAGAGGATCTGTAGACCCTTGAGAACTGGATCTAAAAAAGACAGAAAGAGTTTGGAAGCACAGTTCCTAGGAGGGAGTAGGGTGTGAAGCAAGATGATAATCCTAGTTCCTTATTTAATTCTAGCCAGCTCCCTATCCAGATAATTCTTTACATCAGCCCCCTCCTCTCACCACAGTTTCTTGTTCCTGTCAATTCTAGAGTAATATTCTTGTGTGGCTCTCACTAAATAATTGCCACGTTCTACCCTGGAGGTAATTCCATGTCATCAAGAGGGGATGATAGACAGAAACATATATAAATACACATTTGCTTTCGAAAATAAATATAGGGCCTCTAGTTAAAAGGTGCTGTGTAAAGTAAGCCAGCATCGGTTTTTTTTTTTTTTTTTTCACAGCAAGCACAGTACTCTCACCAACCTTGTAACCACAGCCTGTGTTGGTATTAAGACTCGACCCCTTAGGGCTTGATACTTGGCTCAGAGGGATTCTTTGTCTTGGCCTTGGTGTAGGAATTAAGGTCCCTGGGGTTCATTGATTCTGAGATGTGGATCTCCTAGTAGACATTTCAACTGAACTCAGGGTCCCCAGGTCACTGTTCACAATCCGGCTTGGTTGCTCTGCCCCACTCTTTCTTTCATGGGAACTGGCACTGCAACTTGACCCAAGGCCTCTGTGTCTTTGCACAGGTCCGAGACAGTGTTACAGCCTTGAAAGCAGGAAGGTTTCTCTTCAGAGTAATCGAGTTTGCAGAGTTGGTTCCAGTTCTTGGTATTTTCTCGATCTTGACCTGAGAGCAGGCTGCTTTGCCTCTCTGTTTTAGGTCTTCACATCCTTGAAACCTAGGCAGTCAGCTTTGTCTCATCACCTCATTGCCTCCCTTTGTCCTTATCAGTTTCCAGGAGATCCTGGGAGCACAGAGCAAGTGGAACCTGTACTGGGGTTAGAACTCTGACAGAATAATGAGACTCTTGCCTGATTTCTCCTTGAGAAGGTTATGACTTTCTGGGAATTAACAATGTGTTCATAAACAGGCTCTGGTATGTTTGATGGTCTTGTGGTTTCACTTTTAAACTCACCCATGAACGACATGATTGATATGTTTAATGCTCTTACAGTTGAAGGTCTCATCATCAAATCCAATTTCTGGCATTTTCAGTTAAAAATAAGGTAAGTGAGTAAGTGTTAGTTGCTCAGTCGTGCCTGACTCTTTGTGACCCCATGGACTGCAGCCCACCAGGCTCCTCTGTCCATCCAGGCAAGGATACTGGAGTGGGTTGCTATTTCCTTCTCCAGAAGATCTTCCCAACCCAGGGATCAAACCTGGGTCTCCTGCACTGCAGGCAGATTCTTTACTGACTGAGCTACAAGGGAAGCCCTTGTAGCTTGATTGTAAAAATCAAGACTGCCAAAAAAAAAAAAAAAAAAAAATCAAGACTGCCACCCATTCTATCATCTGTCTATGTATTCATCGATCTAATTTGATATAAGGTCTGTCTCTTTTACCATAGAGTAAAAGTACTTTGAAAGAATTTCTCTATGGATGTGATATCCATTGATCCATCTGTCTGGCTATCTTTGTAACCATCCAACTGTCTAATCTGATGTAAGTGGTGTCATATTGAAGTTAACCATAGGGTAAAACACCTCATATTCTGAAGGGATTTCTCTATGGATGTAGCAGGCCTAAAAATCTAGCTTTTTTTTTTTTGGATGGAGGAGGAAGATGTTTTTGCTTTTAAGGGAGGTTTAGCTAAGTATCAAGTAAAGAAAAGAAACAATACTTAATAAGACTCCATTAAGGGCCAGACACATTGTTAGGTACTTTGTATATATACACAAAGACTCCATAAATAAAGTGGTTTATGAGAACGGGTGACACCTTTCCTTCCCCTTTCATCATTTCCATCCTCAAATAACTCTTCTCAGGAGTGTCTTGATGGAGTAGTCCTCTGATAGAAAATGAGCAGGGTAAGAGTGGATGAAGACATTGGAGATGTAACTGGAACTCTCCAACTAGAAATATTAATAAAAGAGCCTGCAGTTTAAGGTGGCTGGGACTGGACTTGAGAATCACATCACTTTTGGAGTTGTTTTTAAGTTAACCACTGCTTGATCACACACCCCCTACCTCCCACATATGCCCCTGCTGTCTCAGGTTAATCTCAGGCAAAACTGTAAAGAAGATCAAGTTTGCTTCCCGGAGTTACACTGGTACTCATAACACTCCACCACCTCTTCCCACCAACACACACACACACACACACACACACACACACACACACAGAGCAGCCCCCTGAAGTGGGTGGGGCTGCTAGTTCAGGTTGCTCCTGATTCATCCTTTAAGCAAAACCCAGTCTATTCCCTGAGGGCCTTGCTCTCAGATCTGGAGCTGATAGACTAATTAGGGCTAATGTGATAATGGGCAATAATGACATTTACTGTGTTTATCAGATATTTGTGTTTTAACAAGGCCTTTGGGAAACACGCAGGTTGAAGGTAGGGAATGGTGGGAATGTTTAGTGAAAGCCAGGGAGATAGAAGTGTTTTTCAGAGCCCCCTTAAATTGTACTTCCAAAACCTTCAAAACCTTCAGGACCTGCTGAGTTCTGAGACCCTCCTGAACCTACCCTCCCACCAAGTCTTTTACACCTTCCAGAACCTCAGCAAACAGGTGCCCATACCAGGACAACCAGCCAAAAAGGGGTGCTACCGTCCACTCACTAGTCCACCTCCTGTTGGGCAATGGCTTACTTTTTGTTCTATTCAATTGTTGCCCACATACAGACTTTCCTTTTTGCACAAGGAACTTCTTGGTTTTGATCACAAAATCTTTGTTTCTTTGCCAAAACTCAAATTCCCTTTCCCCTCCCGTAGAGGGGAGGCCTGGTGAGTTAAAGAAATCTGCTTAGATGCTTAGCTCATGCCAAGCCAGTGTCCAAGGAGACCCAAGGGAGAAAGTTCATAGTATTTTTCCTTGCCAGGAGCTGACATTCACCTGTACTGGAGGAAGGGCATCTGTGAGCCAGTGAAGCAGGCCCTTGGCCAGAGGGGGTGGGAATTGTGTGGATATTTGAAATCCATGGATCCTCCCTGAAATTCCATCTTTTTGCCCAAAGTGTGTTGTTGTATTTCTAGTTTCAGCATCTTGGTTTTTCTCTCTTGAGCTGCTATAGGGAGAGTTGATATATAGTTAAAAAATAAAAGACCATGGAAGTGTCAAGAGGAGGAATCCAGCTAAGCAGACAACCAGATAGTCAGGCCTTTGCTTTGTTGACAGCTGACTCTTCTATTTTCTCAACTCAGGGTAGACTCTTCCTCCCAGGACCCTTCCTTCACATTTTCCAAAGTTCATCCCTGGGGCCAGGGGTATGGGCTTTTCAAAGTCCACTGAAATTTCCAAGGGTCCGTGTCAAGGAGGTAATCATGGTGCCTGGAGAGAGAATTTATCTTTCCAGCAATCTGGCCAGGAGCCCCATAAAAACCTGGTGTCTGTGCAGCCAGGAAAAAGATCTTGATGTTGAAGCAGAGTGGACTGAACATGAAGACAGAGGTTTAAGAGAGCCCCTGAATTCCCTATACCACCATCTCCTCCAGATTTGAGCTTCTGCTCACATCGCTTTCACATTCTCCTCTCCTGGTGGTGTCTTTGAGGAGCAAGCCTGGTGTTTTTCACCTCAAACAGCCTCTAAACTGAAAAGAACAGTCACCACCAAATCAATTCCTCATCCATTAACAGGTTGTCTCTCTGTTCTCGAGACACAGGCATAACCTGGTTAGACCTGTTTTGTTTGAACACTAACGTGTGAGTTGGCCAAATGCAAATGAGCAAATGTTTGTAATCCTTTATTTTATTTTTTTAAAGGGCCCAGCAGCCAATCAGAAGAGGGGGAAGTGACTTAGGGAATTCCCGGTTGGTGGCTTATTGCTTAACATCCTACAAAATGATTTAAAATTATTGTCATGTGCATTGATCTCCACTCTGATGAGGGCTCAGACGTGATAACACTCCTGGTTCCCTGTCCCTGTACAAGCCGGCGTGAGTGCTTCTAGCAGTCTCCCCTCCATTTGCCAAAGCTATTGGATTTCCCACCCAGAATCTTTAGGTAGATGAGGTAAGTCCTTATTTTTAAACCTTCTTTGGAGTCTGGAATTCAAATACCTGAGTGGAAAGAGAAACCTGCCTTGAATCAGACAGAGGAAAATTAAAGAGACTCCCGGAGGCAGCTGGCAGGAAGTGAGCGCGCCTCAGCTGTGTTCACCTCACTGGGTCGTCTTAGGATTTGATTTTGGAGGGGGGCAGGCTGACTTTGAATGCTATCTGAACTCCCTGTGTGGAGCCTGGGCTTCCAATCACTGAATTTAAAAGTCCCCAGTTTTCCCTCTCTTTTTGTGACAAAGCCATTTCCCTGGATTGAATTGTGAAATTCTGAAAGCTGGGGACAGGTTCTTCTCAGTGAAGAACTGGTTGGCTAAATTGCTGTTGGGGCTCAGAACACACATTCTCATTTTCTAGAGATGTCTTCTGTTGGTGATTTTCCTGCCTCATTCCATTAGTTGTAGGGAAAGGCAGATTTGTCTTCAGTATATTCTGGTGCTGGAAAATGGCTGGAAACGGACAAAGGTGTATGCACCCAAATTAGAAAAAGTGTCCAGGAAACATGGGTAGACAAGGGTACTGGGGAGCGTTGCACATCTCTGTCCAGAAAACAAAAACAATTTTGGCAAAGAGTTTCGCCATATCACAAGGGGACAGACTAGCCCTTTGTTTCATGATGGGATACTGTGACCAGACAGGCAGATGTGAGTCAGCAGCACCAAATGTCTTCTAAGACAGGGGTCCTTTTGATTTTGTTTGGACACAATGGGGAAGTATTGGCCTTCATGTGGACAGAACTGGAAACAGTGGGGAGATAATCTTCTTGGTAAATGACAATGCCGAGTGCATTTTCACCACCCATCTTTGCCAAGATTTAGCATACTGCTAGGATTGTGGGAGCATGATCTTGTTAAGATGAAGCGTAAGCTTCTGGGTCTAAGTTCACAAGTGTCTCGCCACACTGACCTTAGTAACAGGGAGAAAGTAAGTGAGTATTTGGACTGGAGAACTTTTCAATGAAAGGTCTAATTCAGGAGTTTGTTCTGTAGTCATGGCTGTGAGGATATGTTTAGATAGAGCTTTTCACTGCATAAAAGTGCAGTTGGGGCTCATGAGTGGCCATGTGCTAATTCCACTGATGTCAAGGGAAGAGTTGATTTCCAACAAGAGAGATGAAGTTGTGTTATTAGGAAGAATTTTAGGGATAAGGGATGCTACCAGGAAAGGCTCTTAAGAGATTTTAAGAATGATTTTATGTAGCCCTATAAAAGTGAATAGTCTTTCATTACAAAAAAAAGGAGAATGACTTTAATAGCTGCATTTGGATTTTGTAGAAGGCTCCATTTATCTTCTTTGTGAGAACTTGAGTCCCGAGACTGAAATAACTCATCAATTTCATCTTTTATATCATCTGAAATCATGTAGGATTACATTATTTCTGCACCATCACTAATGGCTTATGTGGACAGACTTTAAAAAACAGTGAAATGAAGGTCATTTGAAAATGTGTGATCACATTTGAAAAAATAATAAATATAATGGAGATAATCCTCCATATTTCCAAACTATTTTAGAGAGGCACTCTAGAAGAAAATAACTTTGAGGGAACAACTGCTCTTTCAGTTCTCTCATGTTACTGTTCAAGATGGCAGCATTATTTGGAAACTTTTTAGGGTGATTGTGGGGAGTATAATGCCTTAGATACAGGCCTCATACGTATGAAAAATCTCAAATTCAATTATATTTTTTCTTTTGAGTTAAAAAGCATCTATTTGTTAAATTCAAACAATGCTCTTTAGATTTTTTTTTTTTTTTTGCTTTTTAAAAAAAATATACTGTGAGTGCCCCCAGATGGAAATGCCTTGGGCCTTTCTGGACCTCTGAGAAGTCCCATGTTCACACTCATTATTCCACATTTGTGCTCCCTTTAATTTACTAACTTTATGCAGATCCTCTTTCAGTACCTTTTTGATGATTTCAAAGGCCGAGACAATATGGAAACTGAGAGGCTAAAATATTTACTCAACTGCATTCAGTTAGCTAACCAGAAACTGGAAGGAACTCATATCAGGTCCTAGGCCAGAATGTGAGAGCTGTGGGTCAAAGTTCACTTCTAGGAAGTAGAATTTTGTGTTGTGGATTCTTGTAATGTTTTATTTCTTCCTCATCCCCACCTACTCCCCACCCCTAAATTAAGATTAGCCCTGAATTGTGTTCTTTAGACCATCTTGCTGTTTGAAAACTCAGTGTAGGAACCCTGTTTAATGTTCAAGCATCAAGCCCAGTCATAGAAGTTCACATGAATCACTCAAAAGTGATTCAGTCTTTGCCTCACTTCTTGCAGTTAGAGTCCTCCCTAAGTCCTTTGAAACAGATGGGATTTTCGAAGACCTCTGGGAGATGGGGTGGGGTGGATACTGAGAACGCCGTGGTAGAAACTGCTAACATACTTTAGGAGCAAGGCCACGGTTTGAAGGACTCAAACACAAAGTAGGAACCTGATTTTCGGTGATACCTTTTTCTGCCGTTTCAGACCATTTCTCTTGTTAAGATCCCTCACTGGTAGAACTGAAGTGACAATCATTTCTGTTGTGGGAGAGGCCCCAGTTGGGAGGCTTTGGCTCCATGCGGCTTTGGTGTTGGAGACCTGACTTCTCACCCTGGTTGTGTTACTGGGTAACCAACCGTGCTAAGCTCTTAGCCTGGGTGAGGCTCTCCAGCAGTGCGCGGGGGATTGTCGTCTGAAGACAGACAGGAAGGCAGCCGGGTCATGGTGGGGTTCTCTTAAACCTGTTGTGCAGTAACTGAAGCGACAGGGAAGATAATAAACTTTATTTAATATTTTCTTATCTAATTTTTCATAATAGGATTTTAAATTGTATGATTTGTTTTGAGGCACAGCAATTGTGCTTTTATTAGATATATGTGACTATTATGTTTATTTAAATCAGACAGGGCTTTTAAAGGTCCAGGCTATTAAGCTGGGCAGGAAACAAAGAGTGTGGTGAGGGAGAATGGGTCCCCATAGCAGCTTGTGTTAAGATGGAGCACATACTCAAGCCAAGTGGCTTTGATGTCAGGAAGGTGAGATGTGCTGGAGTAGAAGTTTTCATGGATCCCTCAGAGTTATTTGATTAAAGAATTATTGGACTTCAGAGAGAAAAAAATTCTTTACAAATTCTCCTTGAAGAATTCCACTCACGTTTTTGAGTGATGGGAGCACGGTGTAGACAAGGCAGGGTGCAGGACAGTCAAGGCCTGGGACTGTCAGTAGACCTGATTTTGTAGTCCCAGCAAAGCTGTGTGCCCATAGCAACACACTCCACTTGTCTGAGTTTTTGATTCCTCATTTTGAACCTGATCATCCTTAAGATACACTTTGGTCCTCAGAATCTGGTGACTGGGGAACGGTAGCTATGTCTAGAGGTCAGCAGGTTTAATTTGAGGCTGTGAAAGCTGAGTATGGGATGGGAGATGCCCTCCTAAGGATGAGAGAGGAAAGAAGGCCAGAGGGAGCCCTTAAATGGCTTCCTTGGGGTCTTCAGAATTTTGGCCAAGAGATATGCCTCGTGGAGGTACTGCAGGCTGGGTACTGAGAGGCCTTCCTAAGGGTGCTTGAGTCAGTTCGCATGACAATATCCTGTCTTAATCAATTGTCTCATTTATCTGAAGTCAGTGTGAGTACAGAAGCAGATGCAGCTGACTGTTTTGTGACCACTGGAAGCTGCTGGTGTACCCAATGGTAGGCACTCTAATGCCCTCTTCTGTAAAACCCCAAAGCAGCTGGCTGAAAAGTGGGTATTCAGGCCCCCATGGAGGCCACTCAAATTTTGCAGTGCTGGTCAGCCCACTTGACTGATTGTCCATGAATTACTGGGTAGACTGGATGCGTGTGGACTCACCTCCTATAGAGGAAGACCTGAGGGGTCAACAGAAGAGGAACATGGCTTGCCCAGCCACTGGGCAGCCCACCTGGAGATGCCAGTCTTTCCAGAGGCCCTCAGTCTGAGTCTGGAAAAAATCAGAGCTTGTAATAGAGTCAAGCAGGATGGCCCATTTAAAGAGGCTCCCAGGGCTATAATTGGCCTTGTTTTAAAAGATATACCATGTAAAACACTCCTTTGAAAATCGATTTCACTAGCTCCTAACCACACTCTGTCTTTGGTCTGTTTTACGGGGCTGAGCCCCTTGTTCTGGTTCATTGATTCATATTATGTCTTCTCTTCCTATTTCCCCCCACACCTTGCTGCCAAGAGTTTCCTTCCTGTCCTTTTTCAGCAGCATCTTCATTATCATTAAGGGTATTTGTCTATTTTAAATATGACCAGCATTTTAAACATGCTTCATACATTCCAAACGTGCCTCTGATGGAAACCAAGACCCAAATCAAAAGGAGCCAAAAGGCCTACTATAATATTTTGATTACTGGACTATTAGACTACCTCATGAACCCCACTATTATAACAGCTACTTATTTTTACTTTTGTAGGTCCTTGTCCAAAAAAATACACACTTTTTTTTGATGTTGTGACTGTGGTGAATTTAAAAGTTCCCATTTAGCCATGTATCCTTCACTCTGCATCACAGATAACACATAAACAGCCTTTGGGGCTAGTCCTTTATTGGCATAATTGTGGTGAATTTAAGAGCTCCTGTTCAGCCACATATCCCTCACTCTATATCATAGACACCACATAAATGTCTTTGGGGCTAGACCTTTATTGGTGCAATTGTGGATTTGAGAAATTTTAGCTCACCGGCCATCCCTTTCTTGATCTGATGCAGACTTCTTCCAAAAGTCTATCAAGACTTTGTTGGACTATGAAAGAGGTCTTCTACTTTTATATATGACAATGGGGCTTGGAGCATATGACTGTCTCAAAGAGGTTTTTTGGGGGTCCCTCTGAGGAACCTTTAAAAAAATTCTCATAAGGACTAATGATATATTCTACTAGAAGAGGCAAGTGGGGCCTGAAAGGTGATGATTATTTCAGCCTTGTCTCCATGGTAACTACTGACAAGACTTGTTTTCTTTGCAGCTGGACTTTAGATTTGGCCTCAATTCAGCCTGTTTCTCAATTATGTCCATTGAGAAAATCAGAGGACGCCTAGCTTACCTTTCTAACCCCCTTGACCAGAGGCTGTGGCTTGAGGAACATGGGTGAAGGGTAGACTTCGGCTGCTTATGTATCTCAAGAGGCAGGAGGCTATGGGTTTTTGTTGCCTGGAAGCAGTTGGAATGTGGTAGAAAGAACATGAGGTTAAAGTCAGAACACCTGGGTTCACATTCAACTCTGTCACTGAGCAGCTGAGTGACACTGGGTCAATTATCTAAGCTCCAGAATGTAAGATTCCTCACCTGGAAAATGGGGGTAATAACATCTGCACAGGTTGTTATAGGATTAAATTAGATAAAGAATCTGAAAGCATATGGACCCATGCTTATGAGTAAACAATTAGTAATTGTGGAATGGAATTGGAGGATCCGTCCTTAACTTGGGTGTTTTCAGTGAGTCTCTCTTGAGGAGGAGTGGCTGGATAATTCTGGGATTTTGATTGTCAAAATGATCAACGTTGATTCTGCACTGTGACCTTGGGTAAGAAAGGCAGTGAGGTTTTCAGTGGGGAAGGTGGGCAGCAGGCAGGTAGGATGAGCCATGTGAAGGGGAAATCTCTTAGTGAAGCCTTGTGTTGAGCTGGCTGCAAACCACCACCCACGGGAACCTCAAGGAAGATCTGGATAGTACATAGCATGTTTTTTATCCTGTCTTGATGCCTGACATGTAGAGTCCTCCAGAAGAAACTGATCTCCTTCCTGGCAGTCCACATGACTAATCACAACTTTATATACCTTGCCCACTCCTTAAATTCTTGAGTGTCTCCAGATACTTAACTGGCCATGGCAGCTAAGGTATTAATTACTCTGGGTATTCTAGAGGCTTTGAAAAAAATTCCTACTTATTTTGGCAAGGCACTGTGGGGGTCTACCTCCTGTAAATTGTTCAAATGAGGTTTCTGGCCATGTAGAATTGGTAGCTAGAGGCTCTTTGAATTAAACAAACAGTCCTTGCTACAAAACAGGAAAGGTTTCTAACCTGGGATCCAAGGATCTCTTTGTGTCCATGGGGAGAAATCAGAGGCTTTGTGAACTTGGATGTGAAAACAAATAAAATTTTTATTTTCAGTAATTTAAAATTCAATATGCAATGTGAATTCATTCGATTTCAATACAAGTGTAACATATTGAACTCCTCAGTAGCAATAGCTGTAACTGACTGTCACGCAGAGAAATTACAGATATTTTTATATTACATTGTGCTTATTACAGATGTCTTAAAATATCAGTATTCATCACTACTTTGATAGCATGGAAGTTACTGAGCCTGCACTAGCTATTCTTGTTTAATGTACTAATAAAGAAGCCCACGGCATCACTGACTCAATGGACATGAGTTTTGGCAAACTCCGGTGGTAAAGGACAGGGAAGCCTGGCGTGCTGCAGTCCATGGGGTCACAAAGAGTCGGACATGACTGAGCAACTAAACAGCAACAACAAAGAAGCACATATATTTTTATGTTATCACACATTTGTTTCTAAAAGTATTTTGAAATTTGTATTTCAATATAAACTTCCTTTCTAATCTTAGTATTTTACTTTGTCATTTCAAAAGTGTTCTTTTGAGGAGTCCATAATCCTCAGTGGACTGCAAGATGGGTTCACAGTATAAAGAGAAGGCTTAGGGTCCCTAACTTTTAGCACTCTCTCACACACAGCTGATGAAGTGAACAGCAGTAGCTAATAAATAGTTTCTATCAGAGTGGGGTGTGTTTTCTTCCCACCCATCATTCTTGCCTATGGGTAGCTTTGGAGTTGTCAAGGGACCTTGGCATCAGGAAGATAATAACAATAATAATAATCATGCTAATGATAGATACCATTTGTTGAGTGCTGCCATAAGCCAGTTGCTATTATAGGCATGTTCCATGTCATTGATTCTCCTAATTACTTTAGGAGCTTTAGACAGCAAAGTGTCCCCCTGCCTTCTGTGATGATAGAGCAAGGGCATAGATAAAGGCAAGAGTTGGGACTGAGCCCCTGGGACAGGGCTGGGGTCAGTGGACTATAGCCACCACAGTCACACAGGGTCAAATACTTAGAAAGCACCTGTGCCTGGTTTAACACACTGTTGTTGCTGTCTTGAAGTTCTTAACACATCTGGGACAAGGGGCTCTGGATTTTCCTTTTGCATTGAGTCCTGCCAGACTTGTAGCTGGGCTTCCTTGGATATGACGAAATTATTCAAATGTGTGACAACTCCTGATGCTGGGAGGCTGCAGGGAGAGCCCTAGCTCCTTCTTATCATGCTCATCTAGCTGACCTTGGCTGTTTTGATTTGATCATTTTGAGTGTCAAAGATGTCCACTGAAGCAAGGGGAGGAATACCTGAATAATCAGCTGGAAGGGATTTGATCCCTGGGCAAACCTTTCTGATTGGAAGTCGCTTGCCTTGCTGAGGAGGATTTTCATGAGTTATTTTCCAGAGGGCTTACTCTACAGGTCAGGGAGCTAGAGGAAGCAGAAGGAAGTGTGTTCTGGAAGGGAAAATGAGACCCGGTATGCCTAGAGCCTATAGGTTGTGAACAAAACTCTAGAAAAGAATACGACTTTCTTGTCTATGGTTATTTAATGATTGTCTGTACAAAGAGAAAACCCTCCTTCTTCTGAAGAGGTGATGCTCTAACGCATGAGAAAATTCATGTATTATTTGTTTCTTAAGTTGCAAAGATGATGCTGGAATGAGTCTAGTGAAGTCCTGTCTGTTTTATGGCTATGTTTTTACAAACAGTTGCAGGGTCATGGGTGTGACGGAGGTCGGGGCCAACTTTCCTAGACCTCTTAGAGGGATGGAATGCAGGCTCCCGGAGCCCTCCCCTCATCGGCGTGAAGTCTAAGACACAGTGGGTCTGACATCAGGACCCGTGTGTGACGGCTTAGTCGTCAGATGCTTTTCCAAAGGAGGCATAACTTCCCCTTAATTTTTCAATTTCCTTGTGATTATTACTGCTCTTTTATCCTGGCTAATAAGTCTGAGGTGACTTCAAGCAGCCAAGCCCAATCGCTGAGTCAATCTGGGGCTTTCAACTGGAAGCAGGCTGAAGTTTTGACAGATGGGTTTGGGTGGACATGAATGAGTGTTTCAGTAACATCCACACAGATGGACACCAAGATAACTTCCAACTTAGGGCACAAGGATGCTTAGTATGCTTCATGCTCACATTTGGGGAAAAAAATTATACAGCTGTACTTAAAGGAGCTCAGCTTCAAAAATAAAAGTGTGTGATCCTAAAAGACATCCACCTTGTCTTTGGAAATACAAGGGTCCGTTTTCAAAGCTACAAAAAGTTATATGGCACTTTCCCTCCACACCCCAATACATTTATTATAATATGTCCAACCATTTACTAGCTTTGTGTCTTTGAGTAAGTTACTCAGGTTCTCTGTGCCTCCTTTTCTGTAAAAATGGAGATAATATTAGTGTCCATGTCTGGGGCTATTGCAAGGAGTGAATGAGATGATTCCTGTAAAGCCTAGCTCAATGCCTAGCACATCATAAACACTCAATAAATATAAACTGTCATCCTCGTCATAATTTTGACTGCTGTTTTGTAATTATACCATCTGTGAGATCCCAAATTGGTGGCTGTTGATCTTTCCCTGACTGGGGCATCTCAGTCTTTCTCTGGGAAGAAACTTTAATCTCGACCTGGTCAAATCCATTGTCAGTCCATCCCAACCTTCCCTGGCTCCGATTCCAGCCTCTTAACCTCCCTCCACCCTTCCCACATTCCTGCGTCCTGGGTCTTATTTATTTTTCAGTCAACTGAGGGTATTGTTAAATCTTTTATTTTTCTGGCTGCCCAATTTGGTTCCGAGGCAGTCCACTCCCTGCCCTGCTCATGACAAGAATGCTTGGGAATGCTCAGCCAGCCATATCCCTCTTCTGTCAGAACACCCTGTTCTTAACGCTCCTTGAGAAGAGGCGTTTCGGAGGCTTCCCCCCACTGCTGTGACCTCCCCTCCCCATTAAGCCAGTGGTCTGGTGATAATGAAAGCCCAATGGCTGAGAGAAAGCTGTGGGGAGGTGGTAATCTTGGGGAACATCATGCATTGCCCACACGTCCTAGGTTTTCCGCTCAAGGCTTAAATAAGAGATATTAAGAAGCTTCGCTTAACAGTGTGTGTTGAAGCCTGGGTGATGATGCCACCTCTTAATTAGTGTTGTCATGATCTCCATTTGAGTGATTTGTTTAGCTCTTTGTAGCCCTTTCTGGCTTGAGCACATCATGTGATATTGACAAACTGTTGTGAAATGAGAGCACGGTGATGCTTGAATTAATGTGGGCATCATACAGTGAACATCTTAGGTCTTTTAGACAGGAGACCTGGGATCTCAAGTCACTTGGCAGGGCATGAGTGAGTCTGCACAGCTTGCCTTGGAGGTAGGTATGGCTAACCTCCTTTCCCCTTTGGGAAAGCTATGGTCCAGGGACTGGGAGTTTTCAACAAACTCTCATCGCCCAGGACTGGATGAAAGAAGCCTTTGGGAGAGCCACGCCGAGTCTCTGCTTGGGGAGGTAACCCAGAGACCATACCTGCTCCCCAAACTTACTGACTTTCGGAAGTCAACCATTTGGAAGAGTGTGGTTTGGGTTATGATCATACCCTGGCAGCCCCTTCTCTGGCCTTGTTAATCTGATTCAGGATCTTGACCTGGGCTGGCTGGACGCTGGCCATGTCATTCTGCAGATCACAGATACCCCTCAGCACCGTCGTAGAGCCAGCCAATGGAAAAGTACAGTGACTACTGGCTCCTGGGCCCTGCCAGCTCTGGCTGGCCTCTTCGATACCACCTTTTCTTCTCAGGGAGTGGGAGGGTAGCATTCAAACTGAAAGTGCAGGTTTTTCTTTGGTTTTTATAGGAAAAACAAATTGGCATGGACACTCTGTCAAACCAGCTCAGGCTGTTTGGGCAGATGCCTTTCTTTGCTTTTTTCTGTTTATTTTCCAACAAATCAATGCTTAACTGCGTTGTTATTGGAGCAGAGCAACAGGTGCAAAAAAATAACTCTGCTGCCAACTCAAATGAAAAGGTAGGGCTTATACCCTCTGGGAGGTATTCAGAAGATAACAGAAGCCCCTGCCAGCAACTGAATTAACAGCTCTGTTTACGGTGGGTCTTATGTTAACCTGCCCCTAACCCTCCGACACATAAACACGCTATTGTCTCTGGGAGAGACACACAGCCATCCAGACAACCAGCTGCTTTATTCTGTCCTGCGTGGAGATTGGTTTTGGCTGAGACTGCTTTGTGAAACTCATGGCTGCCAACTCCAGGTCTTGGTGAGGGTTTCCTGTGAAGGCAAGGGCTTGGGGTTGCTGGAGAAAGGAGGACCAGCCCTGTTTTTTTTTTTTGAAATTAATTAATTTATTTTTAATTGGAGGATAATTGCTTTACAATGTTGTATTGGTTTCTGCTGTACAATGAAGTGAACCAGTTATATGTAGACATATATTCCCGCCCTCTTGAGCCTGCCTCCCAATCCCCCATCCCTCCCATCTGGGTCATCACAGAGCACCAAACTGAGCTCCCTGTGCTATACAGCAGGTTCCCACTAGCTATTTATTTTACACACAGTATGTCAATGCTATTCTCTCAATTCATCCTATCCTCTCCTTCCTCCACTGTGTCCACAAGTCTGTTCTCTACGTCTGCATCCCTATTCCTCCCCTAACCCTGTTTTTTAAGGGAGTTGAAGTTCTTTCCAAGCTTAGCCATTTCCAAATGCCAAAGCAGATCACCCGGCTCTCTCTGCTCTTGTTCTACTGTAACCCCAGCAGGAGATGACCATGGAAAAAGCTATTACATCGTTTCCAGGAGTGGTGCCCTTGCTGGACAGTCCAATTGAACAAGGCAGTGTCTGTGTTTTGTTCACGCTTATGTCCCCAGCATCTAGTAGAGTGCCAGCATCTAGTAGCTAGTCAATGAGTATCTTAATTGGAATATATTAATTGGAAGGGACCAAAATCTATACTAGCAGGACAAACATTTCTTGATGATTGTTTCTCTCCATTGAAGGCTAAGATACAGTTTTCTTTGGTAGGAGATTTAAAAGCTAGGGTAGTTAAGCAGTCTTTGGAAGAGCTGTAGTGGGGGTGGGATGGAATAAGGGATGACTCAGCCAGCTATGAAATCCCCTTGATGGAAATAATCATTACAAGAATCCTCTGCAAATTCTGTGTTCTGAGGCCTTTGTTTGGCCTTCACAGACTCATACTTGTTAAGTTGCTGAGCACTGTTGCATTGAACAATTTGGTGGTACTGGCTCTTAGGAACTGCTTTACTTCAAGTTAGGCAATAAGACAGGGAGAGACTCTCTGCAGATGAACTGAAGCTTGAGTTCTTCAGATTGAAATGTGTTGCTTCTGACTTTACGAGGACTTCCTGGTGTTTATGGATGTTTATTTTAGGGCCAATATCTGCTGAAGTTCGTTATCTTGTTGTGGGAACTTGAGGGAACTCAAGTAGATGAGTCTTTAACCAGAAGTTCTTAATGGCAAGAGTGCTTAAGGATTGGTGAAGATGGGGTCTTAAAAGCATAGATTCTCATTCATAGGTCTGGGTGGGACCTCAGGAAACTCCAAGTCTAACTTCTTTTTGGGTGCTGATGATACAAGTGGTCTGTAGACCAACCATGTGGTCTCTTCAGCCAAGTAGGAAAATAAGCATTGTAAAAGTAATCTCCCAGTTCCCAGACCTATGCCTTTCCAAAGACCTATGGAGACCTCAGTTGTAAAAGTAGGCTGGGTGTTTTGTTTGTTTTTGCTTTTATTTTTTGCTATATGTTCTTTATAGTTACTTTGTTTTAGAAGAGAGATCAAGGATTGGTCAGGAGAGAGATACTGAGATTCAGGGTGGTGGGGTAGATGGTGAATTTTTTACTACATTGCCAAACAGAGGTCCAGAATGACTACCGTGGATGCAGCGTGGTTCCTACTTCAGCTGCTGATAGAGAGGGACAGGGAGGCCCTTCCTGCTGCTATTGTAGGAAAACTATGCAACACTCTTGGAAAATAAGAGCAAGAATAAAAACTCTCAGGGCTTCTCTCAGAGGTCAGGGTAGACTTTCTTCTGACCTTGACTCCACTACAAGTTTTCTTTTCAATTCAATCCTACATGAGTGCAACAGAGATTTTGTTTTAAAGATCCATGGTGTCAGTAGATTTGTAGGCATCAGTGGATGGTCTTTGGAGGTCCTTTTGCACAAAACATGTGCAAAATCTGGTGAGTGTGCAGTTTGGGGAAGAGAGAAACATAGTTTCTCTTGAGGTCTGAAAAGTCTCTGTGACATTCATGTTTCAAAGCTTGCCTTATTCTTAGATTGTCATAGCTGAACGTGATTGATACAGGCCCCGAGGCCATGTAAGGGAATCTTGTTTTTTGATCAGTTTTGGTTCCTGTCCCTTGTCAGTGTCTGTTTCTTATCTGAATCTGGCACTGAGCCTGATAAAAATCAACATAAGATGTATATTTTCAACCGGCTTATAGTCAGTAAAGTGTATCTATAATGAATTGACTCTCAGGCTCCTACTATGGCATCACTGCTCATGAAAACACTTGAAAGCCCAGGAATAATGCTTCTGATGTTGCCCCTGGGAACATGAAATGTCTGTCTTGAAACACACTATGAGAGTCTGGAATACATCTGATGTAATCTCGAGAGCATCAAATACATTCCCCAAGCTTGATTCACATTTTGATTCCTTTGAAAAACATGGATTATCATCTTTGTTACATTCAGTTAGATTTCACATGTACTTGAATTTTCTTTTCTCCTCACTGGGAGTAGTTCTCTTGAAATGACAGTCATATTGAAACAGGAAGTCAGTAAGCTGTTGCAACATTCTTCAAGCAAATGCTGTGAATTCACCTGCTGGTAACTTCAGCTAAGGACGGAGAATGGTCTGGATAGTGCTGTCATTTAAAAAGCGATTGTTTAAAATGCCTAACTGGGGCTTGAGGAGTAAAAATACCCACATGAGGCGGCAGTTTGGGGATGATGTGGTTGACTGAATCAAGGATCTGGGAGGAAGGCAGACTGTGGCTCTGCCTCTCAGTCCCCTAGGGCTGGGAACAGGGAATGCAAGCAAAGCCCTACTTATGGTCTGCTATGTGGCCCTGGTGACTTCCAGTGTATCTTCACCCTCCCAACAGAAGAAAACCCTACTTTTCAAACTAATTCAGTTCTAATTCAGATGAAGCACAAAGCATTGTGGACTGGTTTATTTCTAAAATATAAGCTAAAAGTCATTTTATTGAATCATACAAGGAATAGTCATATGTGTATGCAAATATATTCATGTATTTACATATACATATTAATATATTTGCACGAATATATAAATACCCCTTTTATGATACCTGGGTTTAATCCTTCGGTCAGGAAGATCCCCTGGAGGAGGGCACAGCAACCCACTCCAGTATACTTGCCTGGAGAATCCTAGGGACAGAGGAGCCTTGTGGGCTACAGTCCATAGGATCACAAAGAATCAGATACGACTGAAGCAACTTAGCACACATAAATCTATTTTAATGGCTAAAAGAATATCGTGGATAAAACTGGCCCTAAATATTCCTACCTGAATATATTGTAAGTATGGAAAAATGATGACAGATTTCTCCCCTTTCATTCTAAAAAGAACTCCTGAATATATTGAGAAGAGAGATGACTTCAGGTTGCTCTGGCAAAAAAGAAACATGTTTCAATCAGGGTCCCTGCATGATTGAATGAAGCAGAGAACTTTGGAATCTGGGAGAAACCTGGCAAAGGTGTGAGTCCCCAGGTGGCACAGGGAGAATGCTGTGACCATGTGTAGAATGGGGCTGGGGCTGAGGATGAGCTGAGGACATCTTTCTTCTTTGGCAAATCACCACCATCTCAGCAGAAAGTGCCCAGGGTTTGTTGCTAGACACTTGGAGTTTGAATTCTCTGCTAGTTTCAGTTCTTTCAAAACTGTGTGAGCTTGAACAAGTGACACAATCTCTCAGAGCCACAGATGAACCATCTGCTAAATGACATGATGCCTTACAGAGCAATTGTGAGTATTGACGGAGATAATGGATTTAAAATTATGAGAAAAGAGGCAGCACATTTTAAATGTTCAATAAGCCCTAGCTACTGTAGTATATAGCTACTATTAGTAGTAGTAGTACAGCACTTGGTTTTAGGTCTCAGTAGCCCCAACACAGAGCAAAAGGCACACCTTGCTCTAGATGAGCAAGCCCAAGCTGGGCTGCATTTGTCTCTGCTGGCAGGTCCTCTTTGTGTATTTGAGACCAGTGGAGCAGGGCTTGGCCTTGTTAGGAGTCCTGATGCAGGGCAGAGCCTCCTGGGCTCTGGAAGGCATGGCTCTGGTCCTTTGCCAAAGTTCCAAGGGGACCTCCTTCCGCTCACTTTTCTGTCCTTATGAGCTCAAATCCCAGACCCCTTTCTCCTAGTAACTGAGCCATTTGTGTGCTAAGGGACCCTATAGGATAGAGATCCACAGGTCATCTTCCAGCAGGAGCTCCTATCTTACTCAGATGAGCTGTTCTTCTGTGCACCTGCAAACCAGCCATGGTGTGGCCTTGCTTGAAATGAACTTAACCCTCAATTTCCACCTTGGAGACTCAATGAAATAATAAGTCACAACACAATAAATAAAAGATAATAATAACTAGGGACTTCCTTGGTGGCTCAGATGGTCAAGAATCTGCCTGCAATGCAGGAGACCTGGGTTTAATCCCTGGGTCAGGGAGATCCCCTGGAGAAGGGAATGGCAATCCACTCCAGTATTATTGCCTGGAGAATTCCATGGACAGAGTTGCCTAGTGGGCTACAGTCCATGGGGTTGCAAAGAGTTGGACACGACTGAGCAGCTAACACTCACTAGCTCGTATTCACCAAGTACTTAATATGTATATGTATAATATGTACCAAGCATTCTGCTGGTATCACCTCTTTTTGTCTTTCAACAACCGTTTTCATATCATCCCCATTCTATCAACAAGGAAACTGAGATCCAAAGAAGTTGAATCACTTGTTCAAGTGATTAGCCAGTTGGCAAAACCAGTCATTGACCCACGGCCATTTGACTTCACAGCCTGGTGCTTCCCACCATTGCACCATCCTGCCTCTGAAGAGTCTACCTCAACCCTAGGAATATTGCCAAAGCCAACCAACACAGTTCAGAGAGAGACTTCTGGGCAGACCCCATGGTGACTGCCAACATTTCCTGGGTACTTGCCGAGTGTGACATACTATGTGAGAATTTTACAAATATTCTCATTTGATCCACACGTCAACTCCACTTCTCCCACTTTTTGTCATGGGGGAAAGTGAAATTTTAAACAGGATGGTACTTCCCCAGGGTCAACACAGCCTGCCAAGGAGCAGAATCAAGATTTCAATCCTCACCATCTGAGTCACCATGAGGACTGCCCTCCAGAAGCATAGCAATGTTGGGCTGGGTTTGAAGCTCCTCACACCTTGAGTATGTCCTTTCAACCCAGATGTTAGTGAGATTCCATCTCAGTGGCTGGTCTCACCCACTCCCAATTGAGCTGCTGAGCAAGTTAAAATGTGAGACTCTTAAACTTTAGGGTCAGACTAGGTGTTCCACTGGCCCGCTTCCTGATCCATTGGTCTTCCCTGTGCATGGTGGTCTAGCTGGTGCTGGAAGGGAATCCACCCTTGATGAAGGTCTGGCAGGGTGGGTACAGACGTGGTGAGGTGTCTCCGTATGTGGGTAGCCCAGAAGTAGTCTGGGTCCATAGCAACTTAGGGCACTGTGGGTGCTTGTGCTTAATCCCAAGGGGCCCTTAACCAAGTGGGGAATAAAGAGTGGTTCTGGCCACCCCAGCACAGCACAGAGCTGCCTCTCTGCCAAATTGAGTTCAGGCTGGTCAAACCCTAGTGGCCCAGGGAGTTGCTGCCTATGGTAAAAGAGTGTCCGACTGGAAGGCTGGCATGAGGGACCATCTACTGTAATCGACTGAATCCCACCCATGGCTCCTCTTCTTGAAATAAAGAGCAGACTTCCGTCATCCAAAGTGTCAGAATTGTGGTGCAAAGGGTGACGTCTTGGGTGAATGTGGAGAAATCAGTGAAGAGGATGCAGATGGAAAAACCTTGTGTATCTTACAGTGCATTTCAATCTTTCAGTTTGAATTAAAATTTACCTTTTTCTTTTTTTGATGTGCATTTTTCAGTACCCCAAGTAACAATTTATGCTGTGTTCCCAGAATACATGCTATGTGAGAATAGACAAAGGGGGTCCCATAGTCAGTGCGTTTTCATAAACTTCCATCTAGGAGGCAGTTACTGGGTATGGGTATGATGAGGCATTGTGCCAGGGGCCCCATAGTCCTGAATCTCCTACAGTTCTCCAGCAAGCCTGGGTGGTAGTTTCCCAGGAGAGGATACAGCAGCTCAGAAAGGCGAGTCCAAAGTCGCCATACCAGCAAGAACAAAATCTGAGCTGTTGTTTCCACAGGCTCTGATTTGACTGGTGCTCATGACTAGGCGTGATCTGGCTCTGGGACTTTTTCTCCAGGGCTGGTGCGTGAATGCTGCTGTAATCTAGTGGGAAGAGGCGAGAGATGCAGCTAGGCATCCTGCAGTGTACAAGATAGCCCTCCCAACAAGTACCATCCTGGACCAAAATGCCAGTCACCCCAAGGCTTAGAAACTCTACTTTTCACCCTAGATTTCCCTCTCTAGCCGGAAATGAGGTGAAGCAGATCCTTCTCCAGCTTGCTTTTAGCTCCAAGGGTGGAACTGTTTTTCCTTAGGCTCTGAATTTACTGCTTCCAATCTTGGAAGAAGTAAAATGCGTTAGAGAAATACCTTGAGAACTGATGTTTAAGCAAAGGAAAAGGAACATATCAAAAGAGCATCTGTGCTGGCGTTGTACTCCGTGCTGTGCTTAGCAGTTCAGCTGTGTCCGACTCTTTGTGGCCCCGTGGCCTGTAGCCTGCCAGGCTCCTCTGTCCATGTGGTTCTCCAGGCAAGAATACTGGAGTGGGTTGCCATGCCCTCCTCCAGGGGATCTTCCCAACCCAGGGATTGAACCCAGGTCTCCCACATTGCAGGTGGATTCCTTACCATCTGAGCTACCAGTGAAGCCCAGGGACCTTTAACTTTATGACATTACTTATCCTTCCAAATAGCCCTTAAGCTTGGAGGACATCCATGGTTCCCTGGCTCCCTCTTTGGAATCAGTGAAGATGTTGAGCTCAGAAGGAGTAACACAAGGTCATGTAGCTTAAAGACAAAGATGGAGAGTCTGGGTTCCAACCTAGCCCTCACAGGTTCCAAAGTCTCAACCTTCCAAAATTGACACTTTTTTTTTTAAAGAAAATAATGAAAGTTATGCTGAAGGTAAAGTAAAAAGATTAAAGAGAAGCATTAAATACTTCTAAATTAAAGGAATTGCTTTTTATACCTCATCAGGTAATCACCTGGGTTTCCCTGGTAGCTCAGCTGGTAAAGAATCTGCCTGCAATGCAGGAGAACCTGGTTCAATTCCTGGGTCCAAAAGTTCCCCTGGAGAAGGGATAAGCTACCCACTCTGGTATTCTTGGGCTTCCCTGGTGGTTCAGATGGTAAAGAATCCACCTGCACTGTGGGAGACCTGGGTTCAATCCCTGGGTTGGGAAGATCCCCTGGAGGAGGGCATGGCAACCAACTCTAGTATTCTTACCTGGAAACTTCCATGGACAGAGGAGCCTGGAGGACTACAGTCCACGGGGTCTCAAAGAGTTGGACATGACTGAGTGACTAAGCACAGCACAAGGTAATCACCATATACCATAGAAAGTCTACATTCGCATATGGGAGTGTGGGTGAGTTGGGTATAACAATGCTTTTTCTTTCTTTCTTTTTTTTTTTTTTTACCACTCTCAAGGCACATTTATTATCTGTTATCTCATTTGGTCTTCTCAACAGTCTTGTGAGGCTGTTGGGGGGCAAATGTCCTCATTTTACACCTGAAAAGCTGGGCCTCCGAGGAAGGTAGAAGTTGGTGAAAGGCCTGCAGCCATGCTGGCCCCAGGGGCCTTCTGTGCCCACCCTGAAGGCATGGTCCCTGCTGCCCCAAGCTGGGTTGAGAACACTGACCTTCTCTCCTCAGCAGCCTGGGTGAGCTCAGCGAACTCTGACTCACTTAGGAATAAGCCACATAAACTCTTTTATGGGTGCTAACCATTTACTGGGCCCTGTAAAAAAGGGCCCCTTGTTGTGCTGGCTGCTTTCCCTTGGAAAGGGGGTGCCAGTGGGGAGTGCGCTCAGCCTCCTGGGGGCCCAGATGGCAATGGGGCAGCTGTTACCTTGTAGTCCTCAGGACTTCTCTCTGGCTGAGAATAGCTCTGGATGTCTCATGGTGAGAAATGATGTCCGCCTGGAGGAGAGGGGCTCGTGGGGCATTTGGCCATAAGAGGAAGTCTGGCCCATATGTTCCTGTGACATTTATTGAATTCTTAATACCCACTGAGCTCTCTGTGTGCACAAGCTCATTCGATGCCCACAGCCCTTTGAGTTTGGATTGTTCCCATTTTACAAGTGGGGAAAGTGAGGATCAGAAAGATTCAGGTCGGACAGACTTGAACTTGTTCAAGGTCACCCACGGGGAGCAGGAGAACTAGGATCTGAGCCCACCTCTCCCCAACTCCAAAGCTGGGTGCTCAGTCCTCACCCCACTCTGCCTTCTAGATTTTGGGGAAATGGTGAAGAGAAGCCCTGAGCCAGCCAGCTGAGGAAGTAGGTCATAGTTGGCCCCAGCAGATCTGGCTTCCAGTGAAATAACCACTTTGAAACAGCCCTGCAGGCAAACCTTTGTGAAAGAATTTCAGGGAAGCCTCCCCTGCACACCCCACCCTCACCCCCAGCCTGGAGGGCACATGGACTGGGCTCTGAGCTTCAGCCCTTTCAGGGTTAAACAGTAACCTTTCTACTGCTTGTAGTTGAGCAAATGCTGGCAAGGAACAAGCCTAGCCTTGAGCAAACAGGAGCTGGTGCCATGCCCACTCCCTCTCCCAGCCACCCCTCTGGGGACCTGGAAGCTTTCTTTTGCCTTCAAGTCCCCCATCTGATTTCTTAGCTTAGGACTATTGCTCTAGAAACCTTGATGGGAAAAGAAAAGAAGGTTTGACTTGGGTTGGTTTTCTCTGAGAGTGATAATCCAAGACGTTTCTGGAAATGAACTTCAAAAAGCAATTTAATAGCCCTTCAATTTCCACCCAGGGAAA
Organism: Antilocapra americana; assembly: GCA_007570785.1. NCBI lineage: Eukaryota > Metazoa > Chordata > Mammalia > Artiodactyla > Antilocapridae > Antilocapra > Antilocapra americana. Next base: position 9,303,008 of record ML663010.1, read on the forward strand.
CCGAGGCACATGGTTACTTCTGGTTCAGCTTGTCCAGAGGCATAGTGCCCCTCCTCATCATAACATACCTGCTATGCAGTCATGTCCTATTTGGTGCCAAGTGCTCGAGGTATGGAGATTCACTTAAGCCCCAACCAATAGATACAGTGGGTATAATGGTCTGTATTTTACATAAAAGGAAACTGGGGTTTGGAGAGGCTAATAATTTGTTTGACTTAGTACAAACCTTGGCTGGTATTAAGTGGTGGAACTTGGGATAAACCCCAGCTCTTTCTGATGTCAAAATTCATCTCTATGGCACCACCACATATAACTCAGCTCTGCTACCTCCCCTCCCTGTGATCTGTTACATCGTTCATCATTCCCACCCCATATTGCCTTCTTCCACCTTCTACTAAGGCTAGATTCAGGCCTAATTATTTGCCAAACAACCAGGATGATGATGCTAATAATCATCATAAATGTTCCTGTTTATCCTAATTCAACTCTTAATCACTGCTCTACTCCCTGTTCCTAGAACTGTGCCCAACCCATTGCAAGGCTAATAAATATCTGTTAAATGAATGAATACATTAATAAATTTTTATTCCTTTCCCAGACCCCTTTTCTCTCCTCTTAAGCCCTACATTGACCCAAAGGACAGTAGTTAAATTAGAGGAAGGGGTTTTAGGAGAGTGGAATGGCTCTGGTTGGGCAATTTCCATCCTGGTTATGTTGGTGACACACGAAGATGCAAGTTTTCACCGAAACAGGCAGAGAATTTTCCATGATCTCCTACTGTAATGCTAGTTTCTCCCCACTCCAACATTTAGAAAGAGCAGGTTACACTTCGAGGTCCCAGGTAAGGCTAAGTCACCTTCTGGAAACAGGCTGCTCATCCTTTGAATAATTGAACACACTTCTGAGGCTTTGAGTCTGGCATGAGGGTAAGAATATTGAAAGTGCTGTAGGACTGAGATGAATATTTCTAAAGTGCAATATTTTTACAAGGTTCAAAAAAATCCAAAAACAAGCTCATGGAAGAAAGGCTCTTCTCCTTGATCCTTTACTGAGAAAATGAGCCTCATACTGAGAAAGTCCTGTTCAGGTCAGCTGTGAAGCTTGCAGTATCCTCCAGGTGGATGGTACTCAATGGACATGCGTTTGAGCAAACTCCGGGAGATGGTGAAGGACAGGGAGGCCTGGTGTGCTGAAGCCCATGGCATTGCAAAGAGTCAGATATTGACTACGCGACTGAATGGTGACAACTAAAAGGAAAGGGAATGTGAGGCTGAACTTTTTACCAAGAAGAAAGGGAAGGATCAGTGTCTTATTGGAGAAACCAATTGCTTTATAACATTATCACAGAGCCAAGTATTTGAAAAGCTCTAGGTCAAATATAACTGAGGTCCCCTGAGACCAGCCCATCTCTTGGCAGATATCCTTGCTGAGGAAATTTACTGGATGTGGAGGTGCGGGCTGCTCAGGTGTGTCAGAACTCGTACATGTCTGATTTCAAGTCAGGGTTCCCACACAGGAGCTGGATCTGTTCTGCTTCCCGTTTGGGATTTTACTGAATGGCAGTTTCACTTTAAACAAAATCTCTCTGACATTTTCACTTTTGCAGAAAAAAGGAAAAAGTTGGCTGCTAGCCAGACTCACCTGGTGAGCAGGTATTACATTTTCCTCCTGTTTCATTCCTGATCAGAGATTATTCATTTATGAATGGGTGGCTGTAAAAACTTGCCTCATGCATATGAAAATTGAACCTGGAAATTTTTAATTGCCAGTCAGTTTTGCTTTTACTGAAAGGGCTGTGGCAACATGCTTGGCAGGCAGTGGACGGGAGGACACGTTCTTTTTTCCTTCCTAAATTTGCTCTATGATCCATACTCTGAAATGCTGTTTGTCCCAGAGGCACTGACTGAACGGCCTGTTTGATCCCCTTACAGATCATGATTCTGGAAGGAAGTGGTGTAATGAATCTCAACCCCAGCAACAGTCTTCTCCACCAGCAGCCGGCCTGGACAGACAGCTACCCCACGTGCAACGGTAAGGGGGCTGTGCATGTCCCTCCCCGTGCAGCTTCTTCCAGCTTCTTCCTTTGCTCTGGTTAGACTTCATTCCCCAACTTCATGAAGCATACAGGGGGTGTGGGAACCAGGAGGCCTGTGGGAAATATAGGGGATGTGGGAGCCAGGGGGGACTGGAGAAAAGTCTTCATATAGGAGATCCCCACAGGTCCCTAGGGCCCCAGCCAGAAGTCCACTCAAGATATTCCGTGGTTTCCTCTCGGTATTCAAAGTTCCAGGTTGGCAAGCTGACAGAGAGGGTGAGAGAAGAGATACCCTAAAGTAAGGCCATTTTAATAGTGTTGGCTGGGATATGAAGATGGGATAGGAGGGAAAACTCTGTGTGTGTGTGTGTGTGTGTGTGTGTGTGTGTGTGTGTGTGTGTGTTTGTGTGTGTGTCGCATGGAAGCATGGACGTTAAGGAGAAGAGAGTTAGAGAAGCTTCATTCTTTTGTTTCATCTTCCAGTGACTTCCCTCTGTAAAGGCCGGGTAGATTTGTTAGGAGACCATGTGCCTGACTGTGGTGCTTTGATCTAGGATTGGTGGATTAGAAGAGGGAGGGCCTACGGAGCGTTTGGTGGATCCAGCCCATGGCTTAACTGCAGCAGCCAGACTGAGTGTAGTTGTTGCTAATCAGGGCCGTGCACCTCGTTGAGAAGGCGGTCAGCTGGGGCAGACTGCTATGCACTGGATCGCAGTGGGAGTAAGGAGGTCTGGGCCTTCTCCCACCGTCTGCCTGCTGCTAATTTCCCCCCCAGAGACTCTTCTGCTCTTGCTTCCCTTGAACAACATGGAAGTGGCTCTTGGTGAACAGTGTCTGGGAGGCAGAAGCGGGATGCTAATGGAAGGGTTGCATCCTCCAAGAAGCGGCCGATTCCTGGGCAGCTCCACCTTTCAGTTTGGAATCCCCAGCCACACAGCATGGACAACAGGAAAGGGAGACCTTCTCTTATTTGATCACCTGTCCTCCTGAACTGTTGTCTTTTCTGGGCATGAGCTTCCCTGTGGGGACCTTGAAGGATAATTCTAAACAGGGAAAAGCTCTTCAGGCTGGAAAGTCTTTTGCATCCCAAACCTTAGGACCCTCCTCTTGTTTGCTCTGCAGGGAATGACATCCACACATCAGTGTTACATTCTCACTTCCAGAAGCTCCTGGTCTTGATTGATGGGGTTAGGGAGATCAGTTGAATGCCAGAGAGGAGCTGAACTCATAGGCTTTTCAATGCTTCTCCCCAAATTTCTGGAGGCTAGTGGGGGGTCTGCCCTGTTCAATTTCAGACAAAATTCTCTGGTTCTGCCAAGTTCTAATAGGCTGCACTATCAGGAACCCTCCTGTCATCTGAATCATGTGACATTGAGAGAAGAAAGTACTGTAGGCCTGGTGTGGGGTTATTGAGAGTTATTGTCTCTTGTTTGCAAACTGAGAATTGCACAATTAGCAAAACAATTTAAAAATAAAAGAACAGAGACTTGAGGAGCTGCAAAAAATATAGCCTACCCTTCAACAGCTGTATTGGTGAGACACCAAAAAAAGTGGGAAGTTGGCAAGCTCAGTGTGTTAATATATTTGGGAATATTTCTATGTATTTAAATTTGAGGACTAGATTTTTCCAATTCTTATCCCTTCCCCCTTCACTGTTGGCTTCCCCTTTAGGATCCCAGCTGAGGGTTTAGGCCTGCTTTTGTGTGGTTATGAGGTATGAGGAGTAAGGTAGCTAAAGTGAGTGGCAGGTATGACCCAGGACACTACCTTGTGCCCACGTGATCTTGACCTCCTGCTCTTAGCAATCCTTAAGTCTGGGAGCAGTAGATGAAGTCCGAGAGGATGAGCAAAAATGGGACTGGGTTGGAAGCATTCTCCCTTTCGCTTCTCCTCTGGGAGTGTGGAGGGCCAGGTTGTGGGTATTATGGGGATCAGACCTTTTGAAGCTGTGTATCTCCTTGCCACGCAAACTGTGTCCACCAACAAACATCCCCATCCCCATCCCTGGGACACTCACCAGGAATGTAGAATCTCAGGCCTCACCCCAAGTCTATGGAATCAGAATCTGCATTTGAACAACATTCCCTGGTGATTCATAATTACTTTAGAGTTTAAAGAAGTACTAATCTAGCAGGACTTTGAAGAAAAAGTTAGGGACCATTTTCTCGCACTGCATTTTCCTTTATCTGTCCATCTTCGAGTTTGTGGGAATATCTGTGTGTCATGCTCAGTTAGATTTCTGCTTCTTCAGTTTGGTGGGCTATAATAGGGTCTTCCCCTTATCCTTACCCCTCACCTTTTCCAAGAGAGTGCTCCCTCCCTTGGTCCCTGCTTTAGAAGGGATTGTAAGAGCTCGAAGCCTGATCACATGCCAACAGAAGCTGGCTCTCTCTTCTCCATCCCTCCAGGACCCTGGGTTGATTTAGTGATGTTCTCTTAAGTGAGTATGAGAGTCACATACATAGATGGTTAGTCCATAGTGAGCTCAGTAATATTTATTGGCTTGAAGGAACGCCTCTTCTTCACTGGTACTTGAATTAGCCATCCTGTGAATGAATCTTACAGGCTTTTCCAGGTTCCAATGTTATTTCTTCTTCAGCAACAAATTTACTGAAGAAATAGAGAGAAAATACGTATAATGGCAAAATCTCTGAGTAGTTTCTATGGGAGATACAAGGATGGGTAAGATGGATACAAGAATGGGTAAATTGAGCATAGAATTTATTAAGGAGAATAGGACTATAGAATAGAATAAAGACCCATCAGAAAAGCCAAAACAGGACAGCAGTCTTGAGGAAGAACAGGAAGAATGTCTCCTGGAGATTTAGAGATGGCAGCCCTCAGCAGTCAGTTGAGGGGGGTGGGTCTGCGATGACGTTATGGGTGGTCCGGAGTCAGTGAGTTGGGCAGGAATTCAACAGGGAGCCGTAGGTAGACCTCAAACTGGCCTAAAGGACAATATAGAAAAAAGGCAAAAGGTCACTTGAAGCATAGTGAAGAGCCTCAGTACCTGGCTTGGAAGTTTTGGACCTAATTTCAGTGGATAAAGGGAAGTTGATGAAGGTAACTGGGTAAGGGAGTAATGTCATAGTGGTTTGTAATAACCAGTGCTGGGCAGGGGGGCATCGGCACAGCAAGCAGATGAATCATCTGGAGCACTCTGGGGAGAGACAAAGACATAATAAAGAAGAGAACCCGAGTCTCAGGCTTTTGGTTGAAAATGGTCTAAATTGCGGTTATGTGTATATATATGGCATGCGTGAGAGAGAGAGGGAAAAACTTTGTGGGTGTGGACAGGAAGCCAATACCTTGTTGAAACTGTAGCAATGCATTAACTATCATGGTACTTTGTGGGAGATGGGGAAGAAGCTCATGATCTCAGAGCATTTCAAGTCTTGTGTCCTTATCCAGAGCCCAGGGGTAAGTATACCAGGAACGACAGGAAGATGCAGGGAGGCTGAACGACTGGCTCCCACCACAACTAGGGAAGGAACTGCATTTCCCAGAGCCTCCTCTCCAAAGCCCAGCCAACCTCTGCTGATGCATGCAGACCTTGGCTGCGAGTCCTGTGACTTCTGGCGATATACCTCCCTGTCTGAGATCATGCTCGGAAACCAAAGCAGGTCACTCACAGGGCTGTCTCCTCTTCTGCAGTTTCCAGTGGGTTTTTTGGAGGCCAGTGGCATGAGATCCACCCTCAGTACTGGACCAAGTACCAGGTGTGGGAATGGCTCCAGCACCTCCTGGACACCAACCAGCTGGACGCCAGCTGCATCCCTTTCCAGGAGTTTGACATCAACGGCGAGCACCTCTGCAGCATGAGTCTGCAGGAGTTCACCCGGGCAGCGGGCACGGCAGGGCAGCTCCTTTACAGCAACCTGCAGCATCTCAAGTGGAATGGTGACTCTCTTTCACTCTCTCTACCCTGCTGGGAGCCAGCTGGGAAGGGCAGAAACTCCACGACTGGCAGGGTTCCTGTTTTGGGACATCTGAGAATGGTCTCACCTCCAAATGACTGTTTCCCAAGACAAGGAAGTAGAAGGGAGGTGAGAAGGGACAGGCTGGAAGCCTAGGGTACAAGGTGCACCAAATCCCATACAAATCTAGGGTAATGTAGTTCTCTCCTTATGGTTAATTCCCAAGGAGACAAGGGTTAGCTGGGTATTCACAGAATACTTGGTACTCTCAGAAAACCACTTCTTTTACAAACGGGGTTTAATTGTTTCATTCCCAATCACTTGCTGGTTAATCGCCATGGCTATTTTTAAAAGTATTTCTATACATAGGTTCTTACAATGGGATATAAGTATGGTAAAAAAAAAAAAAAAGATAGGTGAAATTAGATCTACTTTGTTTTGGGGGAGGAGAGAAAGCTTATGTTATTACAACAGATTCTTAAAAGGTCCTAAATCAATAAAATGGTTAGAACTAATGGTCTGGACAGGTTTGGAATGTTTCTGCAGTGACTTCTGGGATTGGGGCTATCCTAGAGCCCCAGATATCTCTTCTGACCCCTCACCCAGCGTGTAGACAGGAAGCTTTCAAAGGCTCTCCATCAGTGATAGTTGGCTCACCCACGCATGCATGCTACACTGGCTTGGAAGGCTTGGTAGAGGAGACAACTTTCTTGCAGAATGCCCTTGACACCGGCCTAAAGTTCTTCTGATAGTGGTTATTTAAAATACTAGCTCCTCTGAGAACCCTTTTGGGAAGCAGTGATATGTATGAATAGTGGGCTGGCCTATCTACTTTGGAATGGGCACGTCTATCCGAGCAGAACCTGTGTTTGGACGTGGAGCTGGGGCTGTGGGAAGCATGAGCTCCAGGGCCATGGACCAGATTCAGATTCCAACAGCTGCCATCCACACTGAGGAGACCCAATGTCTGGCCGCTGAGCTGGCAGCAGCGGTGGCCGTTTGAGATGACCTCATTCAGCTCCAGGGCACTCCCTGTTTCCTGCCCACCTCAGAGGTGGTTGCTCATTTTTCTTTTACTAGAACCAAACCAAACAAGGCTCTAAAAATAACGCCCAGGAGTCTTCAGAAAGAGCAGACTTATACTTGAAGAATTAAAAATATTTACCTCCCCACCTCCAATTAAATCCACTCCTTTAAAGCTTTGCTCTGATTGAAGCTTAAGACAGGGAGGCGTGGGAGGGGATGTAGTCACCCTTGACTTCCCAGCTCTGGCCTTCCATCTTTGGCCTTCCATGACTTGTCTGATCCCACTGCCTACTGATGGTGCTTCTGACTGCCTCCTGGCCAGATTTCTCACCTTTGTTTTTGTTGTTTGCTTTTTTGTAGACATTCTACTAACTTACATTTAATGAGTGTTTATTTATACAAGGACTCAAAGTGAATGGGTTCATTTTGTGACCTTATGAGAAAATAAACATCGTGCCCATTTGATAGGGGAAGTTTTCACCTGGGAAAACTGAAGGTCAGAGACGTTAAAATGTGACCTCTGCTCCTGAGATATTTGTAATCTGGCTGGGGAGGACAAATATACAAAATGAATTTATATGTATACATGTGCTTTAATGGGGCTTTCCAAGTGGTGCTAGTGGTAAAGAACCCGCCTGTCAGTGCAGGAAACATTAGAGACATGGGTTTGATCCCTGCGTCAGGAAGATCCCCTGGAGAAGGAAATGGCAACCCACTCCAGTATTCTTGCCTGGAGAATCCCATGGACAGAGGAGCCTGGTGGGCTACAATCCATAGCACTGGACACATCTGAAGCTACTTTGCACACATGCATCCATGTGCTTTTATATATGATACATCTGAAGAGAAGTTGTAAGGCATACACAAGAGAAGAATCGCTGCACGTACCCAGATGCATCTCACAGGTTGGATCTAACCAAAAGAGGTTACGTCTAAGATCAAAAGAGAATTAAGATGGCTTTGTGTTTTTGTTTGCATTTTGTGTCAGATCTTATGGGAAAGCACCTTAGATGCCATCTAGTGACTTTATCTAGTTTAATCCCCTAAATTTACAGTTGAGGAAACTAAGACCGAGAAAGCTGAAGTGACTTGCAGCTGTTAGTGGAGAGACTGGTCTTCTAACATCTAAAGTTCTAGTTCCCTTATACTGGATATCGTCTCTTTGCAAGGCCAAATAATTCCATCTGAGGTGGATGCCCCAGCTACTGATTTTCTGGGCCAAGGACCTCAGGCTTGAGATTACAGATGCAGAGAGGCAAGCCCCTTCTCAGAAGCACAGGATAATGATCAGGCAGTGGGCTAGGCAGAAACTCTTCCATGAAGCCAGCTTTGTCCTTAGCCAAGCATCACATTTCGGGTCCCTGTGGGCCCGCTCTGACTTTCCCAATCTGTCCTTCACAGGCCAGTGCAGCAGTGACCTGTTCCAGTCCACGCACAATGTCATTGTCAAAACCGAACAAACCGGTGAGTCGTGGTAAATGAAGGGAGCCAACTTGGGAAGCAAAGGCCTGGGGAACACAAGTTGGGAGGGAGAGTGCGGGAGAGTGTGGGAGCAGGATGGAGCCGGTATTTTGTCAGCAAAGCCAAGGATGCCTCTTCCCTCGCTGTCTCCAGTGGGCCACCCACCCTGCCATGAATCTCATTGCTTTTGTCCTTGGGACCATGACTGGCAACTGTTTCTGACTTCTAGACTGGTGGTGAGCCTAATTCCACCCACATGTCTCTGCTTCCCGTGGTTGGTCAGGGGAACATCCAGGCTCTGATCCAGGAGCCCAGAAAAATGCAGAGTCTAAGCGGGCATCCTCCTCACTGCAGAGAGTCAGGGGGTTGGACTTGGCCGAGTTAGGAGAAGCAAGAGGAGAGAATAGGAAGCGTCAGTGTCTCCTCTCCCCCTTCTCCCTTGGAGGGAGTGTGTTTCTTAAAGAGGAGGAAGCTCCGGACTGCGTGTTGTAGTTACTCTATGACAGACAACAACAGATGTACGAGGTGACCCAATGAGGAGAGAAGGAGTTACCCCGAGAGACTGGGCTTGGGGAGAGATTGAGGATCTTGGAGTTCTGTAGGGATATCCAAAGCAGCTGTGGAGATGACTCCTGCCTGAAGAGCGCTTTCAGACAAAATCTGCTGTTCTGAGCTCCAAGTAGAGTCTGCGATCCCAAGCCGTTACATTCATTTTGTTCTCCTCTTTCTGCCTGATCATCTCTCTTTCCTCTGTCCTGAACTCTCTCTCCTGGGGACTTTCTGTCTCCCCACCTTCCCCCCCATGGGACCTGTGGAGAACAGTAACTGCCTCCAGAAGTTGTGCCCCAGAGCCTGGTATCAATCAGTTTCCTGGCATATTGCCCTTTTATGACTTGTTAGTCTAGGGAGAACTCTGCAAGTCCCCCCAAGTCCACAAGAACTGCAGCCTGCTCCAGGGTCTCTCCCCATGCCTACATCAGCCAGAATGCGGCCACATGGGCCAACCACAGAGTCTGCCACAGGCCTCCCTGAGGCTTGCGTGCCAGTCACCAAGGACAGAATTTGACCTGGGGTGATTTGTGAGTCACTAGGGGAAGAAACTGGCCCCATGCAGTTATTTACTCTTGTATAAGGGGGCTGGTCTACCATTATTAAAGAAAAAACAATAGCTGTTAAGCATGTTAATTAGGTTTTCCAGCCCTGCCCTTCCCCCCTAGAGACCAGGGGTTGAGTTACCCAGATGGTTTGTGCTTTATGGACCTGACTGCCTTAGAGACAGAAATAGAACCGGCCAAGAGGATGGTGCCCCCTCACCTCTAACCTCCACTACTGACTAGACAGATAGCCCCAGTGGAAGAGCCAGGAGGTGGTACCAGAGAGGTCCCAAGTACTTGACAATTCCTCCTCGACCATCTAGACATTCTTGTGTTGCCAGTTCAGGAAAGCTGAGCTGAAGGGTGGGGAAGAAGGTCCACCCTGGGAGGAGGGGAGAGGAGGCTCATACAGGGACCAACACCCCCAAACCTCGTTTGGTTCAATTTGTTTTCAGAGACAACAACAGGTGTACGAGGTAACCCAACGAGGAGAGAGGGTGTAACCCCAAGAGACTGGGCTTGGGGTGCCCAAGCATGTAGCTATTAGTTCAAATACCAGCTAAATCCCTATGTCGTAAACAAGAGGACTTAGCCAGTGAGTCAGGTTTTATACCATTTATGCTATAAAAACAAAATGAAACTTGGCCAGTGGCTTACCACCTCAGCCCTGAAATTCAGATTCTGGGCAGGAGGGAGCTGAGGGCATCTCCATCTGTGAGGAGGGGAGAGCAGGAAGTTCCTGGTGGGGATGAGATGACGGCTCCTGCCAGATTGCTCAGCTCTTGGCCAGCCAGGAAAAAGAGAGATCTTCTGTTGGAGATCAGCCCAGATGTGGGGGGTGTGTAGGAGTTGGGCTGCTTTTGGGGTAGGTGGAGGGGAGTTTCCTTTGAATCTGAAATCTAAAGAGTCAAGAGATATGCTTACCCAGCACTCTGAAGAAAGAACTTCTTTTCCAAGATGAGGCAATGAGGCCCTACTCTTTTTTTTTTTAACTTTTCATTTGGTATTGGGATACAGCCAAAGAACAATGTGATAGTTTCAGGTGGACAGCGAAGGGACTCAGCCATACATATGCATGTGTCCCTTCTCTCCCAGACCCTACTCCCATCCAGGCTGCAACGTAACATTGAGCCGAGTTCCATGTGCTATACAATAGGTCCTTGTTAACTATCTATTTTAAATATAGCAATGTGTACATGACCACCCCAAACTCTCTAACCATCCCATCCACTCCTGGTAACCATAAGTTCATTTTCTAAGTTTGTGAGTCTCTTCCTGTTTTGTAAGTTCATTTCAGATTCCACATATAAGGGATGTCATATGATATTTCTTCTTCTCTGTCTGACTTACTTTACTCAGTATGACACTCTCCAGGACTATCTGTGTTGCTACAAGTGGCATTATTTCATTCTTTTTAAGGGCTAAGTAATATTTCATTGTATATATGTACTGCATCTTCTTTATCCATTCTAAAGAGGTTCTACTCTTAAAAGCTGTTTATTTGATTCAGTGTCAATCTCCTCTTCTTCTCTTCAGTTTTATTTTGAAAATTTTATGTCCACCCCTAAAGACTATTGGAGATGTCCTGGAGGGAGGGAGCTGTCACCCAGTTTAAGAAGAGTTTCACTCTGGATTTTAGCAATAAAGATTCTATGATAAGACTGAGCAGACTTTTTATGAAAGAAACATAATTAATTCTCCCAGGAAGATATTACTAGGAAAAGATGCTCATTCATCATGAAATTATTTGTCTTTACCATTTTTTAAAACTAGTATAAAAGTATTTTGGTGACAGTACAGTAGAATGTATGACAATGCCAGGCCCCTGAACTCCCCCACCCTCCAAGTGCAGACTGGAAACATCCCCAGTAAAGCACTGGTCTAGGATAGGATTCCACTGTTGCAACTGCTCTCACATCCCTCAAAATGCAACAGGAGTAGAACACCTGGATGAGGCCATAACAAAGTCCATCTCCCCTAGGGCGCTGGAAGAAAAACTGGGCTAACATTATTGTAAATCAACATGTGACTGAAGTAGAATCTGATCTTTTCTCTCTGAAAATCGCCTTCTTGTCCCACACCTTTCTGATAATGAACAGTGAGTAAGAAAAGGCAAATTCCCCACCCAGGGAAGGTGACTGCTGACATTTCCATTTTCTGTCCTTTGTAGACCCTTCCATCATGAATACCTGGAAAGAAGAAAACTATTTATACGACACCAACTATGGTAGCACAGTAGGTAACTAACTCCCCAACACTTAAGACCCCCTTTACATTCTGATTCTGTTTTTCTAAAAGCCAAAATTTTATGTTGTAAGGAGGGAGATCTTAATGTCCCTTACGTTTTCACTGCCACAGATTTGCTGGACAGCAAAACTTTCTGCCGGGCCCAGATCTCCATGACAACCACTGGTCACCTTCCCATTGGTAAGTTGTCCTGACACCCAAGGCTGAGTGTACCTCATACAAGTGCTTACTGAGAATTAACAAGAATTACCAATGCTTCACATTTCCAGCTTTGCTGGAGTCCTTCCCAATGAAGGTCTGGGAAAGGTTTATAAAAGGGCTGCTTTTGAATCCATATTTATCTGTCGAAAATGATCAGCAAAGATGCCTCTAGGAAAAGTGATTTTTCCTTCTATGAATCCAAATCACTCTCTTTTTAACAGGAAAAACTCTCTTTTCAATAAAAACTTGCTTTTGTGAAATTATCTGATAAAATTATTAATAAGTGGGTATAATAGGGGAGAAGGCTCTATTTAATTTTCAACAAGCTGTCTTTGGCTTTAGAAAAAGAATGTCTCACACTGGAATCCAGAGGTCAGTGAACTTGGGAAGATGGTCTCTGGGTTGAAGGTACAGCAGCTGAAAACTTCTAGAACCTTGGGAATCATGGGTCAGTTTTAAAGTCTGTGCTTGGAGGCTCATCAGGACTCTTAATTAGTCAGACCACCTGCACATCATGAGTTCTGCTCATATGAGCTGTGTTCAAGATTGGATGTGACTGGAGGCTATCCGTGACTCAGTCAAAGTCACACTGAGTGAGAGGGCTGGTCTACTGGGAGTCTGGGAGAGGGGCTTTCAGATTATTCCTCTTCATCCACTTACAAATAGATCCATTGGTAGGGATGAGCGCACTGGGAAGGTGAAGAGATGGTTTCATGCCAACTCTTGATCTCATTGTGAACTTGTGGCTCTGTCTGGCTCTGTAAAATAGAGCTTAGACCTGTTACAAGTGACTCCGTCTTTTCCTGGAACTTAATTTGGGGCAGCTTCAGAACTGGGATTTAAAAAGAGTGTTTGTGAAAGGCAAGAGTCAAACAACAACCCCTTCTCTCTCTTTCTCTTTTCTTTTTTTTTGGCTTTTGTTGAGTGTGTTTTTGAGAACTGAAAAAATGAAAGCTTTTGGTTTGAGGTTTTGTTCCGTTCAAGCCCCTTGAATGAGACAGGGCTGGGAGCCAGGGTAAATGCTTTTGGAATTGAGGTGAAGAGTGAAGGCCAGTTCATTTCTTGACTTCCCCCTCCTCCCGGTGGCCCACTTCATTATGTGTCACTCTAAATATTTGCTGAAATTAGGGAACTAGATCAAACACTGGAAACGTTTTGCAGTGGATTTGCCATTCTGGGGGAATTGAGCCAGTCAGGGTGAAATTTTGCTGCCACCCAGTCGAGACTAAGGTTTTCAGAGCTGAAGAAACCACCCCCGTCACCCTCTGACTTCCTGCCACACTTTCTAAGGTATCGCCTTCCATGTCCTGAGTGTTTGGCTTAGGGCAGAAGATTCCAACTAAGAATGAAGTTGAACCAACCACTTCCTGAGCCTCAGGGGTGGTTAGATCTCAAGGCACCTGGGAAACCAAAAGCAGTCATCACAGCTCTGCTGCCCTCACAGCCAGGCTATCCTGTTCTTTTTTGCATCCTGACTTACCTGCTAGAATCTCAGAATCAATAGGGTCCGTTTTCATGTTTGTGGGCTTCCCTGGTGGCTCAGGGATAAAGAATTCACCTGCAATGCAGGAGGCAGAGGAGACGTGAGTTTGATCCCTGGGTGGGGAAGATCCTCTGGAGGTAACAGGGAACTCGCTACCTTCTGAGTTCACTTACTCTACTTCTGAATAGTCCTTCTTAAAATGAGCTTTATAAATCCACTCTCCTTCACACCCTTTGATTCTTTTAAAAAAATCTTTTTAAAAAAGTTGATATGTTGTATTTTCATTTTGTTCAGTTCAAGAAATGTCCTTTCTTTTTTTCTGGTATCGGGCATGTGGGGATCTTAGTTCCCTGACCAGGGATTGAACCCATGCCCCTTGCAGTGGAAGCACTGAGTCATAACCACTGAATCACCAGGGAAGTCCTTTCATTAATTCTTAACCTCTTTATCCTGGATTCCCATCCTGAAATTGTAACACAGGCTGAAAAAAGAGATAAGCCATTCAGGAGCTCTATCAGAATGATCACTTAATCAATTCAGTGTCTGGGTTGGTAAATTCTTTGGGATAACAAGCCCTCCAGGTAGGATAGTTAATTACAGCCTTGTAAGGATCACTCCCTTTCAGAATAGTCTCTATTGAATGGGACCAGGACCCCCAAAGCCCCCCAACCCTGCCACAACCGCCTGGCCCTGCCCCAAAGACCTGTCATTCGTCTGAGTCTTCAGATTTGCAGCCCTCATGAAATGGAGGGCAGTTAAGCATCTTTATGTGTTTTAGTGCAAGTTACAAGCCACACTGAGGCGAGGCCACACATAAACTGATGCCCTCGCTGATAAACACAGGTGGGGAAGCGGGCTGTGTTTTGATTTCTCTGTCATCTGCTCATTTCATAAAATGGCTGCCGCCAGTGTTCCTGATCTGCCCGATAGTCCTCAAGCCAATCATGCCAACTCAGGCTTGATGTGTTTATTCACCAACTCGCTGAGCCTAGAGCGAGGGTGGCATGGTCTATTATAACACTGAAATTTGTATATCCCGTAAAGAAATGGCTCACAGCTGAATCATATGCAAATGGTTCTAATCTTTGCTTCTTGCGAAGCAGCTTAGCTGAAGTCATGCTCTGGAATTCTTCATAAACTTGTGTCTTGGTGCTGCCCCAGTCCAGACTGGACCTTGGCCTGAGGTGCCTGGAAGCAGAGCAGGAGAAAGCCAAGCTGGACAACTTCCTCAGAGCAAACTATTATTTTATAAGGATGAGTCACTTAACCACACGGCTAACTTCAAAGGTTCTGACTTTTATTTGAGGGCCAGGGGAAGAGCCAGGGGGAGAGGCCATCATATTTAGGTGAAGCTTCAGATCAAAAGATTTTAGTGCTGAGGGAGGTGAGTGATTCTACAGCTTGCCCCCCTCACACTGGGGACTAGAAGAAGAGGCTGGAAGAAATTTGAGGTCTTTTTTGCCTTTGGCTGCATATTCATCCATACAATGATGGACACATTTTTATTGAGGGCTTTTTTTTTTTTTTTTTGGCTGAGGTTCTTCCCTAAGATGGATGGAAGTCTAGCTTGGGTAAACGGTTAACATCTCAAAGAGAACATTTTCTCTTGGTGTAGCTCTGGGGGTTCTTAATCTGGAACCCACGGACAGCTAAATGACCCACAAACTCCTGATGTTGTCACAGCATGTCATGAGTGTACACACACATATGTGCCTTTTTCTGGGGAGAGGATCCAAGGTTTCCAGTTTATTCATAAAGGTACTTTAATCGCCCAAAGTAATGTATTCTTACATGACATGTGCTTGCAACCCCTAAGTAAGGATTGAGGCCAATAAGCTGAGAGACACTTACACTTGGGTTTTTCTGACTTCAACCCTGGCTCTGAAATAATGGCCCTGCACCACTCCTGGATGCCATTTGAAAATAAGCTTTGCTTGTGGCCTGCTGGGTAAATGCCACTCTTTGTCTGCAGAACAACGTGGCCCTGTCAAAGTGATGCATCACTTGGAAACCGGGGTGGGTGCCAACCTGTCGCAATATTGTCACATCCTGATGGGATGTCGCAACCTCACTGTGAAACCTACAGAGAGGGAGAGTGGCATCTCCTTGCATTTTCTGTGAATTTGTTTTTCCAGGTTTCAGAGAAATCTGAGTCAGGTGCAAACCCTCCTGCTGACATTGATGTAGTGGGGAGGGAGTTGAGGGGGCGGAATGGAGGGTGGCGGTGCATTTAACCACCAGAAAAAGAGGTTTCTCTTCTAACCAGATCTTATTAAAACTTTTTCATCCATCCCACCACAACTTTCAAGCTGCTCGGAGCTCTGAGTTGTGATAGTCTGGGTGCTCAGATAGGTGAACGCGTCTATGCACGTTGGGAAATATAGAATCATCAAATTGGAATGACTTTTCCCCACTAACTAGAGTTTTGCAGAACTGAACCTGATTCTTGGCGGGGAAGGCATTTATGACATCTGTTATGTGGCACCATCTTTGTAAATGGCATAGAATAGTGGTTATGAGTAAAACCTCTGGATCCCGCTAGTACTTTTCTCATAGGGTTATTGTGTGAATCACATAAAGTGCTTCATGTAAACTACAGACCACAGTGCCTGGTACATAGTAATTGCTAAGGAAACAAGAGCTAGTCTTTACCATTTTCGTTAGGAGCTAAAGGTGTTCAAACCTTATGGAATAATGGATCACTCTTGACAATCTCGAATGCTTGGATCCTTTTCCTTTGCCAGCAGTGTTGGTCTGATTAAAACGCTCTTGAAAGCCACACATGGGTCAGCAAACCCTAAGTTAGGGAACTCTGATGTAATGCCCACAGATTGGCTACCACTTAGGATCAGCTCTGTATTCAAGTTGGCAGATTTTTGATGCTGGGATTTTTTTTTTTTTTGGTAAGATCTGCTTTTAGTTTTCCTGATACTGGACATGCCCACTGACATAAATACACACACACACACAGAGGCACACATAAACACAGGTGTACACACAGATACACACACACTGCTAAGTCATTTAGTTTGCTTTTTAACAAGTTTTATTTCACAAATTTGCCTCTGTCATTTTCTCTTGTTGATAATCTCAAGGGTCACCATAACGAGTCATTTGTTAAACTAATCTATGTTTCCACAGTCCACTGTGGCCCTCTGTGCTGAGCTCAGGCCAGTCAATGGGACCTTTGTCATATTGATTAAAATGTAACTTTGCATGCCAAAAAAGGCACTCCTTTGGCTTAAAAGTCATCTTTCTTTGTTTTAAATGTTTACATTTTGGTATTTCATTAAAAAAAAAAAAAACTGTTTGATGACCTAAATCCTTCAATGGCTTCTTATCTCTCACAGAATAAAAGCTAAAATCCTCAAAGTATCCTATAAGGCCTTAGTGATCTGAGCATCACTGATTCCCCTCTGCCCTTGCTCACAGCAGCCCTGGCTTCCTTCTATTCCGTGCACATCAGCCTCAGGGTCTCTGGACCTACTATTCTCAGGCACAGAAGGCTCTTCCACAGGTTCTCTGTGTGACTGTCTCCCTCACACCCTTCTGGTCCCCTTATCAGTTCTTCTGTGACCACTTTATATTTAATTGCAAATTATTCCCATTCCCATCCATCTACCCTTTTTTGCTTACCTTGAAATTTTTTCTCTGGAGCGCCTGTCATCTCTGCTCTGTTTTGGTCACGACCAACTACATGAACAGTGCCGGGCACGTAGTAGGTGCTCAATAAATACTGGTGAAATGAATGGATGAGTGAAGATAATAATTGTGGGAAATAGAGAAATGAAGCAGTTCTCATTTTTTTCTCTTTAGCAGAGTCACCAGATATGAAAAAGGAGCAAGACCACCCGACAAAGCCCCACACCAAAAAGCACAGTAAGTTGGCTGACTTTACGTTGCCTCCTGGCCCTTCCTTTCATGTAAGTGGAGGGTTACTGGAGGCCACTAGTTTTAAGGCAAACACTGCCCCTTCCTGCTGTCTGTATTTCTTCAGCTCAGACTGGGTGGGGTGTGAAAAGAGAGACATCACTTGCTGGCCAAGCAACCCCTCTGCAGTGGTTTCTCAAAGTAGAGTTTCAGTGGATATTTCCTCCTCACTCTGTTCTATTTGTTCTAACACTGAGACCTCTGTGAATGAGAACCTCTTATAGGCATGAGGTAGGCTATTTCCCTTTCTCCAGAAAAAAAACAAAAAAAGGTGGGATGAGGAGAAAGGTGGGAAGAAACAGCTGAGGTGTATTCCTTTTTTTCTTTTGCTGAATGTTGGCTTCTTTCTTTTGTTGCGTTACTGTTCCATGAAGTATTGTGTATTTTTCAGCGTCAGCAGTGCTTTTGCGAAGCTGTATGTCCCCCAATAATAAAATCTAATGAAAGTGTATGAAACATCAGAGATGTGGAGTTGGTGGGGAAAGAGATCAGGGTGGTATAATCTGGAAATTGTAGCGGTTGGACATCTTTGCTATCTGCTACTGCGAGTCATCCCGGAGGACTGAATGAACACAGCCTCTCTAACTGAGGCTTGAGGAGGGAGTTGTGTGTCACAAATCCAATGGGGATAGAATTGAATTTGGTTGCTAATGTCATTACAGTCACTGTTTTACTTTCAGATTGATTCCCTCAACCCCTATGAGACCCCACCACAATATATTCTAGGCCTAAGAGTTCTAGAACCCTGTGCATTTGGCTGACACACAATTGTTGGGTTGCAGCTGTCTAATTGGTTGAGGTTCTATTAATAAATAAACGTGGTTGAGCATTGCTCTCCTGGGACGTAACAAGCTGAAATGAATCCCCAGCAATCTGTCAACCATATTTTGAAAATACTCCCACTAGCTAGGTCATCTAGGACTGATTTTTAAAAAATTTTTTTTAATTGAAGTTGATTTCCAATGTTGTGTTAATTTCTGCTGTACAGCAAGGTGATTCAGTTATACATATCCATATATATATATATATATATATATACACACACACACATTCTTTTTTATTATTTCATTTATTTTTTACTGGAGGATATTGCTTTATAATATTGTGGTGGTCTCTGCTGTACATCAACAGGAATCAGTCATATACATATATATATATATATATATATCCCCTCCCTTTGTATATTTTTTAAAAATATTTTTTCCATTATGGTTTATTTATAGGGTTATATAGTTCCCTGTGCCATACAGTAGGACCTTGTTGTTTATTCATTTTATCTATATTAGCTTACATCTGCTAACCCCAACCTCCCACTCCATCCATCCTCCAACCTCTTCCCCTTGACAACCACAAATCTGTTCTCTAGGGAAGACCTATTCTTTTGTCTTGGCTTTGCCACTAACTTGCTGTGTGACATTGGTCAAATCAGTTAACTTCTCCATGCTTCAGCTTTCTGATTTGTAAAATTAAAAAACTGTGCTAGTTCATTCCTAAATACTCAATACTGGGGATGCTGCGGTGTGGTATCATATATGGGTAGAAAGGTTTTGAGTATCTCTTACTTGGTGGAAGATGTTTCAGTTCTAGGCTTCCTTGAGCTGTTCTTTGGTGTGACTTAAGCTGCGAATAAACTCTTTCTTTTCCACTTGGCCTCAGATCCTCGAGGGACTCACTTATGGGAATTCATCCGCGACATCCTGCTGAACCCAGACAAGAATCCAGGGTTAATCAAGTGGGAAGACCGGTCTGAGGGCATCTTCAGGTTCTTGAAATCAGAGGCTGTGGCCCAGCTATGGGGAAAAAAGAAAAACAACAGCAGCATGACCTATGAAAAACTCAGCCGAGCCATGAGGTTAGGAGATTCACATCTCCAAACATAAGGCCACATGACCATTTATTCCCCCAGCCATCTTAATTAGACCAGCCCCCTTACCCAGTGTCTTTTGTTACAGATATTACTACAAAAGAGAAATTCTGGAACGTGTGGATGGACGAAGACTGGTATATAAATTTGGCAAGAATGCACGTGGATGGAGGGAAAATGAAAACTGAAGCTGCTGACACCTTGAACACAAAGCTAAACACCCCCACAAATGATAACCAACCATGAAGTTCCCGGACGTAAATATTTCAAAGACTACTTTTCTCTGATATTTATGTACCATGAGGGGGAAAAATACATCTACTTCTAACAGGAAGAAGGAACATGACAGTTGATAAAATTATTTTGGTACTTTTGAAGTATGTCCTATATGGGGAACAAATGTACACAGTTTTCTGTGAACTATGACGCTGTGTCTGGTTGTGATTTGTTTTTGACTCTATTGTGAAGTTCTTTTCTGATGCAAGAAGGACAGAGTCTTGTGCTTCTTGCTAAGAGAAAGAAAAATAATCAGAGGGCATTAAATGTTTTTATATACAAAATGATTTAAGAAAAGGTGACATGTCCTCCACATGTAAGCATTCACGTGGCTTCCTCAAGTGAGGTGGATGTGGTCTCCAGGATGAACTTCAGGGTCTCAGATTGATGGGATGAACCAGAAGGATGCTGGGATGTTTACCTTGACCTTCAGGAGTGAGTGAGTGGAGACTGAGGACTTCTGCAATCACTGAATAATCACATAACTTTCCTGTTTAAATTAGAGAAGAATAATGGTGCAGGGGGCTTTATACTCATTCAGGAATGATTTACCTGGTGTGAAGTCTATCTTCCCTCCTCCTTCTGGACTCATTGGTGAAAAACTTCAATTGCCACCTCTGCTCACTTTTGGTTATTTAAGACAAGGTTTGGCCTTGGTTATTTTTATATTAATTGCCTAAAAAATAAGTGGGAAAAGGAGATGATAAGTTTTCTCTTGTATTCCCATTGTCTGTGGTTTCAAAGTTGGCACAGTTGACATTTTTGCCTGAATTTTTCTTCGTTGTGTATTATTTTGGCTGTCATGTGTGTTGTGAGATGTTTAGCATATCGATGACTTCTATCTACTATATGCCAATAGCACTGTGGTTGTCAAAGTTGTGACAACCAAAAATGTCTCTAGACATTGCCAAATGTCCCCCAGGTTGGGCAGGTGAGGGGATCGCCCTTGACTGAGAACCACTGGTTTAGCCAGTCCAGATGAAGGTGGTGATTTACTCTCAGAACAACAACAAAATCCCTCGAGTGAAGACTTTAAAGTCAACCTATTTTTCATTTTTAAAATGTTGGGACAATGGGTTGAAATCGCTAGAGGGACTTCTTTTCAGAATCCTAGATGAGAGCTAGAATCAGATAACTTAAACAAGAGCTAACAATACAACACATTTTCAGTAGAATGACAAAACAGAGAAAAAATTATATTGTAGAAGGAAACATGTTCCAGGGAGATATATTTGCAGATGTTGCTTCTTATAATCTTTCCTCTTTTGGATAACCTTCCTGTCTCATTTTAACTCATTCCAAAGTTAATGATGTCTTGCCTAGATTTGGGCCTAGTTCAGTTCAGTTCAGTTCAGTCGCTCAGTCGTGTCCAATGCTTTGCGACCCCATGAATCCCAGCAGGTCAGGCCTCCCTGTCCATCACCAACTCCTGGAGTCTACTCAAACCCATGTTCATCGAGTTGGTGATGCCATCCAGCCATCTCATCCTCTGTCGTCCCTTTCTCCTCCTGCCCCTAATCTTCCCAGTGTTAGGGTCTTTTCCAATGAGTCAACTCTTCGCATGAGGTGGCCAAAGTATTGGAATGTTAAAACAAACAAACAAACAAAGACTAAAGAAAGGATGGATGGAAGAGAAAAATAGAAAATTCAGTTCAGGAGCTAGAGTCAGGAAGGAGTTAGAGACTCTCTTCAGTATCTGTAATTTGACAATGCTGAGTAGCACCTCTGGAGGTGACCAAGCCAGGCAGAAAGAAAAACAACTCAGTTTTACCTTTAGAAGGTCATTCATCTCACTAAGCTGTGCTCCAAGGTCACTGGCCATAGTGGCTCTCACTATAAGGATGGTGAACAGCACAAATCTGAGACATTACCACAAGAAAGACAAACCTTGCTCTCCAAGCAAGGCTATAGAACTGAGGCTTTCCCAGCAGTTGACCATACTTCCCACAGAACAGACTAAACTTCCAGATATCTGAATTAATGTAAACATGTGATTGTTTGCATGTCTGTGTGTAGTTATTAAGAGACATCTGCTAATTTGCTCTCTGCTGTCCTCTGGCTTGGCCTGTTCATCATCTAAACAGCCTGGATCATTCTCTGAGCTCTCCCTCCCTCAAAACTTTAAGCTTCTCGTTTTCCTCCAAATTGGTCTTGGCTCTTTCCTCACCCTCTCTGTTGAAGAGCAACCCCTGCTAGGTAGTGAGTCTGGGGCGTACTGACTGGAACACTGCAGATAATTAGCAGCTTGTGTTATTTGTTGAAAGTGACAGTTTCTTGGCACCTGGTTCCTACTTAAGTAGGTTGGCGTATTAAGTTCTCAGCATATCTCTCTATTGTCTTGGCTTGAGTTTGATGCATTTTCTATGTGCTATTCGTGACTTGGAGAACTCAAGGTAATTGAGCCATTCCAACTTGGGGTGTGAACAGAATCTTTCCCACCCCAGTGTTGCAAGGGAGAGCAAAATCTCAGCGACAAGCCAGCAGCAGGTGAAGCCCCCTTCTTCTGGCAACTCACAGCTTCTCACTGGAGAAGCTCTCATCTGAGCCGACACTCCTATGGTCACTACACCTGGCCTCCTTAAACCCTTCTTACACCACAGGCTTGGGCTCTTTATTTTTTCATGGGAACCTGAGGAAGGAAATGTATTGCTAAGACTTTACTAGATTCAGATCATCTGGGGCCTCTAGAAAACTGGCTTGATGAAACAAGCAAAGCCCTGACTCCCAGCAATGTGCCTACAACTTCTGGAAGTTGCTTTCTGAGTTGTGCAGACCAGGGTAGTGAATTTTTCTTTGAAATGTGCTTGTTCTTTTTCAAACTCTTCTCATGCTAGACTGAAAGCTTTGTGAAGGCAGGGATGATATCTTAGCAATACTGTTTTTTCTATACTTACATGACATAGGTCCTTAGTAACTATATAAGTTAATGAATAAATGTCTTCTGGAAGACTCTTCGGATTGGGAGCCCATATCCATAACCGTGATGTAAATTGTTTCTTTACTGGACGAAGAGCACAACAGCCAAAACTTCAAGGACTTACTATCTGTCAGATGAACGTTTTACTGTGAGATTCTTTACTTTGCCTTCCTACCTGCGCTGAAATAAAACCAAAACAGGTTATTTGGTTCTGCAAATCAATCTATGTTGTGTGAGAATTCTGTCACCTCATGGAACTGTGAGAAGTACCTGGTATATAAGAAGCCAGTCATGAACCTTGAACCTGTCTTAAACGATGAAGATTATGAATGTTTATATGATGTAAATTTCTATTTAAGTGTAAAGCAGTTCTAAGTTTTAGTATTTTGGGATTGGTTTGCATTTTTTTTCTTTTTGAAAAATATCGAGGGATCTTTTGATAAGGTTAGTCATGCATGTTAGATTTTAGTTTCACAAGTGTGTTGTTTTTCAAATGTATAAAATATAGGAGAAGTTAAAATAGTAAGAGGGAAAGGCAATTATATTATTCTTCTATAGTTAAAAAAATGTTTGTTGAGTGACTACCTGTGTGCACAGCATGGAACCATCTTTGCGAGGAGTTTATCTAACTATATGGGGTATAAGACATACTTCATAGGAGCCCGTGGAATGGCTAGCTCCTGTGTGAAAGAAAGTACGTGAGCTGAATCAGCCTCAGCATTGCTTCTCAGGATTCCATTTCTGGAATAAGAGAGAGAACACTGAATAAAAACAGGTTGAGACTGGGTGTCGCAAACCACTGAAATGTGTAAGCCTTCACGAATTTAGCTTAATTGGGATTAATCTTTCTGTAACTGTCTGCCTAATTCTTGCTTTTCTTCCCATCTGGCTTCTGGGTTGACATTTTTTGGGGAAACAACCCTATTGCCGCTATTTTTCGTTTTAACAATCAGAAACCTTGCCCTTGAAACTGTGTTAAATTCAAACTCAGTATTTCTGTTTTATGAAAGAATTATTTTTTTTTTCCAAAATATAGTTTGTTTTGTTTGTTTGATGGGTCCCAGAAAACACTAATAAAAACTACAGAGACCAGCCTGTACCTTTGTGTTTCATGCTTCAACAAGCCATCCAAAACTGGGCTTAGAGGAATGCACTTAGTCTGTAGCAACACAACTTAGGCAGTTTCTGCATGTGTTTACTCAATAATCATTTACTGAGCATCTACTCCTATGTGACAGGCATTGTCCTAGGCACTGAGTTATGGCTGAAAATGAAAGAGACAAAAACATTTTGCTCTCGTGACATTTATGTTCTATTGGATGGAAACAGACAAGAAACAAAATGTTGACAAACACAACATGGCATATCAGATGTGTAGTCAAGAGACGTGGAGCAAGGAAGAGGAAAAGAGTATGCTGGAGTATGTAGGGGTGATTGCGAGTTTTGGCAGGGTTAAGAAAGATGGAAGGGAAAGAACCGTGTAGATAGCTGGGGGGGGGGTGGGGGACGGTACCCTACTGGAGGCACTGCAAATGCAGAGCTCCTGGGGTTCTTGACACCTGTTCCTGAGATGTCCAAAGAACAGGAGGGTAGTCTGTTTGCAAGACAGACTCAGCAATAGTAGGAAATAATGTTTGAGAGCTTGGAGGCCATGCTGAAGGCACTAGTTTGAGTGAGATGGGAAGCCAGAGAGGAATGCCATGCTCCATTGCTGGTTTGAAAGGGTCCTTCTAGCTGTTCTGTTGAGAATAAATTGCAGGAAGCCATTCAATGCTGAGTGTGCATTCTTAGTGAAGGATGAACAAAGGGAGGCAGAAAAGATCACCATCACATCCAGCTTTCCAATACCACACTTAAAAATATTTCCAGGAAGGACATGAGTTCTACCAGTTCATAGCATATTTCTCCTGGGGGCATGGAGTCTTCAGTCCTTCAGTTACTTAAGTTCATAAGTCACAATGAAAATAACTGGGGAAGGACCAGTTGATCCCAGGAACTGGGATGTGTTCTTTGTATACATAATTGCATTTAATCTACATGCATCCTGTTATATATAAATATCTCCAATTTTCAAATGAAGGAAATGAAGGTCAGAAAGGTTAAATGACTTTCTTAAGGTCACACAGTTAGTAGTAATTTGTAGAACTGGCGTTGTTTCACCCAAAAGTCCACATTCTTTGGTTTTTTTTGGCTGCACCAGGAAACTTGCAGGATCTTAGTTCCCTGGCCAGGGACTTAACTGGGGCTGCGGTAGTGCAAAGCACTGAGTCCTTACCACTGGACCACCAGGGATTCCCCCAAAGTCCATACTCATAACCCTGACATTTCTCTAGTGTGTCAGAGCACTAATGTTTTACACACACACGCATACACATATACACACACACAAAGTTTTGCGGTTAAAGACACTGAAGAAATAGTACTAAGTCAAATGATGTATTATAGAGTTATTTACTGTAGGGTTTTTCAGAGCCTTTGTGTTATAACGTGCATTGTGAATCTGTAAGAGAGGTAA
The DNA here is from genome assembly GCA_007570785.1 of Antilocapra americana. Taxonomy (NCBI): domain Eukaryota; kingdom Metazoa; phylum Chordata; class Mammalia; order Artiodactyla; family Antilocapridae; genus Antilocapra; species Antilocapra americana. The sequence goes on from ML663010.1 coordinate 9,327,974, forward strand.
AAAAGTGTTCCCAATTCTCCAAGCCTATTTGACAATGGAACTTTTTCATCAAAAAAGACTTTATGAAATCAGCACCCTTTGGAATACTGTTAGGGAAATGACGATCTTTTGAGATTACCTCTCTGAGCTACAAGAAGCAGTATTTTCATTTTCAGGCCAAATTAGTACTCTGATAATATTCAAGCACATCAAACTTGGCCCACTTAATATAAATTCCATTTTTTTCCATGGAGGAGAAATTTCCTCATTGCGTTGGGAATTATTTGTACTGACACATTTCTCAGGAATCATGAAGAGCTTGCAGAGTGTCTCCTCTTTGGGAAACAGGAACTGTCTTGAATTTTAACTCTTTAGAAATATCTATTTGTCAAAAACTATAGGTACTAGCCACTTGTGGTGATTAACATTTAAGTTAGTTAAAATTATATAAATGAAAATGTAGCTTATTAATTGTACTACCATATGTGTAGTCACATATGGTTAAAGGTTTCTCTCTTGGATAAACGGATATAGAACATTTCCATAAACAAAGAAAGTCCCAATGGACAGCATAGCTCTAGAAACTGACTTGGGAGGATGGGGTAAGGGTGGTGGAAAGGGGAAAGGGTAGTGAGCAAAACTAATCAACAGTGAAATAAGATCCACTAAGTCTTAGAAACCAGAGGTGACCCTGAATTCTAGAGAACAAAAAATTAATAAAGATCCAAAGCAAATAGCTCTGTGTTTGCTGGAGTGGTGACAGTTACCTACGAGTGCAAACAAGTTCCATGCTGTCAGTGGAGCCTTGGAGCGGGAGGGATCGAGTATGCGTAACTCCAAATCCCACAAATACTTTATAGTTATTAATGTGAATGTTCCAAGAATGTGGCTCTCTGGTTGAAAAGTTTGGCATTGAGATATCACTGAAATGGGAGGGAAACGAAACGTTCAAAAGAAGAATAGCTGGTATTGCCCACTGTCGGCTGTAAATGCCATGAATACCATTTTCTTCCTACTTTCCAAGACCAACTTCTTGAGTGAGTAGTTGACCAGTGGTGGTGGTGGTTTAGTTACTAAGTTGCAACCCCATGCACTGTAGCCCGCCAGGCTCCTCTGTCCACAGGATTTCCCTGGCAAGAATTCTGGAGTGGGTTGCCATTTCCTTCTCCAGGGGATCTTCCTGTTTCAGGGATTGAACCTGTGTTTCTTGCCTTAGCAGGTGGATTTTTAACTGTTGAGCCACTAGGGAAGCCCAGTTGACCTACAGATTCTCTATTTCCTTATGCCTCAATTCTCTTCTGTTAACCCATCATGTGGGCTCTGTTCATATCAAGTCACTGAAAATGCACGCTGAAGATCATAGTCAAACTCATCCATACCACAGGGACTTGATTTCAGTTGTTGCTTTTACCTAAAATACACTTTTGGTGGCCTTGTGGTTGGCAGATTCCTAAAGCCACCTTTGTTAATTACTTGAGCTTCAGCTGCTCACCCACCTTCTCCATGACTTGCTATTGTACTATCTTCACTTTATCTTCTTTTTAGAACTATCACTGCTTGAAATGACATTTTTAGGTCATTAGGTTACTCTTACAGTATTTATATTCCCTGCTAGAATGGAAACTCCAAAAGAGCAGGTATCTTGTCCACCATTTCACCAACATATTCCTAGCATTAGGATATACCTAACATATGTATCTGGCTCAATGAATATTTATTGAATAAATGAAGAACTTTTTTTGTTTTCAAATTCCAAGACCTTTTTTTGACTTCATGATTTTTGATATTGCTGACCTCCCTCTCTACTTTGGAAAAGATCCATTTCCTTTGCTGCAACAGTTTTCTTCTTCTGCTTTCCTCATTCTTCAGTTCTTACTCTTCCCATCCTTCAAACGACATGTGTTCCTTAAGATAAAATCCTTAGCCCTTACCCTCCTCTTTACCTTCTCACTCTCAAAGCTTAGGCTCTTGAAAGCTCAGTTTAGAGACTTTGTGATGATATAAGGGATGAACAGGTTATTTTCTTTCTGGTCCTGGCTGGAGACTGTGGTCATGTCATTTAACTTGTCCATTCTTTAGTCTCTTACTCTCCTAAATGTAAATACACACTTAATTCCCAGCAGTGTTGTGGGAATGGAGTGGACAGAATCTAATATTTAGAGGGTTTACACAGATAGGCACTGTGCTAAACACTTTGCATTTGTTTATTTATTTGTTTCTTTAAATCTTTGCCCATGAGATAGGTTCACTGTTATTTCCATCTTGTAGTTGAGGAAACTGAGGCTTAGAGAGGCAAAGAATCTTATCTGACTTCACCCTGCTGTTGTGTGGCAGAGCTGAAATTTGAACCTCTGCCTAAGTGGTAAAGAACCCACCTGCTAATGCAGGCATATGTAAGAGACACCAGTTTGATCCCTGAGTCAGAAAGATCCCCTGGAGTAGGAAATGGCAATCCACTCCAGTTTTCTTGCCTGGAGAATCCCATGGACAGAAGAACCTGGCATGCTGCAGTTCACAGGGTCATGAAGAGTGGGACACAGCTGAAGCCACTTAGCATGCGTGCACACACTGGCTGAGTCCAGAGTTGGTGTCTCAATCCTGATGCTCTATTGTCTCTCTTGGAGAGTACTATGAAAAGAATTAACCACTAAACAATGTAAAAGAATTATTACTAGATTTTCGACAACTCTAAGGGGGTATTTAAGGTCTTTAGTCTGGAAACACAATGATATCTAACCAACAAGGCCATTTTCAAGCCATTTTGCCTTGGTGTTAAAGTCATACTTGATCATCCCTAGCCAGAGATGATGATTCAAAGAGCATTCAGTGTCTGATCTGCCTTAAGATCTCAGTCCCAGAGATGCTTGGAGCTGGAAGATCATTTGGTTCAAACGCCATCAGAAACCCCAGAGGAGGAAATGGCAACCCACTGCAGCATTCTTGCTTAGAAAATCCCATGGAAAAAGGAGCCTTGCAGGCTACAGTCCATGAGGTTGCAAAGTATTGGACATGACTGTGTAACTGAGCATGCAAACACACAAACCATAATAAAAGTGCAGAGAGCTTAATGTACAGACCCAAGGTGGTCACCCAGGCTCTTAACTAAGAGCAGAAGCCAGTGGTCCAGTTTTTCTGTTCATGAATCTTTTCATGCAAATGTGAACTTTCCTGATTGCGGATTCCACCATCCCCCGCAACATGGAGATATCCTTCACAAAGTTTTTTTCTCCTGACCTCCATGGTGATGCCACATGACCTTCTTATGCTGATCCTTTGAATCTTATACTGGTTCTTCAACATCACCTCCCCTCTGGGTCCCAGACAGGTTCGGTAGGAAAAATTGCACATCCTGGATGTCAATAAAAGAGCAGATGTGGAACCAGAGGTACCAAGTTGGAGCTGCTAAAATGTGATGAATGCAGAGATCCCTAGCACTGGGAAGGAAGGATTATGAGCGATTATGAAATCTGGTAAAAATTCCATTAATCCCCAGCTCTCTGACGTCGCACCTCGGCTTCACCATGTGTGTGTGCGCTGACGCACATGTGGGCACGTATATCAGCCTCCCCTCCTCTCTTTCACTCTCTGCATCACTCTCAGAGTCCCTGTTTCTTTCCCATACCTTCCCTTCCTCTTGCTTACCAATCCCTTTCAGACTCCTGCCCTCTCCAAACCTGTCTTTCCAGGTTGCTGAAAGGCAGAGAGCTGACAAGACGACAGTTCCAGTCCAGGGCCCGGAATGGTGCCATCTCTCTGAAAGGCTCAGTGGTGGCAATAACAAATGGTATTTACCTAAGAGTTATTAACACATCAACTGTTCTCCCCTTGACTATTTAGTCTTGTCATTCAGCACTAATGGACTTTTCCAATGGCAAACAGAGAGAGAAAAAGGAAAACAAACAGTGTATTCACACTTGATAGAGCCGGTGATCCCTGCTGAAGCTGTGAAAACAGAGGTGATCTCTTCATTTTGACCTGAGGACACGCCTCACCTGAGTGGGGAGGGAGACACTGGATTGCGGACTTGTGATGGACTCTCCACTGAGGTGTCCTGTGAGAGGGAAAACAAGATGTGAAGAACGTGGCTGTGTGGGACTGGGGGAAAAGGGCTTCCCGCAGTCAACAATTTTCAGCTGCATATGGATCAGAGAGGTGCCACGTGCTGTTCTAGGGGCTGCCACAGTCTTGCTGCTCGAGACACAGTACCAGGCAAGGTCAGAGCACTGGTCAGGTTCACACAGCAGGTTAGTGTATGAACCCACTGGGCTTCCTGTTCCACACCACTGTTCCCCATCCACCACCAATGTTCATTCTTTCTTGAGAAAGGAGATATCTTTAAGTCGCTTAGACTGGGGAACAGGCTAGCAGAATAAAAAGGTACAGGCTACTGAATGGGAACAATCCAAGTTCCAACTCTCATCCCTTCACTGACACGCTGGGTGAGCTCCGTGACCAGTGACTTAACCTCTCAACCTCAGCTTCCTCATGAACAAGCAGGTGTTCTAAGCTGGTGCTTGTACTTTCTGGGGGAGACAGCCAATTAACCAGCATATTACATGGCAAAGCAATCCATAATAGGGACATGCAGGAAGATGGGACCTGGCTTCCATTACTAACTAGCCATGGGCCTTTAGGTGAGTTTCTTCAGCACTCTTGCTTTGGTTTCTTCATTTGTAAGGCAACAGGTTGGACTAGATCATGTCTGAGGTTGTCCCAAATAGAAAGTCCCAAGAATTTACGAAAGTAAGTTTGAATGTTGTCTGAAATATATTTAAGTATTTATGATTCTGCCCTGGGAAGCATTGGTGAACTAAGGTAAAGTTATCTCTGATGGTTTTGTAAGGTTGTGGAAGTGGGAGGGGAGTCGAGACAAAAGCAGCAGAGCCTGGATCCTTGGACATATGTGGTCAACTCCAGGAAAAGCTGCCCTTCAGGATCTAAGAACTATAGCTCCACCTGGGAAAGCAGCCCTTTTGGAATATGACTCAAGGGTAACAGTGAGGGCTGATATTTATGGAGTGCTTACGCTGATAGGAGAGTACCATGCACTTTATTTATATGATCTCATTTAACTCTATGAAGTAGGTAGAGAGCATTGTTACCATCTTTCCTTTGGGATGAGGAAGTGGAGACTTAGTATGATTAAGCAATTTGCCCAGGGAGCAGAGCTGGGACTTGTACACAGCTCCCAAGCCATGACATTTCTATTGCATGAACCCTTAAGCTGCTAGAGGAAGAATCTCCTGAAATTTAAACAGCTGAGCAAAGTCCCTTCTTTTGTTGAGTAGGCTTTCTTAGAAACAGGAAGTCAAATTTTGCCAAAAATGCAAAAATAAACAGCTTCCTGGGGCACTGAGTATCATTTGAAACTCAAAACTCATGACAGATATCACCTTTTCTTGAGGTGGACTGGTCCCTGTAATGCTAACGGTGGAACCACAGACTGGACTTCCAGGGGGCTGCTACAGCAGGAACGCATTGCCTGTCTACAAAGAGCATTGGTCTCAGAGAGCATGTATACGACGTGTGAGGGCTGCAGAGTAAGGGGTATGGGTGATGGAGAAGAAAGAAGCAATTTCTGGTCCTGACAGTCAGCAAAGTCTTCATGTAACAGTGGGACTTAAATTATATCTGATCACTATTTGAAAAAAAGAAGTATGGAAAAACATGAAGAAATAAAAAAAACCAAAAAACTCAAATCCTACCACTCCAAATGATCATGTACACATTTGGTGGACGTCATTCCAGGCTTCTAGACTAATAAAAAGAAAGGTGAATTAGGGGCTGGGACTTGGGAGGTTGGAGGATTTTGGTGAAAGCGATTTCACACTGTAAAACCTTACATATAAACTTTATTAATGGATGAGCTATTCAGTAAAAAAGAATAGATAGGTTATATACATGGAATTATTTTATATTATTTTTATAGTTTTAGTTATTTTTTGGCTACTCCAAGCCAAATACTGAAAGGAATTCTTCAAGGACAAAAAAATTATTTCAGTCTGGAAAGAGCTGAAAAGTCTAGTCCTTTGCTCTGTCTCTGGGAACACAAAACTCCCTGCTTTCAAGTAGTTTGGAGCCCAAAGATAATCCATGTAATGTTTCATAGAGTGAGCACTCAATAAGTGCAATGAGGAGTTGCACAGTCGCTATATTTTATCTAAAATATTTACCTTTCTGGTCTCACTGGATGAAGAATAGTAGAAAAATGTCTTTGTTCTGGTACATAAAGTCTTGGAATTCTACCATATCTAAGTTGGGAGGGTGATGGTCTGGTTCACTGCTTTGGTGTTTTTCCTGCTCTGACAAGAACTAGAAGAGGGATTCCCAGGATTCAGGACTTCAAGCTGCTGAACTGTCATCATTTGCCACGCTGGGACGAGTTTGGAAACTTTTTCTCTGTGTGTATGCGGTTGTACATAGACTGGACTGTAAGATCTTCTGGGACAGATGCTGGTCATATTCCTTGTTCCATTTTGGTACCACACAGTGCTGGGCAGGTGGCAAATGTTGAATGAAGGCAAGGATGTGCATTTAAAAAATATATTTATTTGCTTATTTGGCTGCACTGGGTCTTAGTGGTGGCACACTGGATCTTCGATCTTCGTTGAGATGTGCTGGAGTTTTAGTTGAGGCATTCTGGATCTCTCATTTGCAGCGTGTGAACTCTTGGTGCGGCACTCAGAATCCAGTTCCCTGGCAAAGGATTGAACCTGGGTGCCCTGTGTTGGGAAGTCTTGGCTACTGGACCACTAGGAAAGTCTCAGGATGTGCTTTTTTTTTTTTCAGGTTTTTGTGATTATATATGCTTTTTTAAAAGTATATTTTCTTTATTCATTTTAACCCAGAAAAAATTACTTCTTCCTTTCATGAAAAATAACAGAAGCAAAACCTCAGATTGGTGATCCAAGAGCTAACAGTTGTTTCCTTTCTTCTCTGTGTCTTTTACTGTTTGAGACCATTTTCACCGATTATTTCATTTTCTCTCAACAGCCTTCTCAGGTTGGGATCAGGGCTCCATTTTACATGGGACAAAACATGCTCAGAAGGATGACTTTCCTTGCTCAATCACACATCAGTTAAAGAGAGATGTGATGCGAACCTAGGTCTATCTGATTTCAAAGCCCCATGCCCTTTGCACTACCCATATTGTCTCCATCCATGTACAGAGGGCATGGTCCTTTAGTCCCCAGATGCATGGCCTCCTTTCTGACATTAAGAAGTGCATATGCCAGAGTTCCTTGGAGGAGGTGAGGCTCTGGCCCTCCCATTTATTTTCAACAGAGTGGTTTCACTTTTGTCGACTTCACACTTCAGACTTTCCTATAAAATTTCATTTGAGCAAAGAGTTCCAAAGCAAAATCAAACCAAATCAAACTGGAACAGACAAACCAGTCTACTGACCTTGAGCTCAGGAAACCTCAAAGCCTTCTCCTGTAAAAACCCAGTTCAGTTCTCTCCTTTTGAGCCACCAGTCTTCAGTCTCAGAGAGGCTCTGCAATGCAGAGTAGGGAGCCAGACGGCCTGGCATTTGCTGCCCTCCTGCTGTGCTGTTTAGGGCTCAGCACAATTTCCCCTGGGAAAGAGGGAACTCTGGCAACATCATACTGAGACTATCCAGTGACTCACAACTTTCACTAGCTGACCTATGAGCTACTATGTCCTAATGGTTAAAAGCACAGGCTTTGGACTCAGATATACCTACTTTAAATCCTGATTTCTACTGATGATCAGCTTTTTCTCTGTGACCAAGTTCCTTTATCCACTAAGTCTCGGTATCCTCAGTGGTAGTGTTAGTCACTCAGTCATGTCCAACTCTTTGCAATCCCACAGACTGTCGCCCACCAGGCTCCTCTATCCATCCATGGAATTTTCCAGGCAAGAATGCTGGAGTGGATTGCCATTCCCTTCTCTAGGGGATCTTCCCAACCCAGGGATCATACCTGAGTCTCCCACATTACAAGCAAAATTCTTTATTGTCTGAACCACCAGGAAAGCCCAGAGACTTTGATAATAAGCAATTTATAAAGTCACTGCAAAGATGAAAGGGGACTGTACATAAAGTGCCCAAAGCTCCATTAATCAAACACTTACTATAAACCACTTGCTCTGGTCATTGTTGTAGACACGTCGTATTGCATCCTCACAGCAACCTTGTGAAGGGACATGTTTGGCCTGTGACTGGCTGCAAGGGAAGCAGTCAGTGGGAGTTGCCATTTTATGGTTGTTGCTGTTACAATGACAGGGTCCTGGGTCAGCAGTGCCAGGCGACTGCAGGGAGTGCCCACATGTGACGATGCTGGGCTGGACCCTCCCGTGTGCTGCTTCTACCTGGTTCTCTGGCTGAGGAGGATGACAGCAGCACAGAACTAAGGGCTTTTCTCAGTGAGCTCTTCCTGTTGGGTTTTCTCCTCTCTCAGCCCTAAGAACTTGTGCTCCCATCCTGAATTTTGGTTCTGCCTAGGCCCCCGTCTGGTTGGTATTGATTGGCAAGAAGGCAAAAAGAATTTTCAGAAAAATGCATTTGATTTCATTTTTGTAGGTAATTTTATTTCACTTTAATTATTTCCCACATTTCATGGCATCTGGGATCGTAGTTCCCCAACCAGGGATCAAAGCCAAATCCCTGCATTAAAAACACAGAGTTTCAACCACTAGACCACCAGGGAAATCCTTTGATTTTAAAACAGGATACTAACTAGACTCCAGTCGCAGTTCTCCCACTTTCCAGACAGAAAATGGAGGTCTGTCATTCATTCACCATTGACGTGGGAGACCATTGGCAAATCATAGAATCTCTCCTAGCCTAAATTTCCACACTTGAATACACTGGAAAGAGAATGGATAAGGAATGAAACATTCACTGAACACCTCCTATATGCCAGGAGATTCATGTAAACTCTCTGAATTATCTCAACACCCTGGAATTACTGCCACCAGCTTACAGATGACAAAGCTGGCACTCAGGGAAATTAAGAGACTCACCCAAGATCATATGATCATTAGGTGAGAGAAGCAGAACTTGAATGCAGGCTTTCTGAAACCAAGTCATAAGTTTTCTCTGCCACACCAACCAACAATTCCAATGGCCATCCAAGAACCCTCTCTCTGGGCACATCAAAGACAATATCTCTTCTTCAGTCTTTTCAAAGGGAAACATCTCTCTGCCAGCTACCCAAGACACCTGGGGACAGACTCCTGCAGCCTTTCAATGGCATTTCAAGAGCTGTCTTATCTCTACCTGCAGGCCGCCTATCATTCTGCCTTTTGCAGGCAATTTGGAATAATATGAGCCTCTGGTTTTTTCCTGAGATTTTTTTTTCTTCTCTGAAGCTACAAGCTTGGAACAAATGTAGCTTTGGTCCCTGTAAACAAACAGTGACACAGCCATATGACTCACTCCCCAGTCATTCCAGTGGCTTTCCACAGCTTGGGCATGGCATGGCCCTGATCGCCTGTCCTCAGTTTCTGGGAAACTGGCTCCAGGACACGTCTGGGAGGACTAGTCTAGTTCACGAATTGGGCAGAGTGGGCTGTGCCATTCTGGTAGAAGAGGTCTGAAGAGGTGAGGCATGAAGTCTGAGAGTGAGGGGAATTAATGGCTTTGCTAGGAGGGGAAGAGGTCTTCTTTTTGCTAGAAGAAATTGATCACTGGGCAACCAATTGATTTAGCATCTGCCAAGAGGCAGGTGCCTGGAATATAAAAAGGGATGAGTTCACAGGATCTTAGAGGTGAAACCAAGGTTGGAGCACAGTGCCTGACCAGCACAAGTGGTAGAACATTCAATAGTAAGACTGCTTAGGAAAATCTGGAATCCTGCCAGAGCTTTAAGGACATGAATTTCTGAAGGTAAACATACAGTCTTTTGGTAAAAGAAAATGAAGGTGTTGCGGTTGAAAGGTCCTTCTTTCCAAATCTCCTTTCCTTGGCCTCCTAAGATTCCACCTTGAATTTTTCTTTTTTGTCTTTAGCCTCAAGTTTTGCTCTAGTGATCAAACATGTTAATAGTTAATGTATAAATATCCTGGGAAGGAATAATGCATGAGACCAAAGATAGGCTTTAACAGTTTGTGCTATTTCAATTGACTAGAAGGAAAGAGCTGGACTATTGTTAAAAGGATTTAACAGGTATTAATATCAGGTATTAGTAAAATTAATATTATTAATTTATTATTAATATTATTTATTAATAAAATTAATATCAGGTATTAATAAAATTCAGGGAGAGAATCACAGGAGACTTTGTTTAATTAGCAATGTCCTCAGGCTAGAATAAGAAGTGGTAGGACTGATGCTTTGTAGCCACACTGAGGGTGCATTTGTTTCCTCATTCAATGGTGGTATCCAAGTATGAAAAAAGCATCTAGGAATAAATCATAAAAGTAATCAAATACCTTTTCCCATTAAAATTAATTTTATAGAGAAGTTAGGAAGTCAGGAAAATACAAAAAGAGAAAAAAAGAAAAAATAATCCATAGTTTTACCTTCCAAATGTGTGTTATATATGTTAACATATATGTGAAAATTTTGATATATTTCTTTGTAGTATTTTTCCTATACATTACTTTAAGAAAATAGAGTTGAGATTATAGTAATGTTATCTCTTGCTTTTTCATTACATTATACTATGAGCACATACTATATTATTACCAACTTTTGGGGATTCTCTGGTGGCTCAGATGGTAAAGAATCTGCCAGCAATGAAGGAGACTTGAGTTAGATCCCTGGGTCAGGAAGATCCTCTGGAGAAGGCAACCTACTCCAGTATTCTTGCTGAAGAAGTTCATGGACAGAAGAGCCTGGCTGGCTATAGTCCATGGGGTCACAAAGAATTAGACATGACTGAGCATGCTAACCCTGTGAGTACATTCTATATTCTTACAAACTTTTCATTCATCCTAAAATTTCTAATATATTTTAAGTATCAATGGCCATTATGCACTAATTCAGTTCAGTTCAGTTGCTTGTCGAGTCCTACTCTTTGCAACCTCATGAACACAGCACTCCAGGTTTCCCTGTCCATCGCCAACTCCTAGAGCTTGCTCAAATTCATGTCCATTGAGTTGATGATGCCATTCAACCATCTCATCCTCTGTTGTCTCCTACTCCTCCTGCATTCAATCTTTCCCAGCATCAGGGTCAATGAGTCAGTTCTTTACATCAAGTGGCCAAACTATTGGAGTTTCAGCTTTAGCATCAGTCCTTCCAATGAATATTCAGGATTGATTTCCTTTAGGATTGACTGGTTTGATCTCCTTGTAATCCAAGGGACTCTCAAGAGTCTTCTCCAACACCACAGTTCAAAAGCATCACTTCTTCGGTCCTCAGCTTTCTTTATGGTCCAACTCTCACATCCATATATGACTACTGGGAAAACCATAGCTTTGACTAGACGGACCTTTGTTGGCAAAGTAATGTCTCTGCTTTTTAATATGCTGTCGAGGTTTGTCATAGCTTTTCTTCCAAGGAGCTAGCATAAATTTCATGGCTGCAGTCACCATCTGTAGTGATTTTGAAGACCAAGAAAGTAAAGTCTGTCACTATTTCCATTTTTCCCACCTCTGTTTGCTGTGAAGTGATGGGACAGGATGCCATGATCTTCGTTTTCTGAATGTTGAGTTTTAAGCCAGCTTTTTCACTCTCCTCTTTCACTTTCATCAAGAGGCTCTTTAGTTCCTTTTTGCTTTTTTACATAAGGGTGGTGTCATCTGCATATCTGAGGTTATTGGTATTTCTCCCGGCAATCCTGATTCCAGCTTGTGCTTCATCCAGCTCAGCATTTCTCATGATGTACTCTGCATATAAGTTTAATAAGCAGGGTGACAGTACACAGCCTTGGCGTACTCCTTTCCCAATTTGAACCAGTCCTTTGTTTCATTATGTTCTAGGCACCATGCTAAACACTGTGTTTTCTTCTCATTTAATCTCCACCCAGACTTCTCAGTGGATCCTATTACTGTTTTCTTATTATAGATGCTGACACTGAGGCTTAGAGAGGTTAGCTAATGTGTTCACAGCCACATAGCTAAGCAGAAGGGTTGGGACATACACTCCAGCTTTCCAGACTGCAGTATTGTTTTTTTTAAGGACTCCATTATGTTATAGGTAAATTGACACTGTTTTTCTTACTTAATGATACATAAAATAATGGAGTATCTTACACTCAATTAACATAGATGAAATTAAGTAGTGCCATACCAGAATTACTTATGATGCCTCTACAAATCTCTGTGTGCTCATCCATCAGTTTTGGAAAAAACTACTTTATTATATATATTTTTTCCTTCATGACCTCCCACTATCAGCAAAAACCATTCTGAATTCCTAAAGGATTGGTAGAGGTGTGGAATTTGTTGAATGCTGCTTGCAATGCAGATGAGACAAATCACCAGACAAATTGTTCTGGAACAGTTCATGGGGAGAAACTGAGCTCTGCTTGTGGACCTGTGTTTCCAGCCACAATGCATCATCCCCTCCTTAGTGCTCATTCTTCCTTTTCTACTTTAATATAATCTTCATGAGTCTATAATAGTCTATCAAATGGGAAACATCATTGGCTTAGCTATTCCCCTATTTGGGGGGCATTTTTGTTATTTCAAACTTTTTACCATTTAAGTAAGGGTGTTATTGTTGTTCAGTCACTAAATCATGTCTAACTCTTTTCAAACCCATGGACTGCAGCATGCCAGGCTTCACTGTCATTCTCTAACTACTAGAGTTTGCTCAAATTTGTGTCTATTGAGTTGATGATGCTATCTAAACATCTCATCCTCTGCTGCCTCCCTCTCCTTTTGCCTTGAATCTGTCCTATCATCAAGGTCTTTCCCAATGATTCAGCTCTTCACAGTATGTGTCCAAAGTATTGGAGCTTCAGCTTCAGCAACAGCCTTCCAATGAATATTCAGGGTTGATTTCCTTTAGGATTGTGAATGAAGTGAATGAAGCGAAAATCACTCAGTTGTGTCCAAGTCTTTGTGACCCCACAGATTATAGCCTACCAAGCTCCTTTGTCCAAGAAATTCTATAGGCAAGAATACTGAAGTGGTTAGCCATTCCCTTCTCTAGGGGATCTTCCCACCCTAGAGACTGAACCTGGGTCTCTTGTATTACTGGCAGATTCTTTAGTGTCTGAGCTACCAGGGAAGTCCAGCAAATCTTTAGGATTATTCTTATTTAATTAAAGTAGGAAAAGTATTAAAAGATGATAGGGGAGAAATTCTAGAGATGAGAGAGAAAACAGTGCAAAGGAAAGGTTCATTTTCTTTGTTGGTGCTTTTTTCTTCTATAAAGTCATAAAATCTAAAAACTTAGACAAATGTAAACAATAAACAGCTCATCAATACTACAAAAGATAGATGGGCTCCCATTTATGTCATTTATTATCCAAAGTGCTGATGAAGATGACAATGCCCTAATGCATTTCCATCAATTCCCACACATGCATCTGTGATGTGTTGCCTCGGGTAATTTGTGCTTAGATTTTTATTGAATAAACTGTTCCATTAATATATCTCCAGAAGAAGACACCTAGGATCTTTTGTATGTAAAAAAAAAAAGATGATAATCACTCTATATTATGCTATAATACATCCTATATGATGGCTTTTATTACAGTTTGCCTGGCTTAAATAGGAGCATCTGTATAATGAGTATCTTCTTCTTTGCCGTATGACACATGAATTCCTTAATACATATACAGTTTCTTTAATGTTTGTAGTATCTTTTTCCCTATGAGAGTATCAGCACTTATAGGGCAAGTGTATCTTCAGTTGCAGAGTTAATCACACTCTTCAGTTTATGGGACATAATTATTAGTGGCCCCTCAAGGGTTTCCTTTTTACTTGACTTACGTATTTATTGCCTTTTTTTTTTTTTCATACCCACTTCCGTGAACAACCATTCTATTTTATCTATATGGTTTCTTGTGGTTCACATTTATGCTTTTTTTTTTTTAAAAAATACGTGTTCTTCAAATATATATTGTATGTGTACTATTTCATTTTTATGTAAATTATGTTTGATTATATAGTAGGCCTTCCCTGGTGGCTCAAACAGTGAAGAATCTGCCTGCAATGCGGGACATCTGGGTTCAATCCATGGGTTGGGAAGATCCCCTGGAGAAGGAGATGGCAACTCACTTTAGTATCCTTGCCTGGAGAAGTCCATGGACAGAGGCTATAGTCAATGGGATCACAGAGTCAGACACAACGGAGCGACTAACACTGTGTGTATTATTTCTATTTTATGTAAATTATGTTTGATTATATATCTAATTCAATTTTTTGTCTTTTACATTAGGTATGAAATTGAAGTGAAAGTGAAAGTCACTCAGTCATGTGGGACTCTGTGTGACTCCACGGACCATACAGTCCATAGACTTCTCCAGGCCAGAATACTGGAGTGTGTAGCCTTTCCCTGCTCCAGGGGATCTTTCCAATGCAGGGACTGAACCCAGGTCTCCCACACTGCAGGCTGATTCTTTACCAGTGGAGCCACAAGGGAAGCCCAAGAATACTGGAGTGGGTAGCATAGGTATAATAGTGTTTTAAATTTTCTCTATATTCTACAGTTTATTCTATTAATTTTGTAGTTTTAGTGCTCACATTTAGGTTTTTCAGTTCAATTCAGTCACTCAGTAGTGTCCGACTCTTTGTGACCCCATTGACTACAGCACACCAGGCCCCCTGTTCATTACCAACTCCCAGAGTTTACCCAAATTCATGTCCATTGACTCGGTGATGCCATCCAACCATCTCATCCTCTGTTGTCTCCTTCTCCCTCTTTCAATCTTTCCCAGCATCAGGATCTTTCCCAATGAGTCAGTTCTTTGCATCAGGTGGCCAAAGTATTGGAGTTTCAGCTTCAACATCAGTCCTTCCAGTGAACACCCAGGACTGATATCCTTTAGGATAGACAGGTTGTATCTCCTTGCAGTCCAAGGGGCTCTCAAGAGTCTTCTCCAACACCACAATTCAAAAGCATCAATTCTTCTATGCTCAGCTTTCTTTATAGTCCAACTCTCACATCCATACATGACTACTGGAAAAACCATAGCCTTGACTAGATGGACCTTTATTGGCAAAGTAATGTCTCTGCTTTTTAATATGCCATCTAGGTTGGTCATAACTTTTCTTTCAAGGAGTAACTGTCTTTTAATTTCATGGCTGCAGTCACCATTTGCAGTAATTTGGGAGCCCCCCAAAATAAAGTCTGTCACTGTTTCCACTGTTTCCTCATCTATTTGCCATGAAGTGATGGGATCAGATGCCATGATCTTAGCTTTCTGAATGTTTTAAGCCAACTTTTTCACTCTCCTCTTTCACTTTCATCAAGAGGCTCTTTAGTTCTTCTTCGCTTTCTGCCATAAGAGTGGTGCCATCTGCTTATCTGAGGTTTTTACTCTGTCTAAAATCTACCCTTATTAATGGGGTTAGTAATCTAGCTTTAGTTTTTTTTTCCCCTATAATAGTCAATTTTATAGTTTCTCAATGTTATTTATTAAGCAAGTATCTCAATAAATCTTTGAGACTATCTATCTATCTGTCTTTATATGATGCTACTTTCTTCTCTTCCACTGACTGATTTGTCTGTTTCTGTTGAATACCATACAGTTTCTATTATTGGTCTTCTAATGTGCCTTAAAATTAGTAATGTCTTAATTCATTGTGAGCTAATATAAGTGTTACATGATAAAGTTCCTGAAAAACAATCTGACTGGAATTTTTATTGAGGTTGCATTACTTTTGCAGCCTTTACCTGAAGCCCAAGAGATTTTCTTTGGCTGTTGTGACCTCATGACTGTGGGCAATGGTGTTGGGGAGGGGTTGGTGATTCTAGCGCACCAGGTGAAGCCAGCTCTTCAAGGCACTCCTCAGGCTCCTGGAAATCTTCACGGATAGCGATGACTCATGGTTTCGTGAAAAGCTGCTGATCTCATTAGTTTCAGAAATGATTTCAAGGCTGGGCAGGACCTCTCAGGTAGAAGCGGTGCTAACTGGGTGTCTCTAGAGCAACACCTCTCACCTCTCCTGAGATGGTGAAATAGCCAGAAACTGGTTCTCCTCCAAACCCTGGAAACCACCATGGGTAGGGCTGTTCCGCACATGCCATGACCTTTGTGAGGTTACCATCTGCATGGTCCGGAAAAATCCTTTTCCACCAAGCATTCTAGAAAACTGATGGAGAAAAAAAAGTCTCCAATTGTGTTAGCATTGTTACTGTGAAGAAATATGTGCAGTATCACACATACACACATATATACATATGTTATATCACACATACACAAATGTGTGTGTGTGTGTGTGTGTGTGTGTGTGTGTATACTCATATACACATCCAAAATATTCAGGTAGGAGAAAAGTCTAATTATTTAATATTCAGGAAAAAAAAGAATTTCCTTCTTTAAACAACAATTAAAAGGAGAAATCCTGAAACGACAATAAAATAAATCCATATACTCAGAGAGAAGCACTGTCAACTCCTTGATTTTACTTTTCCTTCTGAATTTTTAAATCATTGTGAAATATTTCAAATATAAAGAAGCATATAGGCTTTTTTCTTTTTGAGCAATAAAGAACTACATTGACAGATACAAATGGAATCCCCTGGGTGCCTACCCCTATTCTGTTAGCTTCTTTCTCTTCTGAAAGATAACCACTCTCCTTAATTCTCATGCTGAATTTAATACTTTTGATGTCTATGTATCCGTCTTTAAGCTGTAAGTAGCAAATTTTTCACAATGTAAAATTTTATATAGATGGCTTTATGCTGTCTGTATCATTCTGCAATTGATATTTTACATATATATATACGGGTATATATATATATATATGTACACGTATATATATATATATGCACTACTCTCTCAGCTTCATTAAAAGTGCTGGATGATATTCCATTATATAAATGTATCACAGTTGATCCATCCTTCTGATATTTAAACCATTTCCAAGTTTTTACTCCCATGTAAAAGCTGCAATAAGTATTCTTGTACATGTTTTCTTGCACTCATGTGTTAAAATTTCTCTAGAATGTTGTATTGGAGAGCACAAATATCTTCTGCGTTCCCAGATGATGCCAAAATGTGTTTTCTCAAGCAGTGGTATCAATTTACCCTCCCATCAACAGGCATGAGTGTTACCCTTGTTCCATGTTCTCATCAAAACTTGGCACTGCCATAATTTTGAATTTTCATGAATGTGGTGGATGTGAAACTTTATCTCATTTTTGTTTTAATTGGCATTCCACAAATGTTAATGAGGTTGAGCACATTTTCATATATTTACTATTATTCAGGTTTTCTTTCCTGTGAATTGCCAGTTCATTTACATGAACATACTTCATTGCATTGATTATTTTTCTTATTGATTTGTAAGCAATTTAAATGACATGCTGGATAGGTACCATTTGGGTGTATAACTTTGCAAGTATCCATGTATCTATAATCAGTACATGGTTTGCTTTTTTTTTTTTTAATAAAAAACAATATTTTTAGAGCAGTTTTAGGTTCACAGCAAAATTGAGAGGGCAGTACAGAGATTTCCCATTTACTTCCTGCCCCTACACATGTATAGCTTTACTCATTATTAACAATCCCCTCCAGAGTGGTACATCTGTTATACCTGATGAGCCTACATTGATGCATCATAATCATTCAAAGTTTATCATTTACCTTCAGATTCACTCTTGGTGCTGTACATTCTATGGGTTTGGAGAAAAGTACAATAACATATATTCCTGATTTTCATTATCATACAGAGCATTGTAACGACCTTAAAAATCTCTTGCTTGACTATTCATTCCTCTCCCTCACTTTAATCTTGGCCAACATTTTTTCAAAAAATTTTTTATTGGAGTATAATTGCTTCACAATGTTCTGTTGGTTTCTGCTGTACGATAAAGTAGATCAGCTATATGTGTACAAATTCCTGTTGCTCCGTGGCCTCGTCAGCATCTGGTATTGTCAGTGGTCTGGATGTTGGCCATTCCAATAGAAATGTAGTGGTATCTCATCATTTTGGTTTGCATTTCCCTAATGTCATATTATGTAGAGCATCTTTTCATTTGTTTAGTCGTCATTTGTATATCTTCTTTGGTGAGATACTTGTTAAGACCTTTGATTCACTTTAAAATCAGGTTATTTGTTTTATTGTTAACAGTTCTATGTATATTTTGGATAACAGTCCTTTATCAGAAATGTCTTTTGCAAAAATTTTCTCCCAATGCGTGTCTTGTCTTTGTAGTCTCTTGACACTGTTTTTTTTCTTTTCAGAGCTGAAGTTTTAAATTTTAACGAAGTCCAATTTATTAATTATTTCTTTCACCAATTAGGTCTTTGATCTTGCATTTAAAAAGTCATTGCCACACCCAAGTTTGTCTAGGTTTTCTTCTATGTTATCTTCAAGGAGTTTTATAGTTTTGTGTTTTCCATTTAGTTCTGTGACACATTTTGAGTTAATTTTGGGGAAGGATATTTATGTCAGTTAAATCTGAATTTCATATAGCAATGAGTAACTTTTTAGTGTAAGCATGTCACAAATATTGTATGGGACATATACTAAACTTGTTTGTTATTTTTCTGAAAATCAAATTTAATTGGGTGGCCTGCAATTTATCTGGCAATGCCAGTTTGAATGCAGAGGGAAAAAAAGTCGTGGAATCACAGTGGTTCTGACAGAAAGTTCCTTTCAGTGGTTCTGAAAGGTTCTGGAAGTAATGTATATCATTACCAAATACATTTCAATGGCCAAAGAAGTCCAATGACCAAGCCTAGTGTCAGTAATTCAGAGAAGTATTATCATTTTAAAGGTAGGGAAACCTCATAAGAAGCAAAAACTTTGTTGAATACAACTACAACTTGCCATATGTACACAACCATTAATTTTTTCTGACAGTCCAAAGTTAATCAATGCCTTATATGTCTACTTTTTCACACACAACACTCAGAACTTAGCATGCCTTAAGTTTATCCATTGCATATTCTTCATCTTGTTTGTGTTGTCTGAAGTTTTATTTTTATCTTCTAAAATAAGCAAAATACAATTTTAAAATAAAAGTTATTAGTTAATTAAATTTATCAGCATAGTTTATAAGGTTTGTGTTTGTCAATGCCCTTCTTTATATGGGTTTGCTTTTCTTCTTGATGAAACATATCTTTTAATAGTTCTTGAGGTTGATGAGGAAGTGTCTCTTCGTACTTTTGTGTCTAAAAATATCTTAATTTTTCTTTCACTCAAATAATTGTTAACTGTTTGTAAAATTTTAAATTAATGGTATTTTTCCTTATTAGTGTGAAGAAATTACCCTATTATTTCTGGAACCAATATTGCTGAAGAGAGTATTGCTGTAGACTATTTTTTTTTCAGTAGCTTTTAATATTTTTAGTTATCATTAATGTTACACAATTTTACCACATTTTGCCTAAAAGGTAGATTTATCTTTATTTATCCTGCTTGATATTCAAATCTCAAATGTTAAGATTCAGTTTCTTATCCAATCATAGTAAATTCTTAGCTCTTATTCTTTCAGATATTGCTTCTCTACTATTATCTCTTTCTCTCTCCTTCTGGAATTATTATATGATCTTTGGAGGCTTGACAACCTATCTTTCATGTCTCTTATCTCCTCTCCCAGTTTTTCAGATCTTTGTCTCTTTATGCTATGTTTTCGATGAGATCCCCAGCACATTATAGTGAACCAATATTCTCTTTGTGTTAACTTAGAGTTGATTCTATCTTTTGCATTTCTTTCCTTTATGACTGTATTTATTTTTTATATTCAATATTTGTAACTACAGTTGACCCTGAACAACTCAGGTGTTAGAAGATTGTTTCTACTGTGTAGAAAATCCACATTTAATACTACAGTTGACTTTCTTTATCCCAAGTTCTGTATCCTTGGATTCAGAACCACCTGTGGATTATGCAGTACTGTGATACTTATTAGAGGAAACTTTTTGCTCCTTTTACCTCCCAGGAACAGACTCCCAGCTGTTACTATGTACTCCAGGATCCAGAGCCAATTGCATCTTTGACTTTAACCACACTCATAACTTTACATTTGTTGTGTTTCTAGTACATCTTGTTGTTGAGCTCAACAATGTCTTTCCAGTAGTTATTTTTATATGGAAAGTCATTGTTCTGGTCTTGAATCAGATGGTTCCATCAAATGTACAGAAGTCATTGAGATTCTTTTCTGTTTGTACACATTTATATATTTTTCCCTCTAAGAGATACTCTTTATGGCCTGATATTTCCCTCCAGTCTCTTTGCCAATTGTACTTCTATGTAAATGGACACATTTCTACAGCGTGTTTTTTTTTTTTCTGGAATAATCACATGTAGTCACAATATACTATCCTTTATATATATAGCTGAATTTAATCTGCTAGAATTTTGTTGAGGATTTTTCTATGTTCAAGAGAAATGCTTACCTGTTGCTTTTGCTCTCTTTTCTTCTTTTGGCATTTTTTATAGTTTACTTTATTTACCTGTTTATACATAACCTTGTTCCAGAAAAAGTCTAAGGTGGGTTGAAAGAAACCATAAACTACACTAAGTAATTACAACAGAAGAATCAGAAATGAAACTATGCAAACTGCTTATACAATCCTACTCATTTGCTCTGGATGGACCACAAATTTCGCTCTAACCTTTTAGCAGGCAGTCAGAAAAGGAAACATAATTAGTTACATCATTTACAGTGTCCATAAAACAAAAACAAACCAATTACCCAAGCGAAGCACTGCTTTTTCTACTATTAAGACCAGAAAGAAGTTCCTCTTAAGAGGCTTCATGAAGAGGTCAGTGTATGACCTCAGCGTATGAGGTCAGTGTTCTCAGTAACAACCTGATGGGAGACTCAAAGATGGATTTCACAGGGCTCCCTCTTCGACACAGGCAGATGGCATCACAGCAACTTGAAAACCAGGAAACATGATATTATCACAAGTCTGGGGGTTGAGGGCAGAACACAATATAATACGGTCCAGGTACTCCATTCTCTGCTTGGCAAAGCCAGATACATTTTAGAACAAGAGAGTTGAACCCAGTACCCAGAGTGACTCCAGAGAAGTCCCGAAACCCCTAAAATTCTCTGCAACATTTTCAGAACAGCTGAAATGTTTCTTCTTGACAGAGAAAAACACAGGTTTTTATCAGATACTCAATGTACCCAGGTGATACACACAAATTAGAAACCATTTCTTTAGATAATCTAGAGAATTAAGCAGACTACAAATTATACACGCTATTCAAATACTTTTCTTACAACTTAGCTATTTCCTCCCCTTCTGCAAAAAGAACTTTTTTTGTTGCCATTTGGTGCCTTGGCTCAGGTTGCGTCCGGGCTGCAGGAAGAGGCTGGAGTGGAGGAAGAGGCTGGAGTGGAGATCTCGAGGCCAGGGAAGGCAGAGGGGCCCCACAGAGGCAGCCGGGCTTCGGAGGCTCCTAGTCGCACTGGAAGGAGAGCTTCTGGAAGAGATGCTCGCCCAGCCCAGGAGGCAGCTCAGCCTGAGGGCTGGTCATCTTGCGCAGGTTGGCCAGGTGGTCACCCATCTTCTTGAGGAGCACCGTCTCCTCCTCCAGGAAGCGGCGCACCAGGAACTTGCAGAGCTGGGCGTCAGCGCTCGCACAACCCAGGGCATGCAGATCCAATAGCGCCTGGGCTCTTCTCCAGGGCCATGGCATCCTCCATGGCATCCATGCTGGTATTCCACTTCTCTGGGGACAGAGTCTGTCCACTCTGGACCAGGGCGCCACCACCCTAGGACTTTTGCATCTTCAAGAGAAGCTGGGTGCCCTCCTGCTTCTCCTTAACCAACGCCCTGAAGAAGCGGCCCACACCATTCAGAGCCATTCCATTGCCTTCAAAGTAGAAACTCAGGGAGAGGGAGGCGGATGAGACGTCTAGGTACGGTTTGATCAGGCGGCTGGCCGCTGCCTCCAGCTCAGGAGAACTCTGTTGGATCTGGGTGCTCATGGTTAGTCAGGAGTGAGGAGGACTTCTCCACAAACTGTGCTGTGAGGCTGGTCTCAGAAGTCTCTTTTCCTCTTTGCAATATCTGTATTTGAAATTACAGTAATGCTGGCTTTGTAAAATGAATTGAGAAGTAGTTTCTCCTCGTCTGTTTTCTGAAACATATTTATGAATCAATGTGTTAGTTACTCAGTCATGTTGACTCTTTGCGACTCCATGGTCTGTAGCCCACAAGGTTCCTCCGTCCATGGTATTTCTCAGGCAAGAATACTGGAGTGGGTTTCCATTTCCTTCTCCAGGGGATCTTCCCAATCCAAGGACTGAACCTGGGTCTCCCGCATTGCAGACAAACTCTTTATCATCTGAGCCACCAGGGAAGCCCTTCTGAAACATGCTTTTTGGTTGATACACTTTCTTAATTAAATGTTGGAATACAGCAATGAAGCCATCTGGGCCTGGATTTTAAATGTGGGTACATTTTAAATTATAAAGTAATTTTATTTGATAGTTACAGGACTATAAAAATTTTAAAATTTCTTCTTGAGATACTTTTGGTAGCTTTAGATTTGTTTAAAATTTATTGTTACAGTTGGTTACTATATGAACTTGTTATAATTTTAATGTCTGTAGGACTTGCAGTGATACTCATCTTGCATTCTTGATACTGATAATCTATATTTTTTCCCTTTTGCCTTGATCAATACAGATTTGCCAAATTAATTAATCTTTTAAAAGACTCAGATTTTGGTTTCATGATGTTCTCTATTTGTCATTTTTCCCTTTCATTGATTTCTGTCTTATTGTTATTATTTCCTTCCTTCTTGCTATTTTGGGTTTAATTTACTCTTATTCTCTAGTTTCTTAATTTGAAAACTTAGACAAATAGCTTTGGATCTTGCTCCTTTTTATGTAAGCATTTAATAATGTAAATTTCATTTTAGTGAAAGTGTTAAGTCATTCAGTCAAGTCTAACTCTTTGGAACCCCATGGATTGTAGCTCACCAGGCTTCTCTGTCCATTGAATTTTCCAGGCAAGAATACTGGAGTGGGTTGCCATTCTTTTCTCCAGGGTTATCTTCCCCATCCAGGGATCAAACTCAGGTATCTTGCACTGTAGGCAGATTCTTTATCTTCTGAGCCACCAAAATTTCATTTTAAGTGTTACTTTAATTATATATTAAAGGTCTTAATATATTTTGCTGTCAGTTTTACTCAGTTAAACATTTTCCAATTTCCTTTATGATAGCTTATTTGACCCATGAATTATTTAAAATATATTTTAAAATTTCCAAATGCTTTATTTCCAAATTTGGCATTATCCATATATTTTTATTAAGATTTTCAATTTAACTCCATTTTGTTCAAAAAGAACCTCTGTATGATTTCAGTGCTTTAAAATAAATGAAGCAGATTTCTGACCAGGAATGTAGTCTAGCAAATGTTTCACGAATATTAGAAAAGAAAGTATATTCTGCTGCTGTTCTATAAATCCCAGTTAGTTCAGGTTAGCTTGATAGAATTATTTAGGTCTTCTAGGAAATCAGTCCTGAATATTCACTGGAAAGACTAATGCTAAATGTGAAACTCCAATACTTTGGCCACCTGACGCAAAGAACAATTGACTCATTGGAAAAGACCCTGATGCTGAGAAAGATTGAAGGCAGAAAGAGAAGGGGATGACAGAGGATAAGATGGTTGGATGGCATCACCCACTCAATGGACATGAGTTTGAGCAAGCTCTGGGAGTTGGTGATGGACAAGTATTCCTGACTTGCTATAGTCCATGGGGTCACATGACTGTGACTGAACCGAACTCTGATGATTTAGGGCTTCCCTGTTAGCTCAGCTGGTAAAGAATCCACCTGCAATGCAGGAGACCCCAGTTCAATTCCTGGGTTGGGAAAATTCACTGGAGAAGGGATAGACTATCCACTCCAGTATTCTTGGTCTTCCCTCTTGGCTCAGCTGGTAAAGAATCTGCCTGTAATGCTGGAGACCTGGGTTCCATCCCTGGGTTAGGAAGATCCCCTGGAGAAGGGAGCAGCTATCCACTCTAGTATTCTGGCCTGGAGAATTCCATTGGATCAGAAATTCCATGGGGTTGGAAAGACTCAGACACAAATGAGTGACTTTCACTTTCTGATGATTTGGTCAATTTTATAAAATAATTCTTATTTGTGCCTGGTAATATTTCTTTTCATATTATTCATGAGGTTCTCAAGGCAAGAATACTGAAGTGGTTTGCTGTTCCCTTCTCCAGTGGACCACGTTTTGTCAGGATACTCCACCATGACCCATCTGACTTGGGTGGCCCTACACAGCATGGCTTATAGTTTCATTGGGCTAGACAAGGCTGTGGTCCATATGATCAGTTTGGTTAGATTTCTGTGATTGTGGTTTTCATTCTGTCTGCCTTCTGATGGATAGGGATAAGAGGCTTATGGAAGCTTCCTGATCCCTATCATCTTGCATATTGGTTTCCTTTATGTGGTCAAAATCAGGTGTATTGAGAACTGTGGTTTTGTTCAGTAATGAAGATGGGTGATTTCCATCCAATTCTTTCTCTTCAGTTACTACTGGTTCTTTTAAATTATCTTTTTTTAATTTGCATAAACAGCACTTTTGTCTTTTATAAATTCAGGTTCCTTTTCTGACTTAGGTTGCTGAGACCTTGCAAACAACTTTTGAGAAACATCAAGAGCCCCTTGTTGCAAGCATGCAACTGAACCACAACTGTCTGCTTCTAGCACTGTGACTGCTACAGATGAATCAGAATCAGTTGTTTAGGTGGTAGCATGTTCTAGATTTTCTTTTTCTGTTAAAGGAATTCTTTCATTGACTCTTTTTTTTCATGAGGCTGCTCAGAGTTACTGCATTCTTGCAACTTTGCATGTATTTCAGTCCTACTATCAGTAACCTGAAGAACTTCAGATAATGGTGGTGTCAGGGGTATTGTCTGTTTGAATGGAGGGCTCAGGACCTCTTCAAGAAACTCATTAAAGTTGTCTTCATTGGCAAATAATCTTTCCTCCAAACAATCATTTAAGTGCTCATCTCACACGCTAGCAAAATAATGCTCAAAATTCTCCAAGCCAGGCTTCAACTGTATGTGAACTATGAACTTCCAGGTGTTCAAGCTGGATTTAGAAAAGCAGAGGAACCAGAGATCAATTGTCAACATCTATTGGATCATCAAAAAAGCAAGAGAGTTCCAGAAAAACATCTACTTTTGCTTTATTGACACCAAAGCCTTTGACTGTGTGGATCACAGCAAACTGTGGAAAATTCTTAAAGAGATGGAAATACCGGCCACCTGACCTGCCTCTTGAGAAATCTGTATGCAGGTTAGGAAGCAACAGTTAGAACTGGACATGGACCAACAGACTGGTTCCAAATCGGGAAAGGAGTACATCAAGGCTGTATATTGTCACCTTGCTTATTTAACTTATATACAGAGTACATCATGAGAAATGCTGGACTGGATGAAGTACAAGCTGGAATCAGGATTGCTGGGAGAAATATCAATAACCTCAAATATGGAGGTGACACTACCCTTATGGCAGAAAGTGAAGAGGAACTAAAGAGCCTCTTGATGAAAGTGAAGGAGAGTGAAAGAGTTGGCTTAAAACTCAACATTCAGAAAACTAAGATCATGGCATCTGGTCCCATCCCTTCATGGTAAATAGATAGAAGAAAAAATGAAAACCAGTGAGAGACTTTATTTTTTGAGTCACCAAAATCACTGCAGATGGTGATTGCAGCCATGAAATTAAAAGATGCTTGCTCCTTGGAAGGAAAACTATGACCAACATAGACAGCATATTAAAAAGCAGAGACATTACTTTGCCAACAAAGGTCCATGTGGTCAAAACTATGGTTTTTCCAGTCGTCATGTATGGATGTGAGTTGGACTATAAAGAAAGCTGAGTGCTGAAGAACTGATGCTTTTGAACTGTGGTGTTGGAGAAGACTCTTTAGAGTCCCTTTGACTGCAAGGAAATCCAACCAGTCCAGCCTAAAGGAAATCAGTCCTGAATATTCATTGAAAGGACTGATGTTGAAGCTGAAACTCCAATACTTTGGCCAACTGATGTGAAGAGTCAACTCATTGGAAAGATTGAAGGCAGGAGGAGAAGGGGACAACAGAGGATGAGATTGTTGGATGGTATCACTGACACAGTGGACATGAGTTTGAGTAGGCCCCGGGAGTTGCTGATGGACAGGGAAGCCTGGCATGCTGCAGTCCATGGGGTCACAAAGAGTTGGGCATGACTGAGCCACTGAACTGACTGAATATTCCTTATTGCAAATTCTCTTTTGTTTGATAAAAATATAGCCATTCCAGATATCTTTTGCTTGGTGCTTCATGATGTAC
The DNA here is from genome assembly GCA_007570785.1 of Antilocapra americana. Taxonomy (NCBI): domain Eukaryota; kingdom Metazoa; phylum Chordata; class Mammalia; order Artiodactyla; family Antilocapridae; genus Antilocapra; species Antilocapra americana. Next base: position 9,354,304 of record ML663010.1, read on the forward strand.
CACTTTCTGGCAATTTATTTTTAATTCACCTGTGTCTTTTTACTTAAATTATGTTTCTTTAGACATAGTTTAGTTGTGTCTTACCTTCTTATCTATTTTGAAAGACTCTGCATTTTAAGTCAAGTGATTAGACCAGTTACATTTAATATCATTATCAATTTGATATGTTTAAATATACTATCCTGTAATTTATATTTATGCCATGTCTTCTTTGTTCCTCTTTTTCTCTTTTTCCTTGTCTTGCCTTATTTTTTGTTAAATGATTGTTTTTAGGATTTAATTTTATCACTAATACTATTTTACTATTTATACTTCTTGGGCTTTAGTTTTAGTTTTCATTTCTCTTCATTCTTTAAAGTAGATCCAACTTTTCTTCTAGTTTCAATGTCCTTCCACTTGGTAAACATCCTGTATCAATTCTTATAGTGTAGATATGACGGCAATAACAGCTTTGGTTTGCATAGAGGTGGTATTGAAATTCATAAAACTGAATGAGATCATCTGAGGTGTTAATGTAAATGTAGAAGATATTTTAAGATACAGTGGTCATGGTTTTACCAGTGTATCCAACCTTGAAGTGTTGGAAATTGCCTTCCTCTTTGTTACTACTGTTAGTACCTAGACTGTAGTCACTTTCTGTGTTACTGCAAGTAAGAGGGGTTCCTGATCCAGGCCCTACCCTTTGGAAGACTTTACTCTGGCCCTTGTCTGGTTAGGACATCTGGTCCCTGAGACCAAAGGAAGGAGCTCATCTGAAGCCCATATCCTTCTCTCAGCACCATGCTTCTAGACCCAGTAATTCCCTGTTCAAGAGGTCTTGAACTTGCTTCTGGGCATTGCCCAGCCTTCTTCCCTAGTAAGGATTGTTCCTGAGTATAAACTCTGCCCCTGGGAGAGTTACTCAATGGGCACCACTTTGTGAGAAGTATAGGGCAGCTTGAATGCGTGGGCTAGGATATCTACATTTATGTGTATCAAGACACTCTTGGTGTAGGATGGAGTCAGGGGGAGGAGGGTTCCTGGAAAATAGTAGGGACTGGTTTTTCTTGAGCACCATATTGCAAAGTGCTGGAGAATTCCAAACTTGAATCTAGTCTTCTATGCTGTTCTCAGGGTTTATTTGTCAAGGTAGAAGGCTAGAACATATTTTAATTAACTGTATATGATTATAATTTACAAATTTTAAAAATTTAAAAATATGGTGTGTTGATCTTCATTTTAAATTTTGCTTTGATTTTACCTAAGTGTACATCCACCCAAGATACCTTGTCCTCCAACCCAGCACAGTTGGGGCAGACAGCACTTGGGATCTATTCCTTATGGAAGGAGCAGGGAGAAGTTAACCATTTCACACTAACTCCTTGCCTGCAGAGCTGGATAGTTGGTGTTATCCAACATGACCAAATCAAGTTACATAGTTCGGGGCTTTTTATTTCATGCCAGATCAGTGGGTTCATAGTGCTAAGGAAGCTTGAAAAGGTCTTGGTCTTGGCTACCTGTCCAAAACGCTGTGAACTTGTGGTTTGGCATGGTTGATTTTTTTAAAAAACTCTTCTCTGGGTAAACCAGTTTGAAGTTCTTTTCTGACGTTATTGCGGTTTCTAGTCTGGCACAATCTGGTTATAACCTTGCCACAGAAGTAAACTGTGGCCAAATTGAGATTTTACCAAGCACAAACCCATCAAGCTGAATAAAACATATTGCTTGCCCTCACGTAGTTTGCATACATAGATAACAGAATTATAAAATAAACACCATAATTGGAGATACCAAGTGGGAACAAGGAGCAGTAAAATCATTTCCAGACCATGGGAGACCGCAGGGACAAAACCTTTGGGAAAGGAGTAGGATCCTGATACGTTGACAGATAGAGGTGGAGGGGGATAAATGAGTGATAAGGACAGATCAGGCAGAGGGAACAAGTTGAGCCCAGTATTACTGTGGAACTGTTTTCGGGAACAAGGATTGGTCCTTTGCTGCTGTTGCAGAGTTGGTGAGAGGTAGCAGAGGGTATATTCACCAGCCGCTTTCTTGTTTCAGAGCCTTCCTACCTGGGATGCTCTTCCCACATGCACATAACACTTCATTATCTTGTAGGGCTCCTATCCCTCCTTTGTAACATTTATCACAATGTAATTAAGTATCATGTAATTACTTGTTAATATTTGCTCCCCTTTGCTAACATATTCCACAAAGACTGAGATCATGAAGATATTCCCTCTTCTGGGCATGGAGTCTTGCCTATGATAGGCACTCAAAAAGTACCTGGATAATGAATAATGTATGAATGAATGAGTTAACAGAGAATCGACGCACTCATTAATAATGCATTAATTGAATAGTAAGGCTGGAAGCGTGGGTTGCAGTTAGATCGTGGAGGTACCTGAATGACATGCTAATGAGTTTGGACTTCATTTGGTAAATAAAGATGTTTTATTTATTTCTTTATTCACACTCAAATATCCATTCAAGTGTTTATTTTGTGTCTGGCATTGTGTTAAATACTGAACGTAAAACAATCATTAAAACACTCTGCCAGGATCTTGCAGAACAGTAGGAGGAAGCAGATAAGCAAATCACTACAATAAAAAATGTGGGAGATCTTTATTAGACGTGTGTTCCAAGTATTTGAGAACACAGACAATGGGTTCATTTATTTTGCTTTTGGAGGGGGAGAGAGAGACAGTGAATGTTACCCAGAAGAGATGACATCTCAGTGAGAAATTTAAGGCTAAGTGAGGGTTCTCCATCTGACAAAGAGATGGAAATATGTTATGGAGATTTCTATTTCCAGAAATATAGAGGATTGGATAATGTAAAATCCTTCTGACAAAAAAAAAAAAAAAGGAAGGAGGGGGAAACTGAGGAATGCTGGATAAAAGGTAAAGTAAAAAAAAAAAAATTAAACAATCCAGCAGATTTTTCGAGAAAAGAACACCTCAGAGGCTAAATCCAAAGTTGCAATACAGTCCAAAAGAGTTAAGCACTAAATCTGGCAGTTTCTCCAATAACTTATAACCTAAAGTGTTTTGTTTGTTCTTGAAAACTATCCTTGTAACACATGAGGAGGAAGACAGGACTTGAGACTGCTCAGAGTAGGAGTCAGAACAGAGATTCCTATACAAAATCAGGACCCCAAGAGGGCTGCTCCCTCGGAGAAACAATATCTAGGAAAATAAGATCCACCCAGTAAGCAGGTTGGCAAGGAGCAAGGTGTGTTTCAGCTATGACTCTGAGTAAAGAAAAAAATTGCTTCCTCCAAGAGTTTCTATTCATAAGTAAGTCATCATATGAACGTGGATTCAAATTCATACTACCTGTGTGTTTACAAAAACACTTCAAACCAAATATCAAAAGTAGTTCCTGAGTTCATTCTCTTGAGTAACTGGCAGGAGAAAATACTAATCTTCTGTGGTGGTTTGCCATTTAAACCCAAGCACAAAGAACACCCATAGGTAATCTTTTAATATTGTGTAAATAAAACTTCCAATATACATGAGAAAACAAGCCACAATAAATGAGAAATAGGCCCATACTTGGCTCATACTGAATAAAAATTAAATATTAAAAGTATGATGAATGGTAGAGACAAACTTATTTGCAAAGCATAAATAGAATCACAGACATAGAGAACAAACTTATGGATACTAAGAGGGGAAGGAGGGGTGGGATAAATTGGGAAATTGGGATTGACTTAAACACACTACTAAATATAAAATAGATAACTAATGATAACCTACTGTATAGCACAATGAACTCTACTCAGAGCTGTGCAGTGACCTAAATAGGAAGGAAATCTAAAAAAGAGTGGATATATATGTACATATAACTGATTCATTTGGCTGTACAGCAAACTAACACAACATTGTAAAGCAACTATAAAAATTAATTAAAATATTTTTAAATGTGGTGACTGAATGTGATGAGCAGGCAGATTTGGATAATAATAAAATAGAACTTCTAGAAATTAAGAAAACAGCAATGAGTCAAAATCCTTATAGAATTAAAGACAGATCTAAAGAAATTGTCTTAACACATTCTTTTTTTTTTAATTTTCTTTACTTTATTATGTTGGTTTTGCCATACATTGACATGAATCCGCCATGGGTATACATATGTTCCCCCTCCAGAACCCCCCTCCCTCCCCCCTCCCGATTCCCTGCCCCTGGGTCATCCCGGTGCCCCAGCCCCGAGCATCAAACCTGGGCTGGTGATTGATTTCACATATGATAATTAACATGTTTTAATGCCATTCTCCCATATCATCCCACCCTTGCCCTCTTCCACAGAGTCCACGAGACTGTTGTATACATCTGCGTTTCTTTTGCTGTCTCACATGCAGGGTTCTCGTTACTATCTTTCTTAATTCCATATATATGGGTTAGTATACTGCATTTTTGTTTTTCCTTCTGGCTTACTTCACTCTGGATAATAGGCTCCAGTTCCATCCACCTGAGTAGAACTGATTCAAATGAATTTTTTTTTAATGCTGAGTAATATTCCATTGTGTATATGTACCACAGCTTTCTTATCCTTTCGTCAGTTGATGGGCGGCATCTAGGTTGCTTCCATTGACTGAGGGATTTTTTCAGAAACTAATGTCTTTGGTTGACAATTTACTATGTAGGTGAATATTGAAATGTCTCTGGTCAACAAGGTTTGGGTAACAAAGGACATATTAACACATCTCTGGTCAGTAAGTTGTAAATAGCCTACAGAGATCAAGATGTGGAAAACATGAAAAAAGTATAGAGACACAAAAGGATGAAAGGGGAAACTGAGTTAGTGATACATTGGGAAAAGCTAACATGTCTAACTAGAGTTGCAGTACAAGAGAATAGAAAGATTTGTAGAAAGCAATATTAAGAAGATATTGAGAATTAAAATTTTTCCATATTTTAAGAATTAAACCAATTAGATTCAGAGAGTTCAATTTCAGTAAATTACAAGCAGGATAAATATAAAGAAATTAACAGCTAAAATTGCTGTAGTAAATTTCAAAGAATCCAGGAATTAGAAAAGACAGCAGGAATTAAAAATAAATAAAGAAGGTCTTTAAAACAGTTAGAAATAACAAAAGAGGATCAAACTGAGATGCAGCAAAAGCTACGATGATGATAAGACAAAGATGAAGTTGTAGACAGAATGGAACAAAATTATAAATACCAAAGAATACATATCAACAAAACCATTTATGAAGGAATTACAGTTCTGAACCGCTCTGTGACCATTAATAACAACAAATCAGGAGTTAAAATTTTACCCCCAAATAAAAAGAAATTTGATACAGATGGCTTTACAAGAAATTCTATCAAACATATTCAAGGAACCCATCATTTTAATTCTCATTTAGAGGGTAGGCTAAAAGGTAATACTCATCAATTGATTTTATGAAGCTGGTATAGCCATTAATACCAAAACCAGGTACATGCAGTATGAGAAAGAGAAGTACAACTAATTTCACTCAGCGTGGAGGCAGTACTTTAGTAAATCGCATGAATAAGAACGCTGCTGCTGCTGCTAAGTCACTTCAGTCGTGTTCGACTCTGTGCAACCCTATGGACAGCAGCCCACCAGGCTCCTCTGTCCACAGGATCCTCCAGGCAAGAATACTGGAGTGGGTTGCCACTTCCTTCTCCCTGAATAAAAATGACTTGACTCTATACCATGAATGCAAAGCTAATTTAACATTAGGAAAAAAATATAACTCATCACATTAAAAGATTAAAAAAGAACTTATATCTTTAATAGATACTGAACAAGAATAGGTAAAATTTAACACATAGTCTTGTAAAAATATCTTATTAAATTTAGTCTACACGCAAATTCCTTATCCTAAAAAAAAGTTTATCAAATTAAATCTACAACCTAGATCCTATTTAATGGTAAAATCAAGAACAAGACAAGGCTGTCCATCATCACCACTTCTAACGAACCTTCTACTGGAGGTCCTTACAAGATGGTAGGTCAGTAAAAACAAATTTAAAAATATATATGTAAGTATTACTACTAGTCAATGATATGATTGTCTGGGATTTCTGGTGACTCAGGAGTGAAGAACCTGCCTGCCAAGCAGGAGATGTGGGAGACACAGATTCAATCTCTGGATTGCAAAGATCCCCTGGAGAAGGAAATGGCAACCCACTACAGTATTCTTGCCTGGGAAACTCACAGACAGAGGAGCCTGGTGGGCTACAGTCCATGGAGTCGAAAAAGAGCTGGACAGAATTTAGTGACTAAACAACAACAACAAAATCTTTGTCTCCCAGAAAACCCGAAAGTATTTACTCATGAATTACTAAAATTAATGAGAACATTAAAAAATGTTGCTGTGTTTAAGTATTTAAAAATTTTTAAAGATAATATATAAATAATACTATATAATTTCAGAGTAGCAGAAAATGTCTTAAATAAGACACAAAAAGCAAAACCCTTTAAAATCTATTAATATAGTATATTAAAAGTAAAATATGTTCACTGAAAGGCATAATAGAGTGAAACGCCAGCCACAAAATGAGAAAAAAAAAATATGCTATACATATAATCCACAAAGAATTGGTAGCCAAATTATCTCATATATAAAGAGCTTGCATGAATCAATAAAATAGATGATCCAACAGTAAAATTGGAAACTATGCATAGGGGTTTTACTGAAGTGGCAACACAATGGCCAAAATCCATGAAAAGTCACTCAGTCTTATCAGTTATCAGGAAAATACAGAATACAGATGAAAATCACACTGAGACAATATTTTACTCTACTAGACTGGATAAAATAAAAACTTTCACAAAGCTAACTTTTACTAGAAAGTAGAGCAAGAAATTTTTTTCTCTTTTTTTTTTTTCACAGTTTCTCAGGATAGCTATCTCAGTTGATACCACGTTATCTAACAAAGATGAAAATGCTCTTCACTAGAGGAAACAGAAATGCTGCTTCTAGATGTATAACATAGAGAATGTATTACTCATGGGCCCCACTAAAACATGGATAGAAGTATTTATAAGTAAAAGTGGCTTCTAAGGGTTTAGCTTTCATAGAAATTTGAGAATAGATAGTTAAAAAAAGGGAAAAAAGATACCAGTTGATAGCTTTTGTGTACTGATGACAATGCCTCTTACATGGGCTTTAGGGACTGGCAGACTGGGCTTGAATCCTGGCCCTCCTGTTTGCTGTGTGCTTGTGTCCGAATCTTTGCGACCCAATGGACTGCAGCCTGCCAGGCTCTTCTGCCCATGGGATTCTCTAGGCAAGAATACTGGAGTGAGTTTCCATTTTCTTCTTCAGGGATCTTTCTGACCCAGGGATCAAGCATGTATCTCTTATACCTCCTGCATCGGCAGGTGAATTCTTTAACATGAGTCCCACCTGGTAAGCTGTTTTGACCTTGGGCAAGCTGTTTATACTCTGGAAGCCTTGGTCTGTGCCTCTGTAGACTGAGGATATGAGACCTATCTTGAAGATTGTGGTGAGAATTAGATATACTACAGACAAAACACCCAGCACATGGTAATGTTCCATGGATATCAACTACTATTATTGTTCCTCCCTTGAACAGACTGGACATGACCTACTAAAAGGGAAAGGAGAAGAAAGGAGACAGCTACTTACATTCCCAATGTCTCAGTCATTCTCTAAGAGGAGGACAGATAAAATCTTTAGGGCTGGGAAAATTGAAATTAGGAAAGAGTATTCTCTCCAGGTAAAATGTGAAGTGCAGGCATGAGGATGTAGGGACTCAGGACCTGCATCTGAGTCCTGTCTCCACGTACTGGATCTATCTTTTGAGCTTCTAGATCTTAGTTTATTCTACTAAAAGGAAATAATAAAAAGGAATTCTAAAAAGGAAATAATTCTAGAAATGAAATAATAATAATGTACCAGACTCCTTTAAGGATTTGGAGAGAAAATATACAGAAAGGGTCCAATCTAAAAGGTTATACAGAAGTCTTTTGCTTTGCTTTAAAATTTATTTTTAATTGCAGGACAATTGCTTTACAAGGCTATGTTGGCTTCTGCTGTACAACAACATGAATCAGCTGTAAGTATATATATGTCCCCTCCCTCTTGAACCTCCTTCCCACCCCTCACCTCCATATACGAAAGTCTTAATAGTATTAGCAATGCCTCTTTCTGTTTTTCATCCTTCTCTTTATAGGATTCTCCTCTCTGAACTTTTTGGGCACCAAGCATTCTTGCTCTTCTATAGTTGCTGCTTCCTTGAGCTCTTCCTCTCATTCATTAAAAGTTACAGACCCCAAGTCCAGTATGTCAGGGTCACGGTGGAAAACTGGCTCATCTGATGAACCAATTTGTATTCATCTATCAATAGATAGGGACTTTCTAGGTGGTGCTAGTGGTAAAGAACTTGCTTGCCAATGCAGGGAACATAAGAGATGCAGGTTCAATCCCTGAGTTGGGAAGGTCCCCTGGAGGAGGGCATGGCAACTCACTCCAGTATTCTTGTCTGGAGAATCCCATGGACAGAGGAGCCTGGCAGGCTACAGTCCACAAGGTCTCAAAGAGTCGGACATGACTAAAGATGAATGCATCAGTAGATAAACACGGATACTCCCACTCCTCCTCCATCTTGTTGTCATGCTGGCTATTAAGTAGGCATTTTAAAGATGAACCTTCAAGAGGGAAAATCCTTTAATAGAAACACTGAAAAGTGCTGAAAATTTTAGGTGCTCATGGAAGACAGTTGGGTGAGAGTCAATGTATCAAATAAAACTTCACATGATACCCCTGAGGTATCTTCTTCATCCATTCATCTTGTCAACTTAAAGACTTCTCAATCTCCAAGTAAAGTTTGATAAAGCTTCTGGAATAAATGGGGACAGTTTCAGACAATGATATTAAAGATCAGTTACAAAGATGGTATCCTACTAGCAGTTTATGCTGCATGAAGAACTTTTGTATCTGTTGTCTTATTTGGTCTTAATATCAGTCCTCAAAGAAGGGACGTGAGATGGGGCTTTCAGCCCCATTTTGTAGATGAATAAGGTGAAGTACAGAAGTTTAAGGAAATAACTTGCATAAGATCCCACATCTCTTTAGTGGCTGAATTGAATCACACCTTTCTTGGGCTCCACCTCCCTATCTGGTCTCTGGAGTACTTGGTCACACCTACCACCTGGGCCATCCAAAAAAGATGGTGGGTGTGAGTTGCTAGGACCAGTTCCTCCTGTTAGTGCTTGGTATTCCTAATTCCTGGGAGAACTAATTGTCGTTGAGGATGGTGATGAAAAGACGAACAGCCAAACCAGAAGTCTAGAAAACTCATTGCAGACTGCTGGTCCTCATACATCCTAATACATACCAACATGGTACCACAATCTTGTTACTCTGGATGCAGAAAGACAAGTTTTCCATCATAGGCTGAGAGCAAGTGGTGAGGGCTACACCTGTATCCCTTCCATCTTCCCAAAGTTCCATCTTCCCATAGCCTCCTCAAAGTTTCTCCCATGGAGTGCAACAGGTGGTTTCCCCTTCCACTAGCAACTTTTGAAATAATAATTAGCCAGTCCTCCTAATGACTTAATAATCATGCCTTGCATGTCAAAGAACCTGGTGTTTTCAGGTCCCTTTCATAGTCATTAATTAATTCTTCACCCACCTGCCTGGAGCTATAGGTCACCTCAATCACCTTCAGGGTGTGGCTTAGTCACCAAGACAGAGCATGGATCTGCCGAAGGTCACCCAGCAGTGTCTGCAGCTCAGTCACCCCACCAGCCAGTGGAAATCAAGTTTATGAAGTCAGCCCTGCTCTCATACCTTCTTCCCCAGGGTCCAATGCTCTCCTACCGTTTAACTCTCCATTCCAGTTATCCTGGTAAAGCCTCCCATTCAGACTTCTGTGTCGTGATGCCCCAAGGGCTATGTTAAATAATGAGGCCATCCAATGCAATAATTTACATGAATGCATTACTGGTTAATAAGCCTTACATTATTCCCCCACAGGTAGGTGCATCTTATTTACTTATTTAGGCCACACCATGGGGCATGTGGGGATCTTAGTTCCCTTACCAGGGATTGAATCTGTGCTCCCTGCATTGTGAAGTCTTAACCACAGGACTGCCAGGGAAGTCCCAATATGCGCATTTTAACAGATGATATTCTGCTACTCTGAAGCTTTCATCCACAGGGATGAAGTTCTAATGGTAGAACTTCAGGCATCTGTCAGCATCAGTAGACAAACCATGTTAGCAATGGTGCTCTCTGGGCAGAAGTTCCTCACACAGCCCCACAGGCCATGTAAACATGAATTTTGTCCTGGTGCAGCCTCATGCCCCTTGTGTTGCTTGGACTTGGTCTTGGTCTAAGAGGAGCAACACACTTGGATGTAGGTGCAACACATTAATTAGCAGCTGGAAACCAGGTCTCCCTTAACCTTAATTAATTCCACCTTAAAGCTACATCCCTCAGACAGCCAAGCTGTGTGCCAAGCCAACCTCTACCTGGTATGATCTAGGCCAGCCCAGTGTGAGGTGACAGATTTGGGGAGACTCAGACACGTGACTCACTGGGGCTCAGTGTGTGCATTTGTGTGTGTGTCTTTGTGTGTTCTCATGCACACATGCTTGAGTATCTGTGTATGAGGCAGGGCAGCAAGGATGACACCTGCCCAAATCTTTCTAGCCAGGAGGCCTGTGGGAACCCAGCAAATGAAAACCCCATTAATGAACTGCAGAGAGAGGACAATGATAGTTGAATTTAATTTAAATCTGTTCTCAACTTTGTGTTCTAATGAGGAGCTTGGGAGGTGCAAGGGCTCCATTGTTAATTCCACAGCATTTACAAGGGGCTGAGGGGGAACTGAGTGGTTGCTGGAAGATCTCTTCTTTGTGTTGAAGTTATTAATATCAAGAAGGAACTGACCAAAGCTAGAAGTCAAGAGAACCAGGCAAAAGTGGAGGTGATTACAGCTTCAAAAAGCCATTTTGACTAGGAATGATTTTCTTGCAGATCCTTCTCCAAATGGAAGGTTTGAAGCAATTAATCTGGGTGGAAAAAATTGGCTATGGATTAGTGCAGCTGATGAAAGAAGATTCTGAAGCAAACTATCTTATCCTAGACTAAAAAAATCTCCTGTAGAATTTATATTTGTTCTGTCTTCTTTTTCGTCTTTTAGGGAAGCACTGACTTTGGGGTTGTGGATCAAATAAATTTGGGTTTTTATAAATTCACCCCTTCCAAGTTATATAGGTTGATTACATGACAATTCTCCAAGCCTCTGTTTTTCTCTGTAATAATTTGGCAGAGTTTCTGTAACGATTAAGCAACACAATAATAGTCATGATTCTTGTTTATGATATGCTCATTGTTAATATGTATTGACAATGTTTATATTTGTAGTATTAGTTTACAAATACCCTTGAGTTACAGAGCAGGAAACTAGGAGTTAGGAGGTAACATACAGGTGCTTAATAAATATTTATGTTCTCAAGATAACATATGCAAAGTAGTTCTATTTTGGTAAAACTGAAAGGTATTTGTGTGGAAATAAAATGGAAAGGAGACTAAAATATTGTGATTTATCTAGGAGGTAGGTCAGAACATAAATTTTTTCTTGTTTAGTAACCTGTATCTTCTAAAATGATTACTTATTACATTGTTAGGATGAAAAAAGTCATCCTTCACCATGGGGCAGAGGGTGTGGGTGGCAAGGATTAAAGGCTTTGCTCTCACCTGCTGCCTGCATCATCTGGGGTGGTTTGGGCTCAAAACCCTGTTCTATTCATTTAGCAAACCACCACCACAATCACATATGAGGTATAGCCTTGCAGGAAAAATTCAGAATTGGGCACTTGCTGTTAATTCTGCTACATGTGTTTTCGCTCACTTTTTAGCTTAGAATTATAAAGCATATCAAAATCAGTAATTCTGCAAAGCACATTTGCTCTCTTTTTGTACACTTACATACATACACAAAACCCTATTTATTCCTTCCCCACTTCTCTGAAGATGGGTTCTGAATATTTGACCAGAGTTCAATTATTAGACATCCACATCTATATTTAGGGCCCAGAATTTTCAGACTGAGAAAAGAAGATCTGGGTACATCAAGCTCACTGTCTTGGATCATAGAAGAATGAACTGGTTAAAAGCATCTGGGCATTGAAGAGGTATCTGAGACCCCTTTGAGGACATGGGAACATGATTTTGAGGTCTGGTCTTGGTACCATCTTTTTGTCCATCATGGTTAACCACAGTATCAGGGCAAGTTCAGAGCATACAAAGAGAGTTTTTGTAGAAGCAGGCTATCTCTTTAAGGTACAGTAAGGGCATCTGGTGAGTGGGAAAGTCATTCACGCAATCCATGGGGTTGGCTTTAGAGGTAAGAGAGGAGGCTGGGAAGAATTCTCCTGCAGCCCACCTATCTGGTTCCCTCAGACTCTGCTCTTCAGGGCAGGTGACCCAACCACAGCCAGGAAAGACATGGCTGGTAATATTAACAATGGTACCCTTCATTAAATTTTAAACACCCTAAATGTTATCATAAATAAGCCTCTGAACAACCCTATGAAATAGGCATTATTGTTAGCAACTTCTTTTCACAGTTTTGCAGTTGAGGTTCACAGAGGTTAAGTCACTTTGCTCATTATCAAACAGCTAAGTGGTAGACTTGAGCCTCAAACCCAGGTCTGTCTGATTTCATAGCCCCCATGCGTTTTTTTCCTAGCACGTCAGCCAGTTAAGTCTGCTTCACCCTCCTGTCCTGCCTTGTGTCTCCTGAGGCTTCACTCCTTTACTGCAGGCACCCACTGTGGTTCCTCGAACAGAAAAGACACAGACTCACTGTTCTCTTTGTGTGTGCTTGACCTCAGCCTGGAATCCACCAGCACAAAATATATCATTAAGCTATCATTAAATATATATACACGTACATATGCATATGTATACAATTTGTATTTATGTATATATAGTTTTTAAAACTCCCTGTGGGAAAAAGAAAAATAGTCCTCCAAAGACATCCGTGCCCTGTTCCTTGGAACCACTGAATAAGACACCTTGCATGGCAAAAGGGACTCTGCAGATACAGTTACGATAACAGACTTTGAGATGTGGTGATTGTCCTGAGTTATCTGGGTCGTCTCCATTCGATCACTGTGTCTTTAAAAGCAGAAGAGAGAGAAGAGTGAGTGTAAGGGATAGTTAGGGAGTTTGGGTTGGACATGTACATCCTGCTCTATTTAAAATGGATAACCAATAAGGACCTACTGTAGAGCACAGAGAACACTGCTCAATATTATATAACAACCTAAACAGGAAAAGAATCTGAAAAAGAATAGATGTATGTATAGGTATAACTAGAGGGCTACCCAGGTGGCTTGGGTAAAGAATCCACCTGTAATGCAGGAGATGTAGGAGACGCTGGTTTGATCTCTGGATCAGGAAGATCCCCTGCAGGAGGGCTGGCAACCCACTCCAGTATTCTTGCCTGGAGAATCCCACTGAAGGAGGAGGCTGGCAGGCTATAGTCCAGGGGGTCACACAGAGTTAGACATGACTGAAGCGACTGAGCATGCACACACACAGGTATACCTGAATCGCTCTGCTGTACAGCTGAAACTATCATAACATTGTTAATCAACTATACTCCAATATAAGACAAAAAGTTTAAAAAAAAGTAGAAGAGAAAATCAGGAAAGTGGTATGTAGAAATGCAAAACAAGAAGGACTAGACCCATCACTTTGCTGGCTTTGAAGATGGAGGAAGGGGCTTATGAGTCAAAGGATGTAGTAGCCTCTAGAAACTGAAAAGAGCTGACAGCCAACAAAGGATGGTACAGCACCTCTACAACCCCAAGGAACTAAATTCTGTCAGCAAACTGAATAAACAGGAAATGAATTCAAGATCATCCAGAAAGGAATGCATCCTGCCAACACCTTGGTTTTAGTTTAGTGAGACTTGTGTTAGAAGTCTCACCTGCAGAAGTCTGACCTACAGAACTGTAAACTAACACATTCGTGCTATTTTAAGCTGCTAAATGTGTTGTTATAGCAGCCATGGGAAACTAATATACTTTCATAAGGTGTTATAATTTTAGAGTGTGTGTGTCACCGTACCCACTGTAACTGCTTGAGCATGTATATTTTCTCTCACTAATCTTTTTTTAAATTGGCTGTCTTATCCATTTTTATATTTTTCTCCAGAGCCTCAAAGAGCGCCTGAATTCTATTGCATTGCATTATCTTCTGTACTACCCCATGACTGCAATGTGCCAAGCATCATCCCAGGTTTAGAGACGGGAAGTTGTCAGCAGGTGAATCAGCTGGGTACTCCTCAGATACTCTGGATGCTAGCTCCTTCCAGACACATGGGAAGATTGCATCTTTCTGCCTCCTTAAGTTCAGAGTGGCCAAGAAGTCTGAGCAAATACTTTGTTCCTCTCTTTTCCCTTCATGTGCTACCTGGTAATGTTCAAGACGGCAGTGGTCTGGCAGCTTGCATTCCCATAGAGATTTTGATGTTTACAGCCAGCCAAGCCCACAATGGATGTGCAACAGAAGCAAAAAAATAACCTTGCTGTTTCAGCATCTGAGATTTTGAGGTGGTTACCACTGCATAATTTAGCATCCTAATGGGTAAAATTAGTTTCTGCCTTTCAGATTATTACTATTAGTTGGGAGGGAAATAAATATTTGCACAAATAACTATTATACTATATTACATAGTATGAACAAATACTATTATATCATTCAGTCATGATGGGATTAACTGTATGAGTTAGTAGTTCAGTGTGTGTTCTTTGTTCTTTCAGACTTTACACATACATTCTCTCACAAAACACTTGCAAGTAAGTCTACAAAAAGAAATGCCTATTTTTAAGAGAATAAGATCATACTCTACATATTATTTTGTCATTTGACTCTTTGGCATTTTGAGAAAGGGCACTTCTTAGTTCCCTTTCATGACGACTTAGAAGGTGGGCATTGTCCCTTTTTAATAGATTAAGAAATTGAGCCTGAGAGATTAAGCCAAGTTTTCCAGGTCACACAGGTGGAACTGAAACTGGAAGCCAAGTCTCTCTGGCTCCCAAATCTTTGAATAGCATCATCTGTTCGCTAAAGCAGGACACACAAACACCTTGTATGTATGAGACAGCACATGCTGAGTCACACCAGCGCCATGATTGCATGTGTTCCAAATAGTTTGAGTGAAGAGTTCGTTCTGAGACCCAGGGCAATGGAGGAAAGGCTTCACAGAGACAGTAGGACTGGAGCCCGACCTTGGAGGAAGGGCAGGACTTAACCCTGGGAAGGGGAAGGCAGTCATTCATCCACTCATGGTGCATTCACTTACTCAACAATTCTTTATTATCTCCTCAGTGTCAGGCAATCTAAGTGGCAGACACAGTGGGGACACAGCCTGAGATGTGGGAATGATGAAGAACAAAAGACAGCTTGGGCTTGAAGACTGAGGTGGAGAAACATGGGTGATGAGGCAGAACAGGTGGATAAGGAAACAGCCAGAGGAGATCTCGGTGCCCGCCTCCGCTGCTGCCCAAGAATGACCTCAAGCATTGGAAGAATGTTTAATATGACCACAGGCATTTAGGAACACAACTCCTACTCCAAGATTGCTGAAAGATGATGGAACAGAGAATGGAGCAAGGTGGAAGATTAGAAGTTACAATTTTCCCTAAACCTGATTTCACTAGCCCAGAACTTCAGTTTCTCTCATCCACGATGCTCTAGTCCATTGCTGGGCACTCCATGGGACCCAAAGGAAGGGACATGTAGCTCCTGACATGGCTAAAAACCAGCGAATCACCCACAAGGCAGTGTACGGTTGCTGCCAGAATGGGGGATCCCAACCAAAAGCCAGAATGGTGGAAAAGCAGCCTTTTGTATGAGAAGTCCACAGACCTAATTCAAATCCTGGCTCTGTTCCTTCACGGGAAGGGCAGACAAATCAGGGAATTCAATTTCTGCTGTTGAGAAAATAGATATAATAACATCTGGCACACAGAACGATAATGAGTGGGAAACAATGTGTACAGAAAGTTTAGCAAGGTGTCCGGTGTATAGGAAATGATCTATAGCTGAGAGTGATGGTCAAGGTCTTGCTCTGAGAATGAGCAGTTCATTTTGGGCAGATAGTGCCACGTTTCAAGGATGTGAACGCGGCTGTACCTAAGCCATAAGCTAATTGGAAGGCATGTGAAATGCAGCTCGGGACTGTGGGGTGGTTTCCAGAATCTGCCCTAAGGAAAGGCTTTGTCTACCAGATTAGCACCTCTGTTTGGGCTCCTGATGGGAGACGACCTCTCTGTGACCTCCCAGGTTGATGCTTGGATGCTTCTTGCAACAGCACAAAACAAGCCCTGACTCACCAGCTTACGTGGGTGGCCGGGGCCCTTGCGACCACAGCTAACAGTTAACCTCCCGGCCACCTGCCGCCAGGTGTGCTCAAGCCTGTGCTATAGAAACTATAGACTGCAGGAGTGGGGGGTGCAGAGAGGAGGCTTCCGGGAAACTGTGCCTCTGGGGAAAGTGTCTTTCAAGCTTTACCCTTGGCTTGCTGAAGCCCTTTCTTTCTTTTTTATCCTAGATACTCAAAAATACCTTTGGGTGGATTTTTTTAAATTGCAGAGCAAAGCATTGTGGAAAATAGAGATAAGCCAAAAGAAAGAAAGAAAGAAAACAAAAAGCCCAACCAACTTTTACTCCACCAACCCAGAGATAACTGCTCTTAACTCCTGATATATTCTTTATCGATATTTTTGAAATACACATAGTTATACACACATACACATATGTATTCATGCACATATACATATATAAAAGTAGTATATATCACAAATATCTTTTTACATCAAGGGACATGTTTCTCTTACATAATTTTTAATGGCTGAATGGTATTTCCCCGAGTGAAGGCACTGCCCCAATTTTTAATTGGGGGAATAGGCTATTTTGAACAGGATTAATTTTCTAGCAGTATTTCAGTAAATATCTTCAAGATTCTATCTTTCCTCACATCTTTCATTATATCATAGCTTCTAACAGTGATGCTTCATCTCATTTATTATTTCCTAGGGATAAATTCTAGAGTAATATTGTTGGGTCGGAAAGGGAATATATTTTTTAAGCACAACGGCTCTTGTTTTGGTTGGATCCCTTTCTTGTAGTTTTACTTACTGATAATGAAAAATACCTCTTGGGAGCAAAGCAGAAGTGAGCGTTCTGTCTTAATATTACTGAGGCCTTAGCACAGGGTTAGAGTCCCAAATAGCCACATGAAAGCAGTATTTCCCTTCTGGCTTTATTAGCAAAATAAAAACAGTTATTATCGTTGTTGTCAATGTTGCTATTGCTGTAATACTATCTTCTGTACTGTTTTCCCGCTCTGAGGTCCCCTCCAGTTGGTCTCACGAGGGGGGAGTGGGCCGTTTTCTCGGAACTCCACTGACTTCTCTTGGAGCATAGCACAGAGGTTCTGGTACATTCTTTGTGTGACAGGTGAGGTAAGCTTTTCCTGAGCCCTCAGAGCCCCTCAACTCTAGACAATAGGTCTTCTATGCTGTGTGCCCAATGACACCTGCAAGAGTCCAGTGTTCATTGCTGTGCCCTTCTCTTGGCAGACTCATCTATTGAGTTTGGCGTCTGCTGACTAAAGTAAGGGAAGCTGACCTAGTTGAGGAGAATAGCTTGAAAGAAAAGTCTTAGTGTTGCTATATGGCCTGAGGCCTCCATGTGAACCTGTCAAAATAAATACACACGAGTTAATCATCCCAAACCAAAACAAGTCCCAGCATTGAGCACAGTACATGGCACACAGTACAGGCACTTTTCCACAAGTGTTTGCTAAGTGAAAATTGATGAAGGACAGGGTTAATTATCTCTTGCCTTGTCTTGCGACAGATGGCATGTCATGTACGCAGAGTCAGATATTTATGTCTCCAGGAATCCTTTCACAAGAGAGGTGGAGGATCATGCCTCATATGTGGAGTTATATACAAACCTATTCTTCAACTTTTGGGCAAAGAGCAAAATACATGGATCTAACAAGTGCCGTTAAATTCACAGCAAGGAAAAGGATTGATCTGCCAACTATAAATTGTGTAAGCATATAATAAAAATATTTTCAGGTATGGATGTTCTAAAAAACGTCACTTCCCAAGCATATTTCTCTGGGAAGTTACAGGAGGATGTGTTTCACTGAAAAGGGGGAGTACACCAAGACCCAGGATCTGGGATCCAGGGATCCAGTCAAGAAGGCAAGTTCAGAGGATTCTTGTGGTGGTAGTAGTGTTAGTTGCTTAGTCATGTCAGACTCTTTGAGATCCCACAGACTGTGGCCCACCAGGCTTCTCTGTCCATGGGGTTCTCCAGGCAAGACTACTGGAGTAGATTGCCATTTCCTTCTCCAGAGGATCTTCCTGACCCAGGGATCCAACCCAGGTCTCCTGAGTTGCAATCAGATTCTTTACCATTTGAGCTACAGGAAAGATCCAGAGGATTCTTAGGATGATGAAAGAAAGACTGAGATACTAGCAGCACAGCAGACTGAAAAAGCAACCAATTCAGAAGGGAGGAGGTCCAAGGGTCTCTGTAAGGGATGTATTTCCAACAAAAGAAAATTGAATCTTTTAGATGATTTTGATTTCATTGAGAGAAGTTTTAAATTCTATGTGAAAATTTGTGAGATTAATTATTGTTAGGTACGCAAAACCACAAAGGAAAAAATGAGTCAACAGGTAACTATAGGCAGAAATATACAAGAGAAAAAATATAATTACGGTACATTATGTGACTCATCTGTGAACAATATTTTTATAGATGTAATCAAGTAAATAGTTGATTTTAGATTAAAGAAAAACTGGTGCAGTTCTATGTGAATGAATAGGGGAGGGCAAGTGTGTGTGTGTTGTGGAGGGGCATGGGAGGAGCTAAAGAAAATTGTTGGATGCTTATCTTTCATCACAGAAAGTCAAAAGATAAATGTCTGAGATCGAAAAATCGAGAATCAGCAGTAAAAGCATGTCATTTCAAGATAAAGAGATAAATTCCAAAGAAACAGCCAGAAAGGTTAAAAGTCATTGCCTTTGGGGAGAACAACTCAAGGGTAAGAAGAAGTAGGGTAGAAACTGCTGTTTTCCATTTTAAGACTGACTTTTAAAAAACTAGGTACACAAGTGATTTTTAAAAATTAAATTAATATAAAAGTGCCCGAGGATGAGTAACTGAGGAAGTTAATGCAAACTTCTTTTCTTTGAGGCTTTTGACAGCTAAGCCTGTACTTTTTTTTTTTTACATAATATCCCAACAGTTGCTTCAGGGACAGTCTCAGAGGGAAAGGAGGAGCTGAGAAAGTACAGCTCTTCAACACTTTTTTTGGTTTAATGTGTTGGGGTTCCTGGTGAGATTTCACTTATATTAAAAAAGGTCAATTATTTTAAAAACACTCTTTTTTTGAAGTTTGAAAGCGCAGACCTAGGGACTAGGTTTTTTTCTAGGGACTGGATTTTTTGATCATCCAGTGGGTCCTTGGGTCAAGGCCAGGGGCTCCCCGACCAGTTGCAGGAGAGGGACCTCTCTCTCACACTATGACTTTGAGTTTTGTTTTTCCAGCAGAAGAAAGGATTCATGATGCCCTGTTTACATTTTTAAATTTATTTATTCCCTTCTGGGACCAAAGACCTTTGTCTGTGAGATGAATGCTTTGGGATTGAGAATGTGGTATGATTCCAAAAAAGAGACAGAACTAACAGACAGACATAAGGCCCTGAGCTTACGGTCAGCCTCGGGGTCCCACTGCCGTATCTGGCTGACCCAAGCCACTGAGAATTCAGACCTGGGAGCACAGTGATGTTGCTCTTATAGCAAAAAAAAGCAAGCAATCATTGCCTCTCTGTAACTGGCTAGGCACTGTTCTAAGTCCTTCACATTACTGACGGCTTTAATCATCCACAACTAAAGGTACTATCACTCTTCACATTTTACAGATGAGGAAACTGAGGCCCAAAGGTGATAAGCTGCAAGGGCCAGGGAGAAGATTTAAACCCAGAGCTCATGCCGTCAGTAGCTTTACTCTTCTGACCCTCTAATTCATACACTTTAATATTCTTTTCTAACAAGCACCCATATATCCTTTCATGCAGGCTTTCAATGACTCTCTCAATCATCTAGTTTGTTTTTAATTAAGCTGGAGTTTTGGCAAACATCAGACTCACCCAAAACCAAATCCGGGAGAGAAATCCTTCATTGACAAAAAATGCCTGGCACTCACAAGCAAACCATTTGAAGTCATCAGCAGCAATCGGATACCCATGTTGTAATGGTTTGGAATTAAGAGTTTAAGTCTCACACCCAAGGGCTGACACTCAGAGAGATGGTTCACTAATCTCTGTGTTCGATGCTGGAGTGGGGAGGTGGAGAGCTGGCTTTCTCCTGGGGGGCCATGTGGAGCTTTCTAAAGGCCCCCTTCACAGCAGGAATCACTTGCCAATCCAGCCCCAGGTAGTCTTGAATTCGATGTACCCAGGCACTTAGTAAGGGGTGGGGCTTTGTGGATGGGCTTGGTAGCTGGGGGAGGGAGGCAGCAGGAAGTAGGCTGGAGGTGGGCCCTGCCTCCATGACCTCTTGGTGCACCCTCCACATCCCTGTCTCTCATTCCAGACTCAATGAGACTTCTTTGTATTTCTCCAACCTGCCAGACCTGCACCTACCTCTGAGCCTTTGCATCTGCTATTCCCTATGTCTGAGATGCTCTTCCCTTGCCTCTCTCCCCGTCTGGATCTCATTTCAATGTTACTTCTTCAGAGAAGCCAACCTGTCCACCTAAATTTAAAGTGGCCATCTATTTCCTATGCTCATTGATTTCCCATATCTTGTTTTTGAGAGAAAAAAAGGACTTCATAGCACTTATCACTACCTGAATTTATGTTTTTATCTTACTTATGTATTTATTTTATGCCTTTTCCTCTGTGTGAAAACAAGGACTTTGTCTTGTATAAATTTCATTACCCTCAGAGCCTTAGAACATTGCTAATATACAGTAGAAATCTAATGACTATTTCTGACATAAGTGAATGAGTGAATGAATGAATGATGTTCACAAACTAGATAGGGGGAAGGTTCAGTATTGAGTCTATGTTGTAGGAGGGAGAGTGAGGACTTTCCAACTAAAGAATTATTCTTCTCATTGGCTTTAGCAAGTCACCTCTGTTTCCATCCTCTCTCATGCCTACCCACCAGCATTGAAGGTCTTGCTTCCATGCTCAAGGGGAGAGCATAAAGCCTTCCTGTTGGGGACCCTATGACTCTTAATTCTGATTAAGTTTATTGTGTCAAGACAAAGAGAGGTCTCAGTCCTTTTTAGGCCTATTGTTAGAAAGTATTTTGTAGGGGGTCATGAAGGGGAAAGGGCATCCTTCACCATGCCTCCCTAATCCCAAGCCTGTGACATGTCTACGCCATGACAACATGGCTTCTGTCATTGATCTTGGGCTGTCCAGTCAATATCTTCCTGATGCCTGTTCCTCTCCTCCGAGTTCTTTGGCTAAGGACATCTCTAAGCTGACAAGCAAGGCCAGGCATCTATTGAACTAGCAGCTGTAACTTACTTATATCTGGAGATGTTCCTCTCTCTTTCTTTGTTCTGATCTCCACAGTGAGAATACTCATGCCTAAGACCTTCCTGCCCAGCCAGGATTATGGGGACCATGATAGTCGGGGAGTAAAACCCAGCTTCAGTGGGAGTTTCAGTTTAAGCCTTTCCCCTCCCTCTCCTCCAGCCCCACCCCAGTATGGTGCAACCTCATCCTAATAGGTCACCAGACTGGTGAAACCTGAACAGTTGGAGGCCAAAAGAAGTACTTGATGACAAGAGGGTGGGGAGGAGAGAGAATGAGGGAGCAGCGAGGGGCTTCTGAGGGGGGCCTGGGAGAGGCATCAAGGCTATTCCTTTTCAAACGGAGATGGATTTTCTATTTCAACCTCATTGTTTTTATCAGAGTGAAATCTTACGAGGTTGATGTGAACGGAGCCCTGTATGCATTGTTATGCTATTTGGTTTTGATAAAAAGTGGCATTGTACAAGATGTTCCTTGGCCACGTAAAATCTTGCTGCATAGGTGATGGTGGCACAAAGCCACACCACAAATTGTGCAAGGCGGTGGCAGGGAAAACAGAGCCGCTTCTCAGGGATTAACTCTGGTATTTCAGTTTGAACTTTAAAAAAGAGACTGACAGTACAGAAGCAACAGCAAGAGATAAAAAAAAGAGAGAGAAAGAGAAGAATGAAGGGCAGGCATAATGGAAGAAAGGATTATAAGGAGGAATGAAAGCGTAAAGGCAAGAAAAAGAAAGCAATACAGACATTGAATGGGGGGAAGAATTTTTTGTAATATGGGAGAGAGCTGATAGGTTCTGAAAGAGATGACACCCTTTTGCTCTTTTTGCTAGTTTCCTTCCTGTCTACCTTTGTTCCAGCACTTTGCTGTATCTGTAAGTTCATTTTTTTCCCCCTCCTTCTTTCCACAAAAGAATAGGAGTCAAAACATCTAAGGTGCTTCTCTTAGTTTTATGCATTTAGGATGGTCTGGCACTGCTCTTTCATTAGCTCCAAAGCCCAGAGTTTATTCCTCACTTAAATCTCAACCTGGAACCGTGGGTATTTGTTAGTGGCCTCAATATGTAAGAAGAGAAGGAGACCACTTTCTTCTCATTACCTTCCTTTTATTTTTGCTCCTTAGAAGCCAAATGCTAAGACCTACCAAGGTTCTACAAGAAGACCCTTCAGAAGCAAGGTAGTCAAGTGGAATGAGTATGTTTTGGAGTATGCAGAGTGTTGACAAAGTTAGATAGCAGCTAGTACAATTTAGGTATTAGACAACTTTTGGTTTCCTTATTGACAATTTACCTCGTCTCACCAGAACATTGTGGATCATTGTCTTGCTAAAAAGAAATCCATTTTTTAATCTGTAACTCCTATCCTTCCACTTGAGCAACTAACTTGCAGAGAGTGTAAAAAATCTGACCACATTTCTAAGAAAAACTCCACCACAGTGTTGGAATTTGAACAAATGGCTGTCTCTAACAACGATGATCTGACATAGAAAGAAATTAATCCAATTCGTGTTGGGTGCCTGGAAAACCATGTCCAGATTCATCACATGAAACAGAGCTCTGACTTGTCCAGGTAAGCGGTTGGCAGTTGAGTTGGGCCATAGTTGAGTTTCTCTTCTGTTGTTACCAACAATCGTGCAGCATCTGATGTCCTCCCTTTTGGAGTAGATTTGCGTTGGCTTAAAGAAAACATGTCTAGGATTTCCAGCTCTTTCTCTCACTGGATCCTCCACACTGTACGCTCCGCTCTTACCACCCTGACCCACTTGCGTTTCCAGATTATGCAGGACTACTCTACGTACCCAGCTCTTTGCACACACTGCTCCTTCTGCATGCAGTCCCTTCACCACTTCTATTTGGTGAATGCCTCCTCGTCTTTTATGGTTCAGGTCCAGCCTCCACTCCTCTGTGCAGCCTTCCTGACCACCCCTGTAAGAATCCACCACGTCCTTCTTTGGACCTCTAATGTACCCTGGATGCACTTCTCTCATAACCCCTGTGCCTCTTTCCAAGTACCTGGATGATTTTTGAGCTTAATGAAAACATCTGATTCATTTCATATCTGTATGACCTAGCACTATGCTTGGCACATAGAGTGGATCAAAATTTAACTGTTGAATGAATCAATGACTGAGGGAAGCAAATGATAATTTTACCCATTGAAGAAAATTTCAACCTACTGATATATCTAAAAAAGCAAGAGGTCAGTTTTACCATTCTGAGCTATTTTACCTTTGTAATAATTACTAATTTATTTAAACTTTCTTCTAATGAATAGCCAGTACTTTTACCACGCCTCAGTACTTATGACAGACAAATATACAGATTCGAGACCACATGTGCTTTCTAAATAAAGGGAGCAAGAATGTGAGTTTTTAAAATTCCATGGAAACCTGTTATGCTAATATATGTGAAAATCATTCACTTGTGTCTGACTCTTTGAAACTCCATGGACTATAGCTTGCCAGGCCCCTCTGTCCATGGAATTCTCCAGGCCAGAATTCTGGAGTGCGTAGCCATTTCCTTCTCCAGGGAATCTTCCCAACCAAGGGATTGAACTGGGGTTTCTTGCATTGTAGGTGGATTCTTTTACAGTTGAAGTACCAGGGAAGCCCCATTATGCTAAGAGAGAGGGAGGGAAAAAGAAAGAATAGAAGAAGAGAGGAAAGATGATTAAATCTTTGGACCAGAAACTATAAGGACATTTTATACACAAAGTTGCATTCACTCGACAAAAGCCTGTTGAAGTAGATATTATCATCCCATTTTATGCACAAGAAATTCTGGCCCAGAGAATGTTTATACCTGGTAGATATTGAAAATTGATCAAAACATCTCTACCTGTTCATCCCAAGGGCTGTAGAATTCTAGAAGTCGGGATGTGAAACGTTTAGCTTATCGTCTTGTCTTACTTCTTGAAATGACAGATGAGAAAACTAAAGCTTGGGGATATAGGAATCTAGCCTCGGGTCAGCAGTTGGTGGAAGAAGTAGGATTCAGCCTCGGGTCCCTAAAGCTCAAACATATGAGGCTGTAGAACAATTGTTCCTGAACAGGGTAACAGTCCAAGCCCAGTCCACTATGGTATCCGGGTCAGATTTATGTACCTGGAATAGCTAACATCAGAGTTTAGAGACAAAAACAATCTCAGAAATGTCAGAAATCAAGCAACTTTAGGTTGATTCTAGGGAAAGGGAAAGAATAGCCTATGTATTTGAGTGGCCAAGTTGTCTTTTTCCCACTCTCTTAAAATAGGTATCTATCTATGCACAGCCAGAAGATACGCTGGGCTTCCCTAGTGGCTCAGACAGTAAAGAAACTGCCTACAATGCAGGAGACCTGAGTTTGATCCCTGGGTAGGAAAGATCCCCTGAACAAAGGAATGGCAATGCACTCCAGTATTCTTGCTTGGAGAATCCCATGGACAGAGGAAGAGGAACCTGATGGGTTACAGTCCGTGGGGTCACAAAGTGTTAGACAGGAAGATACCATAGGTTAAATTGCCATTTTAACCCATTACCTGTCTCTGTCTTTTACTTTGATATGATCTGGTCTTGTCATGGTACATTAGAAGATTTGCAATTATTTCAGTGAATTTAACACTTCCTGCATTATCTTCCATTAAATGATAAATATAAAAATTTAGGAATGCATGAAGAAATTTCCTTTTTTCATCCAGAGTTTTGCAGAATCCTTTTTGGTTTTCAGAGATGTGCACACTTGAATGAGCTGACTTGGCAAGAAGAGCAAATGCTCACCTGGGCTGACTGCCTCCTATGTGATGTTCCAAGTGCCTTAGTAGTTAGTTTAATGGTAATAAGAACCCATGAGGGCTTCCCAGGTGGCCCTGGTGGTAAAGAACCTGCCTGCCAATGCAGGAGACATAGAGATGCAGGTTTGATCCCTGGGTCGGGAAGATCCCTTGGAGGAGAGCAAGGCAGCCGAATTCAGTATTCTTGCCTAGAGAATCCCATGGACAGAGCAGCCAGGGCTCGGTCCATAGGGCTGCAAAGAGTGAGGCATGAGTAAAGCGACTTAGCATGCATGCACACACAAGAACCCATGAACTATTTATTTTTCTTAAGTCAGTTTTATAGAGCTATAATTCAAATACAGGAGTGGTCACATTTTAGGTATATAATTTGATTAATTTCAACAAATATATACATGGACATAGCCACACCATAACTAAAAATATTAAGTATTTCCATTACTCCAAAGAGCGAGTCTATATCCCTTAATGGTCAATCCTGCCCTCTCCCCCCCTCAAGCATCTACTGAGCTGTTTTTTTTTGTTGTTGTTGTTTCCAAAATGTTGTATAAATGGAATCATATAGTATGTACCTTTTTGTTCTGGCTTCTTTCACTTACCATAATGCTTGCAAGATTCATCCAGGCTGTGAATTACTTACTTTTATTATCCCACTTTACATATGAGGAAACTAAATTTCAGGCTTTAACGACTCACTCAAGCTTCTAAGTGGAGGCAGAATTCAAACCCAGCCAGCCTGATCCCAGTGCCTGCGTTCTTACTCACCTCTCTATTCCTCTGCTCTGAGAGTCAGGGCCCCTTGCCTTAGCCTTGATCGAGTCAGAACACACTGAGTGGTCTGGGCCGAAATGCCTCAGTTGTTTGGGATTTCCTCCCCTGTGTAATCATGATACTGGTTTTACTCATGGACCCCCAGATGTTGTGCAAAGAACATGAGCTGCTGCTGCTTTTTTTTTTTTTTCATTTTCAGGTTTGAGCAGAAAATGTTTCCATATAAAGCTATATCAGAATAACCTGATGAAGAAAAATGAACTGTTCGCCTGCACCCTAAGGAGATGTCTGTTCTCTGCCCTCTGAACCCCAGCCCTTAGTTCTGGCTGCCATGCATTTAGAATTGAATGAGTATTTACTGAATGGTG
This sequence comes from Antilocapra americana, assembly GCA_007570785.1. NCBI lineage: Eukaryota > Metazoa > Chordata > Mammalia > Artiodactyla > Antilocapridae > Antilocapra > Antilocapra americana. The sequence continues at coordinate 9,380,792 of ML663010.1, forward strand.
AATACTATGCCTATTCCATCACAAGCTTATTCAGCCACTTGTTAACTGGGGGATCTTGAGCAAGAAACAGCCTCTTGGAGCCTCAGTCTTACCCGTAATATGGGGTTCAAAGGCTGTATTGAATGTTACTTGATACCATGCTTATAAAGCACAGGGCCAAAGTCTAGCAATATTAGGCTCTTCTTGTTTTCTCTCTGTTGCAATTACCTTTAGAACTGAATTCAAGTCAAGGTGTGATAAAATGTGTAAACAACTATGAAAACAGAAGATGTGGTAAATTCACTCAATAAACGTTATCTACCACCTATTACGTGCTTGACTCTGGGCTAGCCTATGGATACAGCAGTGAGCAGACAGGCTCATTCTATCAAAGGAGATGATTATACTGCTGTCTTGAATTACTTATGATCATGAAAGACCCCCAGCATATTAATTTTGTCAAATATATATCAGTCATGAGGATCATAAATGTTAACATTTATCAAGTCCTTTCTGGGTGCTAACTATGGTGCTTAGAGCTCCTTGAATACATGTTATTTTATTTAATACTCTCAATAATCCTCAGAGGCTCCAAGATTCCTGTTTTCCAAGTGAGAACAAAGAAGCTGAAAGCCCTGAATGGCACTACAGGCAACTAGCTGAGCTGGATTTGGAACCAAAGTCTAAGTTTTAAATTGGTGTTTTCACTGGTTTTTAATTATCTCTTATTCACTAGAAATTGAATAGTAAGAGCTGCCAGCAAGGCTGCTGTGATACACAATGCCCAGGACACACCATCGCCTTCACTATCTGCATGACTCATATTTCTGGAGTGATGCAGGGCATGGCTGAGCCTATGGGAAGCCCTGGCTGCCAAGAAGAAGGCAAAGGCTACTCTTGGCAAACTAGTCAGGAAGGAGGTGCTCGAAACCTGGTAGGTCCTTAATAAACAGTTGTTGAATTTTAAAAAATGAACTTGGCTTTCTGCTGGTTGAAGCACTCACACAAAAGTTTACAGTCTGAAATAAAGACACCAATGCTAGAGATTTAGAAGAGCATACAGTTACTGAAGAGTGGAGGCCCCCAATCCCAAACTGAGTTCACCAGCTCTCAATCCTGCCAAGGCACAGAGCTCATGTTCCCAGAGTTTGAGAAGGTAAGGAGAAAGATACAAAATGATGTGGAAAATTCTTTAAAAGATGGGAATACCAAATCACTTCACCTGTCTCCTGAGAAACCTGGATGTTCCAGCTCAAGAAGTAACAATTAGAACCAGACATGGAACAACAGGCTGGTTCCAAGTCAGGAAAGGAGTACATCAAGGCTATGTATTATCACTCTGCTTATTTAACTTATATGCAGAGCACATCATGAGAAATGTCAGGCTGGATGAAGCACAAGCTGGAATCAAGACTGCCAGGAGAAATATCAGATATGAAGATGGCACCACCCTGATGGCATAAACCAAAAAGGAACTGAAGAGTCTCTTGATGAGGACAAAAGTGGAGAGAGAAAAAGTTGGCTTGACTCCCGATCAGGGAACTAAGATCCCACGTGCTGTGGGGCAATGAAGCCCATGTGCCTCAGCTAGAGAGAAGCCCGAATGCCACAATTAAGACCTGACACAGCCAATAAATAAATATCTAAAAAAACCCTCAACATTCAAAAAATTGAGCTCATGGCATCCAGTCCAATCACTTCATGACAAATAGATGGGGAAACAATGGAAACAGTGACAGACTTGATTTTCTTGGGCTCCAAAATTACTGCAGATAGTGACTGCAGCCATGAAATTAAAAAACCCTTGCTTCTTAGAAGAAAAGCTATGAAAAACCTAGACAGTGTATTAAAAAGCAGAGGTATCATTTTGCCAACAAAGGTCAATATAGTCAAAGTTATGGTTTTTCCAGTAGTCATGTACTACTGGATGTGAGAGTTGGACCATAAAGAAAACTGACCACTGAAGAATTGATGTTTTTGAACTGTGGTGCTGAAGAAGAGTATTGAGAGTTCCTTGGACAGTGAGGAGATCAAACCAGTCAATCCTGAAGGAAATCAACCCTGAATATTCATTGGAAGGACTGATGTTGAAGCTGAAGCTCCAGTTCTTTGGCCACCTGATGCGAAGAGCCAACTCTTTGGAAAAGACCTTGATGCTGGGAAACATTGAAGGCAAAAGGAGAAGGCAGTGACAGAGGATGAGGTGGTGAAACAGCATCAGTGACTCAATGGACATGAATCTGAATAAACTCCAGGAGACAGTGGAGGACAGGGAAGGCATGCTGCAGTCCATGGGGTCATAAAGAGTTGAACACAACTTAACGACTAAACAACAATGGCTTTCTATTTTCTGCTCATGCTCCCCTGACCCAAGCAGATCCAGAATCCCTTACAGGAACTGATATGGATGTTGAATGAGGGACTCCATCCTAAGGAAGACATAAACTTGGGGCTACCAGTAGCCATATTTCCCTCTTTCAGAGAGAGCTTACCTGAAGAGTGGGGTAGGGTAGAGGGATGGGGGACAGAGGGGTGGGAAGGGAAGAGGGGAGAGAAAGACTGATGAAATAATTCTAACATTCCAGATCTGGCTCTATTAAATCTATCCAGGGGTTACTTAAGCTAATAACATTTCTGTTTTTATTCAACCCAGTTTAAGCTAGTCCTTACTAAGCTGGTTTGAGTTGGGCTCCTGTCATTTGCAGTTGGAAGAGTCTTGACAAATGCGCTACAACCTGGAAGCAGAAAAACTCTTCAGGAGATTCTATTCACATTCTCTCCTCATATCTGGCTACAGGCTGGGCTTTCATGGGCTTCAAGGCTACCTGCCCTGGCTGCTGGGGCGAGAAACATCACTTTCTGGAGATTTCCATCATCCCCACCTTAATCTTCATGTGCAGTTTGAGAGAGGCATTGATTCTCACCCAGCTGGCTGGATGGCACCCACTTCCTATCCTGTGAATGTCGGCTGCCTTCCCAGGCTGTTATCTGATTCCACTATCAGCCAGTGGCATCCAGGAACACATCGGACTTCTAGGAAAAGTGATGTCCTACAAGAGCAAATGCATGCGGCCAGACCTGATGGTAACTCTAGCAGATGTGCACACAATGAAGCCCTGGACGTTGTTCATGGCCTCTTGTGTTTGGGAGCCTGGCATGAGCTCCAGCAGGCAAGATAACCAGTCTATTGACAGGCATTTCCGAGCTGGTAACACAAATTTTTGGAGGCTGTAGGAGCTGATCAAGGTAGGACATAACACTGCTTGCAAGGAGTTTCACCTCAAGATTTTAGCACGTGTTATGACCCAAACCAGCCACCTACTAGCTGGGAAAGTTGCTTCAACTCTCAAGAGTGTCTGCCTCTTCAATTTTAAGTAGGCATGATAACAGTAGCTGTTAACATATATTGAGCATCTACTGTGTACCAGGCATGCTAAGCACTGTACATGTGGTCACCTCTCTCTGCAAGGGCTGACACATTTTGAGATTTTTTTTTTTCCCCGAAACTTTAACATTTTGAGATTTTAATCTGGATTGGTCATTGTTATTGTTATCTGTGATAAGCATAGGGACCATCAACTTCAATTCGCTCTTTTAATAAATAAGGAAATTGGCACCAGGGAGCAGGGGAATGGCTTGCCTAAACTCATAGAACATAATCAGTGACAGAATAACGTTAGAACCCAAGTCTCAACCGAATTGTTACATGCTTCAAAGCAACAAAGATTATAGGGTATCTGTAAATAAACCTAGAATACGTGTGACTTCCATGAAGAAACATTTTAAGTTCTATAGAAAAACATAAAACCTGATCTGAATATGTGGCGATTTGAGATATTTTACACTCTTCAGTGGGTGTTTTGAGATTGTAATGGTAACAATTATTCCCAGATTAATCCACACAGTTACTGTGATCAAATACCAGTTGGGCTTTCGGAGGACGTTGAAAGCAAGTGTTTTGTTCGTTTGCTTTGGCTGCACAGTGTGGCATGCAGGATCTTAGTTCTGCAACCAGGATTGAACCTGAACCCCTGTCCTGAAAGAGTGGAGTCTTTACCACTGGACCAGCAAGGAAGTCTCAGAAAATGGTTTTTAAAATGTCTTTGGAGGAAGAGAGATCCACTAAGTCAACTTAAGAATAGAATATAAGGGGAGGATTGCCTTATCAGTCATTGAGATGCATCACAGGGTGATAGTAATAAGATACAGTTTGGAATTGTTAAAAAACGAACAAATAGATCTATGAGACATCCAGAGTGGCAGGGGTTAGACCCATGTATGTATGGAGCATCATATATGGCATAGAAAGGCATCGAAATTCTATGGAAGAAAGGCCAGATTGTTTAGTAGAAGGAGTACAGGAACGTGTTTCACCATTTGGAGAAAAATAAAACAGGCTCTCTACTTAAAGAGATTTCAGATGAATAAAGCATTTAAATGTGAAAGATAAAATACCAAATGTCAGGGAATAAAGCGAAACATCTTTGTGATCTAAGGGTAGGAAAAGATTTCATGAGCAAAAATGAAGTTCTCTTTTCAATGAAGGACATTATGGACAAATTTACCTGACAAATGACAGGAAAAACAAAGATTTTCATAATACCTAAAATTGAAAAGGCATTCATACATGGCATCTCTCAGAGATATTGCAGTTTTGGTTCCAGATCACTGCAATAAAGTGAATATATCAGGAAAGTGAATCACATGAATGTTTCGGTTTCCCAGTACATGAAGGTTTGTTTACACTGAACTGTAGTGTACTAAATGTGCAACAGCATTATGTCTAAAAACATTGTACCTTAGTTAAAAAATAAGGTATTGCTGAAAAATACTAACCATCATCTAGCGGTTCCACAGAGCCCGTCACTGGTAAAACCTGGCACACACGATAGGATATTAAGAAATCACAATGTGCAAAAGATTACACATGGAAACGTGGCTGAGCCTCAAGAATAGTGTTTAGTGAAAATGCTAAGAAGTAAATCCATATATATAACCAATTAGCATAAAAACACAAAACTATGACTGTTTATTTTGCAATAATGCATACCTATAAAAAGATTAAGACAGTGGAAGGATTGTCTAGGGGATGAGAGGGGTACGAGAGTGAGATATGGAGATGAATCGAATTTTTAAATGTCCAGTCATTTAAAAATGTAAAGGGTAATTTGAAAAAAAGAAAAGGAAAACGGAGCTATGGCTCTGATGACGTTTGGTGCTTTTTCTTCATACTTCATTGACTCTTGAATTAGTCATATTCCCAGAATAACAATAATGCTTTAAATCATAAATTGCCTAATATGTTTTAATTACAGTATTTCCTCTGATCTCCAGAAGAACTCTGTAAAATGAGGAGGCCAGATGTCATAATTCTCATTTAACACATTTTTAAATGGGGCTGAGTGTCCACTGGTTTTTGCTAGTAAGAGATTAATAATAGCTCACCCTGACACAGCACACAGTATGGGACAGGTGCTACTCTGAGCATTTTGTAAGTATTAACACATTGAAATCTCACCATCCTAAGCATAGGTCCTTTTATCATCATTACTTCCTTTTTACAGCAGAGGAAACTGAGGCACAATGGAATGACTTGCTATAAAAATGGTACATAGTCAGTACAGGATTTGAGTCTTGACAGTCTTGACTCTAGAGTTAGGGTAACTACATATTTTAAAGCCCCAATTGGGAAAGTTTTGAGAATTTAAAAAGGTGCTAATAAGAATTACTCTAGGGATACATCCATACAGTAAGATGTCTTGGGAAAAATAGGACACATGGCATGAGGCCAAATCCAAGCTTCTAGACACTCTGCTATGCTGCCTCTCAAAAGGAAACCCGGGCTCCAGAGTCCTTTGGCCATTGTCCTTTCCACCACAGCAGAACTGTTTAAAATCAGGTCTTGCCAATTCCCTGCAAAACTAACAACAGAAATTGGCTCCATGGATATTTAGAAAATGGAAATGGGAAATGTGATCTGGTTTCAGAGCTGAAAAGCAGTTGAGTTGGGCCCTTGGGGACTTGCGAGGGGGGCTGTCATTAGCAGGAGGATAAAGCCTCATTCAAGTTTTGGCTCCAAGCCAAAGAAAAAAGGATAAAGAATCTGGAGATGTGAGCTCTTGCTCCTCATCTGAAACTAAATCAGCTGGTTGAAGGAAATCACTTATCTCTCACACGTGCGCTCTGCCCCTGTAAAATGGAGCTATTAATGCTTTGACTCCTTCCCCACCTGACCACATCAGGAAGAATGAATGATTACACTCCGAGAGCTACTGTCTCTCACTGCTTTATATCCATGATCTCCACTTACCATCTCATTTATTCTATGAGTGTGTGCTTGCTAACTCACTTCAGTTGTGTCCAACTCTTTGCGACCCCATGAATTGTAGCCTACCAGGCTCCTCTGTCCATGGGATTCTCCAGCAAGAATACTGGAATGGGTTGCCATGACCTCCTTCAGGGGATCTTCCCACCCAGGGATTGAATCCATGTCTCCTGGGTTCCTGCATTGTGGGTGGATTCTTTACCCCTGAGTCACTAGGGAAGCCCCATTTATCCTATGAAGCAGGTATTATTATTATTGTTATTATGATATCCATTTTACAGATGAAGAAACTGAGGCCAAAAGATGCTCAATTGCTTGCTGAAAGCTATACATTTTGTAATAAATCCAGGTCTATCTGTGTTATAGCCCATGCTCTAGGACACATACTGGCTCTCCATGAGAATTCAGTTTAGCAATTTCTTACCCATTTCTCAGAATGATACCTGGTAGGCAAAATGGAGATAACAATTTCTCACTGTAACTCATCTATGAATAGTGGTGATTCCAAAGATTAGCTTAATTTCCCACTCAGTTTTAGGAAAATCAATGCACTCTCCGACTTGAAAACGAATATGTGTTGATTTGGAATGGAAACAAATATCAAGAGAACCTCTTGGATTAATTGTTTAGTACAGAGAGAATTGGGGATGAATAAGTTACAGAAAAGGATAGTCTCCTCTCAGAAGGGAAGAAAGGAAGGTACCTTGATGTAGAGAAATTGAGTCACCTTAACTGGCATAACATTAATGCTCCATGCTGGTGAGAAAACTTCTGCACAACACTTGAAGCTATTGACTGCAGCATCTCAGAGCCCCTTGGGCATCCTTATCTAATTATTCAAATTAAGAATAGCTTTTCATTGGCAGGTCCAAGGAATCTCACACAACTCCAGTTGACTTCTGAAGCTCAAGTCTTTATTATTTTGTTTTAATGGTTCAGATGGTAAAGAATCTGCCTGCAATGCAGGAGACCCAGGTTTGATCCCTACGTCATGAAGATCCCATGGAGAAGGTCATGGCAATCCACTCTAGTATTCTTGCCTGGAGAATTTCATGGACAAGGAGCCTGGCAGACTACAGTTCATGGTGTTGCAAAGGATGGGACACAACCAAGTGATTAACACAACACACTTAGCTTCTGAAGATGGATAAATATTAAAGGACTTGGTGTTGGTGTTTAAAGCACCCCAGGCAAATAACCCTAATAATTCATGTTGAACCACAAAAGACCCTGAGTTGCCAAAGCAATCTTAATAAAAGAGATTGGAAAGTGTAAAGCTGGAGAAGTATAACCCTATCAGACTTCAGACAATAGTTATCAAAATAACATGATAGTGGTGGTTTAGTCACTAAGTCGTGTCCGACTCTTGCAACCCCATGAACTATAGCCCGCCAGGCTCCTCTGTCAATGGGATTCTCAAGACAAGAATATTGGAGTGGGTTGCCATTTCCTCCTCCAAAATAATGTGATACTGGCACAAAAACAGACACATAGATCAATAGAACAAAATAGAGAGCCCCAAATAAATCCTCACATCTATGGCCAATTAATCTATGACAAAAGAGGCAAGAATATACAATGGAGAAAAGACAGTCTCTTCAGTAAGTGGTGCTAGGAAAGCTGGGAAGTTATGGTTAAATTACTCACACCATATATCAAAATAAACTCATAATGGATAAAGACCTAAAAGTAAGACCTGAATCCTTGGAACTCCTAGAAGAGAATATAAGCAGAACACTCTTTGACATAAATTGTAGTACTATATGTTGGGGGAATCAGTCTTTGAAGGCAAAAGAAATCAAAGCAGAAATAAGCAAATAGAACCTACTTAAAAACTTTTGCTTAGCAAAGGTAACCAGGTACAGTATGAAAAGACAATCTACTGAGTGTGAGAAAATATTTGTAAATAATGTTACAGACAATGAATTAATATCTAGAATGTACAAACAGCTCAAACAATTCAATAACAACAACAAAATGTAACCCAATCAAAATATGGGCAGAAGACCTGAATAGACGTTTTTCTAAATAAAATATATAGATGTCTAACAGGCACGTGAAAAGATGCTCCATATCACTAATTATTAGAAAAGTGCAAATCAAAACAATGATATATCACCTCATACATTTCAGACTGGCCATCATAAAAAGTACAAATAAGAAAGATTGGAGAGAATATGAAGAAAGGGATACCCTTGCACACTATTGATAGGAATGCAAATTGGGGCAGCCACTATGGGAAACAGTATGAAAGTTCCTCAAAAAACTAAAAATAGAGCTACAATATGATCCAGAAATTCTACTCCTGGGTATATACCTGGAAAAAATAAAAACACTAATTCGAAAAGATACATAGCCAAGTAGCCAAGACACAGAAGCAACTCATGTGCTCATTAACAAACAATATGATTAAGATGATGTGACATATATGTATTTTCTTAATTATGAAGATATGATATATATATCATAGACTACTGCTTAGCTATAAAACAGAATGAAATCTTGCCACTTGCAGCAATGTGGGTGAACCCAGATAGTATTATGCTTAGTGAAGTCAGTCAAAGACAAATACTATGTAAGTTATATGTGGAATCCAAAAAAATGAAATAAAACCACCAAATGAATGTATACATAAAGCAAAAACAGACTCACAGATATAGAAAACAAATTTGTGGTTAACAAAGGGGAGAAGAAAGGGAGAGAGGGACAAATTAGGGGTAGAGGATTAACAGATATATCTTCTAATGTATCAAATGGATAAGCAATATGAATCTACTTTAAGACACAGGGAATGTCATTATTTTGTAATAACTATATTTTGTTTTTAGTCGCTAAGTCGTGTCCAATTCTTTGCAACCACGTGGACTGTAAAGACTGCCAAGCTCCTCTCTCCATGGAATTTCCCAGGCAAGTATACTGGAGTGGGTTGCCATTTTCTCCTCCAGGATATATTTCTGACCTAGGCATTTCCTGCTTGGCAGGCAGATTCTTTACCACTGAGCCACCAGGGAAGCCCACAATAACCTATAATGAAGTATAATTTGCAAAAATTACTGAATCTCTATGTTGTACATCCAAAACTAATATTTTATATCAACTATACTTCAATAAAAATTTTTTTAATTTTAAAAGCACATTAGGGTTAATTTTTCCAGTGTCAGACAGTGATAATCTCCTTCCCTCACAGAGGCTGCATCTAGAATAATCCAAAGGGACCCCGTGTTCCCTCGCTTGTATGTGTCATATTGCAGCATCAGAAAATGACATTTACTCCTGTCTGCTTTGCAACCAGGATAGACCTTACAGACCTTCTAATCTCAACTCTTCGTTTATCTCATTATTTTTTTTTAACCTTCAATTCAGATCTTATAATCTGAGAAATGGAGAGAACTACAGTCAACTCAGTTCTGTCTCCCTCATCAACTATAGCTGAATGATGTAACCTCTTTGTAACTTGTTTCCTTGTCTTGCTTCAATAGGAGAAAAAATGAGATGTTTTTAAAGTTTAAAACAATTTATTTTTTAGAATCAGAGAAAATCACTTTGAGAATCCTTTAGCTGCTTTGGGGTAAATAAGATTAGCTTCCTAATAGCAATTTTTGGCACAATTCCCTCAGTCAAATTAACTAAACTGAAATAAAAGGTAACTGATGTGGTAATGTGAGGGTAAAGTCCTGGTGGCTAGGAAAACTATTTGGCAGCTGCCCAAGAAAACCACACAAATTCACAAAGGCAGTGCTGACCCTAAACCTTATATTAATAGGTAGAACAAAATTATTATTCCTTTTCATGCAGTTTTACTTCCATAACACTCTTCAGTGTTGGGAAATTAGCTTGGCAAGTGTTCAAGAAAACAGAAGACCAGAGCTAGCTTTTAAGATATTAGAATTTCCAAAAGGCAGAAAAGACAAAGTATTAGATCTCAGGGGCAGAAACACCCCAGCAGAAATGCTGCATCACTGATGCATACACACCAAGACAAGAAGGTTTCTTCTCCCTAAATCATTTAGTTAACATCATGTTTCTGAAGAAAAGACCACCCGAAACAATTGGTATTCAGTTGGTTAGGACCTTACTGATTGGAGGGAATTCTCCCAAGGCGCAAGCATCCTTCCTTGTTTTCTTCTCCCTTTGAATATTAATACATCCAGAGCACAAGAGGAATCTGAATAGCAAGTCTCAAATTCTATGGAAGTAGCAAGATGATATTTTAAAATGTACTGTGATTTCTTATTTCTACTTGCTCAAGCAAAAGTGATCCTTTATCTGAAGAGGATTGGGCAAGAATGGCAGAAAAAGCAAAAACTTATTATATATATTCACTCAGTGCTTTTTTAAAGTTATTTATTTGGCTGCACTGGGTCTTAATTGCAGGACTTGGGATTTTCAGTTGAGGCAGGTGGGATCTAGTTTCCTGGCCAAGCATTGAACCTGGGCTCCCAGCATTGGGGGTGTGGAATCTTAGCCCCTAGACCACAAGGAAAGAGTCTTTCTTAAGCTCCTAGGAATATTCTGACCACTTTATACCTTTGTTGTTTAGTTGCTAAGTCATGTCCAACTTTTCTGACCCCATGGAATGTAGCCCGCCAGGCTCGTCTGTCTATGGGATTCCCTGGCAAGTATACTGGAGTGGGTTGCCATTTCCTTCTCCAGGGGATCTTTCTGACCCAGGGATTGAGCCCACAGCTCCCTAGAAACCTTGAGCACTAATGAGATGAGCACTATTATCTCCATTTTATTGATGAGGAAATTGAGACACTGAAAATTTAAATAAATTATCCAAGATCAAAGAGCTAGGAAATTCAATGTTCAGTTTTAGAAACTAGTCAGACACGACTTAGCGACTAAACAGCAGCAACAGTTCATTTAGGAAATGTAGAGAACATGAGTAGAGAGGTGAGGAGATGAAAAAGGGAAGGGTAGGTAGCCAACAGGGAGCTACTCAGGTGATATGCAAACACATTCTATTCCTTTTGGATTTCCCCACAGTGATGAACATGCTGCTTTGCACTCATCAGGGATCCACAAAATGGGGAGACAGACATTAGTGCAGGGGAAATCTTATGACACCTCAAGAATGTCAGTTGATCTAGCAAACAAATGAATCTCCTCATGGAGCTGGAGAGGACTTGAGAGTCCCTTGGACAGCAAGGAGATCAAAGCAGTCAATCCTAAAGGAAATCAATTCTGAATATTCATTGGGAGGACTGATGCTGAAGCTGAAACTCCAATACTTTGGCCACCTGATGCGAAGAGCCAACCCTTTGGAAAAGACCCTGATGCTGGGAATGACTGAAGACAAAAGGAGAAGGGGGCAACAGAGGATGAGATGGTTGGAGGGCTTCAACAACTCAATGGACATGAATTTGAGCAAACTCCAGGAGATGGTAGACAGGGAAGCCTGGTGTGCTGCATGCAGTCCATGGGGTTGCAGAGAGGTGGACATGACTTAGCAACTGAACAACAACGACTCTTTACATTCTAACATACCATTTTGTTGACTTGTTTGTTTTTTTCTAACTTCTCTTAGATGTTCTTTCTTCTGTTATTTTCCTCCTTGTAGGTGATGATTATCATGGCTCATATAAGTTGAAATATTTGCCCTACCTAGGAAAACAGCCAGATAAGTAGCCGTGATCAGCAATAATAAGAAAGAAAGAAGAGCAATAAAATGGTGGTAATGCAGGGGTGGAGTTTGCATTCCTCAAATCCCTCTGTGACTAATTTGCTTTGAGCTGGATGCCTCAGGACTCTGGGCTTCCATTTGCCTATTCCCTTGCACGTACTTACATTTGCTAAATGTTTGATTAATAGTCTATAAATGTCTATTCTGAAGAAAAGGCTGAAATACCAGCCCATTTCTATTTCCAAGGTCCTTCTTCCAAAAATGCTTCTTTGATCTTCTATTCCCAAACATGTTTGAGGAAAATTTCTTTCTTTCTTCTTTCCTTCCTTCCTTTCTCTTTCATAGGAAAGTGGGTATGGAGCTTAAGCTTTAAGAATTAACAGTAGAATAAAACTCAGAATCAGCATCTATAAAAGAAGGTGATATTACTTCAATGGTTCCCAGCTTGGGTACTCTGAATTCTTGCTGCTGCTGCTGCTAAGTCGCTTCAGTCGTGTCTGACTCTGTGCCACCCCATAGATGGAGGCCGTTCCATAAATTTAAAAATAATAATAATTGTTGAACTTTTGTGGCTGTTATCTAGTGGAAGTTGTAATAAAACAACATAGGTTAGTAGAAATATCTCTTTATTTAGGGAACAGGAAACTGCAAGTGATAGAAACCTAATTTAAAGCCTAAAGCAAAGAAGTCAATTTATTTGTTCTTATGACTAAGCAGTACAAAGATAAGCTGTCTTCAGACCCATCTAAATCCAAATGTTCAAATGATATCATCAGGGCTCCATCCCATGGTGACTGACCATTCTGGTTTAGTTGGGGACAATGAAAGTTTTTCGTCTTGGGAAACTCCTCTGTCTTGGGAAAACTGGGGCATTTGGTCATCATTTCCCTTTCTTCATTCATCTGTGTAATTCGTTGGTTTTATTCTCAGGTAGATTCTGACACGGTAGCAAAGATGACCACTGGCAGCTTTTGATAGTAACTCTAGGAAAGAAAGACTACCTGTATCCTAATAGTTGCAACGAGTTTCTGGGGATCATTCTGATTGGCCTGCCTTGAGTTAAATGACATCTTCCAAACCAATCACTGGGCCAGAGTAAGCAAATGCTCAGTTGGACAGCCTGGGTCATGTGGTCAACCTGCCATGGAACACCCTGCCATTTATATATATATATATATATACACACACATTTACACATATTACCTATCATATAGGATAGGGTAATTCCCAAATATAAAGGTGCTGGAAAAACAAAAAGAGTTAGCCATGATATTGGATTATTTCTTGAGTATTTACTTCATGCCAGGAGTTTGTAATATCACTATTATTAAATAAATGTTTGACAGGGGAAATCTCTTAAATAATGGAGAATGGGAAACATTTAAAGAATTCTTATTGGTGGAAAACTGGAGAAGAACTGAACTTGACCCTGATGCACAGAGCTGCAGGAGAAACCAAGAAGTGAATTTTGCAAAGTACTATTCAGGCCCATTATGGACAAGGGCACTTTCGGTACTTCTGTTCTGCCCAGCTCACACATAAAGGATCGGGGTACTTGTGGCCTTCCTATGTATCATTATAGGGAAACTATCACATCATGCAAATCAGAGAAGGCAAGTTACTTGTGTGATCCATAACATGGAAAGAATTTCAAAGCTTCCCAAGGACCACTTGTCTCAAGTACTTTTCTCACTTGTTTCTTGGCTCCTTAATGATTAAAATTCCATTTGCAAAATTAGAAATAAATCTTAAAACACTGTTAGCTTTAAGGGAGAGGAGGTCCTTAGATTGAAAAATCAAACTACCATGATGCATGGCTGATATTATATCTTTCAAAGCTGATTTGGCTTTGGTGGGGCAGTGAGGTGGTGTTGGAGAGGAGATAGCTGAGGAAGGTATCTGGAGGAACTTGGAAAACAACAGCCTAGGTTTATGCTGGACAAAATGGCAGAATCCAAGCTATGAATAGGTCACAGTTTCAGGGGCTGAGACTCCCCAGAATTCTTGGAAGGCTTGGTCCCTGTGTTTCTTTTTCTTTTTTTTTCACACATGGAGGGTCTGAATATTAGCATTCAGATCAGTGCTATCAGTAAGAAATTCCAATTCTTGGAAATAGGGCAATTTAAAAAAGAAAGAAAAGCATATTATGATTCATCTGGGGAATGATAGTCAAGAGAAAGCCCCTCTAGATGCCCATGATACCAATGTACCCTCAGAAGCACACCACTCATTCCCCCAAGTAGCATGAAAAATCAACAGCACTTGGATCCACCACAAAATGAGACCAGTGACTACATGGGCAACTTCAGAATTAGCTCACTGTACCTGACCGTGGTTCAGTCATTTACAAAATATAGAGTTCACACAGATTTACTGGTGGCTTAGGGGGTTGGTACATGGTTTAGTAAAAATCAAACAAAACACCCAATAGAAGCCCTGTCTTACTGAATGTGAGCTCTCCTTCAAGCTTTTGGCCAAATGACAGATTCTCAGTGAGACATTCACTAAATGCCTGATTGAAAATTGCAGCACCCTATACCCATCTCTCTCTTTACTTCAGCTGTGTAATGTACTATATAGTAATAGTGTTAGTTGCTCAGTCATGTCTGACTCTTTGCAACTCCATGGACTGTAGCCTGCCAGGCTCCTCTGTCCATGGGATTCTCCAGGCAAGAATACTGGAGTGGATTGCCATTCCCTACTCCAGGGGATCTTCCCAACCCAGGGATTGAACCCAGGTCTCCTGCATTGCAGGCAGATTCTTTACCATCTGAGCTACAGGGAAGTCCTAATGTACTGTATAATCTGTGTTTTTATTTGTTTATTGACTTTCCCAAGTAGTGTAAGGTCCATGAAGGCAAGGATATTTGAGGGCTTTATTTGTTGCTCTATGCCTAGAACTTAGAACAATGCCTGGCTAAGGATGACATAGTTAAGAAGGATTTCTTAAATGAGTGAATGAATTAATATATAAAGGATTTAGAAAATATCCAGCACACAGCATTCACAAATGTTAGCTTTTACTATTTTCTTTGCAATGTTTGAATTTCAACACAGTAGGAATATTTGTTGTAAGTCCCTAATATTAAAATAAAATGAAAAGTCTGTTTCATGAGTTTTAAAAAATAAGGTCAATACTCTGTCCCTAATGCTTTCTGATGTTTGTATGTGTATTCCTTCTGGGTCCAAATCACTTTGATCTTACATTGCCTTGATCTCTGTTGTATACTGTCATCAGGGAGGGGATGTGTTTATGTAACTATATAAAGAAACTCCATAAAGCCAATAATTACTTTTTTGTTTTGAGGATTAAGGGTATTAATCAATGAACGAATAATACATTTCAATAAGGAGAATGGTTCCAGATTTTGTTTTTTCCCTGAGATGCTTGCCAACCTGAGGGATATTAGGAACCAGAGAGTAAAATGGAGCCATGCACTCCATGTCAGATGAATGTGACCCCTTTCTGCTTCTAAGCTGTGTCTTTCTGGTTGGTTAGCAGTTCCCAGGCACCATGTGAATCCTGCTTCAGATACCAAGGGGCTCTTTAGAGGTTTGAAGTGATCCTTTCTTTCACTGTGAACTCCTCCCTCAAAAACAAACATCATGAGAAATCAGGTTGTCAGAGCTTTGTTCTCACCCACCCTTTTTAAGAGTTATCAAACTGATTCAAGGATGTGGTCTTGGCCAGGTCACTTAGAAGTAGATGGGGACGGGAGGTGAGGTACATAGGGAGGGGTCCAAAGGCCTTTAAAATGGATGGAAAGAAGTGGCCTAATGGGTAATGAGGCTGTCTGGGAGAGGTTCCTAGTGTGGAGGAAGTGCCCAAGACTCAGGAATGGGGTGGAGAGTGTTGTGGCAGGTGACAGTCATTAAGAAGAAAGAACTGCTTCTCTGAAGCAGAACTGGGGAAGATGGTCCAGAGCAGAACATGGTGAACAGCATCATGGGGCTCCTTGGGGCAGGAACCTCACTGACTCCCCTCATGGTCATTTCATATCAGGTTAGTAGGAGTGTCAAGGGTGTGATTGAGGTCAGCCTCTATTTTTCTTGTGCCTATTTGTGCTGTTTGGACTTCTGTCCATTTCCTGTAGACACAGGAGACCTCCTCTATGAAAGCTATGCCTTGGTCCAGGAATAAGAAGGGACAGTTCTCATCCCAATGAGGATTACCTTATAGAGCCAGTGCTCCACTGTGGAGGTAAAGAAGGTGAAAAATGACTCAATTACTCATTCATTTGTTTGCCCATATTTACAGGGCACTGAGCTAGGTGCTGAAGATAACAATAACAATAATAAAATGATGACTACATGTGCTTAGAGTATATCAACTGGCTCCCTTGATTAGTTTATTTGTCACAACAATCCTATGAGATAGGTACATTGTTCATGTTACACAACAGAGAAAATTGAGGCATGGGGAGGTCAAGTAACTAGCCCAAAGTCACATGTCTAGTGAAGGTAGAAATAGACTTGAAATCCAAGTCTGTCTAACTCCAGATGCTCTGCTTTTAACCACCATAACGACTTGGGTGGATCTCACACTCATGAGATTCACATCCTAGGGAGAAAGACAGACAAACAAACATGCCAGAGATGTGGTAACTGCTAAAGTGTTGATTAATTTCAGCCACAGTGCAGTAATTCCCATAGCACAGAAATTACTGTCTGAAGCTTTTCATTACAGCTAAATATCATTTATATCCTCTATGACATGGGTTCTAAACCTCAGCACTTTTGACATTTTGGGCCACATAATTCTTTATCATAGAGATTGTCCTGTACACTGTAAAGTGTTTAGCAGAATCTCTAGCCTCTACCCACTTGAGTAGCACAGATCCCCTAGTTGTGACGACCAAAAATGTCTACAGACATTGCCAAATGTCCCCTTGGGGAAAAAATTGCCCAAAGTTGAGAACTACTATTCAGCTAGATTTAAGCATTTAGAGGGCAAAATTATGCCCTATTCATTATTTTATTCCACTTCATTACTTTGCTGACAAAGGTTGTCTAGTCAAAGCTATGATTTTTCCAATAGTCATGTATGAATGTGAGAGTTGTACTATAAAGAAAGCTGAGCATCGAAGAATTGATGCTTTTGAACTGTGATGTTATAGAAGACTCTTGAGAGTCCCTTGGACTGCAAGGAGATCCAACCAGTCTACACTAAAGGAAATCAGTCCTGAATATTCATTGGAAGGACTGATGCTGAAGCTGAACCTCCAATATTTGGCCACTTGATGGGAAGAACTGACTCATTTGAAAAGGCCCTGATGCTGGGAATGATTGAAGGCAGGAGGAAAAGGGGATGACAGAGGATGAGATGGTTGGATGGCATCACTGACTCAATGGACATGAGTTTGGGTAAACTCTGGGAGCTGATGATGGACAGGGAAGCCTGGCGTGCTGCATTCCATGAGGTCACAAAGATTTGGACACAGCTAAGCTACTGAACTGAACTGAACTGATTCCACTTCAAAATATACTCATTCCACTCAGCAGTGGAATACACATTCTTTTCAAGCACCCATGAAACATTCTACATGGGTAGACCATATCTAAATCATTAAAAAGTTCCAATAAATATTAAAAAATTAAAATAATGACATTTATGTGTTCTGGATTGCAATTTAACTAAATTAAAAATCAACAACAGAAAGAAATATTGGAAATTTCCAACCATATGGAAATTAATACATTCATAAATATTCCATGGTACAAGAAGAAATCACAAAGGAAACTGTAAAATATCTGAAGTGAAAGAAAATATAAACACAGCATGTAAAAGTTTGTAGTATGCAGCTACAGCAGTGCCTTAAATACTTACATTCTAAAAAAAAGAAAAAAGATTAAAATTCAGTAATCTGAGCTTCTATCCCAAGAAAAGAAGGAGAGCAGATAAAATGTACAATAAACAGAAGGAAAATAAAGATCAGAGTGGAAATTAAAATAAAAACAATCAAAAATTAATCACACCAAAGTTAATAATTTGTAAAGATTAACAAAATTAATAAACTTTAAGATAGGTTTATCAAGAAAAAGGGACAACAAAAAGTAATAAAATCATGAATAAAACCACTATACTATGATCATTATTAAACCTACAGAAATTAAAATGTTGTAAGGAAGATTATGAAGGACTTTATGGCAATAAATTCAATGACAGAAGAAATGGACAAATTCTTAGAAAGACATAAATTATCAAAACTGACTCAAGAAGAAATACTAAGTCAAAAGACTAGCAATGAACACTCCAAAAAAGAAAAGTTAAGAAAATAATTCAATTCATAATACCATCAGACAGAATAAATACTTTGGAATAATTTAACATCAGCAGTGAAAGATACTCAAGTCAACAAAACATTGCTGGGGGAAACTAGAGATCTAAATAAATGTAAATCCATTTTCATAGATTACAGGATTCAGAATCGTTAAAATAATAATTCTTCTCAAATTAATTTCTAGAGTCAACATAGAATCATACAAAATCCCCGAAGGCTTGTATGAATAAATTTACAAGTGGATTCAAAATTGATATGAAAATACAAAGAACATAGAATAGCCAAGAGACTTTTGAAAAAGGACTATGTTGGGAAACTTATATTACTTGACTTGAAGACTGACTAACTGTAAACCTAAAACACTCAAGACAGTTAAGAATTGGCATAAGGGTAGACATATAAAGCTATGGAACAGAATAGAGAATCTAGAAATAAATTCATATAATTTTGTTCCATTGGTTTTCAACAAAGATACCAAGATAATTCAATGGGAGGGGGCGGATATAGTCCTTTCAAAAATGAAGCTGAAATAATTGGATATCCATGTGAAAAAAATGAACTAAGATTCTGCCTCCCTTTACACAAAAATAGAGTGTAGACCTAAAAAGTGTAGAGTGTAGAGCTAAAAAGATAAAATTTCCAAGAGAAAACATAGGAAAAGGTCTTTATGACCTTGGGTTAGGCAAATAGTTCTTAGATGTGACATCAAAAATGCAATCTGTAACAACTAAAAACATTTGCTAATTGAACTTCATCACAAATAATTTTTTTACATCTCAAAAATTCATCACTAAGAAAGTAAAAAGGCAAGCCACAGACTGGAATAAAATTTTGCAAATGGTATGTCTTATAATGCAGATGTGTCTAGAATACATAGAAAACTTTTACACTCAATAATAAGATGCCAAACAACCCAATTAAAAATGGGTAATGTATTTGAAAG
The DNA here is from genome assembly GCA_007570785.1 of Antilocapra americana. Taxonomy (NCBI): domain Eukaryota; kingdom Metazoa; phylum Chordata; class Mammalia; order Artiodactyla; family Antilocapridae; genus Antilocapra; species Antilocapra americana. The sequence continues at coordinate 9,399,946 of ML663010.1, forward strand.
AGATACTTTACTGAAGAAGATATGTGGACTACAATAAACACAGGTAAAGAAGCTGATCATCATATTTCATTAGGGAAAAACAATACCACAAGAAGATGTGATTACTTATAAACCAGAATGACAAAGGGCTTCCCTGGTGGCTCAGATGGTTAAGAATCTGCCTGCAATGAGGCAGACCTGGGTTCGATCCCTGGTTTGGGAAGATCCCCTGGAGGAGGGCATGGCAACCCATTCTAGTATTCTGGCCTGGAGAATCCCCATGGACAGAGGTGCTTGGCAGACTACAGTCCATGGGGTTGCAAAGAGTTGGACACGATTGAGCAACTAAGCACATCCAGAATGACAAAAATTTAAAAGACCAACGGTACTATGAGCTGATGAGGAAATGGATTGACTGAAACTTCCATGCACCACCGGTGACAATGCAAAATGGTACAGCTGCGCTGGAAAGCAGTTTAGGAATTTCTCAAAAAATTAAACATAAACTTACCATATTATCCAGAAACTCCACTCCTAGGAACTGGCTCAAGATAAGTGGGAAAAAAATGTCCACACAATGACTTGCACACAGATGTTTATAGCAGTATTTTTCTTAATAAAAATTGTGTATATTTAGGGTGTACAACATGATTTGATAGACAAGAACATAGTGAAGTATTTGCCACAGTCAACCTAATTAATGTATCATCTCCCCACACTTAAACTTTCTGCATGTATGGGAGTTGAAAGCACTTGAAATCGACTCTCTCATAAAATTTCCAGTATTTAAACAGTATTCTTAACCACAGTCATCATGTACATTAGATCTCTAGACTTATTCACTCACCATAACTGCTAATTTTGTACCCTTTGACCAACATCTCCTCATTTCCCTTAACTCCCCAACCCTGATAACCACTATTCTACTCTTTGCTTCCATGCTTTCTACTTTTTTAGATTCCACATATAAGTGATATCAAGCAGCATATTTTTGTAATAGGAAAAAAACAAAAATTCAATGCTCATCCATTGGTGCATTGATAAATAAATTGTGTTGTATTCATACAGTGGAATCCTACTAGTGATGAAAAAAAGTACAACACAGGCAACATCATGGATGTATCTCAAAAATATTATGCTAAGTGAATGGAGCCAGATACAAGGACTACATATTATGAGTCCATTAATAGGAAATTTCTACAGAAGGAAAAGTTATAGAGACACAAGGGTCAGTGGTTACTTGCAGCTGTGGTTGGGAGCAAGGATTGAATGCAAATAAGTACAGTAGAACTTTTGGCTGTTTGAAATATTTTAAATTGGATCATGGTAGACAATTCTGTGAATTTAAGGAAATACACTGCAACATTCACTTACAAAAATACATTTTATGGTATATAAATTGTACCTCAGTAAATGTGTTAAAAATTAAAAATGGTTCAATTAAGTCCTGAGTGAGTGTAAGTCATTCAGTCGTGTCCGACTCTTTGCGACCCCATGGACTATACAGTCCATGGAATTCTCCAGGCCAGTAGCCTTTTCATTCTCCAAGGGATCTTCCCAACACAGGGATCAAACCCAGGCCTCCCACACTGCAAGCAGATTCTTAACCAACTGAGTTCTCAGGGAAGCCCAATTAAGTCCTAAAAGCAAATTATAGTGCTTGAGTTCGGGCCTATTATTTTCTGTTTGCCCCACTTCTGAGAATAAATGTTTTCTCTATCATACTAATTCTATGAGAGAAGAGATAGGTCAGAGAACAAGTCTTTGAGATGTGTGTTAATGATTTCTATCTCACCTTGTTACTGCTTATCATTAAGAGGAAAAAAAATAAGGGAAGTTTCCTTGAAGTTCAATATCTTATGTTTTGAGCTTACTTTTAAATCATAAATAGGGAAAAAAGAATTAAATAATGATATGCTAACCAAATTATGCATAATATAAATGATGTTCAAGACTACTGAAATGACTTTGGATCTATAAAAAAGTGTTTAAAAGATCACTTGTTATAGAGCCTACTTGTGCAAAGTTGCAGAGACCTGCCACTGAGTAGGTATGAGGCTTGAACGAAGTCCTTCATCTCTTGGTTGGTCTACTTCTAGGTGTCTTTCAAAGTGTGATCCCTGGACCACCTGCATCTGAGTCATCTAAAGACCAACTCCTGTCTTTAAATCTACCAGCAAAAGACAGATTCCAAAACTTCATGCCAGAATTCACGAATCATGTATTAACTAATTTGTGATGTCTGGTAGGGGTTTAGGAATAATATCCGGTATTTACATTTTTAACAAGCTCCTTGGGCATTTTTAATGAACATTAAATTTGAACAACTCTTGACCTAGGTCTTTCATTGTTTGTGAAATGGAGGGATCGAACCAGAATTATTTCTAAAACTGTTTTTTAACTTCATGAAGTTGTGTCTTTTCCTTTCACCCATATATTTTACCTGTTTTTTTAAGCTCCTAATTTTCCTCTGATCAGATTTTTAAAGTTTCATACATTTTCTTATAAAGAAAGGACTGGGACATCCTTTCAATGCATTCATCTTTTACTCTGAGAAGCCCACATTTTAATCATTGTCAGTGCACTGTCAATCAGTATGCGCTTTCACCCTGTCTAGGTGTCTCTCCTCTTTTCCACCATTTAGGCAGAAGGATGAGCTTTGTACTTAGCAATCAGTACTTCGCCATCTGGCTTCCTCAAAGGGACCTAGTGAAGGGGCAGAGGATGGCTGCTAGGGATCTGGAACCTTCACTCCCCTTATCCTGGCTCAGACAAGGTCCTTGACCTTTCTATTGCCATTCTTCCTCTCTGAAATGAAGATAAGAGTATCCTTACCTCATAGGATCTTTATGAGGATTGGATTAATACTTGTAAAACACTTGCAGTTGTACCTGGCCTACAGTAAGGGCTATGTAATTGTTTGTTAAATAAATGTACTAGTTTGAGTTGGTTTCAGGTATACACTTCCTGTGGGACAGTGTTGAGGTGTCAGGGCGGTGCTCTGGCACATGTGTCAGGTACAGAGGTTTGCTTTTGGGTTTCAGTATTTGGGTGGGTGGGTTTTTCTACTAGCCATGTATGGATGTGAGAGTTGGATTATAAAGAAAGCTGAGCACTGAAGAATTGATGCTTTTGAACTGTGGTGTTGGAGAAGACTCTTGAGAGTCCCTTGGACTGCAAGGAGATCAACCAGTCCATCCTAAAGGAGATCAGTCCTGGGTGTTCATTGGAAGGACTGATGTTGAAGCTGAAACTCCAATACTTTGGCCACCTCATGTGAAGAATTGACTCACTGGAGAAGACCCTGATGCTGGGAAGGATTGGGGGCAGGAGGAAAAGGGGATGACAGAGGATGAGATGGCTGGATGGCATCACCGACTCGATGGACGTGAGTTTGGGTGGACTCTGGGAGTTGGTGATGGACAGGGAGGCCTGGTGTGCTGCGATTCATGGGTTGCAAAGAGTCAGACACGACTAAGCAACTGAACTGAACTAACCCAGCCAGATAGGCAACTCCAAAGCTACATTCCAAGGAGACCCAGAATTCCATAGTGTGTGTTCATACGTGTGTGTGAATGGGTATATTTGGTTGGAGAGGACAGGGAGTAGACAAGTAATGTGCGATGAACAAGATATGTGATGACCAGCATAATTCTGGTCTTGCTGAATTGTTCCTTTGTTTCTGCCTCTGTCCCCTCCTTCCCTGATTCTACCTAACCCCAACCTCCCACTGGGCCTGACACGTGGAGTCCACATTGGCACACTCGGTTTGGTCTGCTCCTAAGGGTCAAATGGGCCAATTTCCCACATCCTGTGCTTCTCTTGATTTAAAAGCCCCAAATGACTATTCCAGTGACAACCTTGTGAAAAATTTTCCTTGAACTTTGGGCTAAAACCTTCCTTTATTTAATTTCACCTTAATTGCATCAATTAGGCTGCTTTCATGTTTGCTCAACAAACTCTTTTGTTTATTTCACTCAGCTCTGAGCAACAGCTGCCAAATGGAGCCTTTGTTCTGAGGACCTTTTCTAATAGTTTTCACACCAATTCTGTTTGTTTTCCTCAGTGGCAGCTCGTACCCAGTCTGAAAAAAGTGTGGCCATTAAGCCTCTCAGGACAAGCTCAGTTGCCAGCTGCCATTTACCCCCCATTCAGTTCCTGGAATGGAAAACGACGCCTTTCTCCTCTCATTTTGAAAGGAGATATTTTTGATTGTGTGGAGAAGGGTGTCGGAAGCCCTCAGAGAACTTGAAGTTTCCTCAGAGTCTCACTATCTTACACCTATGTCCAATGCCCAGCCTTTATTCCTCCACCCCCAGATCACTTTTGCTTTTTAAGGCTAGAGTTCTGATCACAGTTCACTTCACCTTCCTGCCCCCCATCCCATCCCACTCTACCCTGCTCTTCATAGCTGTCAGAGGTGGATGATTCTGAAATGAAATCCATCCTTCCACAGTCTTACCTCCATGCCACTGCTTCAGCCTTCCCATGGAGTCTCACAGAGCTCAGGGTAATCACTCTGTAGCTTGCTTCTCCAAGTCCTTCAGGCTCAGTTCTCTCAGTTCCAATTTCCTCAACCCCTGGGACCCACTGAGGAAGCTTTTCTTCAAGATGGTGCCTGTAAAATTTCTTTCCTCCTATAGCCAAGCCACTCTCCCACTAAGGAAAAGGCCTATTTCTCCACTTCTGTTGCATCTGGGCTGGCTATAGTGACTTACATGCTTATTAAAATACAGTGAAAGTATATTCTAGAACCTCCAAAGCCAGATCATAAGACGACTTGCAGCTTTCACTTGGGCCTCTTGAAATATTCACTCTTGGAATATTTGCTCTGGGGAAAGCTGACTGCCGTGGTAGAAGCCCAAGTATCCTGAGCCTGCCATGTCATGAGCAGCCCAGACCATATGGAATGGCCATGGAAAATGAGATACCACATGGAGAAGGAGAGAAGCTGAGAAATACAAGGCACCAAGATGTCGATGAAGAAGCCATCTTGGTGGTGGACCATCAGCCCCAGATGCCCCAGCTGATGCCAAATGAACGAGAGACTTACCATCCAGCCAAGCCATTCCATACCCTTTGCTGATAAAATTACAGTGAAAGCAAAATGACTGTCTTAAGCCTTCAAATTTGGGGGTAATTTGTTATGTAGCAATGGACAGCTGGAAAATTACTTCTTCAGACAGTTCATTCAGACCTTTGTGAAGTCCACTCGAGACTTTGTTTCATACTCCCATTCACTGTCCTTGAACCTGCTAGATTCTCTGTCTGAAAGACCCTTCCCTCTCCTCTCTGCATGGCTCACTCTTGCTTTTTCCTTGAAAACCTACGTAGCACTTTCTTCAGCTAGACTTACTTTTTAGCCTTCCTAGTCTGCGTAAAATGATTCCTCTCCTAAATCATTCAGCAAATATTTATTAAGCCCCTCCTATGTGTCAGACACTGAGGATTCAATAGTGAAGCAGGCTGTCAGGATGCTGTGTATGTCCCTCTGATGTCAAGAACTCCGTGTTCTGTTTGAAATGGCTTCTACTTTTGCGCAGCAGTGAGTTCCCTCCAGGAAGAGGTGCTGTTTCTTTCCCACTTTCTGAGGATCTAGCGCTAGCACACTGCTGGTATATAGCAGGTGCTCAACAGAACTCAACCTAAGGTGTCAACAAATTGTGACTTTAGTTTGCATTTGTATGAGGTGTTGACTTTAGTTTTGTCTGAGTCAGTTCAAGCTGATTTTGGCCAAGTCCAGCTTCCTCAAGTGGCAACATTATCAAAACTCTGAAATGACAGTGGTGGGAATAAAGCCTATAGCAAATTTCCTGATTTGGGTATCCTTCAAATGCAAGTCACCAGTACAACAACATTAAGAATCCAATGACAGAAACCCTACAGAAAGAACTAGGAAACGCTTGCCCAGAAATGCATGAGGAAATCTATTTTGAAGGTGAGACGGACATTTAGGAAGATTAGTACCATTCTTGTCACCCTGAATGGAAGGTATATCACGGAACCTCTGAACCCAGTCCCTCTGTCTCTTCTGCTTTAGGGTAACAAACAAATAAGAGGATGAGAAGAGCCTAAATTCTGAAGGTTTTTTGTTTTGTTTTGTCTTTAATACACCAAGCAGCTGAGCGAGAGAACTAGCTCAGAAAACCAGTCACATGCTCTTGCCTGAGGGTGGATTCAAAGGAAAGATTTATCAGGACTGAAAAACCAGATCTGCTGTTAGGTGGTTCTCTCTTTGGGGGTTCATCACTGCAGTGTGTTAACAGCCTCCCAGACAAGGCTGCAGCTGTTTGTCAATACAGTGCAAAGAAACAGCAAGCAGTTTGTCATCTCAACCAGGGGGGAGATTACCTCTTTGACCCCAGAACACTTGGCAAGGACTGGAGATGTTGTTGGTTGTCCCAACAATTGTTGTGTGGGAATGGAAGCTGCTGGAATCTAGTGGTTGGAGGCCAGGAGTGCTGTTGAATCTCCTACCACACACAGGACAGCCCCTCTATAGAATCACTGAGTCCGAATTGTCAAGAATGTCAAGGCTGCAAATGCTAGCACTGGCTTCACAGTTTAGTGTACATCAGAATCACAAAAGCTTGTGAAAATACAGTTTCCTAATTTGGAAGCTCTGGAGTAGGATATGAGAATTTCCGTTCTGACATTCCTAGAGGTGACCGATGCTGTGCTTGGGACCACACTTTGAGATCCACTGGTCTAAAACTTCCCTTCCCTGTGTGGCAGAAGCTCAGAGAGAGTGCATGATGGGAAAATCCAGGGAGGAAGTCTCCATGCAGGTCTTTTTGGGAACCTCTCTGATCTCGCCACAGGTCAGTGAACTTCCTCCCAGTTCAGTCCAAACACCTACTTTGGGTTGGAACTGAACAAACAATACATAACACAGCAAAAACAAACAACAACAGCAACAACAACATTCCTGAAAAAAGAAAAAAAAGCACCCTCAACAGAAGAGGGAAATCAGCCATCACTTGGGTCAAGTTTTTGGCACATTCCATGGAAGGACTCTTGGAGCAGATAACAAAAGCTCCAGTTCTCTGGAAGGGCAGCCAGACCAACAAAAGTTCAATTAGTAAGTCTTGGCAAATAGACACAACAAGCAGTTTGGCAATAATAAATTAAGGCCATGCTTGGCTGACACCCAGGCTCGATACTGTATCCCTGCCAGGCTTTGTGAAAGGGTGGCTTTGAAAGCTTCTGAAAAGGGTCCATTTCTCAAACAATTCCAGCTTTTGTTTGTGGCCACCTTTTTCTTCTCTCCGCTCCTTTCTTCACTTATGGTGAAGGGCACAGACATGAGAGGTGGGTTCTGCCATCCAAGACTTTGTCAGGTCCCTTCCTTGCTTCCCAAGGTAGTACCAGGAGTCCATTGCTCATCTCCACTGTTGCCATGGAAGACACCAATGGATGGGACCTAGAAGATGGGAGACTCAAAGACATGAGCTTTCCAGTTTAAAAAAAATCCCATTTCCAAGAAAAAAGAGAACAAAGGCTGCTTGCACTTGGAAACACTGTTTCCATTTTGAATCTATGTTTAAGGGGAAGAAAAGGAAATAATTTAGTGAACTTGGTAAACCCCTTAAGCCTTGAAGACTGTAGTGTGGAGTCCACATTCCCAAGGTTGTCTGCAACCTGTAAGATGCTGCTAATGACATTAATGATTATCATACTGAGATTTTGCTATTGCTTGACATAATTCTAAGTGTTTTACATCTTTTAATTTATTTTTTGAAAAACTTTTCAAGATAGACATTTTATTATTCTCATTTTACAGATGAGCAAATAGAGGCAGAGAAAAATTAAGTCATAAAGCTAGAGAGTGAACAGTCTCTCCGAGATGTGGATAAAGATTTTATTTCCCTGTGGAAAAGTGCAGTCTGACTCTTGTCAGTTTTGTAACTATTTGTGTTAGGTGGCTATTCTATACTCCATGGAGGGCCCTATAGCAACAGATACCCCTGCTTCAGGCAAATATGTAGCTGGACACCAACTCTTAGCACCATCGGGTGAGGTCTTGCTGGCAGGAAATTGGCATTACAACTATGCCCTGGCTGCTGGCATTGATAGTTTAGGACAAGGAGTAGTGTTGGGTTGTACCTAGGATGCACTGATGCACAGGAAAGAGAGCACAGAAAGGCAAAAGGGCCTGCCAACCAAAAGGAAACAGCAAAATCAGTTTATTATTTAAAATCAAACATAGTGACTTTAAGTTTGATGTTAGTTATCATCAAGGTCACCTCTCACCCCTCATCCCAGTGTCCCCATGGGGCAATGGAGGCTCGGGTGATGAACCTACGCAAGGATACACAGTGAATGGTAAAAGGAAGACTAGAACCTGAAACACCAGCTCTGATTCCTGAGCCGCTGCCATTTTCCCACTCAGCCTCCTACTGCTGGTAGATCAGAGGCATGAGCCGTGTGGAATTTCTGTACCTGGCAAGTTTGGTAAAATTCCCAGAATCTTAGCATCCAGAAAAATTTCAGCTGGTTTGATGTCCTACCTTCTCTGAAGCTGAAGTGAGAGTGGCAGCGGCATTGAAAGCATGCTCCTGGGTCTGCAGTTAGAGGTATGAGCTCCATCTGGCAAACATGCTCCCCGCCACTGACATCCAGGACTGCCATGAGTTAAGTAAGGTGCTGCTGTCGAGGCAGCCGTCCTACAGGACCCTAAGATCGATGAGACTACATTGTCAGCTCCCAGAGAGCATCAGGAAGACACAGGAAACAAACATGGGGAAGGAAATCTGACACTGAGTTGCGAGGGGTCTCAAACGTCTGACCAGGCAGGCTTGACTTCATTCTGAAGGCAACGGGAGACTTCCTGAGTAGATTTTGACAACAGCGAGTTGCGCTTTGGGAAAAGGTATATATATGGCTTGATGCTACAAAATGAGGGCTGACAGCAGGTGGCAGGCATGGTAGCTAGGAGAATTCTGCAGCCATCCAGAGAAAAACCAATGTGAAGACTCAGAAATTTTACATTCAGAATTATCAAATAGAAATGAAAACATAGGTCCATCAAAAGATTATACAAAAATGTTCATAGTAGTTTTATTCACAATGGCCTAAAATAGAAACAACCCAAATAAATATCCACAATAGTAGAATGGATAAGCACATTTATTCATCCAATGGACTGCTATTCATTTCTATTTAAAAATGAACTACTGATGAATGAAACTAAGTGGAAGAATCTTACAGCCACTATCCTCAGTGGAAAAAGCTGCCACAAATGAGCACAGAGTGTATGATTCCATTTATATACATTTCTAAAACAGCCAAACTAATCTAAGAACAATAAATCACAACAGTGGTGACTTTGGGAGAGGGGAGAGATTGAGTAGAGACAAAGAAATTGGGAGATAAAAATATTTTGGATCATAATAGAAGCCTGCATTAAATGGATATCTTCATTTGATAAATTTGCACAGCAAAGATTTGGACTCTAGATTTTGCTTTACTTAGAAAATGAGTATAAAATAATAATAATAGTTGATCAGGGAATGAAAGATGGCATAATATTGGTAACTGTGGAAACTGAGTGATAGTTACATAGACTTTCATTCTGTTTATTTTGTATGTATTTGAGACTTTCCATAACAAAGTATTGAAAGTAAATAATGGGCTTAGATAAAGGCAGTGGAGAGAAACCAGGAGGATGAAAGACATGGTAGAGGTGGATTCAAAGCATCTTGGCAACTACCTGGAGGCATGGGGCAGTTTTCAAAGGTGAGGGTTGAAAATGATGGTTCAGTGGCAGTATCTTTAATGAAGTGAGGAACAGGTTTCAGAGGGAGGGTGGTAGGTAGGTTCAGTGTGAGCTATGTGCATGCTCGGTAGTGTCCAGTTCTTTGCAGCCCTGTAGACTGCAGCCTTCCAGGCTCCTCTGTCCATGGGATTCTCCAGGCAAGAATACTGGAGTGGGTTTCCATTTTCTCTTGCAGGGGATCTTCCCGACTAAAGGATTAAACCTGTATTTACTGCGCCTCCTGCATTGCAGGCAGATTCTTTTATCTGCTGAGCCATCGGGGAAGTCCATTGTGAGAAATATTGGCTCTGAAATGCTGATGAGCAGATGGAGATGGAAAATGGAAATGAGGGAAGATGGTGTCCTGCCATGAGCATCTTGGTTATTATGTTAAAAAAAAAAAGTGGGAACTTACTACACACATATTAAAATAAAGCAAAAGAGGGAGAAATAACTATGACTAGGCAATCACGGAATAGCCCATGTACTTTTAACAGAGAAGGAAAACAAGTTTGGGAAAACTCTTATCACCTCTTCAAGATTGCATAGCTTTTTTTTTTTCTTTTTTTAATTTTTTTTTTAAAATTTTCTATACTTTATTGTGTTGGTTTTGCCATACAATGACATGAAACAGCCATGGGTTTACATATGCTCCCCCTCCAGAACCCCCCTCCCTCCTCCCTCCTGATTCCCTCTCCCTGAGACATCTCTGTGCACCAGCCCCGAGCATCAACCCTGGGCTGGCGATTGATTTCACATGTGATAATTAACATGTTTCAATGCCATTCTCCCATATCATCCCACCCTTGCCCTCTTCCACAGAGTCCACGAGTCTGTTCTATACATCTGCGTTCCTTTTGCTGTCTCGCATGCAGGGTTCTCATTACCATCTTTCTAAATTCCATATATATGCGTTAGTATACTGTATTGTTGTTGTAAGCCAGAAGGAAAAACAACACAAGATTGCATAGCTTTTAAAAAACTTCAGTTGATTTCTTAGAATTCTGAGCTATTTGATTCCAACTCAGGCATCATGAGCTAGGCTTCTTTGCCTTTAATTCAGTGCTGTTTCTGTGACGTCCTCCAACTCTTCCATATTTACTGTCATTGGAAACACTTGCTCATCCCCTGAGACTGCTTTTCCACCCCCTTTCGATGTCATGAGCTCTGGCTACAAGGTCCTCAAAGTGGACAGAGGCCATTGCTGCCCTTAGTGTGAGCCCAGTGTGATGAATATGGAAGTCAGCGTTAGAAAAATGGCACCAGTAACTTGCTACAGGAAGGCAATCTCCACATCAATTAGGCCCTTTATATAATCTCTGATTTGTGATTACACACATTTTAAAAACACAATTAGTTATGGGCCAGAGCTGTAGAAGTCTTTGATTCTTAATTTGCTCTTTGTTTCCAGAAAATTAAGCAAGGAAACAATAATACTCAGTTGGCTCTACAAGCCCCTTTGCAAACACACGCCCTAATCTCTGTAGCTGTCAATCTGGAATCAAGATTGCCGGGAGAAATATCAATAACCTCAGATATGCAGATGACACCACCCTTATGGCAGAAAGTGAAGAGAAACTAAAGAGCTTCTTGATGAAAGTGAAAGAGGAGAGTGGAAAAGTTGGCTTAAAACTCAACATTCAGAAAACTAAGATCATGGCATCCGGTCCCATCACTTCATGGCAAATAGATGGGGAAACAATGGAAATCGTGTCAGACTTTATTTTGGGGGGCTCCAAAATCACTGCAGATAGTGACTGGGCCATGAAATTAAAAGAGGCTTGCTCCTTGGAAGAAAAGCTATTATGAACCTAGAAAGCATATTAAAAAGCAGACATTACTTTGTCAACAAAGGTGTGTCTAGTCAAGGCTATGGTTTTTCCAGTGGTCATGTATGGATGTGAGAGTTGGACTATAAAGAAAGCTGAGAGCAGAAGAATTGATGCTTTTGAACTGTGGTGTTGGAGAAGACTCTTGAGAGTCCCATGGACTTCAAGGAGATCAACCAGTCCATCTTAAAGGAAATAAGTCCTGAATATTCTTTGGAAGGACTGATGCTGAAGCTGAAACTTTGATACTTAGTCCACCTGATGTGAAAGAACTAACTCATTGAAAAAGATCCTGATGCTTGGAAAGACGGAAAGCAGGATGAGAAGGGCATAACAGAGGATGAGATGGGTGGATTGCATCGCCGATTCAATAAACATGAGTTTGAGTAAGCTCTGGGAGTTGGTGATGGACAGGGAAGCCTGGCATGCTGGAGTCCATGGGGTCGCAAAGAGTCGGACACGAATGAGCAACTGAACTGAACTGATCCAGGATTAAAGGGCTTTGTGTGAGTGGTCCCCTACTCACCTGTCCAACCCTGAGTTCTTCTAAACTGTGTATGGGATTATGTCATTTCTTGGCTCAAAACCCCTCAGAAATTCCTCCATTGTACTTGGGACAATGTCCCAACTCCTTGGCACAACATGAACCTCTTCATGCTCCGGCCTCTGTTTCCAAACTTATCATGTCCTGGAAGCCCTGGCCTTTAAGATCATGGAATCTCAGTAGCACAGCCCATTAACAAACCTATATTCATTCATCTATTCTTTGGTTCATTCACTAATTCATTCTGTGAATATTCTGTGTGACTTTATTAGGTGTCAGCCTCGGTGCTAGGCACTGAGGACTAAGTTAGGAACTGGGGAGTCAAGGATCTTTCATTTTCAGAGGAAGACATTAATCAAATCATCACACATCTACATAATGACAAATTGTGGACACACAGAGAGTTGGACAAAGGACATTCCAGGCAAAGGAAACAGCTGGGGAGCAGAAGAGTTTGGCATAATTGAGGAAATGACAGCAACATCAGAGTGAAGGAGGAAGAGGTTGGAGAAACAGCAAAGGACCAACTTATGCAGTGTTTTGTAAGTCAAGGTAAGGAGTTTGAATTTTCTTCAGAAGGTAGATCTTTAAGTAGAGAGGATGACACAGTAATATGTGATATCAAGGGATTAATGCTGGCTACTGGGTGGAGAAAAAATTACAGACCAGCAAACTAGGGATATGGGAGACTTGTTAGGAGACTCCTAGAGAAGACTGGGTGAGTGGAGAGATCAACCATCCTGGTTAGACTGTAACAGAGGGATTCCATGGGGGTAGAACTTGCAGCACTAAAACCTGAAAAGTCTCAGCAAACCAGGAAAAATTAGTAACTCTCCAGGTAACACGTGATGATGTCCTGAACCATAGGAAGGACATGAATGGACTAGAGACAGAAGACTTTTGTTGAGGAACAGGACAAAAGGGATAGGGGGAAAAACAGACACATTCTGGCTTTTGTAACCAGTTAGTAGAAACTGCTATTGAGAAAGAAAAGGAACAGTCAGGCTCCTCAGCCCATGGGGATTCTCCAGGCAATGATACCAGATTAGGTTGTCATTTTCTTCTACAGGGGTTCTTCCCAACCCAGGGATCAAACTCAGGTCTCCCACATTGCAGGCAGATTCTTTACCATCTGAACCACCAGGGAAGCCCAAGAATACTGGAGTGGGTAACCTATCCCTTCACCAGGGGAACTTGCCATTCCCAGGAATTGAACCAGGCTCTCCTGCATCTCTGGCGGATCCTTTAACAGCCCCTTCTCTGTCTGCCTCAGGGCTTTTTGAGCAGAAAGCAAGCTAACCTAGAAGAATAGCGAAATACAAACCACCTTCTCATTGTGTACTAACTTCCAGAACTTCAGGCAAATAAACACTGTCTTGCACTAGGGTCAAAGCCATGGTCAATGAGGAGTTCACCTGGTGTCTTGTTTGCAAAGAGGTCACAGCAATCTATGAACTTTTATGATGATCTTAAAATCCCATGTGGCACCAACGAAGAGACAGATAAGGAAACAAACTGAAGGAGATCGAGTTATCATCATCTTTGCTGGTAAAGCCAGTGCTGTGCTGTGCTCCCCGGATAACTGATAGCAGATGAGGATGCATCTTCTCCCAGAGAGCTGCCTCCTCCCCAGGGAGCACTGTGTGGGGCAATGAGCACAATCTTTGGGCTCCAGTCCACCCTCGGGCACTTACCAGCTGTGTGACCTTGGGCAATTTACCTAACCCTATGAGCCTCTAATTTCTTGCCTATAAAAGGAGGATAATTGCCTACTTTGCAAGGTTATGATGAAAATTAGAGATAAGGTATGCTGTGTAATAGGCTTTCCATAATGGTGCCTTTCATTACCTCTGTACCTCATCTGTCAAAGAAGGATGATCTCGTTTGTTTCTACCTTATAGGATCTTTGTGAGCATTGAATGAGATTAACCATGTTCAGTGCTTAACACAGGTCCCGGCACACGGAGGGAACTAAATGTTATCAACGACTTTCTCCTGTTACTGGTGGGAAGAGCTGCTACTGGTCTGGTCACTCTCCATTCACTTCTGCTCATGATTGATACTAGGCATGTGTGGATTAAGAGAATCCTCATCCTGCACAGAAGTCACTTTCCAAAGGTAATATGCAAGTTGAAAATCACAAGTATTCAAAATTCCCCTTGAAAATACTTTCCAATTCCCCCAAAGTACCATGTACTGGGTTTTGTACTTATGATTCTATAAATTAACATGTACATATAAATGTATAATGCATTCAGCATCTTACAGTACATAATAAAAATTTTATTTGCAAAACTTCCTTCTGCAATGTCACACAGTATTTTAATATTTTTGCCAGTATGAATAGTTGAATTCTTATGGGTTAAATCACACATAATGTGATTCTACCATAATCATCAAGAGTGAGGGTTTTCTGTTTTGTTTTATAAAACTAGTTCTTTTCTCTCCAAAACTAGAGACAAAGTATGCTCAGTCACTTCAGTAGTGTGACCCTATGGACTGTAGCCCAAGAGGCTCCTCTGTCCAGGGGATTTTCCAGGTAAGAAAACTTGAGTTGGTTGTCATGCCCTCCTCCAGGAGCTCTTCCCAACCCAAGGATCGAACCACATCCCTTGAGTCTCCTGCACTGCAGGTGGGTTCTTTACCCCTGAGCCATGGGGCAGCCCCAGAGACAATAGCTATAGTATTTCTGATGCTACCATTGTGTCTCAGATGCTTAGTCATGTCTGATCCTTTGCAAACCATGGAGTGTAACCTGCTGGGCTCCTCTGTCAGTGGGATTCTCCTGGAAATAATACTGGAGTGAGGTGCCATTTCCTCCTTCAGGGGATCTTCCTGACCCAGGGATGGAAAGGGATTGAACTCGTGTCTCTTCTGTCTCCTGCATTTGAAGGCAGATTCTTTTACCAGTAGCGCCACCTGGGAAGTTCAATGCTGCCATAGTCATACCATTTTACAATTAAAATGTAAATAAGCACATTAAGTCATCCAGTTAACTACAAAAATCCAGCTATATCCATCAGCATTTATTGAGCAACATTTATTGAGATGTAATAAATCAGCATGTACTATAATACATGCTAGACACTGCTAAATGCTTTACTTGTGTTTGTGAGAACAGCAAAGCTCCATGATTGATATTCTTGAGTTAATTACTTGGGATCCAATCCTGGCTCCACTATTTTCTAGCTGTGTTTGAGCAGGTGCTTATCTCACCTGAACTTCAATTTTATAATCTGCAGAATGGGGATAATAACAGAATATGATTCATCAGGTTGTTACAATGAATTAGTAATTAATGAAAGTGCCTTAAATAATGTTTATAGAAGGCACTCAAATATAAGCCTCTCTTTTCAGTACTTTGTACATTAAAAGAGGTAGGAACTATTCCTAGTTTATACACAAGACTGTTAGGACAGAGAGTTTATATAGTCAGAGTGCTTTATATAGATTTCCCTACTAAATTCTTATAGCAACCCCAGGAGATAGGTGCTGTATCAATCCTACTTTTCAGATGAAGACACCAAGACTCAGAGGGATCATCAATGAAATCTAAGGAAGGACTTAGAGGAAAGCCTACTTGAATTTCTAAACAAGGGTCTAGAATCTCTGCTTATTCTGTAAGTAGTCCTTTTCAATGTCCCTTCATTCTGAATCAGAAGAGATTATTTTCTTTTTAAAAGTGTTCTGTCCCCTCATCTCTATCATTCTTTGCTTGACTGCTATATGTGTAGAGGGTGGTGAAATCAGAGGCTTATTCATTCTTTCAACAAGTTTACTGCAAGCCTGCTGTGCCAACTGCTGGGGACACTGCAATCAAAGATCTGTTTCCTGTCTACGCTTAAACCAGCACATTGGGAAACTGAAAGAGATTAACAATTCCCCATAAAGCATTTATCCACACATAATCTCTTGAGATGCCTGCTGGGAGAGGTTTCCGGGGTATGCATGACCCAGCCCCCGAGATGTTGACCACGTGAGCTCTTCCTGACTGCTCACTGCTCAACAGGCTTTGATTAGCTCTCCAACCAAGAGAAAGCAGTCTTTGGTGACAGGACATTTCAACCAGGGAAAACACAGATAAGCCTGACGTGTCAGAACTTGTGGTGGAAGCTCAATCATTTGATTTGTCTCTACTTCTGCAGAGTGATTTTTTTTTAAGGTCTTCAGATTAAATTGGTTCACCTGAGTTGCCTGAGCTGCATCTGTGCTTCCAGGTTATTGACTAACAAACAAGTTGGGAGAGCCATATGGTCAACCCAGAAGTGTTCGCAAAATATCCCAGTGTTTACAGAAATGGTATTAGTATTCTCCCCAAATCCATACATTGTGATTATAGCACGAAACAAGAAGCATGCAAAGTCTAGCAGAAGTCTTTCTCTGCCTTGAAAAATCACGTGACCTTAAGTGGGCCATTTATCTCCAGCAGCCTCAGTTTGGTCTTTGCCCATAGAGTCAGTCAACTGTTGGGTCCCTCTCAAGACTTCTAGTCTATCAGTATGATTCTTGGATTTGATTTCTAAGTATGGTCTAGTCCCCTGGAAACCCCCACCCATGGAGTTTGACTTTGTATATTACTGACAGAACTAGACTTCTGTGCCCCAGTAGCTAGGAAGAAAAATATAGAAAGTACTCTAAAGCTAGAAAAACTGCACATGAACTTCTCATTGGTTGATAAGAAAGCAGCTTTGTTTTTTTTTTTCTATACCAGGTTGCAATGGTGGCTATTTTTATTTGCCTTATCATAAGATGTTCTAGGAATACCCGTGAGTCCAAACAAGTAGAAAGGTGAAAGCATTTTCTGAACACTGGCAACCCAACATACCATTTGGTGCCAGAGGACATGGGCACTTTGACCAAGCGGGGTGAGGCTAGTCAGGTAGCCAAAGCTTTTCCCGTCAGGTTCTTCTTCCTCACCTGCTTCACTTTTCTAAACCTAATCAGTAACCACAAGAGCATGGCAAAGGTGTGAAACAGGTATTTAGAGCCCAGGATTCCAAGAACTGTACCAAGCCTCAACCAGGACTGTTTTCAGAGCCAAACCAAGAGGAAATGACTTTTTCTGTTTCCACTCCACCAAAAAAACAAAAAAAAGAAAGAAAGAAAGAAAGAAAGAAAAAATTTCCAAACCTGGTAATGCCAAAGAAAAGGCACATGGCTGAAAGGAGAAAGAAATAAAACTGAAACCACTACCCCTACCCCTATAAGACACATACACTCTCTGTCTTGTCTGTCTGTCTATCTGTCTCTCTCTGCTGCTGCTGTTCCATTTCTTTCCTAAGTTTGGCCAATGGACAATTACATCACTACTACGCTCAGAAAAGTAAAAATTGAGAACTCTTAGAATTTCCCTCAGATGAGGCTCTACAGCATAGCAAATAATTCCATTCATTACCACTGAACTCTGGAAAAGGACACTCTTAAATTCTGCCAAAGAAAACAACAAATCTCTTCTCCCCAACTCTCTATCTCATGCCAAATAAAACAATCACTGATTTTCCCAAACTCTAAACACAAACCTGTTTGTGATGATGAGGTTAACAGTTTGTAAATTTGAATTTCAAGTGGAATTTGAATTCATGAATCAGTGGAAACAAAACTTGATAAGCTGATTGTTCTGCTTCTAGATGACATTGAGTACCTTTGTCCATGGGGATGTTATGATCTAAACAACACAGTCCTGTGTTTGTCCTGTGTTGTTTAGATCATAACATCCCCATGGACAAAGGTACTCAATGTCATCTAGAAGCAGAACAATGTGAAATTCATATTAGAGCCATTACTTTTCCATCAATCCCCCCACAGACTAAATGTTTTTTTTATAGTAAAACAGCTATTATTGGCTATAAATAAATGTCAACAGAAAAATAATTAAAAATTATACCTGTGAGGCCAATCTTTTTATAGGAAATATTAACTTTAGAAGGCAGTGCTAAAAGTCTAAAAGACTGGAATATTCAAAATCTCAGTAACAGAGCCAGCTCTGCAAAAATAAGTTGTGTGACTTCAGGTAAAATATAACTTGTCTGCATTTTCTTCGACCTTTCAGTCAGTTCAGTTCAGACGCTCAGTCGTGCCCAGCTCTTTGCTACCCCGTGGACTGCAGCACACCAGGCGTCCCTGTCCGTCACCAGCTCCCGGAGCTTGCTCAGACTCATGTCCATTGAGTCGGTGATGCCATTCAACCATCTCATCCTCTGTCGTCTCCTTCTCCTCTTGCCTTCAATCTTTCGCAGCATCAGGGTCTTTTCCAATGAGTCAGTTCTTTACATCAGGTGGCCAAAGTATTGGAGCTTCAGCTTCAGTATCAGTCCTTCCAATGACTATTCAGGACTGATTTCCTTTACGATTGACTGATCTGATCTCCTTGCATTCCAAGGGAATCTGATTTTATTCATTTGTAAATAAAAGATTTAGGATGGAAAGTTTCTAAGTTTATTTTAAAAATCTAGGTTTCAGTGACTATTTTAATCATAATTAGGGCTTCTCTTGCTGCCTTTTACCATAAATAACTGTCACTTGGACTAATCCTGAACTTATACCAGGCATTGATTAAAATTCTTTTTTGCTAACACATCTTTTATTATGTAATAACAATGGGATAAAATTTTGGGACTTCAGGTCAGCTTAATATCAAAAGTCCTTCCCCATGACACCCTCTCTAGGTCTGACAGTTTCTAACAATTTCTCGGTAAGGTCCTTTTGTGTAAGCAATCATTCCTTTATCTGCTCTCACTCATGGACTGTTACTGAAATGTGTGCAGAGGAGTTTTAGGTCCTTGCTGGCTCCTCCTTACCTCCAACTGCAGGGCTGTAGGAGAGACAGAGAAAGAGGAAAAATCAGTAGGCGCACAGGAGAGATTGTTCTGTGCTGTGAAACTCCGTGACAACACTTCTAATCATAAGTGGTAACTTCTGCTCCTTTTTAATAAATACCTACTATCAGCTTTTCAATATGTCTTAAACTGGGAGCTGTTGGTCAGGTATTAAATGAAACGAATATATTGGATGTCTCATAGAATATGCTTTTAATCTACCAATTTAAAAACCTTATGAATAAGAGAATATTTCTTAGGAGCTACTCTTAAAAGGAAATTGCCCCTTCTGTTGCAATACATTTAAATACACTAAACACATTTTTTAATGTTAAAAGTAATTTGTACTCTTTATAGAAAAGTCACAAAATACAGAACAGTCTGAAGAAGGAAAACTAAAATTACACGTACCCAGTATGGGATTAATAGGTACATACCATTATATATAAAAAAGATAAACAATAAGGATTTACTGTATAAAACAGGGAGCTGTATTAATGTCTTGTAATAACCTATAATGGAAAACAATCTGAAAATAATATGTATGTATTACGTATGCTAGAATTCTGGGATTTTTTTTCTTAATTTGGTATGTGTATGCAGATACCTATATCTGCATTGTATTTACCTATATTTTCATAGTTGAAATCATGCTGAGGCTATAGTTCTCAGTGATTCAATGATGACACATCCACCCATTTCTTCAAAACATCATATAAAGCAAGGCTTGCTGCAGATGTATTAAGGCTAAGAGAGTGAGGACCATTGTCCAGAGTTAGCTCTCCCTGGGGAATTTTCTTGTACCAGGTGCTTTGCATTCCATTGATTATACTTCTCACACATCATAATTTTCCATGCTGCTAGGAGAGGTATGATGTAACCCAGACTCCTTCAAAGAAACATCCCGAAACAAAGACTACATTTATATCTGCTTAATCCAGCACTACTTTTGCGTTCATGCATGCTCAGTGGCTTCGGTCATGTTCGACTCTTTGCGACCCCATGGACCATAGCCTGCCAGGCTCCTCTGTCCATGGGATTCTATAGGCAAGAATATTGGAGTGAGTTGCCATGCCTTCCTCCAGGAAGATCTTCCTGACCCTGGGATCGAACCCACATTTCCTGCATCTCCTACATTGCAGGTGGGTTTTTTACCCTCTGAGCTGCCTGGGAAATGCAAATGTTTTCAAGTCTTTTCTCACAAAGGTTCTTGACAATTTTGTGGGTATAGTAGTATTGTAACACCTTGTGTCTAGTCAGTCAAAAAGGTCTTTCCGATCCTTCTACTCAATTTACATTCAAAATTACACATACATCTATATTATAGGAAATAGCAATTCATTCCACCTTTGATGTACCAGAAAGGGGAAGGTCTATGAACTCATTGAATTGAATTCCATGCTTCCTTATCACAAACCGCTAGAAGGCAAGTGCAATTTGCCTGCTTGCTGACAGCATTCTCCTTAGCATCCAGCACCATTCCTCAGAAAGGATGGTTGAATTGATCTTAACATGCTCACCGAGGAAAGGATGGTTAATGCTATCACCAAATATCCTATAGTCACTGTTTGGCTCCATCTGGGGAAATAGTTTCAAGGGAGATGGAAGTGCCAAAGTAGTGTGAGAGGGGTGAAGAAACCCTGGAGAAGGAAGAACTTGTCTTG
Source organism: Antilocapra americana (assembly GCA_007570785.1). Taxonomy (NCBI): domain Eukaryota; kingdom Metazoa; phylum Chordata; class Mammalia; order Artiodactyla; family Antilocapridae; genus Antilocapra; species Antilocapra americana. Next base: position 9,420,534 of record ML663010.1, read on the forward strand.
GGATCACAGCAGGAGGCGAGGGTTAGAATGCAGGATGTGGGGTCACTACTACCTCTCACCCAGTCACCATGACCTTTGCTGCATTTAATCTTTTGGACATCCTAAAGAGTTCTGTTCCCTTTTCTATTTTGTTTATGAAACTTTTCAATTTGGTTATTTCATTAATTTCAGAAACATTTATTGAGGACCTAATATGTGTACAGTATATGAAAGGTAGTTCATATAGTATGTAGCTCTGACATATATTCAGTATCATTTAGGCAGAACTGAATTCAAACCTCAGCTCTACCTTTTTCTAATTTATTAGTTTAGGCAAGAGAATCTCTGTGCCTCAGTTTCGTCATACGTACAATGAGAATAGTAGCAGTATATAGCCCTCAGCATTGTTATAAGATCAAACTATTATTATTATTTTGTTTTATTATGGCTTGTGTTAGACATCATGAATGGTATCAGAAAATTCAACCATCAATCTCAGAAGAATAGACATCTTCTGAACTAAAAGAAATTAAAAAACAAATGGGCTGGTTTGTGCTGTTTTAATTCAGAGAAGGGAGAGTAAGCAAAGGCTTGGGTAATCAAAAAAAAAAAAGATTTCATAGAGAAGAAAAAACTTCACTTGTGTTATAGAAAAGAATGTATGTAATTTGGTTGAGAAATTAAGCTTGGAGGATGTAAGACTGGCTATGACAAGGAATAAGTTTGAAGCCAGAATGGGGAAAGATTGACTATCCAACTAATGATTTTAGATTCCATTTGTTAATTCATTCACTTGTTCACCAAGTATTTATTGAGTAGACATTGTTGCCTTGATGATACAATCATAAGCAAGGCACAGTCCATCTCTTTTTATAGATCAAATGAAAAAAGCAAAGGCTATTTATTCTGAGCTTACCATAGCAAGGGAGTCAGCTGCATTTTGGGCTTCGCAGGTGGCCCTGGTGGCTCAGCTGGTAAAGAATCTGCCTGCAACATGGGAGACCTGGGTTCGAATCCTGGGTTGGGAAGATCTTCTGGAGAAGGTTGAAGGGATCCCCTCCAGTTCAACTAAATAAGGAGAATTCTGGCCTGGAGAATTCCATGGACTGTCAGTCCTTGGGGTCGCAAAGAGTTGGACATGATTGAGTGACTTTCACTTCACTTCAGGTGGTGCCAGTGGTAAAAAGCTGCCTGTCGATTCAGGAGATACAAGAGACGCAGGTTCAAACCCTGGGTGGGGAAGATCCCCTGGAGGAGGGTAGGGAAACCCACTCCAGTATTCTTACCTGGAGAATCCCATGGACAGAGGAACCTGGTGGGCCATGGGCCATGGTCCATAATGTCGCACAGAGTTGGACACGACTGAAGCAGCTTAGCAGGCAGGTAGGCAGGCAAGCAGATGCATTTTGGCTGAAGCTCGAAGGCTGATAGGGGAGTGGGAAAGCTTTAGAGTGGAAAGAGGAAGACTTCATACATGGCCTGATTGTAGGCTGTTAGCATAGGGAAGCTATAGGCACCCAAACTAGAAGCAGGGCATCCTATATAATTGATTACAGATGCATATTTGACTTCCTTTGATTTAGTCCTAAGTTGGCAGGAACCTACAAATTAAGGTTATTAATCAACTCTTGGCATTTGGGGCCGATTGTCACAGAAATATTGGTTAGCTCTCTAGATTGTCATTGGAGATAGAAATCTGGCTTCTAGCAAGTCTGACTTAAAGCAGGCTGGCTTCCTGGGTTGTTTATTATAGGTAAGGGGATTGGTTTACTGAGCAGTTTGCTGTAGGTTGTGAGTCAAAGTTCTATTTTTATATGTGGTGTGGTTATTGTCCATTTGTACATTCAGTCTAGTGGAAAAATAAACTAAAAAAGACTTTTAGGAATGAAAGAAAAACAAAAGAGATTAGACTTATAAAATCAATGACTTTTATAAGGAATTGCTGCTGCTGCTATGTCATTTCAGTCATGTCTGGCTCTCTGTGACCCCATAGATGGCAGCCCACCAGGTTCCCCCATCCTTGGGATTCTCCAGGCAAGAACACTGGAGTGGGTTGCCATTTCCTTCCCCAATGCATGAAAGTGAAAAGTGAAAGTGAAGTCATTCAGTCATGTCTGACTCTTAGCGACCCCATGGACTACAGCTCCTCCATCCATGGGATTTTCCAGGCAAGAGTACTGGAGTGGGGTACCATTGCCTTCTCCATATAAGGAATTAGGAAATGACTTTTAAATCAAGTATTCGGGGAAGGCATTTCTGAGGTGGTGGCAACTATGCAGAGATCTTAAAGGTGAGAGAGAGCCAGGCATTTGAGGAGCAGATGGAAGAGCTTCCAGGCAAAGGGGCAGAGAAAAGTCTGAGCTAGAAAGAGCATGTGATATTCAAAGAAATGAAAGATCAGGGCAGCCAGACAAGAGTAAGCAAGTGGAGAGTGCATGAAATGAGGTTTGAGAAATAGGCAAGATTCAGGTCAGATAAAATTTTGTATGCTATGATGAATAATAGATCCTATGCATGCAGGGGCTTAAGCAGAGAAAATTAAGGAAGTCATTTCAGTAGTCCAAGTAAAAGGTGTTAGTCATGGTCTAGATTAAGAAAATAGAGATGAAAAGAAGTCAGTTCCTTGAGATGTCTTGAAGAAAGGACAAAGAGAACTTGCTGATAGCCCAAAGATGGAAACAACAGGGGATGGAGATAAATGGAAAAAGGAAAGAGAATTCCAATGATTGTGGCACTTACTGAGTTGGGAATACTGGATAAAGAGAAAGAAATGTTTTTAGAGTAGAGGGAAATCAAGTTTAATTTAGATACTGAGAAAGGCGTTAGTGTAATAAATGGCATCTAAAGAGACAGGATGCTTGATGGATTCAAGGGCCAGAGATCTCTGGGTTGGACTTCTGTTGACAGTTTGTACTTTATTTAGCTGAGCAAATGATGCCCAAATAAAGGACAGGAAGAAAGACAGACAGATAAGAGCTATAAAACAAGCTGAAGATGAACTCCAGCTGGGGATATCTGGCCCCAAAGTTTCCGGTCAGTTCAAACAAAAAACAAATCAATAACAAAAAAATGGAATTTCTTAACATAATGTGGTCCAATTAGCTGATCTATTGGCTGCACTTGGAGTATCACTTGGTGATGGCCAAATGCAAGGCACGGTGCATTGCTGCTTATAGCTTAGTGAAACTGAGAAGAAATAGCCAGATTTAGGTGAGGTAGTAGTCATTAATAGTGAAAGCTCTCTCAGCTGTTCCCTTGGTTTCTACTCACAGAGAAAACAAAAGCAATCAGAAGAAAATGCCCAGATGCCCACCACAGCATCTACCAACTGCTGGCATTGAGCCCTCCCTCCTGGTATAAGAGCTTCTCTGGTGGCCAGAGGGTGAAGAATCTGCCTGCAATGCAGGAGACCCAGGTTCAACCCCTGGGTAGGGAAGATCCCATGGAGAAGGGAATGGCTACCCACTCCTGTATTCTTGCCTGGAGAATTCCATGGTCAGAGGAGCCTGGACGGCTACAGTCCGTGGGGTCACAAAGAGTTGGACACGACAAGTTACTAATACTTTCACTTTTACTTTCCCCTTGTAAAGAATATTGCCCATGCTCCTTTCTGAAACCAGTACATCCACCTGGGATCAACAATCCAGGGACTTTGTTCCTTTAATTCTCTTCTTTCACTATTGGACTATTCTCATCAATGAACAAACTCAGAGCTCTTGTTCCATTGTCACAAAATGATTGTAAAATAATATTTTAAAGCTTTACTTCGCATTGACATTACTTCCCCTTCCAGCAAAGGTCCCATTTCATCTCTCATTTTCAGCGAAACTCCTTGAGAGACTTGCTTCTTTTTTGATGTCTACAATTCCTCTCTTACCATTGTTGTTATTTTTCCTTTGCTCAGGTATATTGAAATATAATTTACATATTGTAAAATTTACCGTTTTGAAGTACACATTTCCATGAGTTTCAGCAAATGTAATAAATAGTCATGTAGCCACCATTACAATATAAAATACATAAAATATCCATTACTTCAAAAAGTTCCCTTGTTCCCCTTCATATTCAACACCTTCTCCCCATCCTCATCCTTAGTGACCTCTGTTCTGATATTTGTCCCTATATTTTCACCTTTTTCAGCATGTCAAATAAATGGATTCCTACAGTCTTACAATCTTATGTATGTGGTACGTTTCTCTTGTATGCTAAGTTGCTTCAGTCTTGTCCAACTGTTTGTAACCCTATGGACTCTAGCCCACCAAGCTTCTCTGTCCATGGGATTCTCCAGGCAAGAACACTGGAGTGGGTTGCAATGTCCTCCTCCAAGGGATCTTCCCAACCCAGGGATCAAAGCCCTGCCTCTTATGTCTCCTGCATTGACAGGTGGGTTGTTTACCAAGTGCCACGTGGGAAGCCCTCTGCCCAGGACATTTCTCCTAGCACAATGTTTTTGAGACTTATCACACTTGTCTTTAGTGTGTTCATTTACATTACTGAGTAGAATTTAAGTGTGTGCATGTACCAAAATTTCTTTATCCACTAATCAGTAAATAGATATTTGAATTGTTTCTTATTTTTGGTGATTATGAAGAAAGCCTACATAAACATTTACACTTGTAGTTCTTTGCAAATATTTCCTCTAGTCTATGGCCTGCATTTTTATTAGCATTCTCTTTCAAAGAGAAAAGAACTTTTAATTAAATTAAATTTGATTATAAAAAATTAGTTTTTGTTTTTTATATCATAGCTAAGAAATTTTTGTGCAACTTAGTATCTCTAAGAGCTTTTATATTTTATTCTAAAACTTTTATTGTTTCAAATGAAATTTATGTCTGATTTGCTCAAAATTAATTTTGTGTATATGACCAAAAAATGTTCAATGTTTTTGCATATGGATGGCCAATAGTTTCTGCACCATTGACTGAAAAGGCTATTCTTTCCCCACAAAATACCTTGGCATCTTTGTCAAAACTTAATTTTCCTTAGATACATAAGTCTATTTCTGTACTTTTTTCCATATGTTCATCTTCATGCCCAGAAGAAATTGCTTTAATTATTATAGTTGAACAGTCAAGTTTTGAAATGTGAGTCCTCCAGTTTTGCTCTTCATTCTAAAACACAACTGAGCAACTAGGCACACATGCTTGGTAAGTTATAGAGACAAGAGGACCACTTCATGGAGAATGGAGAGAGGCAAAATCACTCATACCTAACAAGCTTAGCATAACTGCTGTGAGCTCTTTAATATAATTCCTTCCAGTCTTCCCTCCACCCCATCAAGTCCTCTGTATAACCTTTTAAGATTCTGGCAGGTGAGTATGAAGATCTATTTGTCTTGCAGCCCCTCAAACCAAGCCATGTACTTAATTCTCCTTGCTTATGAAACCTGCCACCTGCCCATCTGAAGTGGTCTGCCTCCCTCTTCCTTCTCTCCTTGTGCTTCATGTATGGGGCCAGTTTCAAATTTCATTCAGGAAACTCCTGTGGTTGTGAACCAACAATCACGAATACTCAGACTATGACAAAGTCAAAATACTTTTCATGTAGAAACATATTCCTAAGTTTAATGTCCATCAAGTGACCATATCATAGTTTCCTTAATCATTTCTCCTACTTTGGAACATGTCTCTTGTTTTTAATTTTCACGTTTATAAGCAAGGTGTGATAAATATCTTTGTACACAAAGTTTTTCTGTGGTTAGGATTATTTCCCAGAAGTGTAGATACAAGGTCAAAGATAAGAACATGTACTTGGCGCTGGACCCATTACCCAGTGGTTTTCCAAATTAGCCCACTTTTTGTTGGTAGCCAGCAACTTCCTGTGTGCTTGCATGCTAAGTCCCTTCAGTTGTGTCTGACTCTTTGCAACCCTGTGGACTGTAGCCCACCAGGCTCCTCTGTCCATGGGATTCTCCAGGCAAGAACACTGGAGTGGACTGCCATGCCCTCTTTCAAGGGATCTTCCTGACCGGAGATCAAACTCCTGCATTGGCAGGTGAGTTCTTTACCACTAGTGCCACCTGGGAAGCCCAGAGACTTCCTGACTCAGCCCTGGATGCTGAATGACTCCAAACAAGCTCTATTTTTACCAGCCCTTCTGGCGATTCTGATGTTGTTTTGGAAATGTTTGGCTTATCCGAGTGTCTTCCTTTTCTCCATAAATACTCTAGGGTTTTGGATGAGTTCATTCTTTGTCACCACCTTCAGGAACAAATCTGTGAAAGTAACTCCAATTAAATAGAAGTGGTTGCAAGTACTGATTCATTCAACAAATTCACTGAACATATATGGATGTTGATTGAGGTGCCAGACATACAGTGATATAAGACAGTTCTCACTCTCATGGGAGTTACATTAGGGTGTGATTTGGCAGATAGTATACAAGAAAACCAATCATTTTATTTTTTAACATAATTTCAGAGAGTGATTTATGTTGCGAAGGTAGCAAATGTAATAGAGTATGCTGTGGAAATGCAGGAGAAGTTACTTCACACAGGATGGTCAGAGGTGAGACTGTGTGAAATGATGGATGAACAGATGTGCAGAAAGTATTCCAGGCAGAAGAAGCTGCAAACCTGAAGTATTTGAGCAACAGAAGAAAGAGGCCAGCAGGGGTAGAAAGTGGCTGGTGAAAGGAAGAGTGATGAGGAGAGGAGAGGGGGGCAAGGACCAGAGGATGCAGGGCTCAGAGGCCTAGTTAAAGAGTGACTGGTTACATCTGGGACATCACCGAGGGGATTGAAGCAGAGGAATGACATGCTGTGATGCATAGGTTAAAAGCAAAAAAATCACTAAAGTTCCTGTTAGTCGAGGGAATGAAGAGGGCAGGGGAGAAATTGAGAGACTTCTTGGGAAGCTCCTGAAATCCCAGGCAAGAGATGATGGTGGGTTCGCCTAGAGTATGGTCATAGGGATGCAGAGAGGTGAATAGATGACAGATGTATTTGGAGCAGAGGGGTGGGAACACCCCACAGAAGAGCTTTCGTTAGGAGCAGACATGAAAAGTAACCCCCTCAAGGAGTGAACTGAAGCAGAGAGTCTTGGAGTCTATTTTAGCACTCTCATCATCCAGCCCTGTGACCTTGACAAGTCACTTTAACAGCCCTCGCCTCCCTTTCCAGGGTTGAAATAAACATGTAAGATCATTTCTAGTTCCAATGTTTTCTTATCGATTTTTGATGTAATATCCTCTACCTCCTTTATTTAACAAATATTTAATGAATGCTTACTAAGCGCCAGCACTGAACAGGCATACCTTGTTTTATTGTACTTTATTTGAAGATACTGTGTTTTATTACAAATTGAAGGTTGATGGCAACTCTGAATTGAGAAAGTCTATTAGCACCATTTTTCCAACACCATTTGCTCACTTCATGTCCCTGGGTCACATTTTGGTGATTCCCTCAGAATTTAAAACTTTTTCATTATTATCATATTTATTATGGTGATCTGTGATCAGTGATCTTTAATGTTACTACTACAATTTGCTGAAGGCTCAGATGATGGTTAGCAGTTTGGGGCAATAAATTATTTTTAAATTAAGGTAGGTATGGTGCTTTTCTTAGACATAAGGCTATAGTACACACTTATTAGACTGCAATATAGTATAAATAGAATTTCTATTTGCACTGGGAAGCCAAAACTTTCATGTGGCTAGCTTTGTTGTGATACCGGCTCTAATGCCGTAGTCTGAACTCACTATCCCTGAGTACTGATGGATCCATCAGACACTCATCTTCTCTGTGAAGCTGACAGCTTTGGAGAAGGGACTTGCATTAAATGTAATTGTACAGGGAATTATAAGAACTACAATGGAGAATCGCAGGGGAAGTAACCCAGACTGAGGGTGATGGAAGAACTTCCCTGGAGAAGGGGCCTTTCAGGGACTTCCCTGGTAGTTCAGTGATTAGGATTCTGTGCTTCCAACATAAGGGGTGTGGGTTCAACCCCTGGATGCGGAACTAAGATCCTACATGCTGTGTGATGTGGCCAAGAAAAAAAAGAAGAAGAAGGGGCATTTGACTGTGGTGCCTGGTGAAGACAGAATCTGCCTGCTAGGCTCTTCTGTCCGTGGAATTTTATAGGCAAGAACACTGGAGAGGATTTCCTATTTCAACCTATAGGGCTTCCCATAGGTTGGCACTAGTGATTAAAAAAAAAAAAAAAGAAAACACCTGCCTGCCAATGCAAGAGACGTAAGAGACTCGGGTTTGATCACTGGATTGGGAAGATCCCCTGGAGGCGGGCATGGCAACCCACTCTAGTGAAGCAACTTAGCACCCATGCACTCTACCCTGTGAATTGTAGCCCAGAAGGCTTCTCTGTCCATGGGATTTTCTGGCAAGAATACTGGAACAGGTTGCCATTCCTACTCCAGGACCCAGGGATTGAACCCACATCTCTTATGTCTCCTGCACTGACAGATACTTAACCACTGTGCCACCAGGGAATCCCACAGTTTAAGACAAATCAGAACCCTCCTAGGCTGTGTTTTGTGAACTTTGACCCCACATGCCCAGTTACCTGTAGAGTCAGCTGCTTGTGAGACTGAAGTGAGTCCAGCTCAGTCCTGCTGCAAGGGCCAAGAGGTCCCAGAGACATTCTCTCCTGGGGTCAGGCAGTTCTAGTTCGATAAAGCCAAACATTTTTCCTAGAACTGAATGTCACCAGGAGGCATATTCTGTGATCTGATGTCATGATACCCCAGAGTGAAGGAGGCCTTTGGCAATAGACTGGGTACCTCGGTCCCTCTCTGCCTCCACCCAGGGGTCTGGGACAGAATGCCAACTGCTGAGCCTCTTTGGGCCAGATTTGGCCTGTCCATTTGGGAAAAAGACACACTGCCCATTTTTAGTTTTGAGAATTGTATCAGAAATGAATTTTTCCAGGCCAGGACAAGATAAGAGAAAAGCATGTCAAGAGGCTCTGTTCATTTTGAAAGTGACTGATTACTCCAGTTGCTCTATCCAACCCTCTCTCCCCACCCAGCCATCACACAAAGACAATGAAACAGGATCTTCATGGGGCTAGAGTGTTCCAGGGTCTTGGGACTGACGTTTGCTTTAGTAGCAGGAGAAAGAGATTGATTATAGTGTTTTCTTCCTGTTTGGAGGATTCTAGGCAAACTGACTCCATGTGAGATCACCCACTGGCCATATCCAGAGTGTTAGCAGGCCTGGAAACACTGTACATGGAGAAGAAATCCTTTTTAAGGAGCTGGAGAGCCTAAGAGGAGAAACACTGGGGCTCTGTCCCCAGGCCCTTGTCCCAGCGTACCAAGGAAGGCACACAGCCCATAAACAGAGTGTCCAATTCACCAACTGGTTTTCTACTCAGGAATGCTGAGAGCACTTTAAAATCCATCTTTATGGAATATTTTCATAACTCTGAATAAAAGCTCATATCAAGGCAACATGGTACCGTGACTAGGTAAGCAGTTTCAGCAGCCAGACTGCTTGGGTTCGAATTTTAAACCTTGTGACTTGAGATAAATCATCCTCTAAGCTTTACTTTCCATATCTTTATATGAAACTGGTAAAAGCACACCTATCATAGATTGTTGATTTTTTAATTGAGATATAATTGACATATACCATTATATTAGGTTCAAGTATACTTATCATAGGTTTTTTTTTAAAGTTTTTAGTTTTTAAAAAGTTTTAAATTATGAAAGTATGATAACACATTTACAGGAGACTTGGAAAATACAGAACAAAGTTACATATGGTTCTACCATATATTACAATTATTTTTTAAGTAAATAAGATTTTTAGTTAGATTTTAAGTATCAACATCTCAAAAATTAATAGAATAAATAGAAAGGTAGAAGGATACAGTAGACCTGAAAAACACTATGAAACAATTCAACATAATTAAGACTTATACAATTTTCACCCACCAGCAGGGTACAAATTCTATTCAAGTTACTATAGACCATAAACCAGGAGATATTGGAAAAAAAATGTCATGGTCTAAAGGTATTGAAATCATACAAAGTCTGTTCTCTTATAACTGTGGAATGATGTTAGAAATCAATATCAAAAGAAACTTGAAAATAACCCACATATTTTTAAGTGCAACGTGACATTTACCCAGAGAAATCTTGGACTTAGCCTCAAGAAGGTTAAAAGACTGAAAAAGCACAGAGAATGATCACAAAGAAGAAAACATTTAAATGAGACAAAGGTTTGTTTGTTTTAGGTTTTTAATTTAAAGAAAGCAATGGACCGATGTAGGTAATGTGTATAGCACAGGGTCTAAGCTCCATCAAGGATGTCACGTTTCTGCTGTTGCTGCAGTTGCTGAGGGATGCTCTAGTCACTAGCTACAGAATGCAGGCGGTCACATGGTCACAGGAAAGCTTTCCAGACCGGAAGCAGGAGATCTGTTACCAATTCTCCCTATAACCTTGGCCAAGACACTACATTTGACAAGGAAAAGAATGAAAGAAAAGGGACTCTAAATTATTTTTTTTAATTCATAAGGTTGCACTGGATCTTAGTTGCAGTAAGTGAAATCTTCAATCTTGATTGCAGCACGTGGGACCTGACTCTTTGCGACCCCAGGGACTGTTGCCCACCAGGCTCCTCTGTGCATAGACTTTTCCAGGCAAGAATACTAGAGGGGGTTGCCATTTCCTACTCCAGGGGATCTTTCCCACCCAGGGATCGAACCCATGTCTCTTTCATCTCTTGCACTGCAGGTGGATTCGGGATCTAATTCCCTGACTAGGGATTGAACACAGGCCCCCTGCATTAGGAGCTTGGCGTGTTAGCCACTGGACCACCAGAGAAGTCCCAGGTCTCTAAGAATCTAATTAGCACTTAATCATTTTCTAAGAGGACTCGAATGAATCAGTGGTAGGAAGATAAAAGTTTCAAACTGATGTCATTTTTAAGTTCTCCTTTCCCCTTTCAGCAACTTCATTCCCATCACCTGAGGCTTCCCCAGATGCCCCTGTCCACGGCAGAATGCTCTCTCCTGAACATTAGTGCCCTGGATGACTCTGGAGGTCATCTGTCCTGGCTTTCTCTTTGCAGGTGAGGAAACCGAGGTCCAAAGACTTGAAGGGATGGACCTACCGTCACACAACTACTGGGCCCAGAACCCGGACTGGAACCTGCCTGCTCTAAGTTTGCCACACCCCTGCCTCTCCTCTCCCATCCAAATAAAACACGTAGCAAGGCCCAAGGGAAGAGTGACTCCGGGCTCCTCGTCTGAGGAGCCTTGGTGGGAGCAGAATCTCCCTCAAAGAGGCCAAAGGAAGAATCGGGAGGCTGGTGGCTGTGTTGCCCAGTTCTGGGCCAAGCTGGCTGTTTTGTTTTGAGTCAACTACCTAACTCCTCTAGGTAGGTAGTTGACTAACCTGACAATTTTGTAGGTCCAGTAAAACCGGATGGATGATCTGGCAGGATAAAACTCCTCTGGGTCTTTATCCTCACCTCAACCCCAGCTGCTCTTCAAGCATGGCTTTCCCTCCACTTACCAATCATTACCTGAAAAGGCCCTAAGGTGATCGAACCTTGTATCAGATCTGAAGCAGCTCCAAGGGATTATTCAGCCCCTGACTCCTGAGGGAATCTGTTTGAAGCTTAAAGCCCCGTTCCCAGGGTATCTATCAAGCTTGGCTTTGGAGCTTTCTCTTCCAGTGAGTGAACAAAGCCCATTTAGAAACCTAAACCCGCCCTCCAGCCCCTGGGGTCCAGGCCCGGCTTCTGAATTTGTGCGGCCCAGAGAGGAAAGCTCAAGCCACCAACTTGAATGGGCCCATTATGCACAGCTAATTCCACCGCAGAACACCGTGTCTCCAAGGGCCTAGCAGCAACTGGTCCTACCTGTTTAGAGTCAGTACGTTCTGTTTGCTGGAGGGATGAAGGGAGCACAGCACACACCACCTCTCACCATCGTAAATGCCATTTTGGGTTAATGATTACCAGCTACAGTGGTACTGTAGTCAGACTGCACACACTGAGCGCCCTTCCCATGGAAGCCGGCGGGCAGCGCATAAAGGGGGTCATTGTGTGTGCCGGGTGAGGGAGGGAGGGTGCCTGCGGGTGCCAAGTGTGGTCTCATAGCTCACATATGCAGGAGGGAGAGGTTGGGACACTGTGCACGTATGTTCTCATTTTATAAGACAATCTGTTTACATCCACTGTTGACACTGGGGTACTGTTACTGAAACTAGAATTTGTGTCATTCAGTAAAATGCCTGATCGGACTAACCCGACGTTATAGAACATCAACTCAATCCTACACACACACAAAAAAAAAAACCAAAAAGCCCCCATCTTTGCCAGAACTGGCTCTTTTGTAGCCAGAGCCATCATCCTGCTGGGGAGCCGTGTGGACCTGCCTGCAGACTGACAGTGGAGGGGTGTTTCTCACCACCTGAATGACTGAAGTTGATGACTGCCAGGTCCCAACCAGCCTCTTCTGCCTGGCAGAGAGAGAGCAAGAATGTTCCCCTCCTGAGGTCTCAATTTACAGGCTTTTCACACTGTCAATCGGCCAGGTTTTCCACCTGCACTCCTATTTAAGGGTTCCTCCCAACAGAGTCCTGACATTGAATCAGCCCAGCCCTGCCTCTACCTGTTTCTACTGTCACCTCCAGAAAGAGGGGATTGCTTTAGGGCTAGGAGGCTGTGACCTTGGCCAATTTTTTAGGTCAGTAAAACCAGACGGATGATTTGGCAGGACAAAGGAGATCCTTCAGTCCTGGGGGAAAAAATCCCCCACTGACTGAAATTCTACCTTTAGTATACAATCATTTTGTATCAAGTATTGTCCTCTCTTGCAATTCTCACTTTGAGTCCAAGGAACTCTGAGATAATTGGAATATAAATGTTTAGCCTTGAAATATGTTTGTCAGACTGGAAAAGACAGCGTGAAAATCTTGGGTGTTGGAGGTTGGGGGCTTCAGTGAAATTGGAGAAACAGAGTCCAAGGGGCTTGAAACAGATTGAGTGGCAAGGGAGAGTTGAGGGATCTAAGACACATGAGAAGGTTTCCTGAGTGGCCAGAGTTACAGATTCTTGTTTTCTCTTCCCCCTTCAAAATCAAAACCAAAAACACAGGTTTTCACACATATGTATTCATAATAACTGTAGCAGACACTGTTGTTTGCCCATTAAGCAAACAATATTACCCTTCATTTTTGGAAATTTCTTTCTGGACTTTAAGTCTGTGTGGTTCAGGTGAAGCTGACTTTACCCCCAGGCTATAAGCATCATCTTGGCCTGGTCCCTCAGATCACAGCATCCCACAGGCTCACTGGCCATAGTCATTACTGCATACATAGGCAAGCCCATGGCCTGAGCTAAGCCAGTGAAGTTCAAATGTAAAATTTTTTATATAACTATTGGGAAAGGGGACTTGTCTTTCTGCTTGTGGCTCTCAGCTGATCAAATGTGGGCCTAGACTACCCAGTGGTCTTCTTATCATGGCATGTGAAGAGCCTGCCTGGGAGTGAAATCAATTCAGAGGAGCACAGAACTAACATTTTCAGAGCCATTATTTGTATGATAGCATTCAAACCTCTAGATCCAACTGTATCTGCAGCCAGCATAACCTCAGACATTTTATTTACATGGGCCAGAAAACATCCCCCTCTTCTTTAAGCCACCTTGAGTTTCTGATAAAACAGAACAAAGTCTCGGTATTACCCTCACTCTGCTATACAGTTCTTGATGGTGCACGTCCCCAGCTACTGGCATCATTCTTCTCTACTGATCCTGCCACATTCCAGAGAACTTGGCTCAAACCTGGGCCTCGGTGTGCCCATCAGCTAACTGGGGGTAATAATGGGGTACATAGGAGGGAAAGAGAATTATTGAAGTGGAAAAATTATTCTCTCTTTGGAAGAAATCCACTGCAGAAATTCAAAGTCTTATGTTGACAAAAGTAGACTTCACATTTTGTCCTTGAGAGAACTCTGGAGCTTTGCCACTCAAAGTGAGGTCCCCGGACCTGCATCAGCCATCCCCTGCAGCTGTTAGAACTGCAGAGCCTCATCTTTATTCCAGACCTACAAATCAGCTTCTTCATTTGCGTAAGGGCATCAAGTGGTTGGTGTACATGTGAAAGGTAGGAAACATGGCTTACAAGACCCCAAGAATACCTCTATTTTATATGCTGGGTTACCATGTATGATTTCAGTTAAAAGTGGGTTCCCCTTACTGTCTGTTAGTTTGAAAAATACTATTATTTCAGTCTCCACATTTCACAGAGAGATAAACTAAGGCTGAGAAAGGATGAGTGACCCATCTAAGATGGGAATCAGCTGCTCAGTCAACATGAAAAGCTGGTATTCTGAACTTTGTGACCTTGGGTAAAGATTTCTTAAATATGATATCAAAAGCATGATCCATTAAGTTTTTTTGATTAGTTGGACTACATCTAAACTGAAAAATGCTGCTCTACAAAAGATACTGTTAAGAAAATAAAAAGACAGGTCATAGTCTGGAAGAAAATATTTGGAAAGCACATATTTATTTGATAAAGGACTTTTATTCTCTAAAATTCAAATATTAAAAAAAAATTTTAATGAGGAAAATATTTGATTAGATACTTCACAGAAAAAAGTTATACAGATGGCAAATGACCACAAAAAAAGATGCTAAAAATCTTTAGTCATTAGGAAAATGTAAGTAAAACCACATTGAAATATCTATACATAGATACTATTGGCAAAAACAAAAACAGACCAAGTATAGTGGGGAAGATATGAAACACCACCTAAAATATTCATATATTGCTGGCAAGAATACAAAGATAGAACAGCCACTCTGAAAACAAATTTGATAACTTCATATAAATGTAAACCCATGCTTATCATGTGACTCAGGATTCCTACCATTAGGTATTTATCCAAGAGAAATGGCCCACATGCAAAAAAAGTGTTGTATGTGAATATTAATATTAATGTACAATTTAGTCACAATACCTAAAACCTCGAAATAACCTAAATAGCCTTCAACTGGTGAATGGATAAATAAAACTGTGGTACATCCATAAAATGGAATCTTCCTCAGCAACTAAAAAAACCAGATTGCCATTCCAGGTTCAATGCATGAGACAGGGTGCTTAGGGCTGATGCACAGGGATGACCCAGAGGGATGGGATGGGAGGGAGGTGGGAGCGGGGTTCAGGATGGGGAACACATGTACACCCATGGCTGATTCATGTCAATGTATGGCAAAAACCACTACAATATTGTAAAGTAATTAGCCTCCAATTAAAATAAATTAAACTAAGCAAAAAGAATGAAAAAAAAAAAGGAATGTGGATGAATCTTACAAGCACTGTACTGAATGAAAATAGACTTAAAGAGCTACATACTATATAATTCCACTTACACAGCATTCTGAAAAAAAGCAAAACTATAGACACAAAAATCAGATCGGTGCCTGCCAGGGTGCCAAGGTGGGGGCAGGTAATGGACTGTAAAGGGGCTCCATTAGTCTTCTGATAACAAACTAGGACAAAGGATTGCCATCACAAAGTGCTTCAAACTGGATGGTTTAAGTGATAAAAATTAACGGATGGTTCTCAAAGTCTGAAATCAAACTGTTGGCAATGTGGGCTCCTGCTGAGGGCTCTGAGGAAAGGACCTGTTCCAGGCCTGTCTCCTTGATTTGCAGGTGGGTACCTTCATGTCCACCGGGCATCCTGTGCGTTCATACAAGTGTGGCCAAGTATCTCCTTTTTACACCATTCGTATTAGATTAGGGCCCACTCAAACGGACCTCATTTTGACTTGATTTCCTCTGTGAAGACTCTCTCTCTGAATAAGGCCGTATTCTGAGGTACTGAGAGTTACGAGTTCACCAGATGAATTTTGCAGGAACACAATTCAACCCCAAAAAAGGGGCACAAGGAAACTTCCTGGGTCTATAGAACTGTTCTATATACATATATTAATATGGACTATTTTTAAAGCTTTTGTTGCAGTTGTTACAGTATTGCTTCTATTTTATACTTTGCCTTTTTGGCTGCAAGACATGCGGGGTCTTAGCTTTCCAACCAGGGGTTGAACTCACACCTTCTGCATTGGAGGTGAAGTCTTAACCACTGGACTGCCTGGGAAGTCTCTGTTCTAGAACTTAATTGAGGTGGTGGGTCCCTTATGTATACATTTGTCAAAACTCATAAAACTATACCCTAAAAAGGGTGCATTTTATCCCATGTGAGATAAGTTTTAAATTCAAAAAACAAGGTATATCTCCTCAATTTTTCTTCAAATGATTGTTACTCTTCCCAATCTACTCTGCTGTCCTGACTATACTGTGTGTTCCAGCCATCTGTAAAGGTAAGGGATTATTTCCCAAAATCCCCAGTAGCTCACACTTTCACAGAAAAAGCTATTTTTCTGCCATGTGAGTATATCAAAAGCAATACGCCTCCAAAGCATGAAGATTCCATCTCATCAAATTGCCTGTCTTGAGTAGGATGAAGAAATACAAAGGGAGGGCCAGCTGGGACGATCTGGTTTGGGACCTGCCGAGGTTAGCTGGAGCTGGGCTCCCCTGCCAACAGGTAGGAGCTGTATATTTAACCCACAAGCCTGTGGCATCTCACCTGGGGCCACGCAGAGGACACCCGCAAGAGAGAGAGACAGGAGATCAAACCGCCTGCCAGCTATACTCAGACATACAGGAAAGAACTCGGGAGGTGACTTCATCTTCGTGGGAGGAGAATGGGTGGATGGACCTGCTCCCCCCACTTCATTTGAGCTGGGGTTGGGGTGGGGGGTAGATAATACAGACGTTGCTTCATAACAGAGGAAAAATGTTCAAAGGCGCCAGAGATAACAAACCTTGGAGCCCTCCCCCCAGTCCAGCCCTCTGCTTTCTCATCTGTCTTACTCTGCCACCATCTGACGCGGAGCCATCCTGCAGGTCCCTGAGTGAACTTAGTTCAGATGGAATTGCTTGAAGAGCAGTGGAGGCAGGAGGTCTTTTTTCCTTCCTCTTTTGCTGTGTGCAAGCGTGTGTGTGTGTGTGTGTGTGTGTGTGTACATGCATGTGTGTAACCTAAGTCAAGGTGTGCAGAGATGACTGGAGAAGAGGAGCCATGTTTCTGGAAGGATCCAGGATGTGCTACAGTATATGCTGGTCGCCCAGCCCTCAGCTTTCAGCAAAGGGGCTCACTTGGTAGACTGTGCCTTCTGAACACTTCATCCCTCTGCAGAGGAGGGTGTGGCCAAGGCCAACTGCAGCCAACAAGGAGCCAACTAGAAAAAGGGAGCAAGAGTGAATCTTCTCAAAGGGCTTGATGGGAACAGCCCCCAAACATGGCTGAGCAGGGTTAGGAGCGTGGAGCCTCACGGCAGCATTCAGGGAGGAGCAATACGGGGGACTGCTGTTGGCATGTTGGGAGCTGCCCAGCCAGCCTCTGAGGAGTATGACAACACGGCTTGTTCTTTCCGGTTACCCATCAGAAATGAGTTCACTGTTTTGTTAACCTTCTCAGCCTTCCCATTTTCATGGATGCTCTGTCTAGCTTCTATTTAGTCTGGCTCTGCTATTTTGTCTCTGTGTTTTTGTTTCAGATGCTTTCCTTTGACCTCTTAAATTTTATTTTTCCTAATTTAATTTCCTAAACTGAAACAAAAAAACCTTCCATTTCCATGGCCTTAGTTTTCTTATCTGTAAAATGGGGCTAGAGGAAAGGTGCTTCTTTCAGTCAGTTCTGTGTCTGAAGAACCAGAGACTCAGACTCAGAGAGTCTGTATTTCCAAGGCTTTATCTCCCACATATTTATAAAGATTGCAAGGGGCTATGTGCTCCCTCCCCTTTAGTCTTTATAATATCATAATAAGGCACTATTATTATCCTCATATAGGAGGTAACTGAGATGCAGAATTTAACAGACTCCTCCCACATCCCATAACTACTCCAAGGTGGAGGCAGGCAGGATTTGAACACCAGGTAACATTTTTTTTCAGCTTTGTTGAGACATAATTGATATTTAACAATGTATGTGGTCTAAGGTATATGAGGTGATGATTTGGTGTATGTATATATTGTGAAATGATCACCACAATAAGGTTAGTTAACACATCCATCACCTCACATAGTTACAATTTTGTGTGTAACTTAAAGTGTAATAGTTCAAACATACAATATAGCATTGTTAGCTGTAGTCACCATGTTGTACATTGAAGAGTTATCTGTACTCCTCATGATTACTGAAGCATTATTTACAAGAGTGAATATATATAAGTGACCTAAGTGTCCACTGATGAATGAATGGATAACAAAATGAGGTATGTATATGCAACAGAATATTATTCAGTCATAAAAAGAAGGAACTCTTGACATATAGGACAATATGAATGATTCTTGAGGGCATTATGCTAAATGAATAGATAAATAAATACAGAATACAAATACTGTATGATCTCACTTATATGTGGAATCTTAAATAAATGAACTCATAGAAAACAGAGAACAAATTGGTTGTTGCCAGAGGTGGGATTTGCGGGGTTGAGAAAATGGGCAAAGGTGGTCAAAACATGCACATTTTCGGGTTCATGATCTTAACCACTCCATTCCATGATTTCAAGTCCAGTTTTACATCTTTTCTTTTTTTTCTTTTTTGGCCATGTCATAGCTGGTGCATCTTTTGACTCTCTGAGCTAAACTTTCCACTTTTCGCATTTGGCAAGGGGATAAAATTATGATTCTTGTCCAAAATAACAAGCAGGTGGCTGTTAAAGTTGACTAAAGTGCCCACAGTGTCAGCCGTCCATAAGAGTGGTCTTTGAAGTTTTCTATTTATTATTTGTTTATTTATTCATATATTTTTGGCTGCATTGGGTCTTCATTGTGGCACTTGGGCTTTTCATTGCTGCACACAGACTTTCTCTAGTTGCGGTGAGAAGGGGCTACTTTCTAGATGTGGTGCATGGCTTCTCTCTGTGGTGGCTTCTCTTGTGGCAGAGTACAGACTCTGGCTGCTAGGGCTCAGTAGTTGTGACACATGGGCTTAGTTGTTCTGCAGCATGTGGAATCGTCCTGGAGAAGGGATTGAACCTGTGTCCCTCACATTGACTGGCAGATTCTTAACCATTGGACCACCAGGGAAGTCCCTATATGAAATTTTGTATATGCACATTCAGAAATGTAAAAATGTGGGGAAGAAAATAAGCTGGTTGATTGTTCATAGCCTGCAGTCTATTTTTGAGTAAAAAAATAGGTTGAAAATACTGCCTTTGCTGTGTTTAAGTATCACATCTTCACTTTCAAATACCAAGTTAGCATTGCTCCGGGCAGAGAAGCTCCTCTGTAAATTAGTGGCAGAGTTTCTTCCAGCCTCTGTTTCCCATCAGGTTCCCACCAAGGACCTTAATTACCCACATTCTGGAAAGGAATGAGGTAGAGCCAGCAGAATAGCCCAAGTCAGCAACATAATAGGTTCTAGGGGGCTCACAGACCCACACTGCCAGGGAGCCCACGGGTGGTGGACAGGAGCTGTAAGTAACTGAGCAGTAAGAATCAGGGCCTCTCTCAGGCAGGGCCCAGCCCATGACATAAGATGGATGAACCCAGTGTCAGAGCCTGGCCAGCCTGCCCATAGAGGTGCCTGCCTATCTCCCTACCACCTTCTCATCTCCTGGCACTTTTTTATTAGTAACAAACCGGCAAGGCTTTCCTCCCTATCAATTAAGTTCTTCTAAGATATTAAACTGTGAATAGGTTTCATAGCTGGACAGTATTTGAATTTTAATAGAGGATTTCTGCAGACTCCAAAGAATTAACCACTGAAATAAGGCTTCTTGGAGTGGGGAAGGATTAACCTGACACCTAAGCCAAGGTTTACAGACTCACACGTCTCCAGGGTCAGGCAGTAATTGCAGATGTCTGAAGCTGGCACTAGACAATAGGGAGTGGTGAAAGAAAGATAGTGGCAGAATGTAGAGTTGTTCCTATCTAAAGGCTTCCAAATTCCCCTCTTAAAAACATTCTTCAGGCAAAACATCAGAAATACAAACAAAGAAAAACAGCTACACCCTAAATGCAACATGGCATCCTTGGTCTGTAGAGTCAAAGCTATGGCTTTTCCAGTAGTTATGTTTGGATGTGAGAGTTGGACTATAAAGAAAGCTGAGAGCCAAGGAATTGATGCTTTTGAATTGCGGTGTTGGAGAAGACTCTTGAGAGTTCCGTGGACTGCAAGGAGATCAAAGCAGTCAATCCTAAGGGAAATCAGTCCTGAATATGGAAGGACTGATGTTGAAGCTGAAGTTCCAATACTTTGGCCACTTGATGAGAAGAACTGACTTTTTAGAAAAGACCTTGATGCTGGGAAATATTGAAGGCAGGAGGAGAAGGGGACAACAGAGGATGAGATGGCTGGATGGCATCACCGACTAGATGGACATGAGTTTGAGCAAGCTCCAGGGGTTGGTGATGGACAGGGAAGCCTGGTGGGCTACAGTCCATGGGGTCACAAAGAGTCAGACACAACTGAAGCAACTTAGCATGCCTGCATGCACCACCTCACACGCACCTCAAACCATTAGGATAGCTACTACCAAAAGAAAAGGAAAGGGAAGGGAAAGGGAAGGAACAGAATGAAACAAAATGGAAAGAAAAGAAAAAAAATCGTTGGCAAGGATGAGAAATTGGAACCCTGGTACACTGTTGATAGGAATGTAAAATGGTGTGGGCACTATGGAAAACAACATGACATTTCCTCAAGAAACTAAAAATAAAATGATCAAGGATTCAGCGATTCCACTTCTAGCTATTGAAAAGAATGGAAAGCAGGATCTCAAATAGATACTTGCACACCCATGTTTATAGTAGTCAATCCTAAAGGAAATCAGCCCTGAATATCCATTGGAGGGAGTGATGCAGAAGCTGAAGCTCCAGTATGTTGGCCACCTGGAGCTAGCTCCCTGGAAAATACCCTGATGGGAAAGACTGAAGGCAAAAGGAAAAGTGGAAGGCAGAGGATGAAATGGTTAGATAACATCACCGACTTAATGGACATGAATTGGAGCAAATTCTGGGACATAGCGAAGGACAGAAAAGCCTGGTGTGCTGCAGTCCATGAGGTTGCAAAGAGGCAGACGCAGCTTAGTGACTGAACAGCAACATTCCCAATAACTAAAAGATGGAAGAAACTCAAGTATCCATGGTTGGATGAATGGATAAGCAAAATGTGGTATATATGTACAATGAAATATTATTCGATCTTAAAAAGGATGGAAATTCTTATACATGCCATAATATAGATGAAGCTTGAGGACATTATGGTAAATGAAATAAGCTAGTCACCAAAAGGCAAATGTCGTAAGCTTCTACTTATATGAAGCATCTAGAGTTGCAAATGTATAGAGAAGGAAAGTATATTGGTGGTGGTCTGGGGCTGGGGGAGGAGGAAGTGGGAGTTTCTGTTTAGTGGCTACAGTGTTTCAGTTTGGGAAAATGAATGGTGGTGATGGTTCCACAACAAAGTGAAGGTACTTAATACCACTGTACTGCACACTAAAATATAGTTAGGATCATTAATTTTACGTTAGATGTGTTTTACTACAATTAAATATAAAATACAATTTAAAAAATGTAAGGGGCCCTAAAATTTTCAGTCATCAAGCTAAATAATATTCTAATGTAATATTTTTCCTTTTCTAGTATCTTTTCTTTTTAAATTTTTAATTTAATTTACTTTGGGTAGAGGGCATGTGTGTGGCATGTGAGCTTTTAGTTCCCTGACCAGGGATCGAACCCATGACACCTGCATGGGAAGTACAGAACCCTAACCGCTGGACATTCAGGGAAATCTCCTATTGCAGTATTAAAAAAAAAAAAAAACTAATGCAAAAAAATCCACACAGAAAAAAATTCCAGAATTTAAAAAGAAAACAGGATCAGGGACAATGTCGTATCAAGTTACATTGGAGTTCGAGGCAAGAGCAAAAATGGCCACACCGATCCTGAAGGACACGCCTCCCTGAGTGCACATGGGAGCCTTAGGGCGAATGGAGCATGGGATACACATTCAAAGAAACTCCTTGCATGACCCTGATATTCAGCCTCCCATGTCCCACCCTCCACTCCCAAAAACACAGAGAAAAGAAAATTTTCAGCATTGACTAGAAGAAACGGAGATCCAAAGTGGTTAACTTTCACTTATTGGAGGTCCTCACTGGTTAGCAAATGAATTCATGGTGGAATGCCCGGGAGCTCAGTAGCCCGAGAAGGGGCATCTGATGCCTCATTCCAAGGCAGTTCTGCCTCAGGGACCCTGTGACCCAACTTGGAGGTGCTTGGTTGGACACCATGCCTACACGCGTGCGGCCAGATCTTTTGGACATGTTGTCCACCAGCTCCAGGCTGACTTTAAAATGTGCTTCAGATCACACCACCCAGAACCCTGTACCCCTTGCCAATTCCCTTGGGAGTTACAGGTGGGGAGGCAACATCGGACAAGTTTCTGCAGCAACACCTGGGGTTTAGGAATCGCCATTAGCAATGCAAATGCCGGGGAGTGTCAGCTGATTTATTAAATGGAGCCCTTGGCACGTCCTCTTGCCCCACTCGGTTCATCAGTCATCCCTTCATCAACCCTGCGAGCCGGGCTCATGGGATACGTGTGCTAACCCAGCTCAATTAACTTTGTCTCAAGGCTCTGGACTTACAGAGGCTTATTTCTTAATATTTGGATCCCAGTGATTAGAGTCACGAGATCCTGTCAGAAGCCTGGTAGGCTCCCACCTTCTCTTTCTCTGCAGTTTCCTCTTTTCTTTACCAAGGGGTAGACAACTCGTTTCCTTCTTTCCCAGGTTTCAGGGTCTGGCCCCATCCGCCAGTCCCTCCAACCACAATGCTTTCTCACCCTGGGGTCTTTGGAGGTGTGGCTCCTTCCACCTGATTTGCCTTTCCCCTCTCTGCCCTCTCCCTTCCCCAAACACCTGGACTATTCCCATTGTTCAGTGGTTCTCAGCTGGAAGTGATTTTGTCCTCCTAGGGACATTTGACAATGTCCAGAGGTATTGAGATTATTACAACCAACATGTTGGGGCTGGTGCTATTAACATCTAGTGAGTAGAGGTCATTATTGCTAAAGGTTGTGAGGTGCACAGGACAGCCAGACCCCATCCCCAGAAAGAAAGAATTATCTGGTCCCTATGTGAATAGTCCCGAGGTGGAGAAACACCAGCCCAGCTAACCAGACCGATCAGCTGTAGGTCAAGCATCGCCTCCTCCGACGGGAAAGCCACGTCTGACCAAACTTTCCTGCCATCTTCACCCCACCCCCACCTCCCGAAATGTACACCAGACCATGCCATATTTAGGAAACACATCTTCTTTCTTCTAGAGTACTTACCCTAATTTGTCAGTGAATTTCTGTGCTTTTGTTTGATTAATGTCTGCTCCCAAGCTCCAAGCTGCATAAGTTCAGACACCTTGTCTAGGCTCACTCACCTTTATATCCCCTAAGCAAAGCAGGTGGCTTGATACACAATAGGTTTTAATGAGATCTATTGGATGAACTAATGAATACATACTCCTTCCATATTCCCAGTGAAGGGCCCTCCAAGTTCAAAGCAGTCCTTAGGACCTGTGGACTGAAACAGCTGGGAAAGCCTATATGTAGCACTGATCACTGAGAACGAGGGGTTAACAGATTCTGATTAAGCCTCTCCCTGTCACTGACCCCTTCTCTTCTGCCTCTCCCTTTTTCTCTCGCCTTTTCCCTCCCAATAGACAAATATTTATTGGGCATCTACTGAATATCAGGAACTATTAGGTATTACGAATACAGCAATGAACAAGACATACACAGAACATGACCTCGTGGATCATTAGTCTTCTGAGAAGACAGTCATTAAACAAGTTTCCACAAGTGTGATGAATGTCCCAAAGGAGCAGAAAATGGGGCTATGAGTGTCCATGCCAGAAGAATCTGAACTGGGTGGGAAGAATCAGGGAAGGATTCCCTTTTCTTGCTCCATCTTCTCCCAGTCTTCCTATCAGACCTCTATTCTTATCCCTGGGCTGGGATTAATGTGAATAATACATTAAATTATAAACTTTGGAATTATCTCTAAAGTGTGTAGACATAGCACAAGACAACTGCAGGGAGGTAAACAGATGTTATAGCTTTTTGTATTTATTTTCACTTCACCCTTGATTGAGTTTTAATTTGGAAGTCTATCTGATGATGCACTTAATTGTCTTTGATTGAGTCTCTGGAAACAGACTATGAAATATAAAGCTGTGTGCAAGTTTGTTGGGGAGTGGTCTCAGGTGATACACTCGGGGGAGCCAACTTGAATGCACATATGACAGAGGCTGTGGCCATGGTACAGGGAGCTCTGGAGCTGGGCAACCCTCAGAGGGGTTCTGAATTAAGGCAAAGGAGTTGGGTTTTTGCACCCCTCCTCAGTCACCGGCTGCCAGCTGCACCCTGGAAGGGCATGACCTCGGATGAGCAGTTTCCTTCAGCCAAGAGTGGTTTCCAGAGAGGAATGCAGCTGTGAGCCTTCAGCAACTGATCTGCCTTCTTCTAGGAACTTCTAGAAGCTGGAGGAATCAGCTCTAAAGAGAGGCTCTGGGCAGATCACCCCAGTACCCACTATAGGAATCTGATCATGCAGCAGGGCATGTGAGTTTCATACAGACACACATACACTTGTACTTAAGGGATTCTGTGTCCCCAGACTGTGTTACACTGATAGGGTTATGCCACTCACAAAGTTCGAACACCGCCACTTTTGAGTAGGGGTACACAGTTGGTAAAATGACCCATTTTTATCAGTTTACCTCTACACTTCCATTTCTATTATGGGTCCTATGTTTCAAGAAAGCTCCTTCCAAACTACTGTGTTAGGTAATGCATTTATTTCTCCATTTTGAAAATAATGAAAGACAGAAAGAACTCTGGGTGAAAGAAACCAAGAAAAGGAACACCAAAAGCATTCTGATTTGGACTCTGATATGATTAAATTTTAGCTACTACAATGGTTAAGAGTCTGCCTTTGAGCCCAGTATCTGGGTTCAGATACCAGTTCTACTACTTGCTCTGTGAACTTGAGTAAGTCAGTTAACTTGCCTCATTCCTGTTTCCTCATCTACAAAGCAAGAATAACATAGCACTTACTTCATGGGATTATTGTGAGGATTAGATGAACTAAGTGCTCAGGATAAACTCTAAACATAGTAAACCCTCAGCAGATGTTACTCAATATCGTTAACCCGCATGGTATTTTTTCCCAGGGAAATGGAAGATTTTGGCTTTTGAAACTATTGAGGAGGCCCTTGTATCAGTTAAAATTAAGCTCAACTGTGACAAAAAACCCAAAGTAAGAGGCAGAAGTTTGTTTTTTTTTTCATTTCCCTCTTAAGCTATGCATTGTCACCTAGCATGGCAACTACACAGTTTTCAGACCTAGAATTCTTCTAGCTGTTGCCCATTTATCTTCAACATGAAGATCTTACCTCATAGTCCATATGGCTGCTCCAGCCTCAACCATCACATCTACATTCCAAGCCAACTGGAAGGAGAAGGGCACACCCCCTACCTTTAAGAACGATTCATTGAAGTTGTACATTGGCTTTCTTTTTTATTATTAAACATTTTTTTATTAGTTTTGCCAAACAATGACATGATATCACCATGGGTTCACATATGCTCCCCCTCCATAACCCCCCTCCCTCCTCCCTCCCCCCGGGAAATCTCGTTGCACCAGTCCCAAGCATCAATCCTGGGCCGGCTATTGCTTAGACATATGATAATTAACATGTTTCAATGCCATTCTCCCATATCATCCCACCCTTTCCCTCATCCATAGAGGCCCTGAGTCTATTCTATACATCTGTGTTCCTTTTGCTGTCTCGCATGCTGGGTTCTCGTTACCGTCTTCCTAAATTCCATATATATGCGTTAATATACTGTATTGTTGTTTTTGCTTCTGGCTTACTTCACTCTGGATAATGGGCTCCAGTTTCGTCCATCTGAGTAGAACTGATTCAAATGAATTTTTCCTTAATGCTGAGTAATATTCCATTGTGTATATGTACCACAGCTTTCTTATCCATTCATCAGTTGATGGGCATCTAGGTTGGTTCTATGTCCTGGCTATTGTAAACAATGCAGCGATGAACATTGGGGTACACGTGTCTCTTTCAATTCTGGTTTCCTCGGTATATATGCCCAACAGTGGGATTGCTGGGTCATATGGCAGGACTATTTGCAGTTTTTTAAGGAACCTCCACACTGTTTTCCATAGAGGCTGTACTAGTTTGCAATCCCACCAACAGTGTAAGAGAGTTCCCTTTTCTCCACATCCTCTCCAGCATTTATTACTTGTGGATTTTTGGATTGCAGCCATTCTGAGTGGTGTAAAGTGATATCTCATTGTGGTTTTGATTTGCATTTCTCTGATAATGAGTGATGTTGAGCATCTTTTCATGTGTTTGTTAGCCATTTTTATGTCTTCTTTGGAGAAACGTCTGTTCAATTCTTTGGCCCACTTTTTGATTGGGTTGTTTATTTTCCTAGAATGGAGCTGCAGGAGTTGCTTGTATATTTTTGAGATTAATTGTTTGTCCGTTGTTTCATTGGCTATTATTTTCTCCCATTCTGAAGGCTGTCTTTTCACCTTGCTTATAGTTTCCTTTGCAGTGCAGAAGCTTTTAATTTTAATTAGGTCCCATTTGTTTATTCGTGTTTTTATTTCCAATATTCTGGGAGGTGGGTCATGTAGGATCCTGCTTTGGTTGATGTCAGAGAGTGTTTTCCCAATGTTATCCTCTAGGAGTTTTATAGTTTCTGCTCTTATGCTTAGATCTTTGATCCATTTTGAATTTATCTTTGTGTATGGTGTTAGAAAGTGTTCTAATTTCATTCTTTTACAAGTGGCTATCCAGTTTTCCCAGCACCACTTGTTAAAGAGGTTGTCTTTTCTCCATTGTATATTCTTGCCTCCTTTGTCAAAGATAAGGTGTCCATAGATGCGTGGATTTATCTCTGGGCTATCTATTTTGTTCCATTGATCTATATTTCTGTCTTTGTGCCAGTACCATACTGTCTTAATGACCGTGGATTTGTAGTATAGCCTAAAGTCAGGTAGGTTGATTCCTCCAGTTCCATTCTTCTTTCTCAAGATTGCTTTGGCTATACGAGGTTTTTTGTATTTCCATACAAATTGAGAAATTATTTGTTCTAATTCTCTAAAAAAGACCTCTGGTAGCTTGATAGGAATTGCATTGAATCTATAGATTGCTTTGGGTAGTATACTCATTTTCACTATATTGATTCTTCCAATCCACGAACAGGGCACATGTCTCCATCTGTTTGTGTCCTCTTTGATTTCTTTCATCAGTGTTTTATAGTTTTCTATATACAAGTCTTTTGTTTCTTTAGGTAGAAATACTCCTAAGTATTTTATTCTTTTTGATTTGATGGTGAATGGAATTGTTTCCATAATTTCTTTTTCTGTTTTTTCATTGTTAGTGTATAGAAATGCCAGGGATTTCTGTGTGTTGATTTTGTATCCTGAAACTTTGCTATATTCACTGATTAGCTCTAGTAATTTTCTCGTAGAGTCTTTAGGGTTTTCAATATAGAGGATCATGTCATCTGCAAACAGAGAGAGTTTTACTTCTTCTTTTCCAATCTGGATTCCTTTGATTTCTTTATCTGCTCTGATTGCTGTGGCCAAGACTTCCAAAACTATGTTGAAAAGTGGTGGTGAGAGTGGGCACCCTTGTCTTGTTCCTGACTTCAGGGGGAATGATTTCAGTTTTTCACCATTGAGGATAATGTTTGCTGTGGGTTTGTCATATATAGCTTTTATTATGTTGAGGAATGTTCCTTCTATTCCTGCTTTTTGGAGGGTTTTTATCATAAATGGATGTTGAATTTTGTCAAAGGCTTTCTCTGCATCTATTGAGATAATCATGTGATTTTTATTTTTCAATTTGTTAATGTGGTGTATTACATTGATTGATTTGCGAATATTGAAGAATCCTTGCATCCCTGGGATAAAGCCAACTTGATCATGATGTATGATTTTTTTAATGTGTTGTTGGATTCTATTTGCTAGAATTTTGTTAAGGATTTTTGCATGTAAGTTCATCAGTGATATTGGCCTGTAGTTTTCTTTTTTTGTGGCATCTTTGTCGCGTTTTGGAATTAGGGTGATGGTGGCCTCATAGAATGAGTTTGGAAGTTTACCTTCCTCTGCAATTTTCTGGAAGAGTTTGAGTAGAATAGGTGTTAGCTCTTCTCTAAATTTTTGGTAGAATTCGGCTGTGAAGCCATCTGGTCCTGGGCTTTTGTTTTTTGGAAGATTTCTGATTACGGTTTCAATTTCTGTGCTAGTGATGGGTCTATTAAGATTATCTATCTCTTCCTGGTTTAGTCTTGGAAAGTTGTACTTTTCTAGGAATCTGTCCATTTCATCCAGGTTGTCCAGTTTATTTGCATATAGCTGCTGATAATAGTCTCTTATGATCCTTTGTATTTCTGTGTTTTCTGTTGTGATCTCTCTGTTTTCTTTTCTAATTCTGTTGATTTGGTTCTTCTCCCTTTGTTTCTTGATGAGTCTGACTAATGGTTTGTCAATTTTATTTATCTTCTCAAAAAACCAGCTTTTGGATTGGTTGATTTTTGCTATGGTCTCTTTTGTTTGCTTTGCGTTTATTTCTGCCCTGATCTTTAAGATTTCTTTCCTTCTACTAGACCTGGGCTTCTGCATTTCTTCCATTTCTAGTTGCTTTAGGTGTAAAGTAAGGTTATTTATTTGATTTTTTTCTTGTTTCCTAAGGTGAGCTTGAATTGCTATGAACCTTCCCCTTAGCATTGCTTTCACAGTGTCCCATAGGTTTTGGGCTGTTGTGTTTTCATTTTCATTCGTTTCCATGCATAACTGAATTTCATTTTTGATTTCTTCTGTGATTTGTTGGTTATTCAGCAGTGTGTTGTTGAGCCTCCATATGTTGGAGGTTTTGAATGGTTTTCTCCTGTAATTGATATCTAATCTCACTGCATTGTGATCAGAAAAGATGCTTGGGATGATTTCAATGTTTTTGAATTTACCAAGGCTAGATTTATGGCCCAGGATGTGATCTATCCTGGAGAAGGTCCCATGTGCGCTTGAGAAAAAAGTGAAATTCCTTGTTTTGGGGTGGAGTGACCTATAGATATCAATTAGGTCTAGTTGGTCTATTGTATCATTTAAAGTTTGAATTTCCTTGTTACTTTTCTGTTTAGTTGATTTATCCATTGGTGTGAGTGGTGTATTAAAGTCTCCCACTATTATTGTGTTGTTGTTAATTTCCCCTTTCATACTTGTTAGCATTTGCCTTACATATTGTAGTGCTCCTATGTTGGGTGCATAAATATTTATAATTGTTATTTCTTCTTCTTGGATTGATCCTTTGATCATTATGTAATGTCCATCTTTATCTCTTTTCACGGCCTTTATTTTAAAGTCTACTTTATCTGATATGAGTATTGCCACTCCTGCTTTCTTTTGGTCTTTATTTGCATGGAATATCTTTTTCCAGCCTTTAACTTTCAGTCTATATATGTCCTTAGATTTGAGGTGGGTCTCTTGTAGGCAACATATATAGGGGTCTTGATTCTGTAGCCAATCGGCCAGTCTTTGTCTTTTGGTTGGGGCATTCAGCCCGTTTACATTTAAGGTAATTATTGATAAATATGATCCTGTTGCCATTTCTTCTATTTTATTGTTTTGGATTCGAGATTATATATCCCATCCATGTTTCCTATCTAGGAAAGATCCTTTAGCATTCGTTGGAGGGCTGGTTTGGTATTGCTAAATTCTCTCAATTTCTGCTTATCTGAAAAAATTTTGAATTCTCCTTCAAATTTGAATGAGATCCTTGCTGGGTACAGTGATCTGGGTTGTAGCTTGTTTTCTTCCATGACTTTAAGAATGCTCTGCCATTCCCTTCTGGCCTGAAGCGTTTCTATTGAGAGATCAGCTGTTATCTTTATGGGATTCCCCTTGTGGATTATTTTTTGCTTCTCCCTCACTGCTTTTAATATTTGGTCTTTGTATTTGATATTTGTTAATTTGATTAATATGTGTCTTGGGGTGCTCCGCTTGGGGTTGATTCTATTTGGGACCCTCTGTGTTTCTTGGACCTGAGATGTTATTTGCTTTCCCAATTTAGGGAAATTTTCCACCATAATTTCTTCAAGAATTTTCTGATGGTCTTTCTTTTTGTCTCCTTCTTCTGGGATTCCTATAATTCAAATATTGGTGCGTTTAATACTATCCCAGAGGTCTCTGAGATTGTCCTCATTTCTTTTAATTCTTTTTTCATTTTTCCTTTCTGTTTCATTTATTTCTGCCATTCTATCTTCTATTTCACTTATCCTGTCTTCTATTTCTGTTATTCTACTGTTGGTTCCCTCCAGGGTGTTTTTGATCTCATTTATTGCATTATTTATTGTATTTTGACTCTTTTTCATTTCTTCTAAGTCCTTGTTAAAGCTTACCTGCATCTTCTCAATCCTTGCCTGCAGGTTATTGAGTTGCAACTCCAACTTATTTTCCAGGTTTTGGATCATTTTCACTATCATTATTCGGAATTCTTTGTCAGGTAGACAAGCTATCTCTTCGTCTTTTGTTTGGTCTAGGGGATATTTATCCTGGTCCTTTACTTGTTGGGTATTTCTCTGCCTTTTCATCTTGTTTATCTTGGTGTGTTGTCCCTTTATTGTGGGGTTTCCTCACTATGGGAGGGGTTGGATGAGTGTTTTGTCAGAGTTTCCTGGTTGGAATCTTAAGCAGTCTGTCCTGCTTGATTTGGCACCTCTGCTGGCCCTTTCAGTGTCTATTCAGCGCTCTGGGGTTTGCCCCGCTCGCGGTGCCTGCGCTTTTCCCGCCCCCTCTGCTCAGGCTCTCGGCTGGCAGCGCACTCTGATGACGCAATTGGAGGCTGTGGCTTCTCCTCTCCCCAGGCCCAGCCGCTCGGCTTTTTCTCCTTGCAGCTGGGCGTGTCTTCTCAGATGTGCAGCGGCAGACTCTGGCGGCGCACTCTGGTGACGCAGTTGGGGGGCTGCGGCTTCTCCCCTCCCCCGGCCCAGCTGCTCGGTTTTTTCAATGTGCGGCTGGGGGGGTTTTCTCAGATATGAGAAGCGCCGAATTCTGGTGGCGACTGTCCAGAGTCCCCAGAGGTCTTGGCTAGCACCCAATTCTGCCTGCGGTTTGGGGGCAGAAGCCTCACAGGGGCGCTCTCCGTAGCCCGCAGCCTCCCTGTTCCACCCGGCTGTCTCGCGCCGCTGTCGGAGTCCCCGCTCCCCTTTATTCTGTTCGCGAGCCTGGCAGGGGTCTTCCTCAGGAAGGCTATGCGCGAGACTGGCGGGGGTCTTCCTCGGGAAGGCTACCCAGCGGTCTATCTCCGGTTAGCACCCTCGGTTAGGACCCTCAGTCTGCCGCAGGCGTTCAATCTCAGTCCTCCCCCTAAGCGCGTGGCCCGCCCCTCCCTGAGCAGTCCGCTGGCTCGTGGGGGATGGGGTGACCGGCCGCCGCTCCGTTCTCCAAGGGGCTAACTATTTATCGGCTTCTAAGTCCCGACTTTTATGCTCTTTGAGATTCGCCTCAGATCTCTCAGTTCCGCCAGTGAGAATGTTTCCTGACGTTCGGAAACCTTTATCTCTTTCGAGGCTCCCCTTCTGAGATGAATCTCAGTCCCTGCCTCTTTGCCTCTTTTTACTTTTTTTTTTTTCCCTTTGGTCCTACCTTCTTTCGTCGGCAATGGGCTGTCTTTCCAGATGCCTGAAGACCTCTGCCAGCATTCAGATGTTGATTTATGGGGTTTGTTCGGTATTTAAATGTTCCTTTGGTGTATTTGTTGGGGAGAGTGTGGACTCCGCGTCCTATTCCTCCGCCATCTTAGTCCCTCCCTCCTGTACATTGGCTTTTGCATCTATTCTATGGGCCAGAACTTAACCTCACAGCCAGCCTTAGCTGCAAGGGAGTCTGGGAAACATAGTCTTATTTGGGGTAGCTGCATGTTCAGCTAAAATATGGAGAGTGGTCTTCTGCTTAGGAAGAAGGAGTCTCTGCCAAATGTCCCAACTTTGCTTTTAACATCAGAAGGGGAGGAAAGCACAGACCATTAACTCCAGCATTTCACTGATAATTAATGATGAGTCTGGGACACATAGAAGTACTCTTTCCTTTGATCTGAAGTTGACCACTGTGATCCCTCAGAGCCCAGGAATAGATTCTGACTGAGTCACCAGTTGAAGGGTGTCTCCTCTCCTTGCCCTACAGGGAACCTTTCTCTTTTGGGGCCCTCTCTAATCACACAGAAGCCCACACCCCTGGGCCCTGGATCCCTAAATTCTTCCACTGTGCTCCTCATCCAACCTTTTCCATTCCTTGGCCTGTAAGCTGACTTTCAGTGTTGTGTTGTTCTCCCAGGTTGGAGATGGAAAGGACTTAGGATAGTGGTGGGACTGCTTCCTACAATCACTCCTGTTGTTATTCAAGATTGTCTCAGTCTCTTACCCACCTTTAGGTCCTTTTGACAGAAGTCCCCCTCTCATTAGCCTTCTTGCTGTGTGCACACCTCAGAAGGAGAAGTACCCACATCAGCTCTGTCCTGGGACAAGTTCCCCACACCCTACTTTAGGGACCACTGAGGACTCCAACTGAGAGTTGAGCATATGGCCCATAGCCCAAGTTACTCAAGACACCCCCAGAGGGCAGTAGACTTTATTCTTCATCAAGGCCCAGGCAAGTCCCTGGTCCTGCCAATCTTTGCCTGACTTTTCCTTACAGGGAAATAATAGGCTTCCCTGGTGGGTCAGATAGTGAAGAATCTGCCTGCAATGCAGGAGACTCAGGTTCAATCCCTGGGTCAGGAAGATCATCTGTAGAAGGGAATGGCTTTGACTCCAGTATTCTTGCCTGGAGAATCCCATAGACAGAGGAACCTAGTGGGGCTACAGTCCATGGGGTGGTAAAGAGTCAGACATGACTGAGAAACTAATACTTTCACTGGGAACTAATAGTTACTAGGTATCCACTATGTGCCAGAAACTGTGCCAGGGACTTGTTCATTGAATCCTTTCAATAGTTCTTTGAGATGGAAGATTTTAACTCCACTCACAAGTGAGGAAACTAAAGCTCAGAGAGGCTGAGAAACTTGCCTAAGGCTATAGGTCTTGAAAGCAGTGAGGCCAGGATCAGAACTCAGATCTGATTCCCAGACTATATTTTTAGTCCAGTAAGAGTTGTCTGTTAATTATATTCATTTGATTAGTCAGTGAATATACTTCCTGAGCTATTACTAAGTGCCAGGCATTGGGGAGATGATTAAGAAAAAGACACAGCAGGAATTTCATGGGGATCCAGTGGTTAGGATTCTGCCTTTCACTGCTGAGTGCCCAGGTTCAATCCCTAGTCACAGAACTAAGATCCCACAAGCTGTGCAGCACAGCCAAAAGAAAAAAAATTACACAGCCCCTCAAGGAATGTCAGTTTAGCCAGGGAGACAGTCATAGATACAGATGATTTAGATCAACATAAACCATAGCTGGCTGGAGATTTAAGGGGTAATAGGAATCATAGGAGGCTGTCTGGAGGGCATTGTCACTGAGTTGAGTCTTAAATGGTGAATTTGATGTAGCCAGGTGAAGAGTGGAAAGGCTTTGCTTTCCAGGCAGAGGGCATGGGACATGCAAAGGTCAGGCTAAAGGGCCAACAGAACATTCCAGGCATATGCCCTATAGGTATTGGCTCTAGTATAGCAATCTAATACACACTCAGTAAACATTGTGCACCAGATAAACCCATTTTCCTCCTGCAGTACCTGAAAAGACCTTTCCAATCTCTCTGTTGATCTGTTGGTCAGGTTCTTATCTTTTTCAGCTGTTGTCTTGGTTCTTATTTCCACCTCCTTGCCACCTCCCTAGTTCTTTATGGAAAATGTTCCTTTTCAGTCCTGTTCCAGCAGACATTTTTTGTCATGTCCCTGAGACTCTGTCTTGCTTTCATTCATTGGAAGCTGAATGGATGCTGTACAGCAGGGGCTTCTGCTGAGATGTTGGGTAAATGAGAGCAGCCATCTTGCAGGGACTTTGACTGATTTTAGGAAGACTGAGCCCATCTGCTTCCTCCATCCTTCTCAAACATAGTTTCCAGGGAGCTCTGGTATCAGCTTAGCTCATTAAGAGAGATTTGCCTTCTATTGGTCCCCCAATTTCAGTTGCCAGGACACTTGGGAAGGAGAGATAGTTATTTGCATCTTCAATTCCTCCAGCTTCGTGTTTCTACAGCTTCTCCAAACTTCTCCAGTTCCCCTTCTAAACTTACTCTGGTCTCCTCTTTCCCTCCTCCTGCTGCCCCCATCCCCACACACCTTGTAACCTATATTCAGAAAATGAAATGTTATAGACTTCAGTAGAAGCAGGAATTTCTAAGGGTGGGATTTTACTATCAGGGTTCCAGATGATCTTTCCAAGCATTTTCTGGGCCAGTGGTCTTCTCAGAGGGCTTCTCTGGTGGCT
This sequence comes from Antilocapra americana, assembly GCA_007570785.1. Classification (NCBI taxonomy): domain Eukaryota; kingdom Metazoa; phylum Chordata; class Mammalia; order Artiodactyla; family Antilocapridae; genus Antilocapra; species Antilocapra americana. The sequence continues at coordinate 9,455,021 of ML663010.1, forward strand.
CAGATGGTAAAGAATCTGCCTGCGATGCAGGAGACCCAGTTCAATAGTTCGATCCCTGGGTTGGGAAGATCCCCTGGAGAAGGTAATGGCTACTCACTCCAGTATTCTTGCCTGAAGAATTCCATGGACATAGGAGCCTGGTGGGCTACGGTCCTCAGAAACCCCAGAAATTATAGCAACCTACTACTCTATAGAGGCAGGAATATGGGCTGTACCCTTAGACAAACCTGAGTTCCAATCTGTGCTCTGCTGTTTCCTGGCTGGGTGTCCTCAAGCAAGTGACTAAAACTCTTTAAGCTTCTGTATTCTTGTCTGGAAAGCAGGGATGATAAAAATTCCACATCAGTGAGGTATAGGTGGTTGAGATGAGAATATATATGCAAAGTGCTTGGCCTGGAAACCATTATTTTAGCAGCTCTTGCCCGTTTCTTGGCAGCTTTTGCTCATTTAACAAGTGTTGAATGCCTGCTATGCATCAGATGCTGTCCTAGGCCCTGAGAACACAGGAGTAAACACGATAAAGTGACCATCAACTGTGATCATATGATCACAATGCATGAAGACACTGGGAACAGGCATCTTTGCCTCTGTGGCTAAATTGCTCATAAGGGGTAATACCTCTATTCTGTGCATAAGCAGAAAGCTTGCCATCAGCCACTCTCCTGGTCTGACCTGGCTTCCTCCTGAAAGTTTCAACATTTTATTAAATAGATTTTGGATCTAAGAAAAGCATCCTAAATAAGTTCAATCAGGTAGAACCACTGATTCCTGTGTTCTTGGATGTCTTGCAAAACTGAGAAACACATTTCTTGGAATTCAGGAAAATGCAGGATGATCATTTAGGCAGAAGAATCTCTGATCTAACTGAATGTGTATTCGCCTGGCATAACCCTAACTAAATACATTTAAAATTATTCTTACATTTTGTGATTATAATATCATATATGCTCATGGTAGAAAGGTTGAAAAATACAGAAGACAAAGAAAAATGTATAAAATGATTTATACTAACATTGATTTAATGCAATGTTCTCAAAGCATGGTCCAAAGACCCTCTGGGGCCCCCTGAGTTTCTTTTAGGAGGTCCACAGGGTCTTTTAGTCTTTAGTCTTTTAGTCTTTTACTATTAATACCAAGCCATTGTTTGTTTGGTTTACTCTTATTCTCTCTTGGGTGTACAGTGGAGCTTTCCTGAAGTTACAGGACATGTGAGTGCATCATCACTCTAAAAGCTTATGTGCAGCTGAATATCTATGTTTTTCAATTTTCAATTTTTAATTTTTGAATATAGTAATTATCCATAGATATAACTCACACAAGCAAAAGTTCTTTGTGATAATTTTCAAAAGGATAAAGGAGTCCTGAGAGCAAAATGTTTGTGGTTTAATGGTTTATTTTTTTCCAGGCTTTGACCTATGAATATCTAATCATAAAAAACCTGGTACCATATTATATGTACTTTGTATCCCACTGTTTCACTTATCTAATATATAAATATTTACACAAGACATTAATATACCTTTATGCTGTACCTCCTAAACAATAATAATAGCTCTTCTATGAGCCAGGCACTGTTCTAAGCACTTCACATAGCAACCCTTTGAGATAGGAACTGTTATAATCTCCCTTTTAAGAAAAGTAATTAATGTTAATGAACTCTCCCAGGATTATAAAGCTAGGGAAAGAAAGAATTGGAGTTCAAACTCAGGCAATCCTGATGTACAATAGCTCATCATCTAAATGTTCCAGAATTTGTGTACTCATTCCATAACTTTTGGACATTTAAGTTTTCAACTGTTTTCAGTTTTTCACTAACATAATGCAATACCATTTGAAAGTCTTTGAACATAGTTTTTCTTGGTTCACTGATTATTTCCTTGTAATCAGTTCTTAGACGTGGAATTATTAGGTTGGGGGAGGGAGATATCAACTTTTTTCCAGAATTTTGATACATATTGTCAGATTATCTTCCAAAAAGCTTTTGCCCATTCACACGTCCACCCTAGATACTTGAAGAATATTTATCTCACTTCATTCTCACATGACAGGCAAAGGAATGATAACTCTTTAATTTACTAGATGTGTTTTTAATATCTAGGGAAGCTGAATGGCATTAAAAATGTTTTTATTTCTTTTAGTGTAAATTGTCCATTTTATAACCTATTTTTATATAATGAGACTAACCTGATTTTCGCTCACACATTCTTATGTTTATGCCTCCAAGTAACGGCTGCCAACATCGGAGTGATCACTTAGACACTTACTCTAATGATAATACCACTTGATATAAAGTATTTGGAGTCTTTTAGGGACCTTGGATGCAGAGTAGTTTATAAACTACAAAGGAAAACAGGAAATTCTTTGTGTAGAGCATTATTATCACCTTTAAAAATATTATTTGTATTTAAAAACAACAACAACAACAATACTATATTGTTTACTAAGCTGATTTACCAAACAAATAACTCTTATTTATTTGGATAAAATAAAATAAACTTCTATTTATTTGGATCCAAATAACTTTTTGGCTATCCACTACTATTAACTCTTAACCCTCGGAACAAGGAGTGATTACAGAAGTTATCTGAAGTCGTCATCATCGTGCCTTGTCTATTTCCCCATCACCTGGCTGGTGGGCCCATCCCCCAGGTGCTGTGGGTAAAGCTGCCCCAGCCTCAGAGCATTCTCTGCTGACCAAGAGTGGCCAACTCCATAGGTGAGACACCCCTTCACACCCTGACAGCAGCCAGTAGCCAATGACAGAGAGATATAAAAGGCTGACATCCCTGCCTCGAGGGAAAACCAACTATGTGGTGGAATTCCTGCTCCAGAGCTTTCTGTGGGGCCAGACTGATGCTAGTTTTCATCTGAGAACATATCCTTACTTCTCTTTTATCCTCTTGCCCCACTCTGCTTCCTTCACTTCTCTTCTCCTGTGACCACTTTTTCAATGAAAAATCCCCACCTTAGGCTCTGCTTTTAGGGAATTCTACCTAAGGTGGTATCAATCACAGCTGTGGGAAATAGGCTCTAAGAATTTTGGAGGTGTATCAGTCACAGACCTCATGACAATGAGGATCCCTCCCATCAGTTGGTAGGGTATTGATAGTTTCTGGCTTGATACAGAAGTGCAGTGGCTAAGAATTGCACTTTTAGTGAGCAGGTGGTGGTTTAGTCACTAAGTCGCGTCCGACTCTTGCGACCCCATGGACTGTAGCCTGCCAGGCTCCTATGCCCATGGGATTTTCAAGCCAAGAATACTGGAGTGGATTGCCATTTCCCTCTCCAGGGGATCTTCCAGACCCAGGAATCGAACCCAGGTCTCCTGCATTGCAGGCAGATTCTTTACCAACTGAGCTATGAGGGAAGCCCAGGATATAGGAAATAATGGCCCAGACATTTGAGAAGTATGGCACTAAATCAAACACTGTGCAATTGGGAGGCTGCTGCTAAGTGCTGTTGATTCAGTGAAGAGAGAAAATGCAAGACCCACATGAGTTAATCAGTGACTTAAAGCTGAGGTCCTCTTTGATGGCGCTTAGAGACAGTACTTCTTTGCAGCCAGAGGGCAAACAGAGCTGAAGGGCAAGCACAGAACCTAATGGCAAGGACAGCAGGACTTTATAGACGCAGGGCTATGTACATGTCCCTCTGTTCAGAGGGTAGTCCAAAGAGACTGAAACGATCTGACAATTATGCAGAATAATACTGGGACTTGATCCACTATATGATATCATTTTGTCAGTGATGAAAATGAAAGTGTTAGTCGTTCAGTCGTGTCCGACACTTTTGTGACTCCATGGACTGTAGCCTGCCAGGCTCCTCTGTCCATGGGATTCTCCAGCCAAGACTATTGGAGTGGGTTGCTGTTTCCTCTTCCAGAGGATCTCTGTGATCCAGGGATTGAACCTGAGTCTCCTGCATTGGCAGGATGATTCTTTACCACTGTGCCACCTGGGAAGCCTGTATTAGTGATGAGAGGTGGCATTTTCTCTGGATGCCTTGGCAACACTCATGTGCTTCAAGGAGTAGGAAGTAGGAGCTAAACACTACAAAGATTCAGTGACTCGCTACTATGGTGAAGTTTTTAGGGATCCAGTGATCTGGGCATGCTGGATTATCCTATCTAAAATTAAAGTCAAATGTTTATACTTCGTGTTTTATACAATTAAGAACAGGCCTCTTTAGATTTAGGAGAAAGCATATTCTACCCCAAAATTGATCTCTTTATTGGCTGACACAGAAGGATCCTTGATCAGGTGGGGTCTATAACATTCTTCCAATGAATCTCTTTACTAGAAATCCCATCTCAGGCTGTGCTTCCAGGGAACGTGACATGAGACAGAGGCTTCAAATAAGGCCATGCTGTTCAGAGCCAGAAAACAAGACACTTGGGTCTTAGTTCTACTGAGTTTTCTTCTAGCTGAGTGATCCAGGCATGCTATTTTGCCCCTTCAGGCCTCCATATGTAAAATATGGCATTTATGTTGGTTCAGCATTTTTTCACCTTATTTCATCAGATAACAGACATGACAGAAAATATTTACATGCATGACACCCTCCCAAGGGTGTGCCCCTCAGCACCCATAAAAGAAGCTGCAGGTTATCTGCAATTCCCAGCAAGTCGGCTATAACTTCATCCCTCCTTCTCATTCAAGAATCCAAATTGGAACACAGGGTGAGATTACTTTCTATCCCCAAACTTTTAGATTCTGAAAATGAGTCCAAAAAAACCTAGAGTTCCAAAACCTTTCTATTAATATATTGGTGCCTCTCCAATACTTGAAGCAGGAGCACTCGTTTATACATTAAAATTTGACTATAAGTTGAACTTACATTTGATAGTAGCTTCACCTATTGTGACATCTATAATGGAGTCACACTCCATATTTACCAATTGATTGCTCCTGTGCCATTTCTAAGATTCTAGAAGTCTGAGTTGTGATGAGCTGATTAAAATTTAGCCTTTGGAGTAACATTTCAAAAAGTGCAGATTGATAAGTATTTGTGGTTTAGTCACCAAGTCATGTCTGACTCTTGCGACCCCGTGGACAATAGCCTGCCAGGCTCCTCTGCCCATGGGATTCTCCAGGCAAGAATACTGGAGTAGGTTGCTATTTCCTGCTCCAGGAGACCTTCCTAACCCAGGAATCAAACCCGGGTCTCCTGAATTGTAGGTAGATTCTTTACCAACTGAGCTATGAGGGAAGTCCAAGGGAAAGTTGCTCAGTCATGTCTGACTCTTTGTGACCCCATGGGCTATACAGTCCATGGAATTCTCCAGGCCAGAATACTGGAGTGGGTAGCTGTTCCCTTCTCCAGGGGATCTCCCCAACCCAGGGATCAAACCCAGGTCTCCTGAATTATACGCAAATTCTTTACCAGTTGAGCTACCAGGGAAGCCCAGCAATACTGGAGTGAGTAGCCTACCCCTCCTTCTCCAGCAGATCTTCCCAACCTAGGAATTGAACTGGGGTCTCCTGCATTGCAGGTGGATTCTTTATCAACTGAGCTATCAGGGAAGCCCAAAATAAGTATTAAAAAGTGCAAATTAATGAGTACTAAGACAGAAAGGGTTTCTGTGATCAGAGAATTTTGGGTCAATTAGGGATAATAAGATATCTTTACTGAAGAACTCCTCAAGGCCTTTAATCTAATCTGTTAATATGTCTTGTGACTCTCCAGGAGTGAAATTTAGTTTGCAGTGTTTCCCAAAGATTTTGAACATGAAACTCCATAGAACAGATGTTTCCAGAAACACATTTTGAAAAAGTCTATTCTACAGCCAAACCAGGTTTCAATGGCTTCCAAGTAGCCTGAGATGATTCTTCAGTGATACCATTCATGCTGGCTTATACACCATCAATAGAATAATACTCCTGAGCGATGTACAGTGCTGTCTACTAAATGTGCTTCATTCCCCTTCCATACTTCCTTCCTCATGCATAGTCCAGATTCCATAAGGGCTAACAGTGGATCCATTCTAGAAAGTGGATTGCTACTCCTCTCGAGTACTGACAGACATTTGTGGGGTAATGGGCATCAGTGCTCAGTTGTAATGTCATGTCTGACTCTTTGTGACCCCACAGACTATAGCCCACCAGGCTCCTCTGTCCATGAATTTTCCAGGCAAGAATACTGGGGTGGGTTGCCAGTTCCTAATCCAAGGCATCTTCCCTACCCAGGGATCGAACCAGTATCTCCTGCATTGGCAGGTGGATTATTTACCATTGTGCCACCTGGGAAGCCCTCAGGGGTAATGTACCAGTGGTCAAAGCACTCAGTTCTCGTACCCAGTAGAAAGGTAACCAGGGATGAGAGACTTTATAGAATTTATCTCTGTCCAGCATTATATTATTTGTGCTTATTGTTTATTTCCCCAGATGGAATTTAAGCTCCATGAGAATAAAAGATTTGGGTATTTTGTTCTCTACTGTATCTCCAACATCTAAAACTGCTTCAAACATTATAGTCCCTCAATAAAGTATTTATACAAGGAAGATATAAATGAATGATCTCGTGGAATTCTAACCACAACCCTATGATCTAAGTCTTATTATTATCTCCATTTAGTAATTGAGGAGACTGGGCCATAAAGACATTAAGCCACTTGCTTAAGGACACAGTAAGTGGTAGAGCCTGTATTCAGATCTAGGTGTGACTCATGGCTTCAGCCACCAGGCTATACAGCCTTTTAATAAACACAGTGTTGCTTCTCAGAAGGTGGTATCTGGCCTCCATGGGGACTCATTAAAGTGTAGATTATTGGGGTTCATTATGATACACTGAAATGGAGTGTATGAGGGAGGACTGGGGCAGGATAAAAGGTAGGATAAGGGAGAAGGTGGAGAGAAAAAAGTACATCTGTTTCAGGCATCAGCTCCCAAATGAACCAGTCTGATCCCTTGGGTCTCTTATCTGAACCCTCCCAGAAGGAGGCAGGAAGGAGCTGATTTCACAGGGACTATGTGACACCTTGGATGCTTTGCTGCCCAGGTAAAAAGATACTAACAATTTGGCCCCTTTTAGGCTAGGGACCCTGGCAGTGCCATGCGACACAGCCTTGGCTCAGACGTCAGGTTTGCATGGAGCCTACGGAGGGAATCTTAGGGAGGGGCATCAACAGAGACTGGATGGAAAACAACAGAACTGTGTGCAGATGCCTGTGAAACATCCCCCGGGGGCTCCCAGAAGACCTGAAAAGGTGGGCAGAATTTGCTGGAATCTGGGTTTCCGTGTTTAAATAAGTGTGGACAAGTGCCAGCTATTGACAATTGAATTGTAACTGCTACAGTGATTCCATCAGTACTTACACATACTACTTTTCCTCTTCCGTGGTCCCTGTTTTCCTTTGTTTGGCTGGGCCTGGGGGCTTCTATTCCCTTGAGACATGCTGGTTTATGGGGCGTTCACTCTGATGTGAACCACAGGACACAACAGAAGTTTATCATTGGTCCCAGGGGATAGAAACAACAGATGATTCAGAATCAGCTCTGGAGCCCACCTCCTGGTGTCTCATCTCTATGGACATGGGTGAACCCAGAGAGTAAAAGGAGCCTTTTATCCTCTCCTTGGTCTGAGCCCACTGAACTTGCTGAGCCCGAATTCCACAGGGCCACAGGATCTGAATCAAGTTGCCCTTGATTTCTAGTAGCTGAGCTTTCTTGAGAAGTCCCTCCAGTATTGAGCTGTTAATTCACCACTCCTTTATTTACATATTAGGTATATGAAGTACACCCACTCAGATTGTGAAACACCATTCATTGTTTTTGGCGAGTTGCTCTCAGATGTTGTCAAGAAGTCTTATTATGAGGATTTCAAAAGTGTTTCATAGCAATGTCAACTCTGTAGTTATGGCCCTAAGTAAAAACCTTGACCTAAGAAATGAGAAAAACTCCCAATAGGTGAGGTACGTAATTAAGCAAGGGACTGCATTTTACTGTGTAAATTATAGCACATTTACTGTAAAGCTAAACTTCCAATAACCCTTATAAAGTCCTCACAGGTAATGACTTAACCGTGACTAGTAAGTTCCAGGGCTGCAGAACAGAACACATTTGTCCTTTAAATACTATTGGGAAAGGGAAACTAGATTAAAATTGAAAAGAGCAGTTTTCCCAGTTCCAGTCATTGAAGGTTTGGCTTGGATTCAGTGGTGGAATCCTGGTTTTTCCCCCAAACCTCCCCAGTACTGTATGCAAATCTTAGGTGTAGCAAGAGTTGGGCATGAAATCAACTGCAGCTCTGGAATGTTTGAAGCATACATGCAACTTGGTAGAATATTTTCTCTTTGCCTGGGCCATTTTGCTTCTTGTTTCCCTGGAAATTAAAGGCCTGTGACCCATTGCTTTCAGACCCACAAAGTTGCCCAACTGCAGGGGGGCACTGTGACTTTATATGCAAGTTGCCCCTAGGGTTGTGCAAAACGCCAGCCCTGATTCCTTCATAATGGAGGCATTCATACCACCACCTGTAGAAATGATGTTCATTCCAGCTGGATATTCCATCCCAGTGTTCTTTCCCCACAGCCTGGTTCAGGTTCAAGGAAGTTTTTAGCCTCAGTCTATTTTTTACCTTTTCCTGTGCATCATTCAAAGACGGGACCTCTCCTCCATACCAATGGAGGTGATATACAACATCTGCCACAAGGGGGATGAAAAAAAGAAAAAAGGGTCTAAATTGCTCCAAAGAACCTGGAAAAGCTATGGGAATTTATCCCAGGAAAGGCGTAAGAATCGACTCTGTGATGGAAGATAATAATTTCAATTCCAGATCTTGTATCTGGTACTGAGTGTTAATAGACTTTGACATGAAATGAGGACATGGTGTTCCTGGCAGATGATGAGAAAAGCAATGTGTCCCACTTACCCCCACATCCCAGCCGAAAGAGGTTTTTTGTTCTTTTTGCAACAGGCCTTTACTTACAAAAACAGCTGGTTCCCTTAGGAAGTATGTATCCAACTAATCCTCCACATAAATACTTGGCTTCAACAAAGAAAATAAGTTTGTCATATTCAGCATAAAACTTGATTGCACTTGCCTCCAGGCCTTTGAACAAGCTGGGCTGTTTTGCCCATTGGGCACCATAGGCATAGTGCCTAGGCTGGGGCCCAAGAACATTTCAAGAGCTGATTAAAATACCTGAGACCAGGGGAAAAAAAAAGAGAGAGAGAGAAATGTTTTGCTTCCAAAATATGGAAATTGTGAAATCAAAATTTTAAAATGTTCAGTGACATTACTGCAAACTATATCATATATCATCTTCAATAGTTAAATTTTATGTTCGTAAATATCTCATTACAATGAAAAATAATTTGTGGATTAGATTTTATGACTTAAAATTTCTCATGGATGCCCAATGATGACTGAGAAAACATAACCAAGTGGGAATCAAAGGAGTTACTCACAGCAAATTTCAAAAGCCAAATTGGAAAATGTCTTTCAATTTTTTCCCCCAAGTTATGGTAGACATAGGTCTCTTTGAAGGTTTGATAAGATATGTGTAGAGCTACCTAGGACTTAGGATCCTAAAGTGGCCGTGTATATGGGTCATTTCCCCTGCGTGGGATACCTTGTCTCAACAATCCTTGTTCTTTCTCGAATTTTAATCTTTAAAGAGAATACCCTCAAGAATTTTTTTTTTTTGTCCAACTCCACTGGTCTCCTTGACTATTTCTTTAACAATTACAGGTTATAAGGACTTTGTACTTGCTTGTGTTATGGGCAACTTCTATATTTTTATTTTGAGGGCTTTCTTAAATTTATTTTACATCTTGATGTTATATTTCAACTAAAATGAGAACCTTGGACAGGAAAACATGTATTCATTCATTTGTTCATTCAATGAAACCAGCATATATGGGTGCTGGGGAGACAAAGCTGTGTAAAGAACACTATCTGGCCCTTTCCTTCAAGGTGTTCAGTTTAGGAAAGAAGACAGGGAAGCAGATAAATAATAGTATAATGGCTTCCTGGAGGTTTTCTCTCCACTGCTTAGATTGGGACTGGGTTCAGTATGTTTCCATTTATATAATAATCATTTTCTTTGTGTCAGATACTGTTCTCAACACAAGTCTGTTTAACACTTTAGCAAATGCTGCATTATTTAATTCTTAAAGTAATTCTATGTTGCATCTTTGCTATCCCTACTTTACAGATGAAGACATTAGAGTACAGAGAAGTGAAATAATTTGCTCAAGGTCAGTTGCAAACATCAAATAAGTAGCCAAACCAGGATGTCAACCTGGACAGCCTGGTTCCAGAGCCCACGCTAACTGTCTAGGATATGAAATGAACCATATGATCAGTACCAGAGTAGTTTGTAGAAAATGCTACATAACTGCTCACACACAGGAAAGATGAAACAGGCAGGGAATTCTTCACAAAGGAGATAGTATCTGAATTTCTTTGTATGAAACAGGAATTTGCCCATCAGATAAATTTGGAATAAGGGATTGAGAAATGCTTTCCAAATAGAAAGAAGCACCTATTCATCATCTACATGTATTAAAAATAAAAAAACCCAAACAGATATGAAGACTTGTTTTGGGAAATGCAATTAGCTTATATGACTGGAACTTATGTGTGTGGGGAGAGTCTACAGAGATAGGGCTTGAGAAGGAAGCAAAGACATGTAGGCTATTTGGAGGAGTTTGGCTTTTGGTCAGTTTTGACTTTGGTCAGTTAAAATGTTGATGGCCTCTCCCCAGTTCCACCCATTCAAAATGAAAGAAAAACTTGATAAATTTGATTATGTAAAAGAAAAATTTAATATGCTTGGGAAAAAGATGACACAAAGTAAAAACAATCAAACAACAAACTAGGATAAAATATTTGCATTGCATAGCCCAATTTTCCTTAATGAACTAAGCATGTTTACAAATCAGGGAACTCTGTGTAGTGACGGATGTTAACTAGACTTATTGTAGTGATCATTTTGCAATATACACAAATATCGAGTCATGATGTTGTACACCTGAAACTAATATAATGTTATGTGTCAATTATACCTTGATGGGAAAAAGTAAGTAAAAAAGAAACCAACGCCCCAAGAGACAACGGACATGAATAGACAGTTTCAGGAAAAGACATCTAAACATTTGTAAAGGTGCTCTGTCCAGTAATAAGAAAAAGGCAAATGAAATCGAGTAAGATATAATTGTCATTTTGGTTTGGCAAAAATCAAAGAATTTGGTAACGTACTGGCCCTTCCAGGGTTTGGGGAAATAGCCTGTCTCATTCATTGTTGGCAGGAGGATAAATTGGCCCAACTTCTCAACTTCTATGATGGTAATTGGTCAGCATCTACCCAAGTTACACATGTGTATATTTTTTTACCTGACTGTTTGACTCCAAGGAATTTCTTCTGCAGGTATATTTATACATGGATATGATGTTGTGTATACAAAGCGCATATCTTACCATATTGTCTATAAAAGCAAAAGATGGGGAGAAAAAACCCTAAATATCCTTCACTAAGGAACTGGTTAAGTCCATTATGATGCATCCATATACCATAGAATTCTTTGATGTTTTGAAAAGAGCGAGGCTGCCTTGTATGTATTGATGTGAATCTCCAACATACAGTATAAAACAAAAACAAAACAAAATAAGGTACAGAGCAGCCAGTTAAGTTTGTTACCATTTGTATGTGCATATGTGTTGAAGGTTTTATATATATATATATATATATATATATACTATGTATATATATTTTATATGTCTGTATAAAATTTTGTATGTGTATATATATTATACTGTATATATATACTATCCATATATATATATGACTTGAATATGTATTAAGTACTTACAGAAGAATTGAAAGCAATTCTAAAACACCAGAGGAAACTAGGTAGCTGGGGAGAGAGGAAAGATGAAAATTTGCCTTTTTTGTGTAATTGTGGTGTCTTTGGCATGTTTTTGGTTATATGTTTCTAGTTTTTAGTGGGTTTTTTTGCATATATTATCTGGTTTCTAAACTGAAATTTTTAAATTTTGGTTGATCAACTCCCACCCTTCATCATTACATTGTTTTGCATAATGTAGCACAATCAATTGAGATTTATGTTCATAGTTAAATTTTCATTAGAGCTCCAAAATAAGTTATCTCCTAGTGGGAGGGAACAGAGGGGAGAACTTGGCTGCAAAAAGCTGGAGCTGCAGGTTGAGGATAGCCTGGGGAGATGGCTGCTTTCTGTCCACTCAGTGGGAGGACACGGCTGCCCTGCAGGTGGGGCCACGGGAGAGCCCGAGTGTTCAGAGGTGTTGAGGGCGACGGTGTGCGCCAGGGTTCACTGGGAGTCTTCAGTTTAAACACCTTTCCAAAGCCTGGCTTTCTGGTTACTTAAACCCAGAGACAAAGGTTATGAAACTCCTGTCCGGCTTTGGTTTTGGTTACAACCCTGGATATGTGTTCACTGACACATTCGGCGTGGATATAATCTTCACTGACCTTCATTGGAGCAAAGCTTAATTTTGCTGAAAGGGATGAGTTGATTTGTCTCTTTTTAGTGAAGTGTCTGATATCAGTCTGCTTTGCTTCACTTATGTAACCTCACCGAAGGACTGATTTCCTCAGCAGACTAGAATGAGTACATAAGACCTAAGTGCCCAGAGACTGCATTCAGACGTCTCCAGGTATAATTAATAAAGAGAATAAAGGATCAGAGAGGTTTTTCAACTGACAAGGCCAGGCCCTTCTAATTAGTGAAGACTGCCCAACTGCCTTGCAATATTTTCTTTGCCAGGAGACAACTGTACTCCTAAACGTTTAAGCGACTTCTTGTTGACCTGGTTTCGGAGGATTAAGCTCAGTGTAATTTCATCTTTTCCAGGTGTGAGACGCTTGTATGTGCAGTAATCTGATTCTGTACTGTCAGGGAAAACAGCGTGTCTTTGTCAGCACCGTTTGACAGAGTCAAACCCTGGAATCACGACCTCGCTCTCGACAGGCCTAAATCCTGTGTGGTTACCTCTTACCCAGCTGAGCGCTGCGAGGCTTGGGCTTCCGGCTCTTGGCCACGCTGGGCAGAGATGGTGTGCCAGCAGCTAAACTAGACTTCAGAAAGCATTTCCTTTCTGATTCCTTTGGGTTCAGTGTCTAAGGGCTAAGCCATACTATCTCTATTTTCATCAAGGGTTAAAACAAAAATGCACTGTAATTAATTGTGTTTGGGTTAATTAGTAGAGACGTCAATTATTTTTCTGATTCTGTGGGTAATGCCCTCAATGAGGATTTCCTGCTGGATGTTTGCATTTTTGATATATAGTATGCACTCTAGTAGAAAAAGTATTAGCTACCACTTAATCATAACAATTGCTAACTCGTACTGAGCTCTAAGAGTCATGTACTGTTCCATGTGCATACTTGGATTATTGTTTTGATGCTCACCACTGTAATGACTAAATCTATTTTACAGATTGGAAAGTGAAATGCAGGGAGAGTTAAGTAACTTGACCAATTGCTCAAGGCTGGCAAGCGGCAGACGTGTGATTCGAACCCAGGAGTCTTGAGTTTAGCATTTTAGCACATAACCACAAAGTTTTCTACCGCCATTTATTTTAGGGTACATGGCAACTCTGAGGGGGATGATGTCATCCCCATTTTACAGATGGGCAGATAGAGTCTCAGAAAGTTGAAATAAGTTATCCAGGTCACAGGGGTAGTAAATGGTTAATGCTTATTAACTGAGATCCAGATCTGAGCTCTTAACTCACAAATCATGTGACCAACATAGGTAAATCTGTTCCAGTCTGGGTCCACGTGGAACCTAACCCATGCAATGGACAGACAGGGATCAGAAATGGAGGACAAATGTATGTTGAGCTGGGGAATATAGAAACTTGTTATTCTGAGTTTGGCCATCTTACAGGAGCAAGGCATAAGAAGAGTCTTGAAGGAATGGGACCTTAAAATAACAGGTCAAACCCCACACTTACACAAATGAGGAACTATTGCTTCAGAGACAGAAAGCAATGTATACCATGTCACAGAGGAAATGTTAATGGCCTTGCTGGTGCTAAAATCAAAGTCTGGTGACACTCAGCCTAGGAGTCTCTCTTTCACATCTTTGTTTTCACAGAGGTTTCCTGACTCTTGTCGTACAAAAATAATGTATGGGCATGGTTCCTCATTATGTAGTTTAAAGTCAGTGTGTTCCTCAACGTTGCACATTGAAGTTCCTTGTCTGAGGCTAGTGTGTAGCTTAAAATTTGGATCTCAAGCCTTAAAGGGTTTTAAAACCCATCAGCCAGACATCATCAAAAACATTTGGTCATCATGCTTTCTCAGCACTGGGGCGAATATTCTGGCAACCCCTGTCATCACCCTGACTGTCACATATGAACACACAGCAGGTCAAAGGCAGACCCTGTGGTAAATCCAGCCATGGAGACATGAACTGGTAGCGAAAAAAAGGCAGCAGTTGGAAGTGAGAAGAGCAGAAATGGAACTTCCATTCTCCGCTGTTCATTAAAGTCAGAGTTAGGGCCAATTGCAGGGTAGTGGAAGATGCTCTGGAATAGATTTGGGATGGGAGCCAAGCCACAGTGTTCACCCTCCATTACTGACTATCCCTTCTTCAAGAAAATGATTTTATCCTAGAGTTAATCCATGGCCTATCAGTGATTTAGGAGCCAAATCCACACCAATGACCTAGATGCTGCTATACCTGTATCCCAAAGTAAAACCTGACATGAAATCTGCTGCCACTGTAGAGACTTTTAGTGACTATTTATTTGCCTAAGCTAATGTATCGAAAGAATGATCTTTCCCCAATTGGAATGAGGACACTCTGACCTGGCACCTTAACTACTTTTAACTGCCTTGTAATCTTCTAGTCAAGATCATTATCTGCAGGCTGGGCATACTAGAAAGTAGAGTTTTTCCGCTGACAACTCAGCAGAGATTATGATCCCCTCTGTTTCTAGAACATGAGAAAGCCAAGCTCTGGGAAACAGAGATAGATGGCTTGTTTGAGAAGCCAACTCATCAAACAGAACTTGGTTTAAGTAATTGATCTAAGTTCAGGTTGCATTTGACAGCAGCACAGCCAGAATTCTCCGTCTTTGTCTTTTCACTACCAAACTTCTCCAATTAATGTTCTATGTCTGCTTTCAAGGTTTTCTCCTTGATCCTCTGACATCTGCCTTCCCTTTTTCAGTCTTCCCCAAGCTTGGCCATCTCCTCTTTGGGATCCCAGTTTGTTGGTTCTTTCTACACTTGCCTCTGATATTTCTCTTTTTGGTTCCCTGCTACTATCCCTGCCTCCCATGTCCGAGTAAGGGCAAAAGAAAAATGTCTTGTAGCCTTCTAAATTGAGGTGAGTCTGATGCTTGATTTATTCATATGCTACACCGACTACGAGAGTCCAATTCAGCCACAAATTCTGAGTTGTGAGTTATACTTTGCTTAAATTTCCAGTTGTGTGACTGAGCACATCCCCAAAGTTAAAAGGCTGAGGCATCTGAACTGAATGGGAGCCCTAAATAGTTATTACAAGTGTCCTCTTTATTGCTCTTCCCTGGTGGCTCAGACGGTAAAGCGTCTGCCTACAATGTGGGAGACCTGGGTTTGATCCCTCGGTCAGGAAGATCTCCTGGAGAAGGAAAGGGCAACCCACTCCAGTATTCTTGTCCGTAAAATCCCATGGACAGAGGAGCCTGGTGGGCTACAGTCCATGGGGTAGCAAAGAGTCAGACACGCCTGAGTGAC
Source organism: Antilocapra americana (assembly GCA_007570785.1). Lineage (NCBI taxonomy): Eukaryota > Metazoa > Chordata > Mammalia > Artiodactyla > Antilocapridae > Antilocapra > Antilocapra americana. Next base: position 9,470,736 of record ML663010.1, read on the forward strand.
TTCACTCACTCACTGCTATGTCTGATCAAAAGGGCCCATAGTAGAAGATTCACACTCTGAAGTACATAGACACTGGAAGGGTTTATGAGGGAAAGCATACTGAATTTTGAAGTTTAAGGACTAGGCAAATTTCCTAGAATGCATCAGTTTTTCTTTTTGTGAAATTCAAAGGTGCCCCCAAAAGCAAAATAAAAAACCAAGCTTCTGTTTGTTAAGCAGTATACTTCACACTCGTCATAATTGATCTCATACCTCCCAGTCAAAGTCATATCACCAATAAATGGTGGAGGTAGGACTCAAAGTTACATATTTCTGAGACTAGAGTCCATGTTTTAAATACCATCTACACTTTTTTAGCAGGAGATATTTTACCTTTTCTCTCCCTTTGCCATTCTCAAATCTTAAACAAAATGTTATGCTCTTCTGGTTTTCTATCTACTTCCTCTTTTTCTATTTCCTTTGTTGTTTCTCTTTTCTCTTTGACACTCCAGAATGTGCCCTGTAGTCAAGCATTTCTCCACATCCTTGGAAGGATCATCTATACTCATGGCTTCAATGAACACTTTCACGATCCCATTAGTGTTTAAATATAGGTATAACAGAGGCCAGTTCACTGGAAAATGTTGAGCATACTTCAGAGTGCTTGACACACAGTAAATGTTCAATAAATACTACTGAATAAATGAATGGATGAATGGATGTAAGAATTCACTGATTGGCTGAAAATTCTTAGATACTCTTTTTTGCTATGTTCAGATGCATATCTCCAGCTACCTACTAAATATTTTCGGCCATTTCCTGCCATTGCTATGAAATGACAGTAAGAGTTTGGTGGAATCATTGAGGGTTTGAATAATTTTCTGGGGCAGTCACACCAGTTGGACTCTCTCATGGTTTACCATTGGAGGCAGCTATATTACCATAGCAATTTATAGACTTTCTGCAGAGGAGAATAGAAGCTTGGTTCCTTTCAATGATGTGGGTTTGGGCTCCTTTGGGAGGACCCCAATGAAGCTACTGGGTGGAGTTCTTTCTAAGTAGACACGGATGGAGAAGGATTGCTGGTAGAAGCCACTGGTAGTCATTTAAGGGTAACAATATCACCACACTCATTGGATAAATGCATCTTTGTGTTGAGTGCCCAAGAAGACTTAATGCCAAGTCAAGTCCAGGCATGGAAGAACAATGAGCTCATAGCCATGAATAGTCATCCTATCAGGGCCTCCAGATCTGACTCTTGGTTGGCTCCTACTTCTGTGAGTCCTCAAATATTACCGGAAGACTTGGCTGTGAGTGCCAGAGTTGGTGGCTGTCCCTAGTTATGATGGATGTGATCTACTGAAGGTTTGTTTAGTCTGAAATAATTAATCAGATGACTTGTGGGAGGTGCTATCAGAGAGACCCAGAGGCTGGATGACATCTGCTGACTGAGTCATCCTGTCCGCTTCATTGTCTCTTACCAGTGCTACAGTATGCGCCCTGTGGTTGGCATCACCATGTGATTCAAAGATCTTCACACTTCGTGCTGCTGTCATAGATCTCTCCTTATGTTTCTACCTCAGACCAATTCAATCCCAATTTTCCAATCTTTCTGCTTCCAGACACATGAGCAGCCTGCCTGGTCATTTGCCATCGCCAGTGAGTCTATATATATTTTAACCTTGAGCCACTTCTTTGGTCCATGCAGCGTGGGTGACCAGATTCATCGCCCGACACTCACCTCCCTGGAAGCATTTTGCCTCACTACTGTTTTTCTAGATCACCCCTGGGTGGGGATATAGTTTAGTTTGTGGCAGTTTCTGGCTTGCAAGCACGTACTAAGTTAACCATCCATAAATCAAGCCCAGGCTTTTCCTCCTCTGTCAGCTGATTAAGGAACTCACCATGTGACCATACACATGAAATAAAGAAGTGCTTGCGCAACAGCGAATGGGTAAAATCCTGAGCTCTCTGCCACTGCCACTTCCTGTGACCTCTGGCCCAACTCGTGCTTCATTCCAAGGGGACCACTGCCATCTCAGGAGTTGTGGCTCCACCTAAGTGATGACTTGGTAGGTCCGACAAAACCTAGCTCATGATGACGTTGGATGTTCTGGATGCATGGTCACCTGGAGCATTAGTCAGGGTTCTTCACAGACAGAGAACCAATAGAATGTGTGTACGTATATATATATACACACACATTCACACACAGATGTACACACACACACACACACACACACACACACACACATGTATATACACACACACATACATTTGGAGATGGAGAGACAGATTTAGTCTACGGCCATACCACCCTGAACGCGCCCGATCTCGTCTGATCTCGGAAGCTAAGCAGGGTCGGGCCTGGTTAGTACTTGGATGGGAGAGACAGATTTATTTAAGGAATTGGCTCACACAATTGTGGGGCTGACAAGTCCAAAACCTGCAGTGCAGGGACTTCCCTGGTGGTCCAGTGGTTAAAACTCTTTTGCTTCCACTGCAGGGGGTGTGGATTTCATCCTTGGTCAGGGAACTAAGATCCCACATGCCGGGTGACTTGGCCAAAGGATGAAAATAAGTTAAAAAAATTTAAAAAGCAAGATCTTTGCAATGCAGGCCAGTCAGCTGGACATACCAGATAAAGTCAGTGTTGCAATCCAAAGCTATCTGGAGGCAGAATTTCTCTTTAAAGTATGTCAGTCTTTTCCCTTAAGGCCTTCAACTGATTGGAACAGGCCCACTCTTATATAGAAGGCAATCTGCTTTACTCAAAGTCTACTGATGTAAATGTTAATAGCATCTAAAAATACCTTTACAGCAACACTTAGACTGGCGTTTGACCAGCACCATAGCCTAACCAAGTTGACACATAAAATTAACCATCATCCTTGGTGTTTCATAGACTCAGGGATATATTAGTTTTTCAAAAGGCAAATAATCCTTCATTGCAGAAGCCTGGAGCCTGCATAGTGATTCTTCCACTGGGACCTGGTGTAAACTACACATGATAGCTTTTTCAACAACTGATTCTCAAATATTACAGGGTCTTGTGGGTCCAATGGCCCCCAAGTAGCAAGGCTGCTTCCACCACAAGCTGTAAATGCTACAGAATTCTTTCCTGCACTGGGTGTCACTCAGAGGTGGCAGCTTTCCAAGACACCCTGTGTATATGCTGCAGCAGTATTCCCAAGTGTGGAATGTGTTGCCTCCAGAACCCAAAGAGATCTACCAGGCACTGGGCTTCCTCCTTCTTAGTGGGATGTATAAGATGTAACAGTTAGTCTTTCATTTTGGATGGAGTATGCTAGCATGCCTTTGACTATCAGATATTTAGCATTTTTCCTCACGTGTTAAGCTTCTGAATCGTCATAAGACTTATCTTGTACCAGTGGAGCAGATGCTATCTAGTTCTTGCTCACCTGGCTCATTTAGCATAATGTCATCAACGTAATGGGCCAATACAATGATCTATGAGATATACAGAAAGTCCAAATCTCTTTGGACACTCTTCTGAGACTGAGCACTAACACAGCCCTGGAATTATTGCCTGTGTCACATGAAGGTGAACTGTTTGTGATCCTCTTTTCTGATCTAAAAATTGCTGGCTCTACAACATGTATCTGAGGCCATGCTAATCTTCTCTAGAAAAAATGCCATATCTGTCATGGAGGCAGCAGTTGGGTTTACGGTAGTCTATTGTCATTCTTTAGGACATCTGACTGATTTCTACAGGGGTCCCAGTGGGTAAATTACGTGGAGATGAAATGGGGATCTCTACCAACTCCTTTACATTCTTAAAGGTGGCCTTAATTTCTATCATCTCTCTGAGGATATAAATTTGTTTCTTATTTAGTATCTTGGCTGGGAGTAAAATGGGAGTTAATATTAGCACTTTTAATGGAGAAGGCAATGGCAACCCACTCCAGTACTCTTGCCTGAAGAGTCCCATGGACGGAGGAGCCCAGTAGGCTGCAGTCCATGGGGTCGCGAAGAGTCGGCATGACTGAGTGGCTTCACTTTCACTTTTCAGTTTCCTGCATTGGAGAAGGAAATGGCAGCCTACTTCAGTGCTCTTGCCTGGAGAATCCCAGAGACAGGGCAGCCTGGTGGGCTGCCGTCTGTGGGGTCGCACAGAGTCGGACACGACTGAAGTGACTTGCAGCAGCAGCAGCAGCAGCAGTTTTAAAGGCTTCTCTTGGTCTCCTCTACTAAGACAGACAATTTTTACCCCACAGACCAAATATCCAAAGTTGAGGGTTGCATCATCTCCCAACCATGTCTATTCCAACCATGCTTGGGAAATATACATGGGTCCACAATCAGCCAGAACCTGATCGACAGTCTGTTTGTAGCCTGGCTGCTTCTGAACCCCCTGTAACAGGGAGGCCATGATACTTTGGGTCTTCAGCTACCAATGTCACTTCAGACCCTGTGTCCAACAATGGTTAAGCATTTAAATAGATCCCGTTCCCCTCCAAAAATAAACCAAGTCTCCCATAACCAGTCTTACATACCAGCTTTCTTTGTCAAGCCCTGGTGGAATTCATTTCCACAAAACTCCCCTGGCTCCTGTGAGTATCTGGAGCTAGGTGTTGCAACTCCTTGGGGGTCTGTTTCCTCTCTTTCCTGGCCTAACATAAACCCTGACTGGGTTATTCTGTGACATAACCCTACTTATGTGCCTTGTGGTTGGAGAGGAGTATGAACAGAGCCTGCAGGAGGCTGCCTTGAACGGGGAAAGGCAAAAGAGGGGTTCCAACTCCTAATCATTCCTGCAGGCTCAGAAAATTCAGGGAATCTGAAAATTAAAGATTTTCAGGAACATGAATACTGATTACCCCACTGACTATGTCCTGGTCCCATTCTTCCCTAGCAAGACCCTTGATCTTGTTATGGCAGACTGGCCTTATTTTCACATTGAACATTCTTTGAATGTCAGATACTCTGATCATTAAAACCCGGACCTGTTCTTCAGCTTTCTTCATTTTGCTACTGCAGGAGAGGAGCATCTCCTGGCTACCAGGGAAACCCTTTGGGTTTCACTGTTGGCTTTCAATTGCCTGTTAATCACCGTTAGGCTCTTGTTATCTTTTACTGAAGCAATAATCACAGTAGCCACACAATCCCACTGTCGCTATGGTGACCATTTCCCCCATAATTTTCAAATGCCTGATATACTGTGTGTGCCAGGGTTTTCTCTGCCTTGGTATACAATCTTAACCATCAGTGAAAGTTCACTATTGAACTGTCCCTTTGTGTCAGAGGGTATTTTCTCCACCTATTGATCAATAGAGTCTGCAATACCAACCTGGTGGTAAGAGATTCAGCTCTAAAACTCCATCCTACACCTATTTTCTCAGATCACTCTAACTGCTGTCACTCACTGAGTACCCCAGGAAGCAGATTCTGAGTCCAAGTTTAGTGTACAAGATGTTTCTTAGGTGGTATCTTTGGGATCAACACACATGGTTAAAGTGACCAATTCATCCTGGTTTTCCTGGAACATTTTTGGTTTTAGCCCAGAAAATACAACATCCTGAGGACTCCCCTCAGTCCTTGGAAAACCGGGAGTGTTGGTGACTCTATCTGTGGTAGACAGAGGGCAGAGCAGGGTTGAATGAGGGAGAAGCCAAGCTGTAATCCAGGCCTGAGGACCTCAGCTAAGCCTGAGAAAGAATTGGCCCTTCAGATGTAGCCAGCACCAGGCTGAAATGGCCAGACCTTTACATTCCTGTAGTCGCCTCAAACGCTGGATGTGGGCTGCCCTGGGGAGGGCAAGGCTTTGCGTAGCAACCTCTGGATAGGCTGAGAGCTAAGGGCTATCTGCTGACAGCACTTCCAGGGCCACAAGCCCTTGCATGATAAGGGATCCAGGTGTTGTATCCCTGTGTCTAATACAGATGGATGTAGATACACTCTTCCATTTGCACAGACTATCTGTGGAGGACTGCACAAGAAAATGGTATCAGTGATTGCCTCCAAAGAGAGGATATAGGTGACCGTGAGAGCAGAGAGGGAAGAGGCAGTCCTTTGTACAGTTTGAATTCCTCTATTACGGTAAATGTATATGTACATTGCAAACAAACATGAACTTGAGTTAAAATATCATTAAGTAAATAAAGATAAAAACAAGATTATAAGAAATACTGAGGTCTGAGGATCATGCATCATGAGTATGAAAACAGCAAAATGCAATCTTGAAAATGGCCTGAGTTCTTCAACAGACAAATTGTAAAGATAAGGGATGGAAAAAGGAATAACCTTTGGATTCAAGGAAATTTAAAGGCCATGACAATTTTTTTTAATGGGGAACACTTTAGGGTCTAGGGTGTACACTTGGGTAATATACTATTTTAAAATGCAGAGAAACAATTACTGCAATAGTCAGGATAACAGCTACATTTGGTGGGATGGAAATATTATAGCTAGGATGGGACACAGGAGAAGCTTCTGAGGTGCTTGAAAGTGAAAGTCTCTCAGTTGTGTCCGACTCTTTGCTACCCCATGGACTATACAGTCCATGGAATTCTCCAGGGCAGAATACTCGAGTGGGTAGCCGTTCCCTTCTCCAGGGGATCTTCCCCACCCAGGGATCAAACCCAGGTCTCCTGTATTGCAGGTGAATTCTTTACCAGCTGAGCCACAAGGGGAGCCCAAGAATACTGAGAATATGCCTGCAGTGCAGTACATCTGGGTTCAATCCTTGGGTTGGGAAGATGCCCTAGAGAAGGAAAAGGCTACCCACTCCAGTATTCTGGCCTGGAGAATTCCATGGACTGTATCTGAGATGCTTTGTAAAGTTCTATTTCTTGACTTGGGTAGGATTTCATGAGTGTTCACCTTGAAATAATTCATTAAGCTATATATTTTTATTTAATTTTCTATATCTAATTTTAGAATCAAAATAGTTTTAAAAGAAAAAATAAATTAAGGACTAATTCAGAACCTAAGGAAATAAAATGTTTTGTTTTTAATTACTTTCACTTGGCAGATATTTATGGAATACTCATTACATACCAGAGTCCTGGAGATCCAAGAGTGAAATACAAACAAAAATCCTGTTCTTATGGATCTAAAAATCTACCATATCCCTAGTTAATCAAGTGAGTACAAATATTTAATTCTACTAAGTTTATATTCTTATTTTTCAATCTAAACCAACATAGCCATTTGGGTCATGTGAGATGAATAGTAATAAATGGTTATGGAATTGCCACTGATTTTACACAAAATCAAAAGAGTGTATATATAACATGGGGCCTTACAACTTAACTTTGTTTTAGCTTTAACATTACCCTTTGATAATAATGGCTGTGTTTCTATTTCTTCCTTTCCCTTTCTGTCCCTCCAAATCATCTTATTATATAAAATTTTGTATGGTCCTCAGTCCTTTTCAGAATGAGTGTGGGTATATATAAATGAAGTATAAATGTTCTAATACTGTATTTATGCTCTATGTTGTGTTGAATATAATAAAGCATATAGAATCAACAAGGCTGAAGCAGACCACTAAAATTTATCATACCATGTAACCAGAACACCAATAAAAGCAATACTGCTACTAATAAAAATGCTGGCAGTTAGCTCTCTCCAGTATTTGCACCAAGCATCACTGTTAGTTAACTATTTACCTCTTTGTAATCCCAGAGGGTTGCTCTTCTTTGAGATGTAGGCCTTAGAGTGCATTTGCTTCTGAAAGACTCTATTTTCATCAAATTTAGAAATCTGATCCAGTGTAAAGCCTTCTTTATTCATTAATCCATTTTTTATACAGGTAGAAACACTGTTTAACAATGTTAAACACAGTTTAACAGGTAGGAACACTGAGGCCTTGTGAAGCTACTAAATCAGCTCCCCCTGCCTTTTTTTGCAATAAAGAATGAACATGTGTCCATTTTCAGCTTTCCTCCTGAAGCTTTCATATAATTCTAAAGTTTTCTCATTAATTATGAGAGCTTGCCCTGGTTGCTTTAAACAATGTACTGGAAAAAAAAAAAGCTGTGTACAAACCAGCACAAGTTTCATGTAATAGCAATATACCAACATCATTTCTCTGTTTACCAGTTCTGTAGAAAGTAATGTGCGTGAAAAACTCTGGTCCTATTCACATTAATGTGAGTTAGTCTTTTTATTTCATACAATTGCATAGCCTCTATTCTTAGGTTCTGTATCAGTTAAGACTCTGTTGGGAAAGAACTCATCTCAAAATAACTCAGGTTAAAAAAATAAATAAAAAACAAATTTGCTCATTCCTTCTGACTTACAGGTTGAGATGAATCCAAAGGCGTGGCTGAAATGAGGTACCGAAACTCACTGTTTCGGTAGATAGCTCTCCATTAGAACTTTCCATTTCTATATCTGCTTTTAGTGCTTCTCTTTGTGAGTTGGTTTCACTCTCTTCAATCAAAGACGCCTTTCTTCTCTGAGGTAGGGAAGATGCACCCTGGCGGCATTCCTTGAGTCAGGAACCTCAGACTGAAACCACCACTGTGGGCTGGGGTATGGTGCCCACCACTGGCCAGACCCGCTCATGTGCTGAAGCCTATAGCCAAAGGCAGGTAAGGCCCTGTGACTGAGAAGTCCTTCCAGAATTGCATGGAATGGCCAGGGTGTGGAACTGGGTCCAGTGAATCAAGGAAACTGGGCAGACAGTTCAGGTGACAGCTTACCACTACAGGAGTGCCAGTGCCTGAGTACTGAAGAAATACTGAGTATAAAAGGAAGAGTAGCTGAGATTAGGAGTTAGAAGATTCCTAATAAATGTCAGCCAAGATCCCGGGAGAAAGCTAAGTGATTCTTCTTAAAGTCAATGTAAAACTATTAAAAACACTAATACGTATGCTGAGAATATAAATGTCAGAAAGTGAAAGTGAAGTCACTCAGTCGTGTCTGACTCTTTGCGACGCCATGGACTGTAGCCCACCAGGCTCCTCTGTCCATGGGATTTTCCAGGCAAGAATACTGGAGTGGGTTGCCATTTCCTTCTCCAGGAGATTTTCCCGACCCAGGGATTGAACCCCAGTCTCCCACATTGTAGGCAGACGCTTTACTGTCTGAGCCACCAGGGAAGTCTATATAGATGTCAAGAAAGAAGTACAAGTCAGGACAGAAGGTTAAAAGAACAAAAGAAAAGATACATGTTCAAAGAATGAAAAGGAAGAGAAACAGGAAAAATACAAGAAGGGGAAAAAAGTAATAAAGAATAAAATCTCCCCTATAAAGAAGGATGTTTTTCTCAGGTGGCGCTAGGGTGTAAAGAACCTGCCTGCCAATACAGGAGATGCAAGAGAGTTGGATTTGATCCCTGGGTTGGGAAGATCCCCTGGAAGAGGGCATGGCAACCTACTCCAGTATTCTTGCCTGGAGAATCCCATGGACAGAGGAGCCTGGCAAGCTACAGTCCATGGGGTCGCAAAGAGTTGAACCCAACTATTGAAGCAACTTAGCATGCAAATGCACGTTAAGAAGGATGGGCAAGAGGAATAGATGAACTAGAAAACCAGTAGGAAAACCTCAGTCCTAGGATGTGAAAGCATTAAGAAAGATTATGAATGAAAATAGATATTTTAATATGTCGTAGATTTGATTTAAGGTAAAATTTTTATTTCATATTGAAACTATAGGTAGTGATTTGTTTCTTAAGTAAATAGGAAAAATGCCTAAAGAATATGTGAATGGCACTGCATAATGGAAGATGAAGAGCTAGAGGGAGTTAAGGCCTGGGTTAAAATCACACTTACTTGTAAGGTTGGTGAGTCAGAATCATTTTAAGTGCTAAACGGTAATTCTAATGAAGTTACCTGGGAGAAAAGTATTAACTCTCACAAGACACATCAAAATATTGATAGGGAAGGGAAATCAGCACTTGAAGAATTCAATTTGGATTCCAGATAAAAAGAGGCAGAGGAGGAAATTATGGTAGGTTCTGAAATTTCAGAAAATGGAGGAAAAAAGTCTTTTCCAGAGACTTTCTATAAAAAGCACACATGATTGCTGATGTGACATTGATAAATGTAAACTGAAATGGGTTTATTCATTCCAGTTTGTGATAAAATCACTTACTAGTTACAGATGCCATGCAATTAAATTAACTGTAAAATTGCTTTAAAAAAAAGGAAGTGAAAGGGCAGGATTCTACCTGACATTCTGTAAAATGAATGGCTCTGAAAGTATCATTGAGCTGCAAGGCCTTAAAAGTTGAAATTTTAGAAATGAACACATATCTAGGTTATGTGAGACAGAGGTTATCAGGATTCTCATGTCCATGAAGAACTACTAGAAAAAAATGAAAAGAGCAGAAACATGCAGTCTGATCAACTTGTCCAAGTTCATTCTTAAGAATTGCAGAGGAAGATAGGGACATAATTGCTATTTTAATGATATCCTATATATGTATAAATGAATTACAATGCTGTACACTTGAAACTGTGAGATGTGAGAGTTGGACTATAAAGAAAGCTGAGTGCTGAAGAATTGATGCTTTTGAACTGTGGTGTTGGAGAAGGCTCTTGAGAATCCCTTGGACTGCAAGAAGATCCAATCAGTCCATCCTAAAGGAAATCAGTCCTGAATGTTCATTGGAAGGGTTGATGTTGAAGCTGAAACTCCAATACTTTGGCCACCTGATGAGAAGAGCTGACTCATTTGAAAAGACCCTGATGCTGGGGAATACTGAAGGTGAGAAGAGAAGGGGATGACAGAGGATGAGATGGTTGGATGGCATCCCTGACTCAAAGGACATGAGTTTGAGTAAACTCCGGGAGTTGGTGATGGACAAGGAGGCCTGGTGTGTTGCAGTTCCATGGGGTCACAAAGAGTCAGACACGACTGAGTGGCTGAAATGAACTAACACTTGAAACTAACATAACATTGTAAATATTAATAACTGCATGCTCAATTGCTCAGTCGTGTCCAACTCTTTGAGACCCCATGAACTGTAGTCCACCAGGCTCCTTTGTCCATGGGATTTCCCAGGCAAGAATACTGGGTTGCCATTTCCTTCTCCAGGGGATCTTATCAGCTCAGGAATCGAACCCACATCTCTTGCATGGGCAGGCAGATTTTTTTTTTTTTAACCACTGCACCACCTGGGAGGCCTCCATTGTAAACAGCTGCTGCTGCTAAGTCATTCCAGTCTTGTCCAACTCTGTGCAACTCCATAGACAGCAGCCCACCAAGCTCCCCTGTCCCTGAGATTCTCCAGGCAAGAACACTGAAGTGGGTTGCCATTTCCTTCTCCAATGCAGGAAAGTGAAAAGTGAAAGTGAAGTCGCTCAGTCATGTCCAACTCTTAGTCACCCCATGGACTGCAACCCACCAGGCTCCTCCGTCCATGGGATTTTCCAGGCAAGAGTACTGGAGTGGGGTGCCATTGCCTTCTCCAATTGTAAACAGCTATTCAATTTAAAAAAAGATTAAAAAAAAAAAGAAAACAGACAAGTCAATCTAAAAATGTCCATATGTACATTATCTTGAACAATTAAAAAAATTAAGAACCAAATGTATATATCTACATTTGCTGAGAGATATTTGTTTATCCAGGTTGGGCAATGTCACAGAATTTAGAGCCAAAAGCCTAGGACCAATTCTGAGCTCTACCACTCTCAGGGCTTGGACAAGTTAACCTTTTGGAATCTGTGTTTTCATTTGCAATAGGGAGGATTCTTCAAGAAACAAACATTTTTGATTGTCTTAGTACATGTGGGCACAGGAATAGAGATCCACAGGAGATGGCCATGGTTTGCCAGAAGCTTGTATTCTTTGGCAGATGGTGAAAACACTGCAATCACAGGACTGCTGAGATTATAAGAAGAGTGAAAGTATTTGCTTAATTATAAGATTTTCTGCAATAGTTATTAATGAATAAAATGATTCATAGTTTGTTAATGGGAAAGCTCATAAAAATTAGACATTAATAATGAAATATTAGATAAGCTTTATTGCCTCCACAAGATTTTATAATCCTCTTCTTCAAATCTTTTCCTTTATGATGTAATATAATACAATCTTCCCAGGTGGCGCTAGTGGTAAAGAACCTGCTTGCCAGTGTAGGAGACATAAGAGACGTGGGTTCGATCCCTGGGTCAGGAAGATTCCTCTGGAGAAGGAAATAGCAACCCACTCCAGTATTCTTGCCTGGAGAATCCCATGGACAGAGGAGCCTGGCAGGCTACAGTCAATAGGGTCGTAAAGAACTGGGCATGAATGAAGTGACTTAGAACACACAGCACGTAATATAATACTGATTTGTTTATTTATAACTCCCCCTTTCAATTTTGTTGCAGATAGGGTTTTAAGACATTCTCAGGCCTACTCCATTAGTCACCGTCACCAACTATGTCCATGTTATAAAACTAACACCGCTGGATTTCCCTGGTGGTCCAATGGTTAAGAATCCACCTGCCAAGCTAGGGGATCACTGGTCAAAGAGGATTCTACATGTGTTGGGGCAACGAAGACCGTGAGCCAAAACTACTGACCCCGCAAGCCTGAAGCCTGTGCTCCACATCAAAAGAAGCCACTGCAATGAGAAGCCCCCCTCCGGCAGCAAAGAGTAGATGCTACTCACTGCAACTAGAGAAAGCCCTCATGCAGCAGTGAAGACCCAGAACAGCCAAAAATAATAAATAATCAATTAATTAATTTAAAAAAAAGACTAATATGACATTCATTCTTCCCAGGCTCATTTCTTTCCTTGTGGAATTGGGAGGAGGACATGAGACAGACATATCATCTTACTCCTAATTCCCATCTGCTTGAATATTGCTGGAAGGCCCAGAGTCCTTTGTTCAATATCTCTTGACATCTACTTACTATCCTAGGTTTGCACCAGTATCTTTTGAGAGGCAGCAGTTTCCCATTTGGGCAGGAGCATTCAGTGCTCCGGGCATGTCTATTGCATTCTCTTTTCCATGGTATCTTCTTGTGGCCTCTTTTAGATCATCTACATCAAACTGATAAGCTTACAGATGGTCATCTGTGCTTCTACTTACATTTGACACCAACACAACTGCCTGCTTCAAGAGCATACTTGCTACCGTAATATATTGTATTTCTTTGGGACAGGGTATTTTGGTTTTCACCCAGTTTTCATAAAATAATACATATTTGGAATACCGGAAAGAAAAGTTTATTGATTGGAAAGGTTCACCATATGTAAGGGAAGAGAATGAAACTTGGCTCGCTAGTGAGTTCCAGTTACTGTGGTGTTCAATCATGTGAAAGTTGACTTAACAGAATCATATACCAGGCAATCCCCCCTTTTCCTTACTTATATTAAAAGTGGTGGAAGCAATGAAACATGAAAACAAGAATGAATATTTGTGAAACCAATGGAAGCATTTGTAATTTTAAGACACATTGTTCAAGTAGTAGATAAATGGTTTGTGATGGCTTGATCAGTATTCTTAAGAAAGGAAAAAACTGCGATTGAGGGCCATAGATAAACACTTATTATTGAAAAAAATGAAAGAAGCTGTGTTACATGCACAAATCACATGTATAGGACTATACGGATGATTTAAAGGATTTTTAAAGGTAATTTTGGCTGTTACAGAGTTTCACTTTATTCATTGACCTTCAAACCTAATACGCAGCTCTGCAGTAAACCAAAAAACACCAAAACCAAAAACACACGAATTTCTTGGCTTTGTTTGCAAAGATGTAGCTCTCATTGGAATAAAAAATAATATCAAGTATGAAAGTAAAAGATACTTAGTAAAAGTATAAGTAAAATAATAGAAGAGAGTACTTTATATTTTATTTTTATTTATTTATTTATTTTTTAAAAGATTTCTTTATTGTGTTGGTTTTGCCATACAGTAACATGAAACCGCCATGGATCTACACATGCTCCCCCTCCAGAACCGCCCTCCCTCCCCCCTCCCAACTCCCTCCCCCTGGGACATCCCAGTGCACCAGCCCCGAGCATCAATACTGGGCTGGCGATTGATTTCACATATGGTAGTTAACATGTTTCAATGTCATTCTCCCATATCATCCCACCCTTGCCCTCTTCCACAGAGTCCACGTGTCCGTTCTATACATCTGCGTTCCTTTTGCTGTCTCGCATGCAGGGTTCTCATTACCATCTTTCTAAATTCCGTATATATGCGTTAGTATACTGTATTGTAGTTTTTCCTTCTGGCTTACTTCACTCTGGATAATAGGCTCCAGTTCCGTCCACCTGAGTAGAACTGATTCAAATGAATTTTTTTTTAATGCTGAGTAATATTCCATTGTGTATATGTACCACAGCTTTCTTATCCATTCGTCAGTTGATGTACATCTAGGTTGCTTCCATGTCCTGGCTATTGTAAACAATGCGGCGATGAACATTGGGGTACACGTGGCTCTTTCAATTCTGGTTTCCTCAGTGTATATGCCCAGCAGTGGGATTGCTGGGTCATATGGCAGGTCTATTTGCAGTTTTTTAAGGAATCTCCACACTGTTTTCCATAGTGGCTGTACTAGTTTGCATTCCCACCAACAGTGTAAGAGGGTTCCCTTTTCTCCACATCCTCTCCAGCATTTATTGCTTGTAGACTTTTGGATGGCAGCCATTCTGACTGGTGTAAAGTGGTACCTCATTGTGGTTTTGATTTGCATTTCTCTGATAATGAGTGATGTTGAGCATCTTTTCATGTGTTTGTTAGCCATTTTTATGTCTTCTTTGGAGAAACATCTGTTAAGTTCTTTGGCCCACTTTTTGATTGGGTTGTTTATTTTCCTAGAATGGAGCTGCAGGAGTTGCTTGTATATTTTTGAGATTAATTGTTTGTCCGTTGCTTCATTGGCTATTATTTTCTCCCATTCTGAAGGCTGTCTTTTCACCTTGCTTACAGTTTCCTTTGTTGTGCAGAAGCTTTTAATTTTAATTAGGTCCCATTTGTTTATACGTGCTTCTATTTCCGATAATCTGGGAGGTGGGTCATAGAGGATCCCACTTTGGTTTATGTCGGAGAGTGTTTTGCCTATGTTATCCTCTAGGAGTTTTATAGTTTCTGGTCTTATGATTAGATCTTTGATCCATTTTGAGTTTATTTTTGTGTATGGTGTTAGAAAGTGTTCTAGTTTCATTCTTTTACAAGTGGCTGTCCAGTTTTCCCAGCACCACTTGTTAAAGAGATTGTCTTTTCTCCATTGTATATTCATGCCTCCTTTATCAAAGATAAGGTGTCCATAGATGTGTGGATTTATCTCTGGGCTTTCTCTTTTGTTCCATTGATCTATATTTCTGTCTTTGTGCCAGTACCGTACTTTATATTTTAAAGGATAAAACTTAATCATCAAGTTGTATAGTAAATGGAAACCCAATGCATGATTAATAAATGGTCCCCAAAGAAATTTTGGGTACTATTAGGTCAGTAAAGACAAAAATGCTTCTTTTCCTGAGTCCCTAATGCCTATCTCAGAAACTACCTATGTTTAAACAAGAAAACTCTCTTTACACCCATAAAAGTAATTAGTATCATATTGATGAGATAAAATTGAGTTGATGTGGGAAAGTGCAAAGTGCTTGCCGGGTGGTCGTGGTAAATTTTTACTTGGGTAATTTAACCTCCAAATTTAACTCTGTTCATCTGTGAAATGGGGGTAATAATACCTTCGAAGGTTATTATAAGAATTGGGCTTAGTATATTTAAAGTTCCTTAGTGTAGTGCTTGGGGCTTCCCTGGTGGCTCAGCGGCAAAGAATCTGCCAGCAATGCAGGAGCCGCAGGAGACTCGAGTTCCATCCCTGGGTGGGGAAGGTTCCCTGGAGGAGGTCATGGCAACCCTCTCCAGTTTTCTTCCCTGGAGAATCTCATGAACAGAGGAGCCTGGCAGGCTATAGTCTATGGGTCGCAAAGAGCTGGACATGACTGAATGACTGAGCATGCATGCACCATAGTGCTTGAGCTTCTAGAAGATGGAGCTCTATGAATTTCAGAGTTCCAAAAAGACTGCTCTGATTATTACAACTGGCCTGGACTGCACAGTGTTCTAATGACTTGAAGAAATTAATTTTATCCCCACGACGTTTACTTCTACATCATAAAGTTTCAAGAACAATCATAGAGGAGATTAATACAGTATTTAATTACCTTGCTTATTCTCTGGCTTCAAAAATTTCAATAATAAAAAGTTACAGAGTGTTTTTTTTAACAAGGAGAAAATAAATGGAGGAAAACTACACTTTTAATTTGCCGTAGCTTCCATCATGTTCAACTCTTTGTGATCCTATGAAGTGTACATAGCCTGCCAGGTTCCTTTGTCCATGAGATTCTCCAGGCAAGAATACTGGAGTGGTTGCCATGCCCTCTTCCAGGGGGATCTTCCCAACCCAGGGATAGAACCTGCTCCTCTTATGTCTCCTGCATCACCAAGCAGGTTCTTTACTACTAGAGCCACCTAGGAAGCCCCCAAATTTTTCTTTAGCCAGGTTTATGTAATTTTCAGAAAATATACTTTCAAGTAATAAAATTACATGATTAGAGACAACTCTGACAGATAAAGAGATGAACACTGCTTATAACTTATAACCACAAAAGGATACTTACTTCAGCAATAATCATCAGAAGCATGATGACTCAGTGCTTACAGGTCAGTGAGATGAAAACCCAATTCTCTTTCTCTGATAGTCCTGTTTTGAATAACTTTGGTGGGAGAATTCTTACTGCTTCTTGAAAGTGATGTCAGTGTTTTAAGTCCCAGATCTGACTACCCTGATTGGAATTCCTGATGAAACATGGCAGTTTTCTTCATCAAAAGGGAAGCATTTGAGTCAGTTGAAATATAAGATGAAATTCTTCCTAAGGTTATGACTTTACCATTATGAGTGTTTGGGGCATTCTCTGGGGAACTATAGTATTTTGAGTTGCTTCTTACAAAAGAGAGCTGGGCGGAACCATAAGGCTCTAAAATCATTTGAGAAACAAATAATATACTCTTGACTAAAATGTTAATCCCTTATTCAATCTGGGAGTGAATGGAATGTCCTGCACTTAAGTGAAATAAAAGTGTTTGATCTAGATCTTTTACCAGTTTAATCTTTCATTCATAACCCAACTCTCCCCTCCTTATTTAAAGAAGTGGGGATAATTGAGAGAAAAACAGTCACAAGGGCATGTGAAGAATGCCTGTTGCTCCCCTCCATAAATAGTCAAGGAGTTACCCACATGCCGGGTACTGAGAATAAGCACTTCCTTTACTGTAGGTCTATCACTTTTGGACCTCAGCCCCTGCAATCACTTTGCAGGGATCACATTCTTCTTTAGAAATAGTACTAAAAACAACTAACTAGGAGATACAGATTTCCACCAGCTATCTGGGCCGCTCCCCCCGCCCCTCGATCTCCGAATGAAGTTTTACGCATCTTTCCTGCATGTCTGGGGGTGGTGGGTGGGGGGAGAACATGATCAGAGACGTGCCATACTACAGTACAGTTTATTTTTTTTTCTTTTTAATATATAATTTTACTTATTTATTTTTGGCTGTGCTGGGTCTTCATTGCTGTGCAGGCTTTACTCTGGTTTGTGGTGCTCAGGTTTCTCATCGCAGTGGCTCCTCTTGTTGTGGAGGACAGTTTCTAGAGCATGTAGGCTTCAGTAGTCATGGCACATGGGCTCAGTTGCTCTGGGCACTCAAGATCCTCCCAGATCAGAATCAAACCCATGTCTCCTGCATTGGCAGATGGATTCTTTACCACTGGATCACCAGGGAAGACCTGGTAAAACAACACGTGGTAGTTTGTTGTTTAATTGCTAAATCGTGTCTGACTCTTTGCAACCCCACGGACTGTAGCCCACCAGGCTTCTCTGTCCATGGAATTTTCCAGGCAAGAATACTGGACTGAGTTGCCATTTCTTCTCCAGGGAATTTTCCTGACCCAGGAATTGAACCTGCATCTCCTACCTTGGCAGGCAGGTTCTTTACCACTGAGCCACCTGGGAAGCCTGATAGATGTTTAACAGCAGTAGATGTATGAGAAAACTGAGATTCAGACAGATTATAGTAAATAACCTGCTGAGGTCACACAAAGAGTAAAAGCTGGAGCGGGGTCATGATGTCTGGAAGGTTCAACAGTCATACCATTGGCAGTCTTGTTATTTTATCTTCCCTGTTCAGCAACTTTTCCTCCTGGTAAACATTCCACTTTTGGTGGTGGTTTAGTCACTAAGTCATGTCCGACTCTTGCGACCCCATCAACAGTAGCCTACAGTACAGTTTAAATGACTTACTTCATTACAATTACCTTGAGGGTAACTAAGTGAGGGGTGTTTAGAAAAAGATCTTTATAGTTTGAATGCATTCCTAGTATATGACAGGCATTGCTGTAAGAAGTTTATATTTTTTCTCTTAAATTCTACATATTTATTATTCCTCTCCAAGCTTAGTTTTGCCATGTAAAAAAAATGGGATAATACTTCAAAATCCTCTCAGGAGAATTAAATGAGACTTATAGTTGTTGTAAGTGGCTAATACCTGACTCTTTGGGATTCCATGGACGGCAGCATGCCAGACTTCCTTGTCAAACTCATGTCCATTGAGTTGGTTTCTTGCCCTTTTCTCCTCCTGCCCTCATTCTTTCATAGCAACAGAGTCTTTCCCAATGAGTCAGCTCTTTGCATTAGGTGGCCAAAGTATTGGAGCTTCAGCTTCAGCATCAGTCCTTCCAGTGAATATTCAGGGTTGATTTCCTTTAGGACTGACTGGTTTGATTCCATTTCTGTCCAAGGGACTCTCCAGAGTCTTCTCCACTACCACAGTTTGAAAGCATCAATTCTTTGGCGCTCAGCCTTCTATGTGGTCCAACTCTCACATCTGTACATGGCTACTGGAAAAAACGTAATTTTGACTATATGGACATTGTTGACAAAGTGATATCTCTCCTTTTTAATACGCTGTCTAGATTTGTCATAGCTTTCCTTCCAAGGATGAAGTGTCTTATAGAAAGGAGAGTAAGTTGGGACTTCCCTGGTGGTCTAGTGGCTAAAACTCTGTGTTCCCAATTCAGGGGCCTGGGTTTGATCACTGGTCAGGAAACCAGATCCCACATGCGGCAACTAAAGATGCCACGTGCCACAACTAAGACCCAACACAGTCAATTAAATAAATATTTTTAAAATGAGGGTAATAGATATTTATTAAATATCTATTGGGTTGGCCAAAAAGTTCATCTGAGATTTTCCATACAATGTTACAGAAAAACCTGAATGAACTTTTTGGCCAACCCTTTCCTATGGGTTGAGCCCTGTGGTTTGTTCCTTCACATATTTCATCTCTCTCTTTAGCTCCATTTTAAAAATGAGGAAAATGAGGTTAAACAGAAGTAACCAAAATTATTTCTCCCCAGTGGAAGAATCTTCACCAAGAACCAGGAATATATGGAGTTCTTACAAAATATATGGAGTGCTTACAAGGGTCAGGCATTTTTCTTGGTTGCAGTGAACAAGACAGGTCTGTCTCAAAGAACTTTTGGTGTAACTATCCAGAAACTGTTAAGAGGTGGAGGTGGGACAATGGCTCACAAAGAAGAAAATTCAGTGGCACCACTTTGGGCTATGGAAGGTTTAAGGGGCCTATTAGACATCCAAGGTGTGAAGTGTAGGAGTTGGAGAGATACATCTGCAATGTAAGGCAGACATCTGGGCTAGAGATAAAATACTGTGAGTCATCAGCCTATAGGTAATATTTCGAAGCTATGGTGTCAAATGAGATCTCCTGAGAAAAAAGTATAGGTGGAGAAGACTGCTAAGGGCAGAGAACCCCGAGGCCCTCCAGCATTTAGACATCTGACAGAAGAGAAATATTCAAGAACAGCAGAAAATCACATGAGTCCAGGGTCATGGGAGCCTAGAGAAAAATGTTTCAAGGAGGGAGTCATCACCAGTGAAGTGATTGTAAATTCACATAAAGTTTAGCGAACTGACCACCAGTTCTGGCACAAAAGTGGTCTTTCATTGAGCAGATACGTATTGAGTACCAACTCCACACTAGATACTGTTCAAAAGACTAGGGCTACATCTGTGAACAAAACAGGGGAAAATCCTTGTCCTCATGGGATCCACAATCTATGAGGGGGAAAAAGATAATTTATAGTATGCTAGCTGGTTCTGAGTACTTAAAAAAATTAAATAAGCTGTGCTTAGTCTCTCAGTCATGTCCGATTCTTTGTGATCCCATGGACTATAGCCCACCAGGCTCCTGTGTCCATGGGGATTCTCCAGGAAAGAATACTGGAGTGGGTTGCCATGTCTTCCTCCAGCAGATCTTTCCAACCCAGGGATTGAACCCAGGTCTCCCACATTGCAAGTGGATTCTTTATCATCTGAACTACTATGGAAGCCCAAGAATACTGGAGTGAGCAGTCTATCCCTTCTCCAGGGGAACTCCCCCACCTAGGAATCAAACTGGGGTCCCCTGCACATTGCAGGAGGATTCTTTACCAGCTGAGCTACCTGGGAAGCCCAAGCAGGGCTTTTTCAGTCTCAAAGAGTTGGTCATGACTTGGTGACTGAACAACAACAAAGAATAACATGAGAGCAAGCTCCAGGTGTGGAGGGCAGGGCTGCCATTTAAAATAAGAATAATCAGGCTCTAGATCTGGAGCCTATCCATTACTCCATTAATAATGAAGCTTTCCTTTGCTTCCAAACCTTGTTCAATTGATATGAAGGACATTGGGACAAAGGGCCTTGCTGAAGCCCTACTCGAAGATTCAACCTTAGCAAACGGAATCTTCCCTATAGTGTTGGGAGAACTAGCCCTGCTAGTTGTCCATTGCTGGCAGTTGGAAGAGAAGCGCATACAAGGAAGACCTTCAGAAGATAGCCGGGGAGCTGCACATGGGAAGGGCATCCCAGGAAGAGGGTGTAGCAAGGACAGTGGCTCTGAGGCTAGAGCTGGCAAGGATTAAAGAAAGAAATAAAAATAAAATAAAAGAACAGCACAGAGGTGACTTGTGAAACCTCGATTGAGCAGAGGGAATGAGCGATGCAGGCAGCTGGATGGAGGAAGAGCATTTAGAGGCAAGAACACATGTGAAAGTGGCTGGCAACTTTAATGACTCAGAAGGAGGACAGAGTGGCTGCTGCAGAGTAAGCGAGGAAGAGGGTGACTGAATGGGTCAAGAGGGGAGTGGAGCCTTCATTGTGAGACAGGAAGCCCGGGTTTAGAGCTGAGGAGCACCTCATAGGTGCTCCCATATTGAGCAGATGCTGTGGGGGCAAGGGAAGAGGTGGGGAATAAAGTCCAAAGTAAGGCAATTAGTTAGGAGGCAATTGCTATAATTTAGCAGCGGGTAAAGCATCTGCCTGCAATACAGGAGACACAGGAGACATGGGTTCGATCCCTGGGTGGGGAAGATCCCCTGGAGAAGGAAATGGCAATGCACTTCAGTATTTTGCCTGGAAGATTCCATGGACAGAGGAGCCTGGTGGGTTACAGTCCACGGGGTCACAAAGAGTTGGACATAACTGAGACACTAAGCATGCAGGTGAGGAGTGCTGGGGCTTGGGCCAGGAGGTATTAATAACTGAATGCAGTGAGAAGTGTAGAGACTGTTCTCAAGGTAAAGCTGATGGGATTTGCTGATTAGCTGGATGTAAGCCTGCAAATAAACTCAAGCAGGATGCTGCAATTATCTGCCTGAGTTACTGGAAGGATGGAGTTACCATTGAGTTGGGAGACACCAGGAAATTCTGGTTTTGGAACTGGGAGACCTACAGCTTAAAGGAAGAGGCTGGCCTTAGCGGAGGCACAGACAGTTCATCGCAAGTACATGCAGGCAGGGGGAAGCAAGTTCTCTCCTGGTAGTTTCTAGTTTTTTTTTCTTCCAGTGAAATAGCATTCAAGGTCATCAACCAAGAATGAATATGCAGGGAGGTGTTTCAAGTGTGAAGAGAGAAACAGTTGTCAAGGGGAGGAAGGGAATGAAGAGACAGACCACTGTGATGAATTAAAATTCATGGGCAGTATTAAGGCCCCACTTGACTTCGGCACGGTTGTTTTCCTTCAGCCACATTAAGGCGCACAAGTTTGGGTCTGGAGTCAGAAGAGAGCTGGATTGAACTGTGATCGATGGACTGCAGAGTACAGTGGAACAGGGGGAGGGGAAGGGCATTGAGTGTTCAAAAGGAATTCGCTCCCTGCTACGCTGGGTAAGAGCAGAAGTGGAAACAGTCACTGAGAGCTTCGGGGGAAATTGTGTCCCCAGGGGAGAGACAGGTTTCACTTAGAGCAAAACAAGCAAACGAAGCTTTCCAAAGGATGAGTATGGGGGTGGATTTCTTACTCTTGGTAAATAAAGCTGTTTCAATGGCTTTGGTGCAACTGGATTGGAGAGGGTGGGTCAAGGAGCAAGTGAGAAAACAGAAGTTGACAGAAAAGTGGTAACTCTTTCAAAAAGCTGTTGGAAAGGCGCTGTGCGTGTGCTCAGTTGCTCAGTCATGTCCCAACTCTTTGCGACCCCATGGACTGCAGCCCGCCAGGCTGCTTTGTCCTCAGAGATTCTCCAGGCAAGAATATCTGAGTAGGTTGCCTATCCCTTCTCCAGGGGATCTTCCCGACCCAGGAATCGAACTGGAGTCTCATGCATTGCAGGCGGATCCTTTACCAGCTGAGCTACCAGTAAAGGTGCTTGAGTTAGCCAAATGATTGAAGGCAAAGTTTGTGTGTTTGAGATGAAAGGTATCACAGCACACTTTTATACCAATGAAAGAGGGTAAAAATTGACAATGCAAGAAAGAAACGGAGTAAAATGTGGGGATCTTTGCACCAGCAAAGCCCTTGAGGTCAGCAGGTGCTCGGATCCAAGGCATAAGTGGAAGAACTGAACCTTAGAATTCAGTAGAAGGAAAGTGGCAAAGAAGGCTGAAGGCAGAAAGGCAGGCAGAAATGTGAAATGGGGAGATTAGTTAGTTCTTTGAATCTCTTTATCTCTAAAAGTCTGAGGAGGTTATCATCTGAGAGGTGAGGTGGGAAGGTTGGGTATTTGATGTCAGATGAGTACCACTGTGAGAAATAGTCACCAGAGAGAGAAAGTGAACTTACTAGGGAATTACAGGGCATCCCAGGTGGTTTAGCGGTAAAAGTATCCACCTGCAATGTGGAGACACAGGAGATGAGGGTTCGATCCCTGCAGTATGAAATGGCAACCCACTGCAGTCTTGCCTGGGAAATCCCAAGGAAAGAGGAGTCTGACGGGCTACTGTCCACGGGGCCACTCAAGAGTTGAATACAACTCAGCAACTAAACTACCACCAGGGAATTAAAGCTTTGTTTGGCAGCAACAAGCGCCCGAGAGGTGTGGTCAAAAATCTGAAGTGAGATCAGTCAACATACATGTGCACTTCTTCCCATCAGGCCTTGCTGCTGGGGTACAGGTGTCACGAAGGCAGGTCTCAGACTGAGGGTTTTGACAGGTGTGATGGAGGGGACAAGATACACGGGTCAGGATGCTTCCAATAATGTGGTGCAAATGCCATCATCTATGCCTCATAAGGAAGGAAGCGAGGATACGAAAGGAGTCATGGACAAGGATAAATGGCAGGATCAAGGGACTGGAAGTCTAGATGAGGCTAAAGACTTGCTGGAGAGAAAGAACTGGGGTAACTGAATTTGGATGGTTGAAGATGATCAACCGAGGGCACTGGTGGATGAGATGATGATTTTGGAGATGGCACATTATTTTCTCTCCCAATTAAATACTAGTATTAACCAAATAAAACCTTATAATCAAGATGCTGCTGCTTTTGGCTACATTAAAAAAAGCATTTTCTGATTACATCTCTGGATTGGTCATGGTTTATTTCATCAGGAGAGTTTGAGTGAATATCACTTGATTTGAACCGATCCCACTATAACATGACTGCTCTACGTCACAATATAGGGAAATCTGCGCAGCATAAAGAGGAAATCTGTAACACTGATTTGACATTAGCATTGAATGCCACATCTGGTCTTAACTTTTCATGTAAATTTATGTTGCCAATATTAAAATAAGAAAATGTTCATTCTATAATTTAGTGGAAATTTTCCAATGGGTTCTATTATCACCAACAACTTTAAAGAGTAATAGGAATTCTCTGGGAATATATACAAAAAAAGATTATTTCAAAGGAAAATATTTTGCCATTAAGAGGTTTTGAAATAAACATAAAAAACATTCATGGGCCTTCTTGTGTGGTTCAGAGTCCTCGCTTCCACTCTAGGGGGCACAGGTTTGATCCCTGATTGGTGAACTAGGACCCTATATGCAGGACAGCACAGCCAAAAAATCTAAAACACATTCATTATAAAATTTTTATTCCATTGCATTGTCATTTAAAATTATAAGAACGTAAGCAAATATCACCCAGTGTCAGAAGATCTGGAGTGTTTAGTGACAAATCAATAGTTTCATAGACATTTTCAATTCATTTAAAAAAAGTCATGTCATTTATGTAATAATTAAGATAAACTTTATCTCTCTATACAGTAAACTTCCACTTGACTTATACAATTCCATTTTCTCCAGCAGGAAGCTGTGTAGGCTCCAGCCCTACTTGCTTCATTGATACAGCAATATCAAACAAATAGTCATAACATTCACACCTGTTTAGAAAAATAAAAAGCAAAAAGCATTAAAAGTCTTTAGTCAGAGTTCTCCACTGCTAATAATTGCATTTTTCCTCTGCATCAAGTGAACCCTGTTCCTAGTAATTTCTTTTCCCCCCTCAATTCTATGCAAAGGGTTTCTTATTTTGTCTCTAACATTATTAAAAAAAAAAGGAATCATACCATACCATGCCACTATACTATATAGAGAGTTTAAAATATACTACTTACCTAAATTTTAACTTTTTATTATGTGCCATTTTTGTAAATAAATGAAGCAAATCATCCTAGCCCTCAACTGAGAGAACAAGAGCTATTGCTCCTTCTTTATATCAAAGAGTGCAGTGACTTGCCAAATAACAGCTGATCTGAAAATTATTTCTTAACAAAATAATATATAATATAAATAAAATATCTATAAATAAAAATGATAAACTATCAAATTGGTTTAAATTCAGATTAAACCAATTTGACCAGTGACACACCAAAAAAGTCATACTTCTTTAAAGTGTGGTGACTGGCCCCGATGTTCTTTGGTTTACACTTACATGGTTTTAGCCTTCTGCCACGTCTCTCCCCAGACGTAGACTCCATGCCGTCTGACTAGCACTGCGCAGGAGTCTGGGTAATCATTCATTGCCTGAGCCATGCGCTCTTTGAGGTCTTTCTCCTCAGGTGTATTCTCAATAATAGGTACTACTAACATATCGTCATATCTGTAAACAGAAAAAACATGCCGTTTGTTCTCCTTTTTAAAACATGTACGGATGTGAGAGTTGGACTATAAAGAAAGCGGAGGGCTGAAGAATTGATGCTTTTGAACTGTAGTGTTGGAGAAGACTCTTGAGAGTCCCTTGGACTGCAAGGAGATCCAACCAGTCCATCCTAAAGGAGATCAGTCCTGGGTGTTCATGGGAAGGACTGATGTTGAAGCTGAAGCTCCAATACTTTGGCTACCTGATGTGAAGAGCTGACTGATATGAAAAGACCCTGATGCAGGGAAAGATTGAGGGCAGGAGGAGAAGGGGATGACAGAGGATGAGATGGCTGGAGAGCATCACCGACTCAATGGACATGAGTTTGGGTAAACTCTGGGACTTGGTGATAGACAGGGAGGCCTGGCGTACTGTGGTTCATGGGGTCGCAAAGAGTCGGACACAACTGAGCAACTGAACTGAACTGATTCATATATAAAACTCATAACTTTTTCAAATAATAAGTTAGACATTCTCTTTTTATCAGAGAAGCCACTCCAAATTATGAACAAGATGTTGCATGTTAGTCTGTGTATCCTGTATCAACAACTATATCAAAAGATGCCTTGGGAATCTGGCAAGTATTTTTCTAATCCTAAGTAGAAGTGGCAGAAATTTGTACAGGATACCAAAACCTAACAAAGGAATTATCAAGATCATACAAGTATTTCTGTGAAGCATAGAGAATCATTATATTTTGAATATAGGAAGGATTAACAACTGAACTACTTAAAGCAGGAATTTCCCAACAGTATGAAATCATTTTACTCTGCAGGACCCCAAAGTGTATCGGATAGGTAAATAAATAAATACATGAGTGGTTTATGGTCCTAGGATAGCAAAAACCTTTCGAGAGAACCATTAAGGGTATGATAACATTTTCAGAACATTCTCAAATCTGTGATGCTAGAACTTATTTTTACCTTATTTTTAGTAAGTACATGTGATGAAATCAAAATATGCATTTTTCATTTTTTGTTTCTGTAATAATACTTAAGCAAATAATTTGTCACTAGTAAAGTTACAACTATTTCTGAGATCATTTACAATCAATCAAAACTCAGACATATTTTCCTTTAAACATGAAATTCTCTTGCCTTGTTAATGTATCATCTGCTTTTTCACCCCTTCTGTAATGGCTACATTTAACCAAAATAAGTTCTATCAATAAACTATCAGAAATTACCACTTTAGGGAAGGTACAGAATAAATAGCGGTCTGTAATAAAGAACTTGGCCAATCATTATCATTAACAGAATAAGGTTGCCCATTATTTCACGTAAGTAAAACAGAGGTAATTATAAAATATCCTTAAACATGGAAGGAAAAATTGCTAGTCCTAAGTCTTTCCTAGTATTGGCCATGAAAACCACAAACTTACATCTTCCTCTACCATATACCAAACAGTCAGAAATAGCTCCAGGTGCAAAATAATTCCACAATAAAAGAAGACCTGAAAGCTAATCCAGATCGATCTACTCCTTTTACAGGAGCAGAGCCAGGGGTAGTTCTCCAACCAAAGAGTGCTCTTTTCACCCTTCCATAGGCATTCACCTTCAAAAGGGAGAACAATTACATTTAACATGGTTACCTCCCCAATAAGAATTAGGCATTTGAAAGTTATCACTATTTTTAAGATGCACTTAAAATTTTTAAAAAGTACAGCAGAAAATGTAAAAGTTCCATCCTTTTCCCTACTTCATCTAGCTTTTCTTGCCCCAGCTTTTTTTGCCCCTTCTTTTGACCGGATACTTAGGATTCTACCCAAAACCTGAAGTACCACTGCCCACGAGCTATGATAATGATCCTGTTACTGATTTCCCAGCCAGGCTCAAACAGAATTGCAAAAATATCTCAAAAAACTTTGTACTCTTTAAGTTCCAAAACATCCAAGATAAAATACAAAACGTATATACACTGTGATGCATAACAAATGGCATCTTTGCATTTGCATCATTCTTTTTTCCACAAATTCCAAAGGCTCTCTGCTGTGCTCTCCTTCTCTACCCACCGTTTCACATGTTCTTCTGACCTATTTTTATTTCTTCAATGAAGCAATCAAATGCCGATGAAATTGACAGCACACAAATGCCTCTCCTTCAAGACCCAGATGTGGAAAAGGCAGTATGCGGCTATGATTTAGTATGTACACTTTCATAATTTAAATATTTAACTTCTGTAAGTAGGTGTTTCCCAGTGCTGAGGAATGCTTTAGGCGCACAATAAATATTAACTAAAATCAAGTCAAATGAACTTCTCAGCACACTAGTTTAAACACGTACTGTCTATTACGTGCAGTAACAATAACACATGGCTGTAAGAACACTTTAGTGAAACTGGCACCCTTTTCCTCTCAACAAGACAGAGTGGATTCAGCCCCCTTTAGGAAACTAAGAAGGGTGAAGGTTTAGGAACAAGAATGCCCAAACATTCAGATGAAATGCTGAGCCTGTCCCTGAGTCCCAGGAACATGTTTCTTCATGTCTCTATATTCTAGATTGATGAATAATGGCTACATATTTGTGGGCTGGTAGATCTAGCTGATTTTGTCTAAAGGGCCTCTGTTCTATATTATCTATGTCCCTTTCCACACTGAAAATTATAAGCATATAGAGATCTAAATTAAAATAATTACACATTTTTTTAATGAAAAATTTACAGAAATACTACATGAAATCCAAATGAAGCATAAACTTTATTCAGAGCTGAAACTTCCTGAAAACAAAGTGAAGGTGAGGAGTGCTTATTCTTGGGTTGTATCAATAGAGGGACACAGTCTTTCCATCTCTACAGAAATCTCAGTCAAGGCCTTTTCTTTTTACTCCAACAAACATTTCGTTATTCATGTTGGCAATAATTTACCAAGGCTGGGTTGGGAATGGGGAGAAGGAAGGGAGGCATCTGACTTGTGTCACTGAGAATAGATCTGGAAGTATAATATTAAGTGGGGTATTAACCAACACAGATCCATAACATCACATTAAATATTACGCAAGAAGGAGAAATACTGTTTATCACA
This sequence comes from Antilocapra americana, assembly GCA_007570785.1. Lineage (NCBI taxonomy): Eukaryota > Metazoa > Chordata > Mammalia > Artiodactyla > Antilocapridae > Antilocapra > Antilocapra americana. The sequence goes on from ML663010.1 coordinate 9,499,070, forward strand.
AGAAGGAGAAATACTGTTCAAATTATTTAAGCAAAAAAAAAGGGGGGGTGGAAATACCTGTAATACCCCCCCGAGGTACATTTCTTTATTCCTTTGATCATCTCTTGATGTGTAATTTTAAACTCCTTTCCTGGGAAGACAAGGGTAGCCATGACAGCAGCTTTAGAGTGGGTATGGATCACAGCACCTGCTCCTGGGGTAGGGGTTGGGGGGAAGAATATAGTCACATACTCAGTGAAAAGTAAATTACCCTTTTTAAAGAGTTTATATATATACACACACACACACACACACACACACACACACATATATTTATATATGGTTATAGACTTGTTTTTTTTAGCATGGAATAATAAGTTGGTAGTGGGTAGGAGAGGAGGAAGAGAGGTAGGAAAGAGAAATACTAATAGAAGAGTCAGAAAGCGAAAAGAAGAAATGTTAAACTTTATCCAGCAAGTGGACAATGCGTGCAATACTTTATACATGCTCAAAATCATTTTTTAGATGGTCTGAAGTACAGCTATTATAATAATGGAGATCATTATCATAATACTATGACCACTCAATTAGGGATTACTATGTTTCCTTTAAAGATGTTTTCTTTTTGTATCATCACAACAATCATCTCTCCCATTTAATGGTCAAGGCTTTAAGGCTCAGAGATTATTAAATAACTTCTCCATGGTTATTTAACTACACTGTCCAATTTTAGGCAGTAGTTGAAAACTTGGGCTTGAACCCAGGTCAGTCTGACCCTTGATCAAGATAGGCTTTATAGTGTAGGCCACATCTTGGTGACATAAGGGATGATTGGGATTTTAAGGTATAGATGCAATGGGTTTACCTAAAAAAGAGTTTGCATGCTATGAAACTCAGTAATGGCCATTTTTGCAACTGGAAGTTTATTTAGCTTTTTTGCTAGGAAAGATTCTTCAGGCTGGCAGAATCTGCTGCTGAAGTTTCATTCTGTCAATAATAGCTGCTAATGTCTGACAACAGAACATACCATGATTATTCACTGTATACTGATTTCATTCAGGGGCTATACTAAAGCATGGTCTTTATGACTTTGCTGCAATGGCTAAGTCAGTACTTCAGTTATATTTTCTTATTTTTACATTGTCCTTTAGGTTCAACCTTTCTGGGTTAGTTTTCTACCACAATTTGTGGGAATTACTAATAAAATGAGTTGTACTTTTGTCACAGAGTATATTTTTCAAAAAAGGAGAGGACCACTCCCACTGAAGTGAGGAAAAGACCATGATCTTCCCTCCTTTGTAGTTTGATTAACTTCTACTACAAGTTCGTAGAGGTATAACTCTAAGCTAAGAGTAGGAATTGGATTGCATATATAATAGTTAATTGGTTAATTTGACAATCTAGTGGAGTCAATCTAGATTGGAATTCTGGCCCCAATACTCACTAGCTGTTTATTTTGGGGAAAATCTTCCCAGAGCCTCTGTCCTCTCATGTATAAAATGAAGTACTAATGGACCTTCCACAGAGGCTGATATAAAGACTGAATTAGTTTACGCATTTAGAATTCTTGCACATAGCAGGTATTTAAGAAACTTGAGTTACAACAATAATTGCCATTATTTAGGGGGGAGTTTTATTGTTTAGTCACATCTGAGTCTTTTACAATCCCATGGATTATAGCCTGCCAGGACTGTAGTCCATGGGATTTCCCAGGGAAGAATACTGGAGTGGGTTGCCATTTCCCCCTCCAGGGGAATCTTCCCTACCCACGGATTGAACTTGTATCTCCTGCAATAAGCAGGAGGATTCTTTATCACTGAGCCAACCGGGGAAGCCCATTTAGGGGAGCCTACTCTGCAAACATTCTTTATGTTGAGTACATTTTCTACCGACCTCTCATTGTGTAAGCATTCATGAAAAGAGGGGTACACTGGCTTTTTGTAAGATTCTTGGATGGTGGAGGTCCACTGATGTCCTTTTCATTGATGTCACAGACAAACATGTCTTCAGGCTATTTAGAGAAGGAAAAGAAAAGAAGAAGGTTCATAAAATATCAATGAGAAATGTCTCCTTTCTTGTTTGTATATAGTGTACATACACAGTGTTAATATATGTGTAACTCATTTTAAATATTTATATAATTATAGTTTCTACCTCAAAAATATGTAGCCACTTTGAAAAATAAAAAAATGTTTTCTACTAACCAAAATAATCTCAAAAAAGTTAAAAAAATCCACCTTTAGAATGTGAAGAAAAAAAACTGATATGGAAAATTTAATATGCAAGTGTGAAGTTATTTCATTGATTTAATTTCTCAGTTTTGCCGTGTAACTTCACAACTATATTTCAGGATGGGTATTATAATTTTTTTTATATTTCATAATATAAGAGGAAAAATAGAGAATAAAATTTTCTATTTCCTTGAGACTCTTACCTGGTACTCAGAAATGCTAATCTTGATGAGGCACATTATTTTTTAAGTTTTAAGGAATTATGTAGATCCACAGGTTCTTCCTAGTAATACATGCATTACTTCTGACTTGTAACTTTCATTTGCCAGGCTTTATTATAAACTACAAAATAAATTCTTTATTAATGAAGCATTATGCCTTAGATAGAATTAAGTATTATGTACTTGTTTTAACTCTATTCTGGGTATTATTCTAACATTAATACAGAAGGGGTCTTCTCAAAATTTTGAAACAGTTTTGTAACTTTGGAAGAGCTTTGCCGTTATTAAATGTGAGTCAATGTGATCCATTTGGTCCAATCTGATTACCTTATTAGCCTGATAAAGATGGTGCTATAATCCTGCAAAGTTATAACCATTTTTTATTATGATGTAAGACTGCACTGTTCACTTTTGCCCTCTAGAGGCTGAAAGAAAATTGACACCTGGTGACATGTAGGATCATTACCACCTTAAAAAAATTTAGTAGTTACTTAACAAATGTTTGTTGATTAGTTATTTAAATTATCACAATATAATTTCCCTTCAAAACTAACATTTCTTTTAATATTAATTGCATTTCACAAAACAATAATCAGGTAGAGAAGAGCATTTAGGTTTAAGGATTCCTTTACCATACCTGAATCCGTTCCTTTTGCACTCCTGAAGGAGCAATGTAGATTTCATTGCTGGTGATACAAAATATAGAAATTGGTATTTATTTAACTCTAATGTTCTACTTTTGCAAAAAGAAAAGTGTGTCCTTGCAGTTCAATTGTTAATCATCTTTACAAATCAAGTCATACAAATAGCAGCTTTATTCAATTAATGGAATAGGCTGTGTAGAAAGAACAGCAAGCTACTTTAATGTCTTTATAATGCTGGTGACACAATAAAATGTTGATAGCTGCTCTGTCTTCTACATTTTCATATAAAGTTCTTTATTTCTTTTTACAATGCAAAATTAATGGTAGCCAATCTAGTTAGGATAAATACAAATCTGAAAACACAAGTCTTTAGCATTTTTAAGCATCAATAAGCAGAGGTGATCTTGCTAGACATGGAACACAGTAATTCTAAAATCCATTCAGAGGAAAATATGCTCACTCAAAGTCTTGCAAGGTTTAATTTTATTGTCTGAAATGCTTTTCTTACAAAACATGAAGTTCAGAGACCTCTGCTGGATGGCTGGTTAAATCACAGCTTTAACCCTGGGCTACTTTTGGGGTGGAACAGTATGCTTCCTAGTTGAAAAACACTTCTATCTTGTGAAAATACATGGTAACAAAGCTAAAACAATTGCAGAAAGTTAAAAATGTAAAAGGCATGGTTACATCTGGATATCTCTGTTATACAGTTGTGCTAACAAGGCGCTTTCAAATTTGATTTGGAAATTAATTTCAAAATCTTCTCTAAATTCTCTCCACCCTCAACAAAGGTCCTCCGGCTCAAGTATCAGTTTCTGTTGCTGCCAGGGGGTGTTAAGGAGCTGCCACATAATGCAAGCGAAGGGAATATCAGCGCCTGCGTGCTCCAGCTTCTGTCACCGAGGCATGGACTAGGGACACTAAATCAATATTAACGGTTTCTGAAGGAGACTCCTAGGGCTTCCCAGGTGGCGCTAGGGGTAAAGAACCCGCCTGCCAACGCAGGAGATGTATGAGATACGGGTTCAATCCCTGGGTAGGGAAGATCCCCTAGAGGAGGGCATGGCAACCCACTCCAGTATTCCTACCTACAGAATCCCATGGATTGAGGAGCCTGGAGGGCTACAGTCCACAGGGCTGCAAAGGATCGGACAGGACTGAAGCAACTTTGCATGAACACACAAAAGAGACTCACAGACTTAGAGAATGAACTTACAGTTGCCCGGGGGGAAGGATGGGGTAAGAGATGGTTGGGGAGTTTAGAGTTGTACACACTACTGTATTTGAAATGGATAACCAACCAGAACCTACTGTATAGCACATGGAACTCTGCTCAATGCTATGTGGCAGCCAAGGAGAGTGGATACATGTATGTGTATGGATGAGTCTATCTGCTGTCTACCTGAATCTATTACAACATTGTCAACTGGCTATCAGTTCAGCTCAGTCGCTCATTCGTGTTCGACTCTTTGAGACTCCATGAACTGCAGCACGCCAGGCCTCCCTGTCCATCACCAACTCCCAGAGTCCACCCAAACCCATGTCCATTGAGTGGGTGATGCCATCCAGCCATCTCATCGTTTGTCATCCCTTCTCCTCCTGCTCCCAATTCTTCCCAGCATTGGGGTCTTTTCCAATGAGTCAACTCTTTGCATCAGGTGGCCAAAGTATTGGCGTTTCAGCTTCAACATCAGTCCTTCCAATGAACATCCAAGACTGATCTCCTTTAGGATGGACTGGTTCGATCTCCTTGCAGTCCAAGGGACTCTCAAGAGTCTTCTCCAACACCACCGTTCAAAAGTATTAATTCTTCCACGCTCAGCTTTCTTCACCATTCAACTCTCACATCCATACATGACCACTGGAAAAACCATAGCCTTGACTAGATGGACCTTTGTTGGCAAAGTAATGTCCCTGCTTTTCAATATGCTATCTAGGTTGGTCATAACTTTCCTTCCAAGGAGTAAGCGTCTTTTAATTTCATGGCTGCAATCACCATCTGCAGTGATTTTGGAGCCCAAAAAGATAAGGTCTGACACTGTTTCCACTGTTTCCCCATCTATCTCCCATGAAGCAATGGGACCAGATGCCATGATCTTAGTTTTCTGAATGTTGAGTTTTAACCCAATTTTTCTACTCTCCTCTTTCACTTTCATCAAGAGGCTTTTTAGTTCCTCTTGACTTTCTGCCATAAGGGTGGTGTCATCTGCATATCTGAGGTTATTGATATTTCTCCTGGCAATCTTGATTCCAGCTTGTGCTTCATCCAGCCCAGTGTTTCTCATGATGTACTCTGCATATAAGTTAAATAAGCAGGGTGACACTATATAGCCTTGATGTACTCCTTTTCCTATTTGGAACCAGTGTGTTGTTCCATGTCCAGTTCTAACTGTTGCTTCCTGACCTGCGTACAGGTTTCTCAAGAGACAGGTCAGATGGTCTGGTATTCCCATCTCTTTCAGAATTTTCCACAGTTTATTGTGATACTCCAATATAAAATAAAGAGTTAAAAAAATATCAACTGTTTCCCATAGAAAATGAGGATGACTGGGTATATTGCATCAAGCTGCCAAAGCTGGGGTTAAATAAACCTATAGAGTTGGAACTGACAAAATATAAGGAAGTTCCTTTAAGGTCTACTCATAAATTAAGGTCTAGAAAATAAATGCTCGATATGAAAGTGAAAGTGTTAGTTGCTCAGTTGTGTCTGACTCTTTGTGATCCCATGACACCATAGTCCACCAGGCTCCTCTGTCCATGGAATTCTCCAGACAAGAATACTGGAGTGGGTAGCCATTCCCTTCTCCAGGGGAATCTTCTTGACCCAGGGATCAAACCCAGGTCTTCAGCATTGCAGGCTAACTCTTTACCATCTGAGTCACCAGGGAAGCCCAAAATGCCTGATAAAGACAGTGAAATCCAAAGCGCAGTAAGCTTTGTTCAAGCATTCATTTTCACAAAGTAGTTACTGCTTTAGAACTTTGTTGCCTAAGAAAATCATAGAGTGGCATTCCTCTGGAACCACTGGCAATGCACAGGAATCATACTGTTAATAAGGACCCCTTATAAATACCAGAGATCCAAATCTTTTGTCCTCATGTAACATGAAGAACATGAAAGAGACTCTAGAACCATGTGTGGTACATAGCTCAGTTACCTCTGCTGCTAAGTGGACTCGTAGGTCTTCTCATGCGGGAAGATATTTATGCAGCCCCAGGAAGAGACCCAGATAAAGTTCACAACCGTCTGCTGTCAATAAGCCCTCAGTAGTGAAAGCATGGAATCCTAACCACTAGACTGCCAGGGAATTCCCTGCTTTGCTAAATCTGTTTTTATTACTACCTTTGTAAAATAAAAATCAGTTTAGACTTTGGTCAATTTTGGTGAAAAGATTAGCTAAATGGATTTTAGAAAAAAAATATTTATATCTACAAGAAAGGAGATATCCAGATAAAATACAAAGATGATAGGGCTTTTATTTTGGGAAAGACACATACTAAAGTAAAGTAAATACAGTATTTCTTGGGACAGTAAGCCACAAACAGAAAGCATGTTGAGTTTCAAGGTATTATGTTTGGGCATTTATTTTCTCCACACTCCCTGCTCTTTCACTATGTGGTGAGCAGGGGGACAAAACGCAAGAGTTCATAATACATGTACATGTCCTGCTTCTACTCTTATTTCCTTTAAAAAAATCCTGTAAATCTTACTTTGCTTCAATTATCTTGTCTATGATATGGGTTTATTAATTTTAATTCTAGCAGCATACAACAGGATTAGTGTTTCTGACACATAAAAACATTATGCTGTGCAAACAGGAAGTGTCCACTGTGAGAGGCAGGAGCCCAGGCTGAGCACAATGGCTGCTAAGCATCTTGGAACAGCCTTGACTGTTGTTGCCTTCTTGGTCCTCCACTTCTTCCTTCTGATTTAACACTCATCTGTGTCTTAAGCTGTCTCTTCTTGTTTGGCACCACACATCAGGAGCATAGACACCGGACTGATAGCAGCCAAACCTCGGAAATGCGAATGGTTTCATTTTCTCCAAAGGGCTTACTGCCACATTTACTATGGAAACATAATCTATTGGGTTTGTGCTTCATTCCAAATACATTTGCTCTGAAGCATCAGAAAAAAACTTCCACTAACATGAGAACATTAATATCACTGATAAAATTATTGACATGGCTTTACAAAGTCATTTAAATATTAGGGAGAAAATCCAACATTTGACTACAAACTACCCATTTTACTCTATAAAGCACAAATTTAGTAAGATCCCAAAGGCAGTGACGTACAATCGTGGCTGTTATCACCTGTGACCTCCAGGCGGCGCTCCTCACCAATTAAGAATCTAACAAGCATTTTACAAATAAAAGGCAACTTCCCTGCAAACTGACTGTAATGCTACAAAGTCAATTAATTTTAAAATGTGCCCTTCAGTGCTTTAGCATAACCACACACACATTTTTGTGAATGGTTCTACATTTTAATTACATAGTCTTTCATATTTTTATGATAAAAAAATTTCCTCTTGAGATCTGCAATGGCCCCTTGCTTACATTCTATTTTAAATTATGCCATTTTTTTTTTTTAAAGAGCCAATTGGAACAAGTTATTTTAATTCAGTTTGGTAGAAAGCTCTGTTTCTTACATATGTACATGTGTGTGTATGTGTTTTGTGACCCCACAGACTGTAGCCCACCAGGCTTCTCTGTCCATGGGATTCTCCAGGCAAGAATACGGGAGCGGGTTGCCTTTTCCTATTAGTGGGGATCTTCTTGACCCAGGGATTGAACCCGTATCTACTGCGTCTCCTGAACTGGCAGGCGCATTTTTTTTTTATCACTGCACTGCCTGTGTGTGTGCATGCTCAGTCATGTCCAACTCTTTGTGGCCCCATGTACTGTAGCCTGCCAGGCTCCTCTGTCCATGCAATTTGTGGACTGCAGTCTGCCAGGCTCTTCTGTCTATGGAATTTTCAGGCAAGAAATACTGGAGTGGGTTGCCTACTCCAGGGGATCCTCTCGACCCAGGGATCGAACCTGAGACTCATGCACTGGCAAGTGGATTCTTCACCACTGTGCCACCTGGGAAGCCCTTATTCATACATGTACAAACTAGATTCTCTGCCAATGCAATTAAAAAGCAGGTTACTTAAAGGCAAGGTTTAGAATATGATTTATTATAAATAATACAGCTCAAAACCAAAATTACTAGGACTCAACTCCTAAATGAAAAAATGAAACAACTATAATAACAACAAATGTTGTTATAGGACTTTGTTGTGAACAGGTCAACTTGAAAGTTTTGGCAAAATACTCTGAAAACCTGTGAAATACTGATTGACACATTAGCACTGGGTTGATGGTAAGAGGACCCATGTAATGGAGGTACTATGTACTACGTGGAATAGGACCTTTCCAGACCAAAAGCCTCCCTACATATGAACTCTGACAGCTGTTGAGTAAGACCTCTCCTGCTGTTTCCCACAGTTTAATTATATTTCATGGGTTTCTTGGTAGCTTGAAGCAGATGAAGTTTCAATGGCATCATCTTGTGGTATGCCATAAAGTCCCTTTTGTCCACACTGTTCTGATTATGGAAACTCCCTTGGTGGTTCGGTGATTAAGAAGCCGCCATGCTTCCAATGCAAGGGGCGAGAGTTCAATTCCTAGATGGGGAGCTAAGATACTGCATGTTGCAAGGTCAAAAAAAAAAAAAATGTTTACTGATTACCTTTTAAATTCCATTCTTTTCTAAACAATACAGCCTCCTTGGAGGTGTTACTCTGTATTCAATATCACATAAATATTGTAGTAGTCCAATTTTGTTAAAGAAAGTGAATTATGATAAAGAAATAAATCAAGTTACTCAATCTAATATTCAGCCTCCAGACAATTAACATTCCTAAAACACTTCAGGAGGAAAAATATTAATCCTGTTCCAGAAACACTTAAGGGAATGAGATTCTACAACCTTTATTTTCATTGTAAGTAGGTTACTTATTTTTTCATCCTCTTAAAGGAATGACACTGAATAAATCTAATGAATAATTAAATACTATTTATTACTTCTACTTCAAGTCAAATACCTCTTGTTTTATCCTGTGAGCAACATGGACCACAGGTATTAAGTCCATCCATTAATAATGATACATGTAGTTAGAAAGGCATATTGCTTTTTATTACTCAAAATGTAATTTTTAGGATTTTTGGATGGTTAACAATCTGTATCTAAGTGATTCTGAAATATGCATCTGAACCTTTGAAACAAATCTTGTCTACCCAGAGGGGATCCTTTATAGTTCCAGACATGAACATATCCAGCAGCATGTTAGCTAACTTTGGTACTCCAAAGACTGAAGACTAAATTATTTGGATTACAAATTGTGGTTCTTAAGTCCACAGGTATTTATTATATACACAACATCTGAAGCACACTTACTCCATTCGGATCTGCAAATACCTATTTCTCTATTTAGAAACTAAATACCTCGAGTACCATAAGAAACTGATCATCAGCTGTTCTTTGACATGATACACGTTAGGCTCTCGGCGGTCTACTTATATGGAAAATCAGCCAGAAACTTACCCATACTTCAAGCTAATTCCTCCTCCGGTCCCAGTGACCCAGCCCAAATGGTAGAACTGCTTGCAAAGCTCTGGGATCAGGTATCTTGGATGTTCCTTGTCCTTAAATAGAAGATATTGATTTCTAAATAGACATTATTTTATCAAATAACTATTACAGTAAGTTACTTGATATCTTAGTATAATATATATAATATATACTTACATACTTATTTTAATATAGACTATATAATATATACTTGTTATAATATATACTAGATATCTCTAGTAAAAAACCAATTTAAGGAAGTTTAAGAAAATTTACCATAGAGACGTGACTGTGAGAGAGAAAATTATTACAAAACATACTTTGTTTTTAATGTTTGGAAAGTGGATCTTCCATATTGTCTGGCAGCCCAGAATCATTCAGTTAAGGGCCACACAGTCCAATACTATGGAGCAAGTTATAACAATGGGGTAGGGAGACGCCAGATTATATTACAAAGTGTCTCACCGAAACAGTTGAAATGAAGTAGAGTCTAGTGCTGAAGGAGGCACACTTCAGTCTACCCAGATTTCTTTAAACAAAACATCTTATTCAAAATACCTCATTAAGGCATGTACATGATATATACCATGTATATTATATATGATATATACTGTATATATATATTATATACTTATCAATGATATATATGATATATGATATATATGATGTACAACTATGATAGTTACTTGTTCATCTTCTCTGTTGGTTCAATTTTGTTTTTTCTTCTCTAAAAATATTTCCTTTTTCCATAGTAATTATACTCTTTCTATTATTACAAAAGGCATGTATACTCATTATGGACTATAAGTCAAGAAAATGACACAGAAAACACTCAGAAGCAATCATAATTAATATTTTCTAGGCCCCATTCTATGAAGATATATGCTGGGATAACATCTTACTGCTTAAGATGTTATATAAGTAATATATCAGATATAATTGACATATAACATATTTTAGATGCATAACATGATTCCACATTTATATAGATGGTGAAATTATCAGTACAATAAATCTAGCTGAAATAAAAACCCCACTTTTATGTATGTCTGGTGATTATATGTTTAGAAAAAGAAAATTAAGCATTTTCCTCGCTTTGGTAAAGCTAAAATGAATGAAAACAATGATAAAGAAGTATCATGAATTCCATTTTGGCAGTAATGATTACAACCCTTACCTTGAAAACAACTAAAATGGCTGAATAAATTATTTTAAAAAACATTTCAAAATATATTGCTTATCTGGCTGGAAAAACACGGTTTCACAGGGGCCATTAAAGAATTGGGTGAGTCTACCTGGGAGGAAAGTGAGCTCTTCTAACTTCCTTAAAGGCATTTGCAAGACTCTGGTGACCTAGTGCCTTGATTTTGATAGCTATGCAAGTCATTAGAAGCACAAGATATAACCTAAGGTGTGCTCAAAATGTGGCATCCAACAGAAAATCCCTTCATACACATGGGACCCCAAGGGACTATACTCTCCAGATTAAAGTGAACAAGAAATAGATGCACAGTGCAGCAAAGCACAGTCAGCAAACCTGCCTATAGAAATCTCAGCACTGGGTAAAGTGGAAAAAAATATCTGAGTCCAAAGAGGGGTTATTATTGAACAGACTACATTTTCAGCTACTTACATGTGTTAGGTAGTTAGAATGGGAAACAAGAGTCCAAAATGGTGGTGGCTAGAAGACAAGGAAGGGAAAAGCCCGCGAAAATAGAACAAGGAAGGTCAAAGGAAGGTCTGAGGACCTGAGTGAGAACTTCAGGTAGAACAGCACTCCTGTCTAAGCTCAATTTGCATAGGACGGCAGGGGGACAGAAAAAAACATATAAAATAGGAGCACTTCGAAGATGGACTCTCCCTCTCTCCCCCACGCGCTGTGGTGTTCTTCTCTTCGCGTCTTTGGATCGGCATGTCCTCAAGTTTCCAGGATGGATTCTCCGGCTATCATCTTCTATATGAAATAGAGCTGTAACACTAAGCTGTGACACTGATTTATTTAAGAGCTATAACACGGTCTGTCCAAGACCCGAGAGCTGTGACCCGCCAAGGGCATCAATGTCTGACAGTCCAAATCTTTGTGTGACGAGACAAGAACCGAGGAACATACCCTCCCCTGACATCTACACTCGCATTTCCTCCAACACCCTGAGAACAGCCAGGCAGCAGTGGGCGCAATTGAGGGACTCTGGAAAGGCTACTCTTTGGTATGTCCCAAAGGCACTATCTGCTGGGCCCCAGTAGCTGTTACCCAAGCCAGTGGGGGTTCTTCTGTCCTTACTCTCTGTGCCAAGGATCAGGCTAATGAAAACTGTGAGCCAGGTCAGGTATTTAGTGGATTTTCCAGCAGGCTATGAAGGAGATTTCTTGGCATAGATTTCACGCGAGTGTAGATGTCATGCGAGGCTATGTTCCTCGGTTCTTGTCTCATCACAACAAAGATTTGGAGTGACGGATGCCCTCGGCGGGTCACAGCCGAGTTATAGCTCTTAAATAAGTTTAAGAGCCGGGTTATAGCTCTTAAATAAATCAGTGTTACAGCTCAGTGTTACAGCTCTATTTCATTTAGAAGATGATAGCCAGAGAATCCATCCTCGAAGCGTGAGGACATGCCGATCCAAAGACGCGAAGAGAAGAACACCACAGTGCATGAGGGAGAGGGAGAGTCCATCTTCGAAGTGCTCCTATTTTATATGTTTATTTCTGCCCGCCTGGGCCTGTCCTATGCAACTTGAGCTTAGACAGGAGTGCTGTTCTACCTGAAGTTCTCACTCAGGTCCTTGGACCTTTCTTGTTCTATTTTCACGGGCTTTTCCCTTCCTTGTCTTCTAGCCACCGCCATTTTGGACTCCTGTTTCCCATTCTAACTACCTAACATATGGATATCTGAAATTATGGTATTTTCCCATATTCACTGTTAATATTTTACATGCATATTTTATTTTAGAAAAGTATTGCTAATGATAATTTGATGGAGCAGACTTAAGAATACAAAATTAAGGATATGGGAAAGTTCTGATTCCACACAGGCTTAGGAGTTAATTGCTTACATGACCTCGGGCCTCAATTTTGTTGTTGTTGTTTAGTTGCTCAGTCATGTCTGGTTCTTCGGTGACCCTATGCACTGTAGCTAATTGAGCCGTAACTGGACCAGGCTTGATCACTCATGCTGCAGTCCGCGGGGTCGCAAAGAGTTGGAGAGATTGAGCGACTGAACCGAACTGATAATGGATACAAAGCAGGCCGCACACTGTGTGTCACAATGCTCATTTCCTTTCCACTTTAATAAATGAAAAATTCCTGAATTAAAATGAACAATAAAGCTATGTTGGTTTTTCTTATATTTTTCCTTTTTAAATCTAGTAAAATTACTGGTGCCTTGTATAATTTGCTATTTCCTTTTTTAGGAATATAAATGATATTTTAATTACATATTTAAGTGCAGCCAATGAGAAGACTCCTGCAGTTTTCAATCCTTAAAACCATTAATTTGCACAGCAAGTTGCAAACATTATAGGAAATAGCCTGTTATTAAGGGCCTCCCAGTTTCTCTTTTGTCTTTCTAGTACTGAGGTATTAGAACCATTAGCCAGCTTCTTGCTACAGGAATAACAATAATAAGGCAGTTTTGTTAGTAAAGTTTCATTCAAACCCACAAAATTAAAATTTCAAAAAAATAATCACTTAGCAGCAGGAATCAAGAGAGGTATATTTACTAAAAATGCAGTCATTTAAGTTGCACAGAATGGTATGAAAAGTAAAAATCAGAATACATATTTTAATAAGAATTGATAAAAGGTTTAGAGTATTTAGCTTTCTCCTGAATGTCAATAGTACTACTTGTTTGTTATTGTTAAGTCTGATTTTTCACTTAGAATAAGGATTTTGAAAGACATATCTAAAGATAGGGTGCAATCAACTTCTTACAGTAGAGATTCCATACAGTTAGGGGGCAACATTTAACAATGTTGTGTATTTTGTGTGTGTGTGTGTTTTGAATTAATTAATTTATTTTAATTGGAGGCTATTTTACAATACTGTGGTGGTTTTTGCCATACATCGACATGAATCAGCCATGGGTGTACATGTGTCCCCTCTGTCCTAAACTCCCCTCTCACCTCCCTCCCTACCCCATCCCTCTGAGTCATTTTGTATATATTAAAAACTAAGGCATAAACAGTTTTTCAATCAATATTTCATTTCCTCAATTTTTCAATCTAGTTATTGTTGTGACTCAAGGATGAAAGAGCAGGTAAAACCAAGGAGGGTCTTGGAATGCTGGAACAGAAAAACCAGACCCTTATCGTCCTTCTCTCCCCCATTGTTTATTAATGGATTTCAGGTCCTCCTGAGCAGTATAACCTGTCTCCCCTCCTGCCCCATAGGGAGGTGTTTACCTTCTCTTCACCCCACCCAGTATTCGTGCCTCATTCAACCAGCAAATGACCCGCAAGATCCCTATCCCACTCCTTGTACCCTTAAAAGTGGATTAAGGACCCTGTTCAATGTCGGTTCTCTCTTGACCTGGCTCGCTGTTCTAACAACATCTCCCACTCTAACAAACTTTATTTCGCTCTCCTGTCTCATGTCTGGAAATTCTTTTCCAACCCGAGCCTGGACCATGAGAGTTATTTTAAGGAAATCAGCCTCGAATGTCACTGAGATACCTGCTCACAGCCAGCCACGGCTCTAATCTCCATCTTTTCTTTCAATTTAAGCATAACAGAGGAATGTATTTCTCAGAGATTTTCCTGGAGGGGACTCTCTTACAATCATAAAATGAACACCTGTCAAAGGCATTTTAGCCCATCAACTAATGAAGGAATCAAAAAGATGGTACAATTGTGTATACCAAAGAGAATTCAAAACATATATACATAAAAACAATCAGGAATCTTGGATTTACAAATAAATAAAAAGAGAAACTGGACAATATCCACTACAGCAATAAGTTGAATCTCTATCAGTTCAGTTCACTCAGTCGTGTCCAACTCTTTGCAACCCCATGGACTGCAGCACACCAGGCCTCTCTGTCCATCACCAACTCCAGGACCTTACTGGAGTTCAATGTCTATTGAACTGGTGATGCCATCCAACCATCTCATCCTCCTGTCATCCCCTTCTCCCTCCTTCAATCTTTCCCAGCATCAGGGTCTTTTCAGATGAGTCAGTTCTTTGTATCAGGTGGCCAAAGTATTAGCGTTTCAGCTTCAGCATCAGTTCTTCCAATGAAGGAAGGACTGGATGGACTGGTTTGATCTCCCTGCAGTCCAAGGAACTCTCAAGAGTCTTCTCCAACACCACAGTTCAAAAGCATCAATTCTTCGGGGCTCAGATTTCTTTCGGGTCCAACTCTCACATCCATACATTAATACTGGAAAAACCATAGCTTTGACTAGACGGACCTTTGTCGGCAAAGTAATGTCTCTGCTTTTTAACATGCTGTCTAGGTTTGTCATAGCTTTTCTTCCAAGGAGCAAGCGTCTTTTAATTTCAGGGCTGCAGTTACCACCTACAGTGATTTTGGAACCAAAGAAAATAAAGGCTCTCATTGTTTCCCCATCTATTTGCCATGAAGTGATGGGACTGGATGCTATGTTTTTTGAATGTTGAGTTTTTTTTTCTCTTGCATTCCTAACTGTCAGAAACTGTGTGAGACAATGATTGTGTGTTATGCCTAAATTTTGGCATACTTGCTATGCAGCAATAGATGACTAAGACACATTATCTTGACAGCCAAGAATACATCTTTTTCTCTTTGCACTGTTATTGTTCATGCTGGATCTCCAGTTATCCCAATTCTAGCTGTCAAATTCTTGCTTATCAGCCTTCACACCCACTTCCCCTATGATTCCCTCTCTCATCTTCTCAGGCAAAAGTGATCCTTCCTCAAACTCTGTATCATGGCAATTGCCCTTTGTACCTTTTTTGTGTACCTACTGAATAGCCTTCTCATTCATTCACTTAACAAACCTTTACAGAAGGCCCCAAAGAAATAAACATGAGTAAGATGAAACCCTTACCCTTGAGGGCTCAAACTCTAGTAAAAGTTGTGAAATCACAAAACAATATATAACAAGATGGTCCAGGGCATTATGGGAGTAGAAGCTACTGGTGGGAGGGAGCAGGAGTTGGGAAAGACCAGAGGAAGGGATACTGAGCTGTTTTAGTAAAGGATGTGGCAGAGTATGCAGGTATGTGAAGAGGAGAAAGGGCATTTCAGTCAAGAGAGAACTCTAAATACCTGCAACCAGAATTAGATTCTGTGGGATAGAGGCAGGTAGGGATAAAGACCGTAAGGATCTTTCATGCCATGCACTGGAGTTTGGACTTATGTTACATACGGTTGATAACTGCTGAGTCATTTTAAGTAGAAGATGATTGGATTTTTTGTTGTTGTTTTTGAAACATTTCTATAAGGGTAGTAAAGAGAAAAGGCTGAAGGATGACCAAGGAAGCAAAAGACCAGACCAGACCAGAAGGCTGTGCAAAACAGTTTCAAAAAGAAATTTTAAAGTGTGATGGAGGAGATGGATTTGGAAGGTAAAGAAGTTAAAAAGGACAGGCTTTCGGCATGAAAACTTAAAAAAAAAGAGGCTTCAAGGAATTCTAAGTTTTCAGTTGGCTGAGTTGCTAAGTGAATAGTGATACCAGTTTTAAGTATTCCTTGCCTGTCTACCATGCATGAAGCACTTCCGGGAATTCATCCATGAACAAAACAAAGTCATTGCATTAAGGGAATTAATACTCCAGGGGATAGTTTTTAAAAAGCTATGTTGACTGGGGGGGGGGGGGAGGCACAACCTCAAAGTTAAGTTTAATTGGGGGCAAAATGAGGACTATAGGCAGGAAGACAGCTTCTCAGTTCTGAGGAACTGATCCAAAGTGGTGAGAAGGGAGGTCAGGAGATAAATTATGTTAGTGAAGGGGAGTTACATGGAATCAAGCCCACATTTTGGCCAAGGGTTGATGTTAATCACCAGAAGGTTGATGCTAGTCACGAGGAACAGACGTCTCCCTCAATTTTTTTAGTGCTTTTCTAGATAGGAGAAAAATGCAAAAAATTAAGACTCGTATCTCATTCCTGATCTCCTCTCTCTACTCCTTTCAGGGTGTATTGAAAGTCACTAACTCCAGCAAGTACTGACCCAACCCTTGTAGAGGCAGACAGTGGGCAAGTTTTTAAGTGGCAGTGAAATGAGGAATAAACAAACTGTAGTACGTGGGAAGAAAACAAATAGGAGACTTTGCTAATCTGTGTTATGTCACTTATTCATACAAGGATAGTGGTTGCCAAGAATTTCCCAATAAAACCTGCCACGTTACTCCTTTTTAATTGGGACCTTCAACCCCAAGCGATAATAACAGGAGAAATAAAGCAGTGAGTTTCAGGGGGGCTTTCCCTCTCTGCCTCTTAATTAAGCAAGGCTTCTCACGTTGTAATTGTTTATTTCTCTAGATCTCCTCCATACCCAAGGCCAAGCACGTGGGTGTTCCAGAATGAAAAGGTATGCGCAGCCCAAAGGTGGATTTTCCTCTTCTGCCTAAGGAAAAATCCTTTTTAAGATCATTCCATAATCAATCTAAACCGAGGTAGTCAAAGAGCAACTGCGCTGAATAAAAGTGCTGGCTACAGTCCGAAGAGATGGCTCCGCGGACGTTTTCCCACTGCCTACTGAGCGGCAAACGAAGGGCGGGATGGATGGTCGCCGGGGCGCAGGAAAACAGCTGCAGAGCACAGTCCCAGCTCCAGTTCCACTCCACAGCTTCGCGTTTCCCCGAAGGTCTCTTTAGTTAAATGGTTTTGAAACACACATTAGAGACGCCCAATGCTCCCCCTCAGTTATTTTTCCCTTTGCCACGTTTGGTGCCCAGCCCTCGCCGCCGAAAAACCCGGGCGCTGGAAGCAGAGCTCGCCGCGAGGCCGGGGCCTCCTCAGGTCCACACGCGGGGCGCAAGCGGCGGTCGCGCCCGGTCGGCGGCAGAGCCCCACGCGGCCGGCGCCTCGCTTCCGCCGCCGCCTCGCCTCCTGGGAATAGAGGGCACCGGCGGCCCCGCCCCTACCTGCGCGCCGCACTGCCGTGAGCGGCAGTCTCCCTCTGGAGCGTGAGAGCCAGACATGGCGGGACCCGCGGTGCCCTACAGCCCTCGCACGGCTTCGCTCCCGGGGCTCCGCCTGGGCCAACACGACGAGGCCCGAACTCGATCAGGCGGCGCTGCGGACAGCCTGGGGGCGGGGCGGCCAAGATGAAAGGCGGGTCTGGGAGGGCCTCACTGACCCAACTGCGCAGCCGCGTGGCCGGGAGGCGGGGCCAACCAGGTTGGAGGCGGGGCTAGAACTTGACTCAGAGGCGCGCCGGCCTCTGGGGAAGGGGGCCTGTCTCCGGCTGGGGGGCGGGGCATGGGCGGGCCTTGATGACTGGGCGATCAGGCTGTGTTGAGGGCAGCCCAGGAGAAGGCCGGGAAGATGGCGGCCTCCTGGAGGTTAGGCTGTGAGCCGCGGCTGCTGCGTTGCCTTCTGGGCTTTGGCAGTCGCAGAAGCTCAGAGCTGGTTAAGGGGGCTGCTAGGTGGTCTGTCGGCCGTGGAGCTAGTTGGAGATGGTTTCACAGTACGCAGTGGCTGCGGGGTGAGTGGCGGGGGCTTGCTCAGCTTCTCTGTACCTGAGCAATGGGCCTGGGGTAGGGGCTTTTTGATTCAGGGCCTGTATCTGGGTGTGGAGGCGCCCGGAGGTCATCGTTCCCTAATCCTTTTTTCTGGGAGAGGGTCTGCTGACGTGGTCTGGTGCATGCCGCAAAGGGCTTTTTTGGAAGCTAGGAGAACTTGACTCCATCCCTGGCCGCCTGGCTTCTTCGTGACCTTGCCTTGGAATTTGGGTTGTGAGGCCTGTCTCGGGCCCCTTCCCAGTCATATTTCAGGTGTCTTTAGAGTTGATTAATTGCCCAGGTTTGCTGACACTCAGACGTCATCGTTAGCTGCTTTTATTCATTCTCCTGACCCGTCTCAGTTCGGAGACCTACGAGGCCACTGGGATTGCTCTACGCCAGGACTGGTGAAGGACCCCAATTGTAAATGTCTAGACATCATCAGACATAGGTCCGGAAGAATGTTTTAAGCAAAACATGAGCTTGAAAGAGTGAAAATTTAGGGAGGGAATCTTACGAAGTTGTCGACTTAGAGACACAACGTAAGAGTTGTGAGTTTAAGTTTTATTCGAGGTATTACTGAGTTTTATAGCCGGGAGACAGCCACTCAGCTCTGAGGAACTACCCTGCAGACGTGGGGGTAGGGGAGTAAGCCAGATTGCATATAAATGTTTTTGGCTAGGAAATGCATGCAGTCAAGCGTATATCTTAGCAAAGATTACTGCCGATCATAACAGATATGTCATGTTAATGATCTTAATACTTATTATCTTAGTGTTTTTCTATGGATGGGGAGATGTAAGAATCTAGGGTTATTTAAATTCTTCCTGAGATGTGCTTTGAACTATGCTAGAGCCTGTTATCCGAAGCAGAGTGCTTCATCTTGAATTCCTCTCAGGTCTCACTGTTGCTGGGCAACTGCAGTGAGTTGTGAATTAACCCTTGTGGAACTGGGTAGTCGTTGAAATTCCTTTTTCTTCACATAATTTATTATAGAAAGTTGTCATTAAACACGACACAATTCTCGCAGTATTTAATAGTTTTCAATGTAATGTGCCAGGCATTATTTTTCTTTACAAGAGGGGCGAGTGCATGTTGAGCGTAATGTATAATTATTACCTGCTGATTATTCAGTCCCTCCATATGATGAATTGTAATATAAAACATTTGGTGTAGGCATTTGCCTACATATTCTGAACTACTTGAGGCCCAGAAAAAAAAAAAATGTTACATGAAGTTAATGGCATGGTGAGTGCACTGAGGTTTTAAGATTTAAGAGAACAGTTTTAACTTCTTCAGCCTGATGTTTTGTATCATTCCCTGTCTTCTCTTCCCCCAGTTTGTTAAATAATGAACTTTCCTCCAGTAGCCAAAGATTGTCTGGGGTGGAACTCAGCAATCTACATTTTACAAACAATGGTGAATTTTCATGTACAAACCATCATCGTTTGGTGTTTGATGGGCAGCACTTTGAGATTTTCTCTCTTAGAAAACGGAATGTTAAAAGCTCACTGTTGGGAATAACTGAGAAAGAATGTTCTTATTAAAAATGATCCTTTTGAGAATCTTTGAACATTTTAAACTCTGTCTGCTGAGAAAGGGGGCAAGTGTTGCATACTCAAAAATGTGCATGCTGTTTCAGGGGTTTTGCTTAGACCCAACTTGACAGTCCTTATCTGAGGCATCATGACATTTTACTACCCCCCAACACACCGTGAACAACTTGTCTACCTGCTTGAATTTCATCTGTAAACAGTCCTAGGAAAACTGTTAGCTTCCTAGTGCCTTCCTCTTTGATGTATACAGGACCCTGGTGATTATATTGGGCCTGCCTCAGTGATCTTTCCCTATTTCAAGGTCAGTGGTGGTCCTCAGTAGTTTACCTGGTGAGCCAGTGGTCAAACACTTCCCCATTGGCTCACGCCCACACACCAGTGGTTTAGACCACGCTTCCACTGCAAGGGGTGTGGGTTTGATCCCCGGTCAGGAAACTAAGATCCCACATTCTGTGCAGTGCGGCCAAAACATAAATGAATAAAGAAATATGCCAAAGTCATTTAAATTTATTTGAAAAAAGGTCAGCTGTTAAGCAATTCTCTTTTTCAGCCTTAATTCCCTCTTGCTATGTAGCATAACATATTCATAAGTTCTGGGGTTAGAACATCTTGGGGATGGTGGGGCACAGGCATTAGTCTGTCTACACGGAAGCTGATTACTGTATGTTATTGAATAGCTGTAGATTATTTGGAAATCTTAGATTTTCTTCCTAATGCTAAGCCAAAATTTGTCTCCTGACTTTTCACATACGGGTTTTAGTTTTGCCGTGATAAATACACATGACAGTCCTTGAACTATTTGCTTTACAAAGCGTGGATTACGAGGTGTTTGTTGGTTTTTCTCGAGCTTGGTAGAAATTGTAGCTTCATGAAATTAAACAACTATTTGGTAGTCTATAGACTATGAATTTGACACATTCATTGAATTATTTCCTCTTTCATTTAACTGTCAAGGATTTAAAAGTCACTTTGAGTATTGGTTTCTTTAAAAGGTGTTTGTTGGCAACGTATTTATGAACTATAGCATATGCCATGTGCTTAGCCCTCCTTAAAATTCCTTATTCCACTGCTGGGCATATACACCGAGGAAACCAGAATTGAAAGAGACACGTGTACCCCAATGTTCATCGCTGCATTGTTTACAGTAGCCAGGACATGGAAGCAACCTAGATGCACATCAACTGACGAATGGATAAGAAAGCTGTGGTACATATACACAATGGAATATTACTCAGCATTAAAAAAAAATTCATTTGAATCAATTCTACTTAGATGGACCGAACTGGAGCCCATTATCCAGAGTGAAGTAAGCCAGAAGCAAAAACAACAATACAGTATATTAACACATATATATGGAATTTAGAAAGACAGTAACAAGAACCCAACATGCGAGGCAGCAAAAGGAACGCAGATGTATAGAATTGACTTGTGGACTCTGTGGATGAGGGAAAGGGTGGGATGATATGGGAGAATGGCATTGAAACATGTTAATTATCATATGTCTAATCAATCGCCAGCCCAGGATTGATGCTCGGGGCTGGTGCATTGAGATTTCCGGGGGGGGGGGGGAGGGAGGGGTTTCTGGAGGGGTAGCATATGTAAACTCATTGTGATAACATGGCATTGTATGGCAAAAACAATAAAAGGGGGGAAAAAAGATTTAAAAAAAAAATTCCTTATTCACTTCTCACAACCACCTAATAAAGTCATTATCTGCATTTTTATTGGACAGAAGATACTAAGGCTCAGAGAAATTAAGTGGTATTTCCAAAGCCACACAACTATAATGGTAATGAACTAACTGAAAAGGAGCCATGTATTTTTTTATTCTGTGTTTAACAAATCCTTAACTGTTTCATTCTCTGAACTGCAGTGTGTACTGAGAGGGCAGAGACTTATTCACCATACTATTATTGAGTGAAGAAATGAGCCCTAGTTGCAGGGTACCTGGTAGCTGCTAAGAAGGTAGTTGCCCTGCTGAAGGAACAGGTTCTGTGTCTTCAGGCACATGGCCCATCTAGTCAGGCTTCTGGAGATGGAATCCTGTCTCCTATATAGGCTTTATCCTTTAAGAATGGGGGGATAAGCAACAATGCCAAGGTTTCAATAGTGTGTGTAGTGAGCTCTCCGGGGCTAAGTTCAGGATGAAAAGGGAGAACATAAGAAGGCTTCTGGAAGTGGCAGCCCGAGCTGAAAGCGTAGCAGACATAAAGGCCCAGAGGCTAGCTGTGATATTTACAGAAGTGGCAAAGCATTTGTAAACCGTTTTTCATCACACCCTAGGCATTTAACTTTGAAGGGTTTCCAGTGCTGCCCTTTCAGAGAAAATGGCTTAGTTTGACATTAATTAATAATTAATAAGATGTTAATATTGTTGGTTTAAAGTTGTCTCTGAGGAATAACATGTTTTGAATGTAGAATAACATGAGAGGAGGAAAATAAATGAGGTTCAGTCTTTGTAGTGCTTTGCCCAATATCTGACTATAGGCCTTGCATATATAGATGTTAAATAAACATATCTGGGGAAGCTAAAAATCTCGGAAGTTATATATAAAAAAAAATGTCTACAGTATTGCACGTTTGCAGCTAGTGAACCAGTCTGTGTCATTTTAGGAGAAAATTAAATATATTGACAACATTTAAAAACTAGGAGCTTTAGATAAACAGTCTAAATTTTTGTCTTCCTTTGAAAATTCAAAGTTAGAACCTATATGGTGACAGATGATTGAGACTGAGTAATGACTATTCTCTTCAGGTAGGAAATTACATACTTTCTAGTTGACCATTTTCTCTTTGTTACCTCTCAGCCAGCAAGACTGAATGTCCTTTGACATTTGTCATCACCTCTAGTTGTTGTTCTTTTCTTGTACTCTTATCTCTGTGGAAAGCAGAAAACGAGAGATAGGTTAGGAAAAATGGGAGAGAGCTGTGTGTGTGTTTATAAAGGAAGAAATTTATTATAGATTTAATTTGAAAATGAAGCATGACTGAATCTGAAGAAACTTACAAGGTGCTGCTGACCCACTTCTTTCTCCTGTTTCCTCTAAGCATCTGAGTTCTTGATGGTGGTTCTGTAACAAGGAGAGACTTCTTTGTTAAGAGTCAGTGGTGTGGCATGTTGACCTATAACAGACTTCAGACATTTCTTCAGCAAAGATGGGTTTATTTGGGGTCTGCAACCATGGGGAGCCACATGCTAGTTCCCACAAGCTCAGGAAGGAGAACACTTAATACGGAGGGGCAGAGGAAGTTGGGAGGCTACAGTAAGCAAGGAGTCCATGGCTTTTCGTTGGCTGAGTCCTCGCCAGGAGAGAAGAGGAATCATTTTTCTCCCTGTTGGGCTTTGCAGTTATCACAGGGTGTGAGAGGTCCCCCTTGTGGTCTCCCAACTCTATTTAATTGAAGTTTCCGTTTATTAATTTTCACAGGTATTTTTGCCAAAGCATAAATACTATTTTAGGCGTGGCTCTAATTAAATCTTTCTACACTGATATTGATGAGACTATTACTGTTCTTTGAGTTCTTTAATCATGGAAACAAAACGTATGGACTTGCTGAAATAGAGATAGGATTTCTTAGAAGGGTACAACACCAGAGTGTCTGGGCCATATCCATTTCTTGTAGGGCTCCCATTGTCTGCTCTCTTTCTCTGGTTTACTTTGGTTTTCTCTGCACTTGCCAATATACTTACTCGTGGTTTTTCTTTTTCTGTCATGTCAGCTTGCCTTGCCCTAATGCTGATGCAGGTCCTTATATTCGTTGCTCTTTCAGTGTAGTTCAAGCACACACCACCACTTTTGTAATCTAATTCCAGATTCCCTGGGCAGAGAATGTGATGACCCAACGTAGGTCAGGTGTGGTGTAGAACACAGGGTTAATTCCATCAAAGACTGCAGTTCAGACATTTTCTTTAAAAGGCAAATGTGAGTTGGGAATCAATGGCGTCTGTTATTCTGACCACTTGATTAAAGTAGGGTAGTGAAATCCTTCATGTTAATTGTTTAGGGGTTAAGTATTGACTAGAGAAAATGGATGATCAATTAAACAAGGCAGAATAGGCTACTCAGTTGTTGAGATCTGTGGTCAAATAAGGAAAATAGAAAGGGGATGAATGAGATCTTAGTAGAAGCAGCAGCAGGAGAATCTGGTAAGATTTGGATTATCAGGAAGTACTTAGTACGCATTGCTTTAAAACTTTTCATTCACAATATGAAAGTGGGATATTCCAAGGAGCCATTACATACTGATCATTCACGATTTGCCGGGCTTCGTTTTAGATTCTTTTCAAACTTCCCTGGTAGTTGGGTGGTTAACGCTCTGCACACCAATGCAGAGAGCATTGGTTCAATCCCTGGTTGGAGAACTAAGACCCTACAGTCCACACAGTGCGGCCTGAAAAAAAAAGATTATAGTCATAAGAACTATGCAAAGGTTAGTTGTGTTTTATGGATAAAGAGATAGTCCGTGAGGTTTAGTGGTTTGTCCAAGGTTAGTAAGTGAATGACTACTTTGGAACTATGCACATGATGACATACAGAGGAAGAAAAGAGGTCCTTGCTTGTTGGATATCTTGGAGTACACTGACTTTGACTAATCATGAAATTGGGAATTATAGACTGAATATTTGTGTCCTCCCCAAATTCATACATTGTAACCTAATGGGCAATGAGAGGGTATTAGGAGGTGGGGGCCTTTGACAGAGGCCTGGGTCAGAGGGAGAGGAGCTCTCATGAATGGGATTTAGTGCCCTTATATAAAAGAGACGCCAAAGAGCTGCCTCACCCCTTCCACCATGTGAAGACACCACAAGAAGATGCTCTCTGTGAACCAGGAAGTGGGCCTTCATCAGCCACCATACCAAATTGGCCAGCATCATGATCTTGGACTCTCCAGCCTCCAGAATCGTGAGAAATAAATGTTGTTTATGAGTCACCAGTCTCAGGTATTTTCTCATAGCAGTCCGAACGGACTAGGGCACTGAGCAGTGGGCTCATCAACTCAGGGCACGCGTTCACAAGAAAGGGTTACAGCTGAACAGAATCAGGTCTCTGCGATCAGAAAAAAGTTGGAAAAGTGGGTTTGGGAATAATACATAGCATTTATTGAGAGCTTACCATGTACCATTCCCCTTTCTCAGTCCTTTATATGAATTCACTCAGTACGTACGACAGCTAATGCTGTGCTCTGGTGATAGAAATCTAGTTTCAACCCAGGTTGCCTGACACCAAAGCCGGTTCTTCTCCTAACCACAGCCTTCTTCAGTGCCAAGTAATAACTTGACTGCAGACCTCAGCAGAACAATGTCAGCGTGCTGAAGTTTTGTTCACTCTGTATGTTTTAGTGAACGCCTTTTTTTTTTTTTAAATAAGTAAAGCATTTGAGTAATATCTACATTGTGAAATGTTATTTCAGCAACAGTTGTGATGTCTTATTTTAAATAACTTAAGATAGTAACATTCTAGACTGTGTCTAAAGGATATTAGGACCATTCCAGAGTTAAAGTATATGTCAGTGTCCTTTCTGTAAGTTTCTAAGATGATCCACTCTTGAATATACATTATTGTTGTCTTGAGCATCAATTTGCCTTTATGACAAAATGTGTAAACCCCCAAATGAACATATTAGTCATATGTTCATTCTTCCACTACACTCTGGAGTGGTGATTTCTTTTTTCCTTTGTTCCAGGATTGCAAAACTAACTGGGATTCATGTAGAATTTAAATTTTCTAGTTTAATACCAGGAAGACCAGTGCTGCAAGCTAAAACCTCTTCTGAAGTGTTTGGTTTATTTCACTCAGGAAATGGTTCTTCAGCCATACTGACATACCTTCAAATCACTGGGTGGATACGAAGGAATCAATAGGTTCTGTAAACAAAGTGGAATGTATCGTGCCTCTTTATTTTTTGTACTTGGTAAGCAGTCCATTTACTGTAGCTGGTGGTCTGCTAGATATTTTCCTGCAATCATGGTCTTTCTTGTATTAGCAAAACAATTCTAGGGAAGAATTAAGCTTGGTAAATTTATAATTCAGAAGCATTTCTTTGGGAATCTCTTAGCACTGATTTTTTTAGAGGCACATAAATCTGTTTGAAAACTGAAAAACTCTATCACTTCTTCAGAAAAATGCAAAATTTTGTATGTGATTCCAGGGAACTTGTAGATCTCCTTGCAATTTACTGTAATGCCACCTGGTCTCCAACCTGTTACCATGAACATTTTGGTTATTTCCTATAGAAAATAATTGTGCTGCTTTGCAAGGGTATTTACCATATGTGAGAAAAAGGAAGATGTTTGGCAAGAATACTGGAGTGGGTTGCCATGCCCTTCTCTTGGGCATCTTCATGACTCAGGGATCGAACCCAGGTCCCCCACATTGCAGGCGGATTCTTTACTGACTGAGCCCCCACGGAAACCCAAGAATACTGGGGTGGGTACTCTATCCCTTCTCCAGGGAATCTTCCCAATCCAGGAATCAAACCAGGGTCTCCTGCATTACAGGCAGATTCTTTAGCAGCTGAGCTACCAGGAAAGCCTCTCTCTGCTCATACTGTTCATTCAAATGGACCTGCCTGTGGTTTGAAATGTTTCTTGTTAGTTAATGCCGCCCTCCTAAATCTTATATGGTCCTGTCAGGGGATGGGTGACACTCCAAAAATGGGTAATTTGAGTGGAGTTTAATAAGTGAAGTTGTTCAGTCATGTCCAACTCTGCGACCCCACAGACTATATAGCCTACCAGGCTCCTCGTCCATAGAGTTTTCCAGGCAAGAGTACTGGAGTGGGTTGCCATTTCCTTCTCCAGGGGATCTTTCCAACCCAGGGATCAAACCCAGGTCTCCCACATTGCAGGCAGACGCTTTACCATCTGAGCCACCAGGGAATAAGTGAACATTTTTGTGAACTTAGAGTATAGAGATGGCACGGTACTAAGGGGCTTTTTGAGTAAGGTGCTGTGATCACCCTCAAATTGAAGAGGCATGGACAAGGAGCACTCCATGGACTGGGAAGTGGGGAGTCTTTGCGATCTCTGGTGGAGCTGTGCCCTTCAGTTAAAGGATCCAGCCAGGTCAGGCGACCCCACAAGGAAGGAGCTGAGGAGATAACCTGATCTCACTCTTCTCTACTTTTCACTCTCCTTATGCTGCCTATTGGTGGAACCCAACTGGAGGCCAAAGCAAGGAAGCCTATTAGTGTAGCCTAGTTGGTAGTGTGGGGAAGGATTACGAGTAGATCTGTAAGGGGAGATGGGAAACACCTCACAGGCCCACCTGACTTACACCCATTAGTCATACACTTTATACCTCAGGTTTAACATTGATGCCATCAAATACTGGCTCATGTGTATGTATATGGCAGGTCTCATGCTAAGAGGGGAAGAGAGTCAGTGTAGTCTGTACCCTTGGAAGAACCAAACGAGGTTTTCTTGAACTGTTTCCCTGGCCAGTGCTTTGCCAAGAGCAAGCACAGGCTCTTCATAACTGACCTGATTTTTAATAGGCTTTTTCTGTCTACATTTGAATAACTGAATAGGAATCAAGGCTATGTAGGCTTTTAGGGCACTTTTTATAGGAAGAAGAATGTTGTTTTTGGAGCAAAGGCATCTGATTTGGATTTCTGTTTTTTTTTTTTTTTTCAAACTGGTACTCCTAAATCAACTCATTCTTGATTCCTGACTTTCCCATGCCACATCTGAACTACTAGAGATTCTCATTGGCTCTACCTTTTAAATGTGATCTGACCACTCCTCACCACTTGTTCCACCAACTAGCCTGGCCAGGCTACCACCACCTCTAATCCGGTTTATTGCAGGAGTGTCCCAGTAGATGTCCCCGCCACACCCTTGGCCCGGTACAGGCTGTTCTCCCTGCATCTTTCAGAGTGTCATTTTTAACTTATAAACCAGGTCATGTTACTCTTCTGCTGAAAACCCTCTAAGAGCTTCTCATTAATCTCAGAAGAAAATCTGAAGTCCTTACTGTGATTTACAAGGCCCAATGTGATACAAACTCTCCACCTCTATGACTTCAGCTCTGACCGTGCCTCTCCTGACACAGTCCACTCTAGCACACCGGCTCCCTTGGTGAATTCTGAACATAAGAAGTATGCCCTTGGCTCATTCTTGTGCCTGCACTTTCCTCTGTTTAGAAGGCCCTTCTATCAGAAATTTGCATGGCCTCTTGCATTCAGTTCTGCTCACTTTGTCAGAGGAAGGCTTCTCTGATCAACCAGGAAAATAGTTCCTCCTCTGCAATTGGGTCCCCTTACCTTCTTTACTTTTCTTAGAAGGATCTGGTCCTTTACATGCCTTTTCAGTCTCAGGACAAGTATTCTAAGTCAGTAAAGGGGAACAGGTAACACATTCATGGATATCTTCAGTTTGTATTTAAAATCCCATTATTTTAGCTTTATAGTTGTGACCATCTCAAGGCATGTGCAGTTTTTTTCTTTTTTGTCAGTTATATCCTTGTAAACATAGCTATGCCTATGGTACTGCAAACAAGTTCAATTTTTTATTGTGTTTATTTCTTTTACTCAAAATATTTTCATGCCTTTTCATTGCTGTTTATATAATTTCAAACCCATTAACCATGTATTAAAGTATACTGGAAGATACTGTGGCTATGTACTATTAGGTAGTAATCCCCACATACTTTTTTCAACTTCCTTGACCCACTTTTCATTTTCATTATGTCCTACTCTTTAGCCAACCTGAGCTATGTTTCCTTCCTCTTTATTTGCATATGATGTTTCCCTGTCCTGGAATATCTCTGTAGGTCCCTCACCATATTTTATTTGCCTGGCAGATTTATTTTTTTTAATTAAATGTTATTTTTTAATTGTAAAAAAATATATAAAATTTACTATTTAACTATTTTTAAATGTATAGTTCCAGGGCATTGAGAGCATTTATACTGTTGTATGGCCATTACTGTGGTCTCCAAAACTTTTCCATCATCCCAAACTGAAACTCTGTACCCATTAAACAGTAACTCCCCGTTCCTCTCCACCCAGCCCTTGGTAACCGCTATTCTACCTCCTCTCTGAATTTGCCTGTTCTAGGTAGGTACCTCATTAAAAATGGAATCATAAAATATTTGTCTTTTTGTGTCTGGTTTATCTCACTTAGTATAATGTCTTCAGGTTTCATCCATGTCGTTGTAGGTATCTGAATTTCATCCGTTTTGGAGGCCGAATCACATTTTATTGGCTGTATATACCACATTTTGTTTATCCATTCATGTATCAATGGACACTTGGGTGATTTGCACTTTTTGGCCGCTGTGAATAGTGCTGCTGTGAACATGGTTGTGCAAAAACGTATTCTTGTTCCTGCTTTCATTTCTTTTGGGTATATAGCCAGAAGTGAGTTTGCCTCATCAAATAAATGATCATTCAGTGTTTAGTGTTTTGAGGAACCACTGGATTGTTTTTCCACAGAAGCTGCATTGTTTTTACTTTCCCTCCGATAGTGCACAGGGCTCTTAATTTCTCCACATCTTGCCAACACTTCTTTTCTGTGTTTTTGATAATAGCCATTCTAATGAGGATGAAGTGGTACTAGCACACAAATCAAGATTTCCTTTCCTGATCAGCTAGAATCTCATCTCTCAGCTCTTTGGCATTCTTACGGCACGGTTACACCCTCTAGAGCTTGTATATTTGTCTTGACTTCCCATTTAAACTATAATCCTTTGAGGTCAAGATTCTAGTCTTCTATGGGTTGAGGGCTAGGACAGCAGGAGCTCTGTAAGCATTTGTTGAGTGCCTCATGTGCCCTTGCCCTTTAGTAGGCAGTATTATGACAGCACCACAGGAGGTACAACATTTGCCAATGACATTAATGAGAATTTGGTTTTCAAATGTGCAGTACAGTTAAAGAGTTCAAGAGTTAGTGTACTTTGACAATGAGGACAAGGCTGGATAAGGTAAAGAGTAAGAAAGAGAACCTTCAAGTTTAGGTTGGGAAGGTGAGAGGAACCTGTGAATCTCCTTACCTGAATGAATTGTGACATAAGATAGTGGGGGGGGGGGGGGGGGGGGGGGGGGCTGGGAGGGATTGCTTCAGTCACGTCCAACTCTTTGCAACCCTATGGACTGTAGACCACCAGGCTCCTCCTATGGGACTCTCCAGGCAAGAATACTGGAGTCCTCCAGTATTGCTATGTCCTCCTCCAGGGGATCTTCCAACCCAGAGATCGAACCCATGGCTCTTGTGTCTCTGCATTGGCAGGCAGATTCTTTACCATTAACCACCTGTGAAGCCCAGGACATCATCATATATCTAGCCAACAGTATGCCTTCAGAGTTCATCCTGTTAACCATCTCTGTGCTGCCTTTTAACAGCTAACATGTTTTGAGACTTAACTTTTTGCCAGACCCCATTGTAATGACTTGGCATATGTAACCTTTATTTTATAGAAGAGGCAACCAAGGCACAGAATGACGGGGTAACTTGAAGGTGGAGGGTTGATAGCTTGAACCTAGGCATTCTGGCTTCAGTTCTTGTTCTCAAAATCACACTGGTATGCTGCTGCTTGATTTTTTTTTTTTAATTAGTCATTTTATTTGGGCTTCCCTGATGGCTCAGATGGTAAAGAATCCACCTGCAGTGTGTTAGACCTGGGTTCCATCCCTGGGTGGGGAAGATCCCCTGGAGGAGGGCATGACAACCCACTCCAGTATTCTTGCTGGGAGACTCCAGTAGACAGAGGAGCCTGGCGGGCTACAGTCCACGGGGGTTGCAAAGAGTAGGACATGACTGAGCGACTAAGCACAGCTGTTGTTTGTTTTTTTTAATCACTCATTTTATTAAATAATAACTTATTTTAATGCAGTAATACATATGTATAGTTTAAATAGGCAAATGGTACTAAAAGGCTTATGGCAACACAGTGGATCTCTGACTCATCTTTTCCTACTCCCCAGTCATCTTCCTTCTTAAAAGCAACAACTTTTGTCTCCTAACTGTCCTGTGACATTTGCTCATCTGTCTATGTTATATATTATATATGGATGACTTCAGTCATCCTCCTGCTTTCCCTCCCCCATTCTCCCAGTGTAGTTATTTTGCAGTTCTTAATTAAATATATATTTAGTGTTTACACCAACCAAGTATGCTAAACTGAGATTTGTCGTGTATCATCCCATATTATGACTGTTAACTTTTCTTACTTGGCTACGTGTGATATGAGTGCAATTGTACGGTAGTTTGAACATTCTTTGGCATTTCCTTTCTTTGGAATTGGAATGAAAATTGACCTTTTCCAGGCATGTGGTCACTGCTGAGTTTTCCAAATTTGCTGTCATATTGAGTGCAGCACTTTCACAGCATCATCTTTTAGGATTTGAAATAACTCAACTGGAACTCCATTACCTCCACTAGCTTTGTTCATAATGATGCTTCCTAAGACCCACTTGACTTCTCATTCCAGGATGTCTGGCTCTTGGTGAGTGATCACACCATCATGGTTATCTGGATCATGGAGATCTTTTTTGTATAGTTCTTCTGTGTATTCTTGCCACCTCTTCTTAATATCTTCTGCTTTTGTTCAGTCCATACCATTTCTGTCTTTTATTGTGCCCATCTTTGCATGAAATGTTCCCTTGGTATCTCTAATTTTTTGGAGAGATCTCTAGTCTTCCCCATTCTATTATTTTCCTCTCTTCCTTTGCATTCATCGCTGAGGAAGGCTTTCTTATCTCTCCTCGTTATTCTTTGGAACTCTGCATTCCAATGGATATATCTTTCCTCTTCTCCTTTGCCTTTAACTTCTCTTCTTTTCGCAGCTATTTGTAAGGCCTCCTCAGACAACCATCTTGCCTTTTTGCATTTCTTTTTCAGGCACTCTGTCAGATCTAATCCCTTGAATCTATTTGTCATTTCCACTATATAATTGTAGGGATTTGATTTAGGTCATACCTGCACGGTCTAGAGAAATCTATATGCAGTTCAGGAAGCAATATGTAGAACTATACATGGAACAACAGACTGGTTCCAAATCAGGAAAGGAGTACATCAAGGCTGTATATTGTCACCCTGCTTATTTAACTTATATGCAGAGTACATCATGAGAAACGCTGGGCTGGATGAAGCACAGCTGGAATCAAGATTAGTGGGAGAAATATCAATAACCTCAAATATACAGATGACACCACCCTTATGGCAGAAAGTGAAGAAGAACTAAAGAGCCTCTTGATGAAAGTGTAAGAGGAGAGTGACAAAGTTGGCTTAAAGCTCAACATTCAGAAAACTAAGATCATGGCATCTGGTCCCATCACTTCATGGCAAATAGATGGAGAAAGAGTGGAAACAGTGTCAGACTTTATTTTTCTGGGCTCCAAAATCATTGTAGATAGTGACTGCAGCCATGAATATAAAAGACGCTTACTCCTTGGAAGGAAAGTTATGACCAACCTAGATAGCATATTAAAAAGCAGAGACATTACTTTGCCAACAAAGGTCTGTCTAGTCAAGGCTATGGTTTTTCCATGGATGGATGGATGTGAGAGTTGGACTGTAAAGAAAGCTGAGCCCCAAAGAATTGATGCTTTTGAACTGTGGTGTTGGAGAAGACTCTTGAGAGCCCCTTGGACTGCAAGGAGATCCAACCAGTCCATCCTAAAGGAGATCAGTCCTGGGTGTTCATTGGAAGGGCTGATGTTGAAGCTGAAACTCCAATACTTTGGCCACCTCATGCGAAGAGTTGATTCACTGGAAAAGACCCTGATGCTGGGAAAGATTGAGGGCAGGAGGAGAAGGGGACAACAGAGGATGAGATGGTTGGATGGCATCACTGACTTAATGGACATGGGTTTGGGTGGACTCCAGGAGTTGGTGATGGACAGGGAGGCCTGGCATGCTTCAGTTTATGGGGTTGCAAAGTCAGACACAACTGAGTGACCAAACTGAACTGAACTGAATGGTCTAGTGGTTTTCCCTACTTTCTTCAATTTAAGTCTGAATTTGACAATAATGAGTTCATGATCTGAGCCTCAGTCAGCTCTCAGTCTTGTTATTGTTGACTGTATAGAGCTTCTCCATCTTTGGCTGCAGAGAATAGAATCAGTCTGATTTTGGTATTGACCATCTGGTGATGTCCATGTGTAGAGTCCTCTCTCATTGTTGGAAGAGGGTGTTTGCTGTTACTAGTGCATTCTCTTGGCAAAACTCTGTTAGCCTTTGAGCTGTTTGGTTTGTACTCCAAGCCCAAGTTTGCCTGTTACTCCAGGTATCTCTTGACTTCCTAGGTTTACATTTGAGTCTCCTGTAATGAAAAAGGACATCTTTTTTGGGTGTTAGTTCTACAAGGTCTTGTAGGTCTTCATAGAACTGTTCAACTTCAGCTTCTTACTTTCCTGGTTGGGGTTATTGCAACGCTAGCATAGTAATGCTCAAAATTCTCCAAGACAGGCTTCAACAGGATGTGAACTGTGAAATTCCAGATGTTCAAGCTGAATTTAGAAAAGGCAGAGGAACTAGAGATCAAATCACCAATATCCGTTGGATCATCGAAAAAGCAAAAGTGCCAGAAAAACAACTACTTCTGCTTTATTAACTGTTCTGAAGCCTTTGAGTGGATCACAACAAACTGGAAAATTCTTTAAGATGTAGAAATACTAGACCACCTGACCTACCTCCTGAGAAATCTGTATGCAGTTCAAGAAGCAACAGTTAGAACTGGGCATGGAAGAACCATGATTTGGACTGGTTCCAAATCGGGAAAGGAGTATGTCAAGGCTGTATATTGTCATTCTGCTTATTTAACTTCTGTGCAGAGTACATCATGCAAAATGTCATGCTGGATAAAGCACAAGCTGGAATTAAGATTGCTGGGAGAAATATCAGTAACCTCAGATACACAGATGACACCACCCTTATTGCAGAAAGTGAAAAGCTACTAAAGAGCCTCTTGATGAAAATGAAAGAGGAGAGTGAAGAAGTTGGCTTAAAACTCAACATTCAGAAAACTAAGATCATGGCATCCGGTCCCATCACTTCATGGGAGATAGATGGGGAAACAATGGAAACAGTGAGAGACTTTATTTTCTTGGGCTCCAAAATGACTGCAGATAGTGACTGCAGCTCTGAAATTAACAGACATTTGCTCCTTGGAAGAAAAGCTAGACAGAATATTAAATATGACCAACCTAGACAGAATATTAAAAAGCAGAGACATTGCCAACAAAGGTCCATCTGGTCAAAACTGGTTTTTTCAATAATCTTGTATGGATGTGAGAGATGGACTACAAAGAAAGCTGAGCACTGAAGAATTGATGTTTTTGAACTGTGGTGTTGGAGAAGACTCTTGAGAGTCCCTTGGACTGCAAGAAGATCCAACCAGTCCATCCTCAAGGAAATCATTCCTGAATATTCATTGGAAGGACTGATGCTGAAGCTGAAACTCCAAAACTTTGGCCACCTGATGTGAAGAACTGACTCATTTGAAAAGATCCTGATGCTGGGAAAGATTGAAGGTGGGAAGAGAAGGAGACGACAGAGGATGAAATGGTTGAATGGCATCACTGACTTGATGGTCATGAGTTTGCTTGAGTTCCAGGAGTTGGTGATGGACAGGGAAGCCTGGCGTGCTGCATTCCATGGGGTTGCAAAGAGTTGGACATGACTGAGCAACTGAACTGAACTGAACTGACCTTTTTTCTGCTTTTTTTCAAATCTTTCCCTTCAAACTTTTTCTTTGGTTTTTCTCTTAACTTGCCTATTTGTCCCACACCACTTGTCCCACACAATCTAATAGCTACTTAGCACAGTTTCTGGTAATGTTAGTCACATCAGCTGATTTCTCAGTTAACATACTTTGTAGTTTCTGTATTTCTCTAGGTGTGTAGGTTCAACCTCCCAAAGGTCTTCTCTTTTACCTCTACAGATGAAACAACCTCCAGTCTTCTGTTGAAGGATGGTGGTGTTACTCAGCACTTAAATAGCATTCACCCAAGTCTTCAGAGGGCCAGTATTTCCAAAGGTCCTCAGTACTGCCAGTTCTTGGACCTTTGGGAAATTCTCATATAAACCAGGTTGATTATCTCAGTTTTTTTCCACTTCTGGTTTAGCATTCAGCTTTCTTAGACTCTCTTAGTCAGTCATTTGTCTTATTATCTACATTATTCACTTTTCTGCTTCCAGAAGTGTGTTCTATTGTTCTTTCTTTTCTCCCTGTTCTTGTGGGTTTGTGTCTAAAAGTAACAAGAAACAAAAAAACGAAAAGCATATATAATAAAGCCATCAGCTAGAGACTGTTGTCATTTTGGAGTGAATCCTTTCAGTCTTTGTGTACATACAAGCTAAATAATTAGAAATTGGATTATGCCATGTGTGTGTGTGTGTGTGTGTGTGTGTGTGTGTGTCTGACTCTTTGCAACCCCATTGGCCTGCAGTGCTGCTTCCCTGTTTGAGGGACATCTTTCATTATGTTTGTTACTTTAAATACTATGTTCACACAAAATATTATGCATATGTTTTCTGTTGTTGCTCATTGACATTTTCATTCTATTCTTATATCAAAATAAGTATTTGAACAAAGACCCATGTGACATCTTTACCTTTCTTTATTCAAAACTGCAATGTTAATATCACCTGTGCTTTGGTACTGATTTTGAAATCACTTGTACTTCATATAGCCTTTTTTCATCCAGCCTGCAGGTGGCAGAATTGCTTTATTTAAGCAGAAATTTTAAAGGTCAATTTTATTTAATGAGTTCATGTGTTGGAAAGAGAAGTGATTAAATGAAAAGCTTTCTCTCTATTAGGAAATACGCAAGTTAATGTAAGGAACAGAGAGCTGTGCTAATAAAGTACTGGATAATTAATTTCTTCGATTTGTCTATTTTCATGATTTTTGTGTTTGGATTATAGTCGTATTAATGGAACAGAGCATGACCCTCAAGCAGTACCATATGTAAATTGTGGAATTTCCTTAATTGTTAGAGTAATGGAGCTTAGATCTGCTTCACATTAGCCACCAAGCTATTTGTTCTGCCTTTGTATTTTAAGAGTTTGCTTATATTTAAAAAATATAAGAGTTTGCTTTTTTAAAAAAAATCTAGAGACCTTTTAGAATTGATGTGTAGATCTTCAATTAAAAACTTTTTTTATAGGTTTTGCTGATCTATGAGTGTTTTAAAATTAAAGACATGCTTTAGAGAATAAGAAATTAGATTAATGCACTATATTTGAAGTTGAAAACTGAATTATGCCTTAGAAGCATTGGAAGGTCAGATTTGAAGAAATTAGGAATTGTTTAGAAAAACTGCTGTAGATTCAATGAGTGATTGATTGCTCATATGCTCAAATGCCTGATGAAGAAGGTAAAGCAGCAGTATATAATAAGAAAAAATGTGTTCTAAAAATATAAAATACATGCTACAAAATGACAGTGCCATCCTATTGAGGCAGAAAAAGAGATTAAAACAGTTGTGATGGATTGATAAGACTCTAAAATCAGTATATTTAAACATAAACTGGAAATGTACATTACTCTAGTTACCTTAAGATATTCTAAATATTGTCTTTAACTGCTACAAAAGGGCAGACTTATCAGCCAGTAGATATACTTTATAACTTGATAAAAAGAAACACTAAAATGACTACAAGAGGATTAAAGTCTAGCAAAATATGGGGTATTTTTTGAGTACTAATTGAAATAACCTGTATGACCAGGGGAATAAAAAAAACACATTTCCTTTATTATTACTATAGTTGTGCCCAGTTATGAATAGGAACTATAGTTGGTGCCCATTTCAAGGCCTCCTCAGTTTGCTAGGAGAAAGGTAGAATGTACTGATTATTGAAATGAGAAGGGAAGTGATATATAACTTCTAATGGAATTAAGCAGTCTTATGTGTAGGTTAAAATTCAAGGAGTCTAGAAAAGCCCATACTATCTTCAAAATAATTGACAGCAGCCATAAAGGTCAGATATTAGTTATGTGCAGCCCTTCATTCAAAACTGATATTATGATTATATAGTTACCTCCCTACTGAAAAAAATGTATTTGGAAAAGACGTGTATAATATTCAGGGAGAACGAGGATATACTAGAATGAAATATTCATTTTCAGTAATAAATTAATACTTCCTTTTTAAAATGATTTTCTAGCATGAGAGTCTGACAATAGATTGGTCAGATCAATCAGAAAGCACATTGTACATTTTATTCTCCATAAGTCAGTATAATCAATCAGGAGACAGTACTGATTAATGGAAATGTCCAGAATGTCTTTATTTTTTTTGTCACCTTCATTTCAGAGAAGGATAGTGATCTATTACAGAATTTTTATGTTTTATTGTCGTTATTCAGAGAAGCAATTCCAGTTCACCCATGAAGGGTGGCTGTATGAGGAATGATGTTTTTATTTTTAAAATATGAAAATTTTTTGTGGTTCTTGATGTGAGAATTCATAAAATAATGTGAAATTTTCATAATAAAGTAAACTTAATGTCAGAAATAATAGAAAATGTGATAGTCTCATAGGTGAGAGATTATAATAGGAGAGAATCGTAAAATAAATATTAGTTGTATCATGGCACCTAGAACCAAGGTATAAAAATATTGAAGAGAGACTTTATTTTGAGAAAACTGAGTTCGTGTTTGTCATACATCAGAATCTAGACATAGAATCATTGCAGTTCATTTAGTTTGCCTCCTTCTATTGAAACTATTTGGTGTATAAATTTACTATGTATGTGATTGAAGTATTTCATCTCATAATGTCAGGCTTGAACTTTCAGTAGAGAGGAATTGTTAGGCTGTTTGGTTAGACATGCAAAGAGTACTCACGTGGATTTGCTACGTTTGAATTTCTGAGTGATTAATTAATTGATGATCTATATTGGTAAGGATCATCAATTATTTATGAGTGGTAATACAGTGTAGGAAAGTACAGCCTTGAGAGCTAGGCAGAATTCAGATCCCTCAATCAGGGGCTATATTTTTGTCATTGATGAAATGGGTGTGTTGACTTAGAATTTGGTTTGGGCTCTGTCATTGTTGGGATATTACTAAGAGTGATGATTCTACATTTGTATCCTCATAGTTTAGTACCAGTTGAGAAAGAGGCAAAAAGTCAGATGGCTCAACATCACTCATTATCAGAGAAATGCAAATCAAAACCACAATGAGGTACCACTTTACACCAGTCAGAATGGCTGCCATCCAAAAGTCTACAAGCAATAAATGCTGGAGAGGATGTGGAGAAATGGGAACCCTCTTACACTGTTGGTGGGAATGCAAACTAGTACAGCCACTATGGAAAACAGTGTGGAGGTTCCTTAAAAAGCTGCAAATAGACCTGCCATATGACCCGGCAATCCCACTGCTGGGCATATACACCGAGGAAACCAGAATTGAAAGAGCCACGTGCACCCCAATGTTCATCGCTGCATTGTTTACAATAGCCAGGACATGGAAGCAACCTAGATGCCCATCAACTGACGAATGGATAAGAAAGCTGTGGTATATATACACAATGGAATATTACTCAGCATTAAAAAAAAATTCATTTGAAGCAATTCTACTCAGATGGACGAAACTGGAGCCCATTATCCAGAGTGAAGTAAGCCAGAAGCAAAAACAACAATACAGTATATTAACACATATATATGGAATTTAGAAAGACAGTAATGAGAACCCAACATGGGAGACAACCAAAGGAACGCAGATGTATAGAATAGACTTGTGGACTTTGTGGACGAGGGTAAGGGTGGGATGAGATGGGAGAAGGGCACTGAAGCATGTTAATTGTCATGTGTCTAATCAATCGCCAGCCCAGGATTGATGCTCGGGACTGGTGCAGCGAGATTTCCCGGGGGGGAGGGAGGAGGGAGGGGAGACCCGGAGGGGAAGCATATGTAAACCCATGGTGATATCATAACAATGTATGGCTAAAACAATAATTAAAAAAAATAAATAAATAAATAAATAAAAAAAAGTCAGATGGATGGAGATCAGAGTAACAGTTTTAATGCTGATGATTTTGTTCATTTGGAAAATGTGACTGAAGTCTGTGGCCTTCTACAGTTGGACTCCTCAGTGTAGACTTTGTGTCTACACTGTCAGCCCCTGTGTAGACTTTGGACTTTCGTTTGAGAGAGAGAGAGTTTGTGTATATAAACTACACATCCTGAGTAACTTCCTTGCACCCAGTGGGCCTGCTGGCAGGAACAGAGAGAGTTGGACTTGTTCTCTGCTTTGAAGGGCAGGTCCATTTATGCCTAGTGCATAGAAGAACTGAAGGGAAAATGCAGGCTCTCTATAGGCAGGCAGGTCTTAAAATGAGGGAAAGACTGAGGCAGGTGTATTTGTTTGGGTCCTTTTCTTAGTCCTTTAGACGGGAGTGAATGAAAAGTGGAGGGAGGACAGAAGCTTCCTTCCAAATATTTCAGAGATGGAACTCCTTTACCATGAAGCCAAGCAAACTCCCCATTTGAAATTACATTAAATTTATTTGTTTCCCAAAGAAAATGTTTAACTTCATTTAACATAAGTATTAAATTTCCTTATTTCTAACCCCAAAACATCAAAAGGGAGAAAAAGTCCTGTTCTTCTCTTTTGCACATTTGAAATATGCTAGATATGATGTGTTTTGCTTTTTTATGTCAGAGAGTTGAATAATCTAAGGAGAGAATGAGTTTTGTGGAAGATTTCAGGGAATGTAGTTTGTTACCATGAAAACGATGAAAAGTGAAAGTTAGTCACTCAGTTGTGTCCGACTCCTTGTGACCCCATGGACTGTAGCCCACCAGGCTCCTCTGTCCACGGAATTCTCCAGGCAAGAATTCTGGAATGGGTTGCCGTTTGTTACTATGGCTGCTGCTAAATAAGCACTGGAATGTGTAACTATTTTTTAGTATAAATTTCATGTAAATCGTAATCTAACAACTGTGTGCTCTGGTCCTGGAAGGTGGAACTCTTGGGAAGCACGTCTGGCAAATATATGAAGTGTCTTCTTTTTTGATACCTAAGGGAAAAGTAGCTCTGCTTTATTGAGATGTCACCTTGGCTTGAGTCTATCTTTTTGGATCCTTAATCAAATTGTGGTATAGCACACAATCTCAGATTAATTTAACTACGTAAGTTCACTTGCCAGATCATCCTCAACAAGACAGACCTCTCCTTTTCACATTTAGAAGCCAGAACCCTTGATCCTTGAGTAGTATATAATATTAGACGAAAGTAAAAACACAATCAGTTTCTTAAAGTTTAATCTTGATTATTCTGTTGTAAGTCTAATCTTAATTATTGTGTTGTAGGTTATCAGAAGCCAGTTTTATTTCCTTTATGTTTGTCTTTTCCTTTGGTTGTTTTACCTGTATTTTTTTGTAGTAACAAAAGGGGAAGGAGAAAAAGATGAAACATAAATCAACTTTTTTTTTTTTAAATCTTGTAAGCACCTGACTTGAAAATATGCATAGAGGACTTGGGGGAATGATGAGAAAGGAGCTGAAAATATTTTGGAAAAGATTACTGAACACTTAGTTTGACCAGTTCGGTGTCTTTTAGACTGGAATATTTTCTTCCTCAAATTGAATTTCGTGTTAATTTACTTGAACGTTTTGTTGATGCCTCATGAGGTGCATTTCTTTTTCTGTTTAATCTTTCCTTTTTTCAATTTCAGCTGATCCTATTAAGATACTGATGCCATCACTGTCTCCTACAATGGAAGAAGGGAACGTTGTAAAATGGCTGAAAAAAGAGGGTGAGTAGTACATTACTAATACCTGTGTTATTTGGTCATTTTTGTTTTTTCCTAATCTGCTTTTTACACAATACATGATATACATGAAATGATCGATTCTTATGCTTATTAACCTTTGTTATTTAAATAAAACTTTCTCGTGGTAATGTAGCAAAGGTTTTCTGGGGTTAGCCTGTATTTTTTCACAAGCAGAGAATGATCAACTATTTTAAAGCTTTTTTGCAAGTTGTAGTTCTTAACACTTAGTTTAGTTTCAACATCATAAAACTGTCAATTCCCTGAAGTTAGTTTGTGACTATAATAACTCTGTGTATGTGCATTTTCCTGTAGCTAGGTAATCTGATTATAAACTTCATTGGAAAGAACACATAAGTAAAAATACTGAAAAAAAAAATTATAGAAGAGCAGCAGAGGAGAGTTGTAGACCTACTAGATTTTGAAACATGTTATTATGCCTTTGTAATTAAAACTATAGTATTGGTGCTTAAAATGACGTACTACTATAACTGAATAGAAAATGAGGAAATAGATACAGATGCTCACCATTATTTACTGTTTAATTAGGGAAGGAAGATGATAACTAGGCTTAGTCTTTGTCCTGTGCCAGTGACAAATTACAAACGACTGAGTCACTTAATGTACAAAGTGAAATCAGACAAGTACTAGGAAAAAGAAGCTGGTGAATTCCTCTGGAAGTAGATAGATACCCTAACTACAACTCAAACTCCAATAATAAAGGAGATACAGATAATTTGGTAAAAATATAACTTTAGTATAGCTGAAAATATAATAAATAGAGTAAAAAAATGACAAATTGGAGAAGGGTGTTTGCAGTTTTTAACCACAGAGGGTTAATATTTCTAAAAAGTAGAGAATAAGAAAACTATCAGCTCAGCAAGAAAATGGGCAAGATATAGGAGTAGAAAAAGAAGATTTGCAGAAAAAGAACTACAAATTGCCTTTAAACACATGAAAAGCTACTTAATATTTTGTACTAATAAATACACAAACTAATACTACACTGATTTATCATTTCTTACCAGTCATTTTGACAGAAATTTAAAAGTTTGATGAGTTATCCTGTTGATGAGACTAGAGGGAATGGGAGGAAGCAGGCACTCTCAAACACAGCTGGAGGAAATGCAAAATGGTATAAGCCCTTGTTTAGTCCTTCAATCATGTCTGACTCTTTGTGACCCCCAGGGACTACAGCACACCAGGCTTCCCTGTCCTTCTCTGTCTCCTGGAGTTTGCTCAAATTTATATCCATTAAGTCAATGATGCTAGGAAAGAAGATTTGTCAATACCTAGAAAAATGACATTTATATTTACCATTGGGCCAGGCAGTTCTGTTTCTAGGGATCCTATCTCAAGGCAAAAATAAGAAAAGACACACATATGAGGCTGTTTATTGCAGCAGTGTTTGTAATAGCAAAAGGTAGAAACAATCCAGCTGTGGTCAACACAGAGTTTGATGAATAACATACTATATCCACAACTATAAAAGAAATGAAGAGTATCTCTGTATACTATTGTAGCGTGATCTTCACAGCAGAAAAGCAATGTGGAGACTGGTAGATATAGTATGTATCATTCACTGAAGAAAGAGGTGGGAGTACTAATATTTGGAAATTTTAAAACAAAAAAATTTAACAAAAAAAAGTGCTTATCTGTAGTGCCATTGAGGAAACAGTGTGGTGAGTGGAGAGAGAAAGTAGAAGCTAGATTTCTTTGAATGTATCTTGTTTGTCTCCTTAACTTTAGGACATATACATATTTTGCATAATTTTAACACAATTTAATTTTAAAAGACTCTTAACCATGGAAACCAGATGAAGCAGAAGGGCCTAATTATATATTGACTAACTGATACAACAATTGTATAGAGAGGGGCTATTTCAAATATCAGTAAACTTGACTATATATACCTACTAAATTGTAATTGAAAGACAGTGACATCTCTAAAAATATAAACTGTTTAAAGTAATTGTATTATAGCCGTTATGTTGGTTGTCTTATTACTCTGAGGTTTTTAAAATGTGTTTTATGGGATAAAGCAGATGAGTGATTAAGCTGATATTACTGGGAACCCAGCCTTTGGGTGTGTTTTGAAGGAAAACAGATTTAAGATAGCTAGGGTTAAGGAAAGATCCCATGATGATTAATTTTCTAGCTCTTTTCCGTGGCAGGGCCTGGAAAAATGACAAAGCTGCTAGCAATGAGCACCCCTAACAATGAGACTATAGTTTCTAAATGCCATTTCCTGCTAAAGTTAGCCAGAGCTTCTTGGAAAATAGCTGCTTCCTGGTCTGTGGCAGGCAATGTACAAGATAAGCTTGGAATGTAAAAGTCGCTCAGCCATGTCCAACTTTTTGCGACCCCCATGGACTGTTCTCCAGGGGATCTTCCCAACCCAGGAATTGAACCCAAATCTGCATGGCAGGCAG
Source organism: Antilocapra americana (assembly GCA_007570785.1). Classification (NCBI taxonomy): domain Eukaryota; kingdom Metazoa; phylum Chordata; class Mammalia; order Artiodactyla; family Antilocapridae; genus Antilocapra; species Antilocapra americana. The sequence goes on from ML663010.1 coordinate 9,542,123, forward strand.
ATTCTTTACCAGCTGAGCCACCAGGGAAGCCCAAGAATGCTGGAGTGGGTAGCCTATCCCTTCTCCAGTGAATCTTCCCTACCCAGGAATCAAACAGGTCTCCTGCTTGAACATATTGTCAATTTAGAAAGCAAAGCAGTTATCAAAAATCTTCTGAAAGTGAAGTTGCTCAGTCATCTCCGACTCTTTGCAACCCCATGGACTGTAACCTACCAGGCTTCTCTGTCCATGGGATTTTCCAGGGAAGAATACTGGAGTGGGTTGCCATTTCCTTCTTCAGGGGATCTTCCCGATCGAGGGATCGAACCTGGTTCTCCTACACTGTAGACAGACTGTTTACAGTGGACTTAGGACTGAAAAATGGGTCAATTTGAGGATCAGTAAGAATAGTATCTATGGTATATTTCGAAATACATTAAATACATTTGAATTCAAAGTTTTCAGTAATACTAAAGAAAAGCACTAGTGGTTAGTCTCCTTTAAGGAACGCCAGTAAAGTAACTCATTTTGAAAACTGACAATAAGTGGAAACACTCAAGTATTGTCCTTGCCTTTCTTATATGAATTGTAGCTCAGAGTAACCAAGTAGTTGGTGCAAAGAAATTTCTAATTAGTGGCATATTTCCCAATTCTTAAAAGATGGAGGAATGATAGAATGTCACTGTGTCACAATTTTGCAAACTGTAATGAATTAAGGGATATTGCCAGTGATCATCAACGGTGTGCTATTATCACAAAAAGAGAGAAAACCAGCTAGTACACCTCACCAGCAATAAGATTGTCTTGCCAGAAACTTGAGCCAAATGTGATCAAGCCTATAAGGTTCTAACACCAATTTCCAGGAGATGTAGAGGATGTATACAGTGACACTATGAGGAGTATATCAGCATAATCCAGTTCCAGTGTAGGGACCTTATTTTGTTTATGACTCAAGTAACTAAAACATTTGGGGACATTTGAAAATTACATGTTTAATGAGATTAAGGCATTAATCATTTTAGAGGTTTAATGATACTGTGATAATCATTTTAAAAATCTTTAAGATATATGAGTTGAAATACTTACGTATGAAATGATAGTATATCTGGCATTAACTTCAAAATATCTCTGGTGGGAGGATAAGTGAAGCTGTTCATGAGTCAATTGACAATTGTAAAAGTTTCTAAGTTGGTTTATTAACTCTATTCATCACTTTTGAGATTTTTGTACTAATCTTTTCTAAAATTGTACAGTCTGTAGCCTTTGGGATATAATTTGGAGTGAGAAACTACTGTTTCCTCAGCTTTTTATAAGCTCAATATGAATTTTGAATCTTGTTAGTAAGAGAATATTTGTTATAATACTACCTAAGCTGTACTAATCTCTTACTTATAGCAACCATTTAACCAGATTTTTAAAAATTTGTTTACTAAAGTAGCATTGGTTTATAGCATTGTGCATTTCATGTGTACAAACTCATATTTCTTCTCTATATGCTGCAGTGTGCTCACCACCAGAAACTTAAGTTTCCATCTGTCACCATGTGGTTGATCCTCTTTACCCATTTTGCCCTCTCCTCCTTCCCCTCCCCTTTCCGCTTTCCCCTGATTACCAGGTAACCACTATGGTGTTGTGTGTGGCTCTCTATTTGTTTAGATTTGTTGATTTATTTGTTTTGTTTGTTATATCCTACATATGAGTGAAATCATACAGTATTTATCTTCCTTTGAATTATTTCATTTAACATAATACCCTCAAGGTCCACCCATGCTGTTGCAAATAGCAAATTTTCATCCTTTTTATGACTGAGTAGTATTCTATTAAATAATGTATTTATGTATATATCTCACATTTATCTGTTGATGATCTTGTAGGTTGTTTATATACAGCTTAAGTATTATAATAATGATTATAAATAATTATTTTGCCTGATTTTAAATACTTAGTATGGTGCTTAAAAAAGTAAGACTAAGTATATGGAGGCCAAATAGATGAGGATGCTACGGTGCTCATGGTACAAAAGAACAGAGGAAAAATTACTGTGGAGGAAGTTGGAGAAGGAGACTTTTTATTTTTCCGGCAGCTGTTTTCTTTTCCTTTTTCCTTTCTGTTGCCATTGCCATATACCAGGTATTGATTATGGGATGGCTTCTTTTAGCCATCTCCCTGTGCTTTACTCTTTCTGCAACATATTAAACTTTTGGGGAGTTGAATTTCCATTATGGTTTGTTGTACAGATGTATAGAGATATTGACCAAATAAATGAGTGCCCCATAGCCATTATTATGCCGCAGATTGAGAAATGATAAACCAAGCATTAAACATGTAAAGAGAAGAGGAAAGAGTTAGCTGAGAATGAAGGACATGGTCTGGGAGGACAGACCCCAGAGAGTAGCCCTGAAAGGACTTCCGGGGTCTCTAAGTGATTCAGTGGGCACAGATGTCATCCTGACAAATGCTGGTATTGAATGGTCCAGCCTAGTTCTTATGAAGTGGTATGGAGAGAGTTCAGGCAGTGGGCAGGAGTTCGGAGTATGACAGGCTATGTTCTGATTCTAGAAAATGAGCCATTTATGGCAGTGACAGGTGTTGGGGTTGGGAAGAAGGCTGCAAGTAGAAGTACAAGCTTGGAAGTACGAGAGAAAAGTACCCAGTTCTTGTGGGTAAGGGCAGGACTGGGGTGCCAGAAAGGCAATAAGACAAATGATAGAATAGGCCTTGCAGCAGGAGTTTGGATCTGTGGATTGGGCCACTATAGGAGATGGGAGGTATGACCCAAGGAGGCTCTTTTGTGACCCCATGGACTGTAGCCTGCTAGGCTCCACTGTCCATGAGATTTCCCATGTAAGCCTACTGGAGTGGATTGCCAGTTCCTTCTCCAGGGCATCTTCCCAACCCAGCGATAGAACCCAGGTCTCCTGTATTGCTGGCAAATTCCTGAACACTGAGCCACCTGGGAAGCCCTCTAATGCCATATGCTAATATATTTGTTTGACTTGGAATTAAAATGCCTACTCTGTTGAAAATGTTCTCTCATAGGCCTCTTCTCATGAAGCTTTGGGGGTTCAGATCTGTAGTATTTGCATTTTCTGGGAACACACAAGTAGAGGTGAAGCAGTCCTGGGCTGATAGTCTTCCTGGGTTACTTGGCAGATGCCATTATTCGGGAAAACATAGTCTTTAAGCCAGTTCACACAAGATTCCCAGATAAAGTTCCACTTTAACCACAGATTCACAGTTCCAAATTTAGTAATTGACATGCAAGCTGCCTTTCAGGAGCAAAAGTTATTAGACATAGCAAGCAGCAGAATTAGACCTCCAAGAACTTCAGTTAATTGAAATTACTGCATATATCAAAATATATGTTTGAAATGATGAAACTTGTAAGAGAAGGAATTGAAACTATGGAAAAAGACGAATACAATCCAGACAGATTTGAAAAGGACAAGTAGAACTCCTAGGAATGAAAAATATTGTCTCCAAAATTAGAAAATGTAAAATTCAGGTTTGGATTAAAGTGTAGACGTGACTGACCATAGGTTTCATGAAGTCCATCCAACCTGAGAAAATTAGTCTGCATGCAGCAGTGAGATAAAGCAGTAGAAAATATAAAAGAGAAGCTGAGACATGAAGAAAAGAATGGGAATCCTCTGCTAACCCAATAGGAAGAATTCCCCAAGGACAAAAAGAGAGAATGAGGAAGAGATAATAACCAAAAAAAAAAAAAAAAACCTGACAGAGACTTTTCTAGAATTTGAGAAAGACAAATGTCATGTAAATGAAAGAACCAGTGCTTCATTAGGAAGCATTTTGAGCCATTGGCTCTGCAGGGTTGCTGCCACCTTTTGAAATAATTATCAGTATCTAAGAAAGTTCCATCTTTATTAATAATGCAGTCAGTTGGAATCTATTTTTAAGTTTCTTTTTTCCTGATGAATTACAGAGCTTTGGCTATTTCCATATTCAGCATGACAGAGTGTTGGTGTCATTAAATAATGATTCAGACACAGACCAGCCTTTTAAGATTATTATAAAAAGATTAAATTTCTTCACACTTTGAGACCTGAGAGGCAAGTATTAATAGATAAGACGGTTCTTTGGACCACATTTATCTCTTGGTCTTTCAGCTCACTGGCAGTCTGATAAGTTATTCACGGTCATTAGAATATGGTGAGTATGATGAAGAGCCAGGAGACAAATGGTTTCATTATTCTGTTCTTTTTTAATTTTGATTACAAGTGCTATTTTCATATAGGACAAGCCAGGATGTACTTGAAACCCTTGGAGGCTGTTTCCTTGATGGTTGCTTTTAAAAGTCTGTGTTCTACCAACTGAGGAGAAGTGTTTACCAGTACACATAAGTAACAGAGAGAAGTCTAAATCCTTGGGTTCTCCATAATTCACTGGCTTCTTTTTTAAGTTCATCACCTTTGTGAATTTTTTTGGGTGTGTGTGAGCCTAATTTAGTTCTTTATGTGTTGTACACATGGGTAGGATTATATATGGCTTAGTGTGTTTAGTGCTTGATACACATCTTGGTTCTATCATTATGTGTTAAAAACATTTATATTCTGTAAGAAAACTTTTTATATACTTTTTTCTCATTAGCTACATTTTAAAAAAATTTTGTCTTGAGATCTTTATTGTATGGTTGCTGTTATTTAAAACACTTGAGTTTGAACTTTCAGACATTTAAGAGGATTGAATTTTTTCATGAAAAAGAATGATAAATCTAATTGTGAATCTAGTTTATTTTTAAGCTAAGGTTAACCTTTGGTGGATGGCAGTTGGGTCTTACAAACTAACATTTCTTGAAAATCAGAGTCTCTGTAATTCACAACTGTTACATGCGTGTGTGTGTGTGTGTGTGTGGTAAACCAAGGCAATAAGGATGCAATGGAAAAAACTCTGGCCTGGATTTGTCCTTTGGGGTTCCCACTCTGCCATGAAATTTCTGGGAGTGAGTTGAAATAGATGATATCTAAGATAAATCCTTGACTTCAGAATTCTGTGACAACTCAATTTCCTTTTCTTTTTTGAAGTCAGTGTTTCATAACATCCTTAGGAGTTTCCTGAGTGTAATCTGAAATTGGCCTCATACATGGAGGGTAGGGAGAAATGGAAGAAAGAGACTCCAGTTTGATAACATGGCAAGTTTAATAAGCAAGGAGACTTTCATGAGAGGCCACAGGCCAGGTTAAACCCTGCACCACCAGCAAGAATCTTAAAAGATGGGCTCAGTCACATACACTGTCCAGGTGATCTCAGCACCAGAATTCTATCTCATGGCTATGTCCATGGGCAGCTTCTAGGGCTGGGAAAGCAAGCAGAGTGCACATTTCATGGACAGGGAGTGGATGAGGAATTTCGATTCACTCTTGTACAGCCAAGTGGTCACAGCCTCCTGATAACCACTATCATTACATGGAAACATGCAATAATACTGCATATAAATTATTCCCGTCTTTTTTATCTAATCAGTGTTAGAAAAGTAGTTTCATAGTGAATATTACAATACTTAATTTCAGTCTGAGGATTAAGTAAAGAATATACATCGTTAAGTTAGTAGAGAAAAACAGTTCAAAAGTGCTAGGTAACATGTACAATTTCAAAATCTGCTGAAAGGTGAATTGTACTACAATTCCACATTTTTATTATAAAGCGTGTTATTTGATGGGGGAAGTGTGCATCAGATATTTTTATTTAAAGTGTATATAGATTATTTTTTCATCAATTTAAAGGTCAAATCATGGGGTCGCAAAGAATTGGACATGACTGAGTGACTGAATGGAACTAAACTGGAAGGTCAAATCTGTTAAAACAACAAAAAGAAAGAAAATATTCTTGTGTTCCCCCCTATTGTGAAAGCATATTTAAGGGTATGAAAAGCATTGTTTTCTTTCTTGAGATATTTAAGAGCATATCCTGAACCTCTGGACTAAAACTAGGCTGAGATATTAACAATTTTGTGATATACTTGGCCACATCTGGAACCCACACAGAACTCGCTTCATCAGCCATGTTACTGCTGCTGCTCTTGGTGTTTGTTATCTGTCAGAAATTGTCATTTTATGTGGGCTTTCCCTCTGTCAGGTGACTGGGAATCTTGAATATTTCAAACAATTTTTGAGCAAACCTTAGACCGTACCTAACTAATACAGTGTATAGAATTCGGAAATAAAACTGTCTTGGATGAGTTGATCACTGAATTGTTATTACCAGGTGCTATTGGGAAGTTAAATGGGTCTCTGGCTTTTATTGTAGATGGCTTTGATTTCTGTTTTTTCTGGGGATTTGTATACATGTTTGGATGCTGAATAGAAAATATTTTAAATGTGTGTTTCACAAATAACTTTAGTGTTGTTTTAGTATACGGCTATTTTAACAGCTTTTGAGGTATAATATACACACTATAGTCTTCACCTATTTTAAATGGACAATTCAGTGATTTTTAGTGAATATAGGGAGTTCTGAAGCCGTCATCAAAATCAAATTTTAGAGCATTTTTGTCACCCCCAAAAAATCCCTAATGCTTGATTACAGTCACTTCTTTTTCTTATCACTATCCTGATCTGCTTTTGTCTCTAAGAATTTGCCTTCTCTGGGCATTTAATGTAAATAGAATCATGTTTTATGAAGCCTTTTGTGACTGGCTTCTTTGATTTAGCGTGATTTTGCAGTTCATCCATGTTGTAGCATGTATCAGCAATTCATTCCTTTTATTGCTGAATGACATTTCATCATTATGAATAGCATTTCACATTAATTGTTAATATTTCTATTATGTCGGAATTGTAGAGTTGGAGTGTGGAATTGCAGATTGTTATTCAGTAGAGCTTTCTGTGGTGATGGAAGTGTTCCGTGTCTGCAGTGTCCAGTGTAATAGCCACTAGCCACATGTGTGACGGGCACTGCAGTAAAATGTAAGAGCCAGAGGGATGTAGGGAGGTTAACTTTGCCCAGCAGTTTCCTTCTCAAACAGCTACTCATGCCTTCAGCCCTCAGAGTAGGACTTAAGGGGCCTAGGAGCTGAGTTGCCCGTGGTCGTGGGGCATACCAGTGCTATCCTTTCCTGTGTGATGGAAAGAGTTGGCAAACCCTGGCTAGGGGCCCCTTCTCTATCCTCCTGCGCTGTGAGAGCACTGACTGGGTGGGACTTCTTGGCCTGCTTGTTAGTCTTCTTCCTCAGTCAGACTAGAAACTTCTTAGAGCGGGCCTGTCTATTTTATTATTATTTACCATCGGGCCTTGCGCAGTGTCATTCACACAGGGGCAGCCAGTAACTATTTGTGTCGATAAACAATTCTTTTTGTCTCTCATCATAGTTGTCATCGTGGTTCAATTTAACGCTAAGACGAGGTGTTTTCTTTAATGTTCACGTAGACGTGACTTACTCGGGCTACCACCACACACACTCCTTTTAAGTCAAGACTTTTATTCTTAACGTTCGGCAGAACAGACTCATTTTGCGGAGGTCACAGACTATGCTCGGTTGGTGCAGATCGCCGTGGCCCGTCTGGTCTGGACGCACCAGAATCGGAAGGAGGAAGGGACGCCTGCGTGCACCGCAGTCCTCGGCCGCCCACCCGACGCAGGCTCGGCTTGATGACGATGCTGGCTTCGGTGCTGGGGAGCGGCCCCCGGGCGGGCCTCTGCTCTGGCCCCTCCTGGGGCCCGCACTCTCGCTCCGGGCCCGCTCCACCTCGGCTGCTGACCCGCACCGCGAGGCGACGGCGCAGGGACGCGCGAGGCCGCCGCTCCGTCGACAGCCAGCAGCCCTCGTCCTCGCGGCCGCTGCGGGTCTCCCGCCGGCCGTGACGCTCGTGCTGGCCTCTCCGGCACCTCTGGGCTCTGGGCTCCGAGCTCGTTGTGGACAGAGCCATACCGTCTGTTCACACGCCGTGCTTACTGGTCGATGCCTTCTGTACTAAATGTGCGTTGAATGATCGGTCTGAAATGAAAAGAGTTCGCACGCAGTAGGGAACTGGAATGAATCTTGGTTCTCAATGGTCATTCATGGCATGTCTAACTTTTTAATCTAAAGATGTTGTGAAGTGTTGTTTGAAGAGCTATGTGAAGAGTTAACATTGGCAGTTTCATGATTCTTTTTTCCTAATGGCTGTACCTTGAAAATCTTCCTAAGAGTCAGAGAGAGATTAATAAGTAACTTGGTCAAAATGACCAACCACTAAGTGTCAGGGCCTGGAATACACCTGTGTCTGTGTTGGAAGAGCTCCTTGTAACTCCTGTGCCTTGCAGGCGCTCCAAGTTATAGCACTAAACTGTTGATCAAGGCTGAAACTGAGTATATTTGTAATCTTCATGGCTCAGAATTTTTCTTTGGCATTCACTTTATCTTTGATTATTGATGTGTATGTAGAACCTTAGTTGTGTGGTATTAGGGGTAATGTGCCTTACATAATAATACAATGTTTTAAATCTTGCTGTGGTTCCTGGGGAAAGTTCACCACATAATTAGATGCTTCTCTCTGTGTTTCTTTACATTTTATCTCCCTCTCAGGACTCTCATATAGCTAATATATATGTCTGTTTTTTGTGAATGGGTGTACATTTAATTAAAATAAAAAGGAGACAGGATACATACGTTTTTAAATGTCAGAAACATGCTACAAATCAAATGTAGAACTGAAAGGAACATCAGCTTTGTTTAAAGGACAGTTTGATGTACACCTTATAAGGAAATGAGGAATTGTGATATTGCTTCAATTTTTTCCTGAAGTGTTTTAATCTCACACTCATTATGTATTAGGCACTACTTGGAGTCCTGGGAATGAGGCAGAGTATGAAACACCTGAAGTGCATCCTGTTCCTATTGTGAAGTGCATAGTTTGATAAGTAGAGGAAAACCCATTTTTAAAAAATAATTAATAGCAGGAACATAACATTTCATAGTGCAACTTGTGATTAATTACAACTACTCTAGGGATTCAGGAATAGGAACAAAATGATCTAGGTTGATCTATGGCTGAGATACAATTTGTGAACGATTCTCAAAGGATGTTTGGAATTTGAAACAGGCAAGCACAGATGACAAAACACTATTTTATAGTTTTCCTATGGGCAGAATTTCTTTCCTAGGTGTCCAAAAAAAGGATTTAACTGCTAGGTTGCCTCTTTCAGTTGTTTTTTCCATGATTACAACAGAAACATATTAGGGTGTGATTCCTTTCCTTTTGCAATGTGGCCTGTCCTAACTACCCTGAAATGTGTCAGATAAAGAAGTAATGTGAGATTGTATAATCTGGCACAGTAGCTTTCTCTGAGTGACAGACAAGATTCCTTTTTGGGTTCAGGTACTATTAGCCAGATCCTTTGAAGTTTCCTGTTCCGTTTTGCCTGTGGGGCTTTGGGTATACTGTGCGTTCTGCCTGGATCACTTGTGCCTTTACTAGATTGCCTCCTCCTCATCTTTTCAGGCTCAGATTTTTTTTTTTTTTAAGAAAGCCTTCTCTCATCTACCAAAAACTGAATTAGATGCCCCTCCTGAATGTTGCCATAGAATCCTGACTTCACCTAATCCCACTGTAATTTCCACTTAATTTGTCACAAGATAGTAAAGGAAGCTACATGAGGTCAGAAATCTTAACCGTTTTTTTATTTTCCCCTCACTGTTGAATCCTCTGTGCCATAAAATATTTTCAATAAATATTGGTTAAGTAGAAAAATCTCTCGGGTTAGACAGAGAGCACGTGTTAGGTGTTCAGTAAATATCTAACAGTTTATTTCATTAAAATAGTTTGTATTGGTTGTTCTGAACTATTTTAACTGAGGGATATTATAACCATCTATGTGAAAATCTTGGTATACAGTGAAGGAGTTTTAGTACAGTGAATTTCTAGAGCATATTTCTTGTTTCAGGGTTTTAGATTTTCCTTCATGTTCTTTTATTGAGTATGCCTATTCATATTGCTATGCCAGCTATTTTTGGTGTGCATGCAAGGGGGTGTGTTTCTGTGTTTTATATTTTTCTTTCTTCTTTTATTCTATTTTTACTTTAGGTCTGTTTCTGATAAGCAACATTTATCCAGATATTTTTGTTTTGTTTTGTTTTGATAATCTCTTACTTTCTGTAAGTGGTTTTAACCCATTTATATTAATTGCAATTACTGGTATGTTTGAACTTCTGCCATTTTTGTGTTTTCTGTTTTTATTCTTTGTTTTTTTCTTTTCATGCATCTGCCTTTAATTAGATAGTACATTTTGTCATTTTCTATATTTCCTGCTTCTATGAATGCTGTAGTTTGTATTGTCATTTTTATATTTTTTGGCATACACCATAAGTTTTTAGGATACATATTTAATTATATTTTGCCAGTGGAATGTAGAGTTATCCAGTATTTTTTTCTCTTGTCTATATCAAAGTTCTGTATGTTTAATCAAGCCAAAAATAAACATATCCCTCTTACTATTTTTTTAGTGTTTGAGTTGTAAATTTTAACCCCTCAGAAATTACCTTTTAAATGATTAATAGTTAACACTTTACCATTTCCTGTGCTAACTTGTTTTGCATAGGCCATGAGTCCCCTCTGTCTACTTTTCTTTTTGATAAACTGCATTTTGTAGTAGCTCATCAATAAGTGGTAAATTTTCTTAGCCTTTGTGTATCTAAAGAATACTTTTCCTTCACTCTTGAATGGTGGTTTGGCTGCATATAAAATTCTAGACAGTTATTTTTCCTCAGCTTGTTGAAGATATTACTCCATTGTCTTCTGACCTCTATTGCAGCTGCTGAGAAGTGTGCTCTCAGTCTGTCATTCCATGGAGGTAATCTGTTTTTTTTCCCTCTGATAGCGTTTAAGATTGTGTTTCTGTTGTTGACTGTATGCAGCTTCTATACAATATATCTACAATGTGGAGTCATGTGTATGCAGTGATTCTTTTTATCAAGGTATTACCTGAACAAGTATAAATTCAGTTAATTTTTATATACACATGTATCCAGATTACTAACACCTAGTCACAATGCATAATATTTCCAGCAAGTTCCAAGACTCCCTATGTCCCCTCTTAGTCAATACATTATAGATCACCACACTGTAAACTCGTCAGTACTCTTTCATTTTGAAGATATATATCTCTTTTCAGTTCTAGGAGATTCTCAGCAATATCTCTTCAGTTATTGTTTCTCCACTATTCTCTTCCATCTCTTCCCTTGGACTCCTTTGGACAAACGTTGCAGCCTCAATTTATGTCCTTAACTGCTCTTTTCTACTTAACTTTTTGTCTGCTCATATTAAGTTCCAGGTAGTTCACTGAAGCTATCTTTAATTTACTAAATCATTCTTTCACTACCTCACCTGTAGAGTATATCCATTGACTTTTTTTTTTTAATAAAATTTCATTCACTGTATTTTTCGTTTCTAAAATTTCCAGTTTAGTTTTTGTTTTTCCCTTTCAACCTGAAAATGTTTTGTTTCTGTACATTATTTTTCTTTTTTAATCTCTTGTTCTTGTGATGGATCTTATACCTTTGTTTCTGTTTCTGAACATCCTTAAGATACGTATTTTAAAATCTTTGGTGGGTTGCACTAAACATTGCATCTGAAATGAATTTCTGAGTTGATTCCTAATTTCTGTGGTTTTCTTTCTTGGCATTAAATTTCTTCATGTTTTGTAACTTTGTTTTGCCATTTACTTTTGAGGGGAATGTTTTTGTTTTAGTTTCAGTGTCTTCCCACCTGTTCCCTGAGTCTCCCCTTCCCCACCCCCTCAATCTAGGGATTTTGCTAGATTTTGTTGATATTTGGTATACTGGCAGATGCACTAATGGAACCAGAGGGTGGCTTGGCTCTGTTGCTAGTCTTTAGGTAGTTTTTGTTCCCTCATTAGTCCCTTATTAGACCCCCACTTCTGATTTAAAGCTGTGGTTCTAGTCAGAGGTTTGGGTTCCTTGTCTTATCAGTCTCCTCTTAAAAGTAGAGCCATGATCCAGCCCTAGCCTTAAGGAGAGAATTGATGTGAATCGTTCCCTGCTTTTAGTTCCCTTTGCACCAAAGAAAACCACTATACATCACCCTTCCTCTGTACCACCTGCTTTTAGATCCAGACGCCAGCAGGTCAGGTTCTGCTCAGCATTTTTGAATATCCATACCATTTATGTTGCATAGAAATGTTTCTTATGTGACCTTGGCCATGTCTTTGATTTTCTGTCATCATGCTTCATATGTTTTTATTCATTTTTGCTCTGTGCCAGCAAGGTTTCTGAACTCTCTTAAGATGTTAAGAGGTGCTATTAACTGTAAAACTGTTTTCTTAAGGAATAATAATCAAGATATATTTAAAAGAAAGGACTGTGGGGTCTGGAATTGATTTGTTCAGAGGAGGATATGCATCCCCTACTATTCCCCGTAAGATGTGATTTAATATTTGCTCAATAATCTCTGTAATCACTTTTTTATTATAAGAGATATAACGTATGTCATTATTGGGCTTTTGGAAAATGTGACAAAACATACATATACACGTAAACAGAAACACACAGAAACATACACACAATATGAGAATTACTTGTCATTCCACAGCCCAGAAATAGCTGTTGAGTATTTTGATACTTTTTATCATATTTTAAATACTTTACACCCACCAACTCACATAACTAATATTCATCTTTAAAAAACAAAACAAACTCAGTCTTGTTTTGTAGGTGAAGCTGTGAGTGCTGGAGATGCCTTATGTGAAATAGAGACTGACAAAGCTGTGGTTACCTTAGATGCAAGTGATGATGGCATCTTGGCCAAAATAGTGGTAAGTTTTTATTTTGATTGTCTTCAACAGGATGAAGATTTCTTAACTGTCAGGTTCTTTGAAATTGAGTTAGTGTTTATTGTTACCTCTTTGTTTATGTTGTTGCAGTTGTGTGTTGTATTATATCTACATAATACATTTTAAATTCAGATGTTTAAAATATTTCAGTGTTAAGGTCTAATAATAAATCAGTGATGATCAGACAACATAGAACTATCTCAGCTATGGTAAAGATGCTCAGTGTTTTGGGTTCTCTAGTGGAGAATGCGGAGAAGGCAATGGCAACCCACTCCAGTACTGTTGCCTGGAAAATCCCATGAACAGAGGAGCCTGGTAGGCTGCGGTCCATGGGGTCGCTGAGAATCAGACCCTACTGAATGACTTCACTTTCACTTTTCACTTTCATGCATTGGAGAAGGAAATGGCAACCTACTCCAGTGTTCTTGCCTGGAGAATCCCAGAGACAGGGGAGCCTGGTGGGCTGCCGCCTATGGGGTTGCACAGAGTCGGACACAACTGAAGCAGCGCAGCAGCAGCAGCAGCAGCAGCAGTAGAAAATGAGAAGCATTCTGACCTGAAGGATGAGAGGAGTCTTCAAAGTGAAATTTAAAGACAAAGAGAGCAGTAGTTAAAGCTTGAGCTTGCAGTTTCCAAGTTTGTAGTTGGTAAATTCTTTTTTAAAGAAATGTTTTACTGTAATCTCATGAAAATGAGAAATCTTATCTTCATGTATCCTCAGGACTCCCAGGCCTGAAAAGTGTTTAAAGTCAGCTCATTTCCTTTCACTAGACAAGATTATTTGAAGTTGTCCTGTGCAGAGTCTTACATATAGGTTTCATAGCCACACTAAGTTTCCTGGTACTTCCTCATCCTTACAGTTTTATTCATCCTTTATATTTTTACAATTTTTTAAGATATAATTGCATAAAAATGTATCCGTGATTATGTGCTCAGTTGTGTCTGACTCTGTGACCTGACGGACTCTAGTCCGTCAGACTCCTCTGTCCATGGTATTTCCCAGGCAAGAATACTGGAGTGGGTTACCATTTCCTCTTCCAGGGGCTTTTCCCGACCTGGGGATCAAACCCATGTCTCTCCTGCATGGGCAGGTAGATTCTTTACTACTGTGCTACCTGGGAAGCCCTAAGAAGATATGTGTATGGAATATTTCATATTCCTGCATGTTGTTGACAGTTATATCTTTTGATAGCATATTTTCTGTTACATGAGCAAAAGAAAATATGCTGTGGGTCTAGTAGAACCAAAGTCATTTCCTTGTAAATCTAAGTTTTAATATACTGTAGTAATTTTGAAAACTTCTCTGAACAGTCTTTGCTTTATAACGAATTAAAAATATGAAGCTGTTACTTGGAAAACTTTAGTTGTATTATTACATGCTGAAGTTAGTATAACCCTTCAACAAAAATGTGTAGCAATACAAGAGAGGTTACTTAATTAACAGAAAGAAATATCATGTAGCCATTAAAAAATAATTCCTAGGAAGAAATGTGATTTCATTATAAGTTAACAAAAATTGAAAAAATTTTGGAAAAATGCTTTTATAATTTTTTATAATAGATGGTGATTACAGTCGTATAGAACTTTAAATAAAAATATAAATATAGACAAGATTAGAATGAAGTGTTATAGAAATTTGAGGTTTGTCTTTGGATAGTAGAACTAATTGATTCTCCCACTCTTTTTTTTGTTTTTTCCTATATTCTTAATTTTCTATAATAGGCAATTTTTCAATATTTTAAAAATATTTTTATGTGAAATATTAGAGTTTATATAAAAAGTAAGTGAAATAAAATGCATACATAAAGCCTGTCTGCGATTACATGGTATACTCACTGATAGAGTGTTATGGCCCTTTAATGAGCCGGGGCTTGAGGGTACAGAGTCGACGATAAGAAAATAAAGGAAGAGAGAAAGGAGAGAAAGAGAGAAATGAATAGAGACATGGAGACCAAGACTCTGATGGAGTAAAGGCGTTTATTCAGCATGATGTGGGCATATATATACTGTCTTACAAGATAGCCTTTTCAGCAAAGATAAAGATCAAAAATCTTACAACTTATCCAGGAAACATAAGGCTAGGATCCATCTCAATGAGAAGAGGATTGTAAAACTCACTTTCCAGAACAGAAAGGGAAGAAAGCTGTAAATAGTTACTTTTACTTTAAGAATGTATGCATTCCTTTTGTCCCCAGGAGAGGTATGCCTCTCCACTCATCTCTGAATATTCAGGGATTGATAAGGGACATCAGAAAACAGCACACAGGAAGCCTCCTGCCAAATGTTCCCTGACAAGAGAGCGTGTTTGTTTCTTACCTTCTAGAATAGTTAATGGATAGTGTGATATAGCAGCTAAGATTGTAGGCTCTGGAATCACACTGTTACCTGACCCATATAGATGATCAGTTCTGCTGGTTATTAGTTATGTCATGATTGGTAAATTCTTTAGCATTCCTAGTAAAGTGGAGGTAGCTGTAATACCCTAGGTTATGGAGTAATAGTAGAGATTGAGATAATGCATATATGCTCATTACAAGGCCCACCACCCACCACGTGTGAGTAAACATCACTGTTCCCATTATTATTGCACTTATTCATTCAGTCTCGGTGACCATACCCCCATTTCAGCCTGCATATTTATCTCACAATTTGTGTTGGTTTTTGTGACTAGACATTAAGCATCCATTCGTGCCTCTGTAGTGTGATTTGTACGGACACACTGCACATCTCTTAGTAGTCCCTTGATGTGGTCTCACTTCTGAGCCACTAGCTCACCTCCACTTTGACCATGGATATAATGCCTTCTTTTGTACATTCTATCCAGAGACTGTACTTTGGAATGTCATACTTAATATTTTATTTTTTGCATCCTAATTTGTCAAAATTCCTTTCAGTTGTCACCTTCCTTATTGATAGCCATGTTAAAATACATTATTGAAAATACTTCCTAGGAGGAAATATGAATGGAAGACTAAAAGTCCTGTACCTTTGTAACTAGAAAAAAGTAAATGTTCTTACCGAAAATAGCTTCTTTCACTAATTTATGCAACATTTTGAAAAGGAAAAATGTTGCTTGAATTAGCACATGTAATAAGCCCAGCCGTGTGTGCTTTTGGCAAGCTGTGTCTTTGGCCTCAGTTCTGTATTGTTTGGCTATGACAGTCTTCCAGAATTGATAGCATTTTTCACTCAGGTGGGTAGTAATGCATTTCAGATTAATAATGATGTCTTAGGTCAGGAGTACCTATTCATCTGGGCCTCAAAGCTATGAAAAGGTGGTGTGAGGTGGTATGATTGATAACAGCTTTAGTTGTACAAATAGCTGTTTCCTTGCCAAAGGCTATATGTATGTGCTTTAGAGCTCTGTAGCTTTATTATTATTCCACATGCATTTGGGATAATAGGAATGGGAGTATATTCATATCACAGTATGTGCAATTTTATAGAGGGGAAAATGGAGGGAAAATTAAGATGATATTACTGATATTTTTAAAGCCTTTTACCCCCGCTCCATTCTTAACCTTCCCATTCGCAAGTTACACCTTTGTCTTTCATTCTGGAATAATTCTCATATTCAGTTCAGTTCAGTTGCTCAGTCTTGTCCAACTCTTTGCAACCCCATGAGCTGCAGCATGCCAGGCCTCCCTGTCCATCACCAACTCCTGGATGATGATGAGTTGGTGATGCCATCTACGCAAACTCATGTCCATTGAGTTGGTGATGCCATCCAACCATCTCACCCTCTATCATCCCGTTCTCCTCCTGCCTTCAATCTTTCCCAGCATCAGGGTCTTTTCATATGAGTCAGCTCTTTGCATCAGGTGGCCAAAGTATTGGAGTTTCAGCTTCAACGTCAGACCTTCCAATTTACACCCAGGACTGATCTTCTTTAGGATGGACTGGTTGGATCTCCTTGCAGTCCAAGGGACTCTCCAAGAGTCTTCTCCAACACCACAGTTTAAAAGCATCAATTCTTTGGTGCTCAGCTTTCTTTACAGTCCAACTCTCACATCCATCCATGACTACTGGAAAAACCATAGCCTTGACTAGACAGACCTTTGTTGGCAAAGTAATGTCTCTGCTTTTTAATATGCTGCCTAGGTTGATCATAACCTTCCTTCCAATGAGTAAGTGTCTTTTCATGGCTGCAGTCACCATCTGCAGTGATTTTGGAGCCCAAAATAATAAAGTCTCTCACTCTTTCCATTGTTTCCCCATCTATTTGCCATGAAGTGATGGGACCAGATACCATGATCTTAGTTTTCTGAATCTTGAGCTTTAAGCCAACTTTTTCACTCTCTTCTTTCACTTTCACTAAGAGGCTCTTTAGTTCTTCTTCACTTTCTGCCATAAGGGTGGTGTCATCTGCATAATAAAATGATTTTTATAGGAATACATGTAAGAGAATCTTACTTTCAGAATCAAGGAGTTGGTTAATTGAGCTTATTAAAAGACAGCTGATGATATAAAACTCCAATTTTTAGTTTGCCCACATGTTTGAATGATCAGGAATTATAACCTGTTTTACTCTTCATAGCGATTTATTTCCATAGTCTTCAAGAATTTTTCTCCCCCACCCCAATTTTAGTCTTTTCTTAGTACTCATAATTCTTACATCTGAGTTCCATTTTAAATATAAAATATTCATGATTGTATTTCATTTAGAGCCAGAAAAAAAGCTTGAAAAGTGGAGTCGCACCGTCGTGTCTGACTCTCTGCAACCCCATGGACTGTAGCCTGCCAGGCTCCTTTGTCCATGGAATTTTCCAGGCAAGAATACTGGATTCTTATTCTTGATGGGAAATGGGTTGCCATTTCCTTCTCCAGGAGATCTTCCCAACCCAGGGATTGAACCCAGGTCTCCCGTATTGTAAGCGGATGCTTTACCATCTGAGCCACCAGGGAAGTCCTGGTTTCTCATTTAGAGCCAGAAAAAAAGCTTAGACACTCTTAATAATATTAATAAAGAATAACTGCTGCTAGTATAGATAATTTTATGATTTATTTCCAATTAAGTTAATGGGAGAGTTGTTAAATTCTCATTTAATCATTCTAATAAATTGTCATGGAAAAACCTTAAACTGTTACACATGTATCAGTTCATAAGTTTGGTCTTAAATTTATTATCAGCAAATTAGATAGCAGATGTTTTAAATGGTAAAGTAATAAAATGGAGGGGATTTTGGCTCATTGGTAAAGAAAATCTGCCTGCTAATGCAGGAAACACAGGTTCCATCCCCGGGTCGGAAAGTTTCCCTGGAGAAGGAAATGGCAACCCACTCCAGTATTCTTGCCTAGGAAGTCCCATGGACAGAGGAGCCTGGAGGGCTACAGTCTGTGGGGTCACAAAGAGTTGAACGTGACTTAGTGATTAAATAACAATAAAATAGAATATTAAAATGACTTTCTTTGGAGAGTTTAAGATTGGCTTCAAATATATTTAGGGTTACTATATAATTTGTCATACAAGTCAGGATGCTTTTGAGGGTGAAGATGTAAGATGTTAGGATATATTTAAACAATATATTTTATTGACTGGCAATACAGTCATTGATAGATTTTTATTTAGTTGGTAGGCTGTCACTCTTCAAAACAATTTTCAAAAAAAGAATTCTTGCTAAATTTTAATATCTCTATATAGTAAAACAGGTTTAAAAGATTCCTTTATTGATCATCTGAATATTGCAAAAAGTAGTGCTCTGTGGCCCCATGGACTGTGTAGCCTGCCAGGCTTCTTTGTCCATGGCGTTTTCCAGGCAAGAGTACTGGAGTGGGTTGCCATTTCTTATTGCAGGGGAATCTTCCCAGCACAGAGATTGAAGTTGTGTCTCTTGCATCTACTGCATTGGCAGGTGGATTCTTTACACTCTTACTCCCTGGGAAACCTGTTTCAAAAAGAACAGATCATAATTATTTTTGGTACTGTTCCTCTAATTCAATCAATTTCTTCATTGTATCTCACTCCAGTACTATGTCACTGATGTTTCCTAATGAATGGAATTTTTCACTGTGGTTTTATTTTATTGTTAGGTCCCTCCTACCCTCCCTTATTTTTTATTAAGTTGCTTGCAATCTTCAAAATTACCTTTTGTAGTTTGAAAATTATCAGTTGAAATTTGAAGTTGTGAGACCTTGCAGTTGATTCTTCTTCATAGACTGTATTTTTAATTGAGAAAATACATTCTCAAAGCTCAGAGCAAATTCTACTAAATGGGAAATAGTCTCAGTTCTAAATTTTTTAATATTGAAATAGATAAATGACATTAAAGTAGTAAATGAGTCTGTGTTTCCCATGAACTAAAAACTAAATCATTTATCATCTACTCCTCTTTCTTAAGCTTCCTTAAAAAAATTGCACTGTCTTGTGCTATGTGATAGTTCTGATCATGTGAATATAATTTACAGACACAGTACTGATCATATCTAGTGTCACACTGCATTTGACTCCTGACTTACCAGCCCTGTGATCTTGAGCAGGTTACTTAGCCTTTCTTTCTCAGCCTCAGTTCCCTTATCTATATGTGGGAATAATAATAGCACTTCAAAAGGTTTTTAAGAGAATTAAATGAGTTAATACTGTTCAAGAACAGTGCCCAGCACTTGAGCGCCAGGCAAACTGGTATTCAAGGAGTTAAGTGTTTCTTCTCCCCTCTGCATTTTAGCTTGTAGTTGATTTGTTTTCTGCTTCATTGTTTCTTACCTATCTTCATTTTAAACCACGGTTCATTGTGCATATAAGTTAAATATATGTATATTAAAGAACAAAAATTTCAAACTGTATAATGGTTCAAACCATGATGGGAAAATCTGGGCTGGTTTTAAACCAACTTTTAAGTTAGTCATGTGACTCAGCTCAAGCTGTTCTGTTTTAAAGAAGAAAACTATTTAAATAATTTCTTAACTTACTGATTATTTTTTAATGTCAGAATCAAAACAGACAG